>OX371187.1:0-1200000 GCA_947310635.1 Leptodirus hochenwartii | reverse complement strand
GTTTCAATCAAGCCGGCCTTTTGAATACCCTTCAAAGAACATACTTGACTTTTCCGCACCATAATTAGCGGAAAATCAATTATTGTTATTCGTTTAATATATTTACAATTACTTGTACACTGTAAAATGTATGGAGGGATGCGTTTCAATTTTTCGCGATTAATAGCTTATTGCTTCGGTCTGTTGCTAATATATTCGTTAGTCGGCATAAGTGAGTCTAATTAAATAAATGCCAAACAGCTGGTGACTTTGGCGGTCGAAAGTTTGACGGAAAGATTGCGTAACTTATGCGGAATTTTAATTACATGCGCCGGAATGACGAAAAGAACCTCTCCGAAAAGTTTCTGGTTAGATTATATTAAAACTCCTGCGCCGCTATTTTTTCAAGATAAAAAAAAGATCGGATTACTTTCATTTAGAAAATTACTAAATATATAATATGTATCATATATGATAATGAAATTGTAAAAAAAATACTTTGAACAGTTCAGTTTTTTAAATTATATGTATATTTCTATTGTACATAATGACTATTCGTTAAATTATATAGCCAATGATTGAAGATGGCATAGCCTTCGCATTTAACACCGTAGTGACGAAATTACAATTTATATTACACTCGTGTTTAAAACGGTGCAATTTTGTCCAATAGCAAATGTTGGTATATTCGGAATATTTCAAAAATTTGCGAAGACTTTAAATTGTCACGGCCCCCCCCATATGTGAACATTTTTATTTGCTCGCAGGATATAAAGCATGTGCAGCGGCGTAAAAGGGAACAATATCCCGCGGGATGACACAATATTTTCGCATTGAACCTGGTCACAAATCAATTCCGATAATATCACGGCGTGTAACCACATTGTGTAATATGTAGTACGTGTCGTATCGTATTCGCCGGTATATATGTACCGGTTCAATAAACGTATGTATATCGAGTACCGGTGTTCGTATATAAAAAAGTTTTTTTTTTGCCGAAGACGTGATTGTATACGTGTCTTTCAGGCGCAATCGAATGCGATCGCGGCGCTAAACAAACGTCTTTTCACGAATTTCCTAAAGTGTATCTAGGCAGTCGAGTATATTCATAGCCGTGTAAAGATAGTGCATATTAAACGTAAACACTTGTCGCAATATCCAGAAACATGAAATGAAAATACGCTGTTAAGTATAACATAGTACATTCATTATTGTACAAATGAATAATATAGGCAATAGAATTTTGAATTATCATTTTTTTAACTTTTTTTTTTTAAATTAGCACTACGGTGTTAAATTATAATATATATAATTTTTTAACTTGTTTAAAATACCGTTGACTATTTGGTTTAGTATAGAAAAATGCTTTTTTATATCAATTATCTAATTTAAATATAATAATAAAAAGAACTTACTGCCTTATCACAAAGTCTCAAGGATTAATGCATGGATTATCACTTGAAGAGTTGCTACGCTAAACTGCAGGTAGTATAATTCTATTGATATATAAAAACGTAAAATAATATGACTTTATAAATATTAGAGCTTATGAAAAAAAATGAATTTTTATCTAAACTCTTTTGCTTGCACAACTACTTTTTCTTACTTCTAATTTATAAAATATAAAAAAGTTCACTGGAGTAGTAATTTAGTTAAAGATTAAAAAAGAAAAATACTTACTGCCTTATAACAAAATCTCAAGGATTAATGCATGGATTATCACTTGAAGCATGCTACGCTAAACTGCAGGTAGTACAATTTTCATTGATATATAGAAACGTAAAAATATATACATTAAAAATTGTAGCGAACGAAATTTGTTTGAAAATAGTTTTTTTTCACGATTTTATTTATTTTATTTTATCACATGATTTTATTAATTACGGACAGATATATTTGAAAAAAAAGGAATATTTATTTGCTTATTTTATAAAAATTGGACAGGCATATATAGATTTCTTTATACGTGTTTGCCCATCAGTGTTTGTGGCTTTGGCCAGGCGTTTTGTTGAAATATAGGATAAACACCGTAACATGTTTTATAGGGTGAAATGGACGAATGTACCGTATTGACTCGTTCAGTCGGCGCCACTGTAATAATTTATTAATAATTCACTTGTTTGTCCAGAGTCATAACGCTTTACAATAAGCATTATATATATATATATATATATATATATATATACACGCGCGGTTTTTCGGTTGGAGTTATCGATTATAGCCGTAAATTACGTCCGTGTAACTTTAATGAGTTATCACAAGTTTATATCTTCATATAACTTTATTTGTATAGCCCTCGTCGAATTTTTATATTTCAATTCTATAGCCGATCATTTCTTTTATACAACAGCTCTTACGGCATTTTTACATTTATTTGAACCATTTTATTTTTTACCACGTGTATGTCCGACGAAATACAAGTCGAATAATAATTGCGCAAATTGCGAATATCGAACAAAACTTTTTATCGATACTCGCCTGGCAAATGAAAAAAAGGAACTTTGATCTGCCTTTGCTTAATCGTCGCTTTTCCATATTGTATATGATATTTACGTTTCATCCATTCGGGCAGTACGATTCGAATTACCCGCAAACATGGATTGAATAGATAGTCCAGAGTCAACCCCTATATACCTAAATTACCCGAAATTCGATCAATTTTGAATCGATCCGTATTTTTTTTCCGTATATTTAATTATATCACTTGCTATATAGTGCCTATATACGTTTAAAAGAAAGAAGAAGAAAAAACGAATAAAAATCACTGTCCGAATTTTTTTTATACGAGCATATACAGAAGTGCATTTGCGAATATTTGTCCTTATATTGCCCACATACCCAAATTACCCGAAATTCGACGAATCGATCGTTGAATTTTTTTCTTCAAAAGATCTTTTTTATTATATCATTGCAATTGTCCGATATTTAATTATATCCCTTGCAATATAGTGCCTATATACGTTTAAAAGAAATAAGAAGAAAAAACGAACAAAAATCACTCTCCGAATTTTTGTACGAGCATATGCACCCCCGCATTTTTGAATATTTGTCCCCAGTATTGTTTGACATATGCGATGTTTTTCGTTACTGAATTCGCTGCCGTGCAGACGACTATTATAAAATGCATATACATTTATACACTTGCAATTAAGTGCATTAATTAAATTTAGTGACATACCCTACCTATGTCTATTGGTAAATGCCAGAATTCCTTTGATCTCAATAATGTATATACCGTGATGTGCATTTTGTGTGTAATATAAACCAATGCTAGTTTTTTGTTAATTTTTAATACGCGCAGGTATAAGGTAACATTATATGTGATAAGCAGGGTAAGGAACTAACAGAAAATAAGGAAAAAGCTAGAAGATGGAAGGAGTATCTTGAAGATTTATATAAAGGTAGGCAGGACATGGAGGAGCTAGAAAGTGTGGAACAGATAGATGAGGATGACTTAGGTCCTAGCATACTTAGGTCAGAGTTTCATAGAGCATTAAATGATTTACGGAATAACAAAGCAGCGGGGATTGATATGATACCAGCCGAATTAATAAAACACGCAGGGGAAAAAATGCAGGAGCGATTATACTGGTTAGTTTGTAAAATATATGAGAAGGGAGAAGTACCACAGGATTTTCAGCGTAGTAGAATAGTAACAATGCCGAAGAAAATAGGAGCTAATTTGTGTGAGAACTATAGGACCATTAGCCTACTATCACATGCATCGAAGATATTGTTAAAGATTATTTATAGGAGATTAGAAAATAAAGTAGAGGAAAGGCTAGGAGAAGATCAGTTTGGTTTTAGGAAAAACAGAGGGACGAGAGAGGCGATTCTAGCACTAAGAACGGTAGTAGAAAAAAGAAAGAGGGTAGGAAAGGTAACTTGCATAGCTTTTGTAGATTTAGAAAAGGCATTTGATAATGTAGATTGGGACATAATGTTTAGAATTTTAAAAGAAACGGGTATAGATTATAAGGATAGGAGAATAATTTTTAATTTATATAAACACCAAACTGCCTTAGTTAGAATTGAGGGGGAAGAAGACGTAGCAAAAATAGGGAAGGGAGTTCGGCAGGGATGTACACTCTCACCGTTATTATTTAATCTATATATAGAAGATGCAATAAACAAAGTAAAAGAAGAGTATAGTGTAGGTGTGAATGTACAGGGAGAGAAAATATATATGCTGAGATTCGCCGACGATATAGCTATATTGGAAGAAAGCGAAAAGAATTTAGAAAGGGTATTGAATGGTATGCAGGCAGTATTGACTAGGGATTTTAACATGAAAATAAATATAGGTAAAACTAAAGTGATGAGGTGTGACAAAAAGGAATGCAGTAGAAAAATGAGGATCACAATAGGAGATAATAGAATCGAAGAAGTGTCAGATTTTTGTTATTTAGGCAGTAGAATCACAAAAGATAATCGAAGCAAGGTAGATATAAAGTGTAGGATAGCACAGGGTAGGAAGGCATTCGTAGAAAAAGAACAGATTTTAAGATCAAATATTGACTTGGGTATTAGAAAAAGATTACTGAAGGTATATGTTTGGAGTGTAGCACTGTACGGGTGTGAGGCGTGGACTATAGGAAAGGAAGAGAAGCGTAGATTAGAAGCACTTGAAATGTGGTGTTATAGGAGGATGATGAGGATTGGTTGGGAAGATAAAGTAACAAATGAAGCTGTACTAGAGTTAGTAGGGGAGAAGAGAAGTATCTGGAGAGTGTTACAGCGTAGGAGAGACAGATTAGTAGGGCATATTCTTAGGCATGGGGGGATTATGCAATTGATCATAGAAGGTAGAGTGGAGGGAAAGAGAGGGGTAGGTAGGCCTAGATTGGAGTATGTGAGTCAGATAGTTGAAGACGTTGAGATGAATAGCTATAGGGAGATGAAGGGATTAGCTCAGGATAGATCGGCATGGCGTGCTGTTTCCAACCAATCTTTAGGATTGCGGACTCTTTAACTAATAAGGACACTCGTGGAGTTAGTAAATTCATCAGTCGAATGCTTTCCAGCAATTGTTTGTCACCAATTACATTAGTCCGGGATACATTTTTTTAGAGAATTTTAATATTCAGTGGTGGCTCGTGCCATTTTAATCGGGGGCGGGGGGCATTTCTTAAAAAATAACATAATAGTGAGAAATCGTACCTAAAATGGATGCAAAATGTTTAAATTCAATCATTTCTTGAAAGTGAATTCCACTCTTCTATCTTTCGTTGATATAAACTTTTCCAAAACTTTTTCGTTAAAATTGTAAATATCTCGCACCACATTTTTATTAATACACATCATCGCCAACTCGTTTAAACGATCATTACCAATAGCATTTCGCAAAAAACTCTTCATTCTTTTAAGTGTTGAAAAACAACGCTCTGATT
Organism: Leptodirus hochenwartii; assembly: GCA_947310635.1. NCBI lineage: Eukaryota > Metazoa > Arthropoda > Insecta > Coleoptera > Leiodidae > Leptodirus > Leptodirus hochenwartii. The sequence continues at coordinate 1,194,631 of OX371187.1, read as the reverse complement.
CAGCAGTGGTCATCGGGGTTGTTAAAATAATTTTAAGTATTTTTATAGTTTCCGGGAAAGTTTCACTCGGATTATTTTGTAACAATAATGAAAGAAAACTTGTGGCTCTAATTATTTGATTAAAATCTGGACGCGAGTAAATGACTTCTAATTTTGTTTTTAATCTGGTTTTATTCAAAAATGGATATGCATGAAACACGGTTTCCAAAAGGTCCACTGGAAATTGTTTAGAAAATGTTGGCATCGATTTCGTGTTAAATAACTCCACGGCTTGTAGATGGCCACGATATGAGAATCTGTCCTTCATCTGTGTTATAATTTTTTTTGTAAATGTCTCTTGTAAATGTCCGGTTTTGAGCACTCCTTGCACAAGTTTGCGATAAATTTAAATCAGGCAATAGCCAATCTAATTCTTTAATTTTTACTTTGTCCACAAGAAAAAGTCTACGAAACTCTATTTTCAATAAAGAACTAACACTAGTCATTTTTATTAAATTATTTCTATTAAATATATTCTTGGAGAAACACGTGGCAAAATCGTACATACACAGAACAAATGCTACTGTCTAATCTAGTTATTCTATAGCAATTTATATACATATATATATATACTCTCTGTATATATATACTACTCTCTGTTCTCTCTGAACTTCTCTAGAACGTTAAAGAAGCGCGACATCCAATAGATGATATACTACATCGGTCGCCTGCACTCTACGATACACTCATCTCATTGCATATGTACTGTATATATGTATTTAACTTGTACTGGCATTGGATAGTCGCTGGGAATCTGTGATATATATTAGATGATGAAGCAACGAGCGAACCGAAGAAACAGAAGATATACGGCATACGGACGCTCTTACCGATTGCTTGCAATAGAGTGAGATGAGTGCATACGCAACATGCAGCGGCACGAAATTATCTATATCACGCGAACGATATATCTATACCACAACGAACGCCACACCGTGTTGTGTTGATTGTTATCGCGGCGCAAGCTTTATCTTTTAGGATAAAAAATAATGCCGAGATAAATTATCGCAATACAATTATATATCTACGGTGATGCGCTCAATGTTCAGGAGGGGCGCGCGGCGCTGCGGCCTGCATAAGGAACCGCCACTGATAATATCGGTGAAATATATATCTCATCTTATCTTCAGACCATATTATATCTACGTATTTGTTTGAATACAAAACGTAATCTTAAAATTTTTCGCCAACGTACAATAGGTATTTTAATTCTTCAGCCGGTATTTATGAAGCTACTGATTCATGTACAACAAAATTGTACAGCCTAATTATATTCCGTACTACTTTAATACGAATCAAGTGTCAATGATGGCCTTATACAATACGTGCATGTGAATTGTCTAATTCGATGTAAAACTAATCACCTACGTTTGTAGTAATTAGTGTTTTTTTTCTCTGTATTGCAACAAAAACAAAAGCGACTTTTTTTTCAACTGAAAAAATGCGAAAATCTATTGTAAATGGACATGGTAAATACAGAATTGTTTTCGCTTTCAGATTTTGCATATATTGTTACATCTAACCTGGAATAGACAATTTCGCATATAATGACGATCGACGGTAATTTTAAACATGGTACCAATCGCGATACATGTTTTGCGGTGCGTGTGCCTTCCACATTGTCTATGTGACACCATTGTTTATTATGTACAACGCGATATTGACGTACAAAAGCTTCGCTTTAAATTATATAAACGCACGCGATAATTATAACAATTTCACCAACGCGAACGATACATACTCGCTAATTAGTGCCGCATTATCAATGCGACAGCAGTTATCCCCCCAATTCTCTACATTATACAATCCGATGAAAATCGACTTGCGAAGGAAGTTTCGCCCAAGCTTCTACTTCGAAACATTCGATTATAACAATTGTTTTTGTCGAGATGGTCGCCTTGAATTTCCGTCCAAAGTTATTTGACAAACTATCGTTTGCTAGCCGAATGAAAGAAAGATAATAATCACCTTCGCTTCGATAGTCATTGAGCCTAAGTTCGTCAAACAGCACGAAACTTTTTTTTGGATCGTGAATCGAATTACGTAAACAAAAGCGATTTCTTAGTCTATGTAATTGCAAAAAACGTGGTGTCCGGAGGAAAATTTGTTAATACGAATTTTCGTGTATAGTTCCGTAAATTGATACAAAATAAATATCAGTTTGTCTAGTAAAATTGGAATTTTAATTTGGTTGTATAGTTCTCGAACTTAGGAATTGATTGGAAACGCCATTCCACGATCTCCCCTAAGATAATTGCCTTCAGTAATCATTTACTCGATATTTGATCTCAAAATTTGTGATCTTTTGCTACAAATGCCTTCCTACCATGTGCTATATTATATTTTATGTCTACCTTACCTCGATTATTCTTTGTAATCCTACTTGCCAAAGAATAGAACTATGATATTTCTTCTATTCTATCATTTCGTTTTCGAATCCTCAGCTTTCGCCTACAATATATATTTTTTGTTTATATAGATATTTATATTCTTTGTTCGTAAGCATCTGATGCTGTGCAATAATATGCAAATGCAATTCTACGAAGCTAAAATTTATGAACAGATTCCACCCATACGTGTTAATTTATACCAATAAAAATAGTAAGATAGTAATTTTTTTTTACCTAGCACTAGACAGTCAGTATGACCGGTTTGAAAGTACTAGGGACGATTTGAAGGAAAGTACTAGGATTTGAAAATACTACTAAATAATCTCTCTTGTAATTTAAAACAACCACTTATTTGCTTATAATTTAAAATTATATATACAAAGTACTATAATTACGCCTTCTAACGTGTAATAATGTATTTTTTTACGTTAGTGAAAAATCTTCACCTCACCAGAAGTCTTAATAATTTCAATTTAACTCACGCTTCTATTAAGCTACCTTGTTATCCTATATAATCCTATTTGCTAAATATTAAATGTATGATGCTTCTTTTATACCATCATCTCTTATTTTACGCCGCCTTTCCTTCTCGTCACACCTTGGTTTTACCTAGATATATTTTCACATATAGTCATTACTTTCTGCATGCCTTTCGATAACTGTTCTAAATTCTGTCCACTTCCATCCAAAATTGCTATGTTGTTGGCGAAACTTTGCTTATTGCATCTTCTTTGTATGGATTAGATAATTACGTTTAAAATGTACATATCCGTGCCCGACTCCTTTTCCAATTCTCGCTACCTCATTGATGATATATTGAAGAATTTGGTCCACAATTAGTTTTGCAGCTACACTCTTCCGAGTGAAAGTTGTAGCAGATAAATTGTTGGCTGAGATTGTGTGGTGGTGTTGCTGTCCGCTGGTTGCGTACGAGACATTGTTGTAAACTTCTAATTCATTGAAATAACTTTTTTAATAGAGGCGCCACACGTAAGTGTCTCGAAAGGCGGAAAACTTTTCGGCGCTATATATTGCATATTTTTGTTGCTGAATGTGAGCATATATTAAAGCAATTTTGAAGGAAACAACATATAATCTGGTTGAGCGCGTCTGGCTTCGCATGAAACCCCCTCTGAAACAGATTTAGTAACCAACAATAACCTGTCCTTTTTCGTCTCCGAAATTGCACATAGTTACACGCAAATTATAACGGCGTATTCCCAATATTGTTTCAACCAAAGCGAGGATAAAAGTCAATTTTTGTTCGAGACGAATTTTGATTTTGAATATACTCTACATAAAAGAATTTTTAATTTAACATTCCAAACAGCGATTTAATCATTTATTACCAATTTCGTATAATAGTACAAACCCAATTTTAATACAAATTTAAGAAAATTTATTTGCAAATATTGTCATGCAATATAATGTTCTTAGAATTGTATCGAGGAGTGTAAATAACAAGAAATATTGAAAACTCGTTGGCATATTTGGTGCAATATTGGGTAGGCCGTTTATAAATTATTAAAACGACGTCCTACTTCGCGTAATTTGCGAACAATGAAATGACGAAATGGAATACCAAATGTAAAAAATATATTGCCGTTACGCTGTAAATATGGGTAATATTACCATTTAATAGGATTCTGTTTTAATCCGCGATAAATCGTATATTGTTTGTGTTTATGCTGAATTCTATATATTTACATTCGGCATACATGAAATACTTAAACAAACGATTTACAATTTTTTACGCGAATATTCACCTCACTATATTCTCACTCCTCACTTCTCCTCCTCCTCAATATTCGAATGCATTTGTATTTTCTGATTCTCTTCTATCTGCGTCACGAATTATCCGAAGTCCACGATTTCATATCACCAGTTTGAATTTTTTTTTTTTACAAATCATGTTTCGTGTTTTTCTTTCAAGATTTTAAAATATTCTCTGGTGTTGTCTTAATCATCAGTTGAAGAAAACTTTTATCATTTTCCGGCTTCTGATTCACTGGTTCTTCCAAAAAAATGAGAATTTTTTTTTTTCTGAGACTCTTCTATCTGCGTCAAGAATTATCTGATTTAAAGAATTTTATATCGCCAGTTTGAATGTATTTTTACAAAAAATCGCATGTGTCGTATTTAGATTTTAAGCTTTTAAAATATACTCTGCGCTTGTTTTAATCATCTTGAATTTGTTGGAATTAAATGTTCAATATTTTCGAAACGTTTCACATATTCCTGTTGCAATTGTTCTACTAAAAAAATGAACATTTGTATTTTCTGCGTCTCTTCTATCTGCGTCAAGAATGATCTGAAGTCCACAAATGTATATCTTCAGTTTCATTTTTTTTTTTTAGAAACAGTATGTTTCATATTTATATTTTAAGTTTTAATCTTGAAATCGTTGCAATAAAATTCCGACATTTTGTAAAAATTTCTCATATTCCTGGTTTGATTGTTCCACAAAAAAAATGAAAAGTTTCAACGTATGATGTATTGATAATTTAAACAGTCCTTTGTGTGATAAACAATTAATGTATGCACAAGTAGCACATACGCGTATTTGATTATGTCCGTACATCTGTCAAAAACGTATCAGTTGAAAATGAGCCGGGTTTTTTCCGCTTAGGAGAAACGGGGAGTTTCGTACAAACAAGGCGAGTGTCGAAAATGAAGTCAATATATAACATTTATGTTTAACTTGGTCGACATACTCATTTGAATGTATATCTTCTAGGAGAGTGAGCCGCATATTTTCCATTGTCCAATTAGCTTTAAAATTTTCATCTCCGCTTAATTTGAATGAATATTTGCGTATATACGCTGTTGGACACACAGACGTGCGAAGTACACATTCCTCGCTCAAGCACACCATTTTAAGCGCAAATGGCGCAATTAACAAGTAAAACACGAAAATGTTCTGAAATGGTGGATACAATGACTTAGTTTAGTCCGACCGTATTTCTAATGCTAGTCAGTACGTGGGCAACAGAAACGTACATGTGCAAATAAAATTATCCGAAATAATAAAATAAAAAATTGCGACAGCAGCTAGACCGAATACGAACTGAAATACACACGTGTCTAATTGATTTTATGCAATTGCATAAAAATGTATTTGCGTAGTCTACACTAGTTTGTTTTTTTAACGATTTTAACATCGAAGTTTACCCGCGCTACTTATACACCGCTTTAATGAAAGTGGCGGAAAGTGACAGAAGTTCACGCATCATAAATCAAGACCTGTATAATGGCCTTGACCAATACGGTACAGAGCAGTGGTATTCAAAACAGTATGGCGTCAGTCGTACGGCACATTGAATATTCCAAGTGCAGTACATAATATTTTTATATAATAGTTGTGGCTGAGTACCTTGTGTATATAAGTATATGTATGTGTATAAGTGATGTATATAAGTGCAGCCCTTATGCCCAGTAGTGGACGATACTGGTCCGCCACTTAAAAAAAAACGATGTATAACATTTAGTTATTTGTCCTTAATCCTAGGGAAGCAGCACGCCATTTGTCGATCTGTCCTCAGCAAATTCCTTCATTTCCTTCCTATAGCTATAATGTTCTATGTTCTTATATTCATCCTAACGTCCTCCACTATCTGACCCACATCTTACCCCTTCTTATCCTTCTTCTTTACATTCGATGACTAGTTGCATAATATCCCCATGTCTAATAATATGACCTACTAGTCTATCTCTTGTACGCTGTAATACCTTTCAACTACGTCTCATCTCGTCTACTAACACTAGCACGATTTAATTACTCACTTTATCTGCACACCCAATCTTTATTATACTCCTATAGCACCACATTTCGAATGCTTCTATTCTACGCCTCAATTCCTTTCCTATGGTCCACGCCGCACAGCCGTTCAATGGCAATTCAGTAATCTTTTCCTCATACCAAAGTCAATATTTGAACTTAAAATCCGCTCCTTTTCTACGAATGCCGTATTAACCTACATTTTATATGTACCTTACTTCGATTGTCCTATGTAATCCTACTTCCCAAATAATGAAACTACTATATTTCTTCTATTCTATCATTTCGTCTTCTAATCCTCAGCTTTCGCCTACATTATTCTCTCTCGTCAAACATCACGAACAACGTATGTGCTTATAATTTAAAAATATTTATACAAAGTACTACAATTACGCTTTCCAACGTGTAGTAAAATGAAACTTTATTGTACGTGTATTTTTTAACGTTCGTGAACAATCTTCACCTCAGCAGAAGTCTTAATAATTTCAATTTTACTCACGCTTCTATTAAGCTACCTTGCACAAAGTTTTTATCAACTGCTGCCGTGCGTCCTTCGGCGCTCGGGAATGTCGAGAAAGTATTTTGCCAGGGGGGTGTATTATCGCCGCACTAATTCTTTTACAAATTGGAATTCGGGAAGACAGCGTCGGAGGCGATGGGACGGTCGCCGTTCGCTGCTCGCCACACTCCTCTGCGAACGTGAGCGCGTATCCCCAATAATGTATTCGCTAATCCTTGGGGAACAGCGACAGGACCCTACGCAAGACACAATGAGGCTGTACCGATCACCGTCGTCTATCGCATTAGTCCGCTATTAGTCGAACTAGATCCCGTTTGATAGTTTGATGGCGGTGCAAATGCAATATCATCGTCGGGCGTTATCTTATGCAGACATGGTATTCTGGCGGTGAGGTGTTTGTTTCACCTAGGCTGGAGGGTGGACCGTTACAGCTGGTACCAATTACCGGTTACTGGTTACCGTATTCACCGTTTCTGTCGCGCGTAACAGCGATAAGAAGCGACACGATCCCGAGTCGAGATATTGAACACGTGCTATAAAAGGTAATTTAGTTGCGCGCACACACGCTCCTGGCAAAACAAAAGCTTGCCAGGACTACATAGGACGGTCTGTCTGAGCTATAATCAAGGATTACTATCGATATATTCAATGGAAGTAACCGCATTACAGAAAAATCCGCTGGTAAAACCAATTATTGCCCAACTATTGCACCATGCCATATAAAAAAATTCAGCTTCTTTAATAAAAATAGGCAATTGTAGAAAAAATACCAAATGAAGAACATTTTATGGTCGAATTACCAAAGAGCTAGTTAATATCAGAAATCCTATGGGTTGGTTAGAAATAGTACGCCATTTTTAAATCTCTCCTCAACTAACTCCTTCATTTCCAGTGGCGGTTCGTGCCTTTTCAATCTGGGGGGGCGCATTTCTTAAAAAATAACATAATAGTGAGAAATCTTACCTAAAATGGATGCAAAATGTCATCGGGGTTATTAAAATAATTTTAAGTATTTTTATAGTTTCCGGGAAAGTTTCACTGAAATTATTTTGTAGCAATAATGAAAGAAAATTTGTGGCTCCAATTATTTGATAAAAATAATGACGGACGCGAGTAAATGACTTCTAATTCTGTTTTTAATCTGGTTATATTCAAAAATGGATATGCATGACACACGGTTTCCAAAAGGTCCACTGGGAATTGTTTAGAAAATGTTGGCATCGATTTCGTGTTAAATAACTCAGGGGCTTGTAGATGGCCACGATATGAGAACCTGTCCTTCATCTGTGTTATAATTTTTTTTTGTAAATGTCTCTTGTAAATGTCCGGTTTTGAGCACTCCTTGCACAAGTTTGCGATAAATTTAAATCAGGCAATTGCCTACCTAATTCTTTAAATTTTACTTTGTCCACAAGAGAAAGTCTACAAAACTCTATTTTCAATAAAGAACTAACACTATTCATTTTTATTAAATTATTTCTATTAAATATATTCTTGGAGAAACATGTGGCAAAATCGTACATACGTAACTACACAGAACAATGCAACTATATCTATATCCATTTTACTGTATACTAGGCTTCTCTGTTGGGACGCTAAAGAATTGTAGCCCGAATAGTGTAAAACAACGATATATTCTTAGCTATAGAAGCAGCGTCACGTCACGTTGCCATAGCAACCCGGCCCACTAGTTTGTATGCGGACAGATGAAACAGATGATATACTGCATACGGTCGCTCTCACTGTAGCGCTTCCAATAAATAGGATGAGTGCAAATGCATTATTGCATTTGACTCGTACATGGCGCTGGAATGTCGGCACCATATTAGTGATATATCTATACCACGCGAACGATAGATACGGATGATATACTGCATCGGTCGCTTGTAACCGATACCACAACGAACGCCACACCGTGTTGTGTTGATTGTTATCGCGGCGCAAGCTTTATCTTTTAGGAAAAATAATGCAGAGATCAAATATCGCAATACAATTATATATCTACGGTGTTGCGCTCAATGTTCAGGAGGGGCGCGCGGACCTGCGGCCTGCATAAGGAACCGCCACTGTTCATTTCCCTCCCATAGCTTCAATTATCCTAATGTCCTCATTATCTGATCCACATACTCAAATCTAGACCTATCTACCCACGCCTTCCTTTTCCCTACTTTACTTTATATAACTAATTTCACAATATAACCTACTAATACATCTCTACTACGTTGTAATAACTTCCTAATACTTCTCTTCTATTTATTCATTCAACACGGCTTCATTTTGTCACTCTATCTGCCCACTATCCATACTATGCTTTTAATAATCTTTTTCTAATACTTAATTCAATATTTGATCTTAAAATTTTCAACGAATGTAAAAACCTACACTGCGTTATCCTACATTTTATATCTCCCTTGCTTCAGTTATTCTTCAAAATTCTACTTCTTATACTACAGAATCTATCTGCACCTCTTCTATTCTATCATCTCCCAATCTAACTTTGATCATTCTCCCGCTTGCCTTCTTATCACACCTCACCACATTGGTTTTACTTTATAATAAGCGCGCAAATTCTAGCATCATTTTCCAATTTATAAAACATGAGCTTTTAGTACACCTTGTGCGAAACATCTCACTTCTTGAATCCGAACTGAACTTCCGCCGCCAGCCTTTCTTCTACTTTATGGTCTATAGTTCCCAGATAAATTAGCTTCCACTTTCTGTGACCACACCGAAAAGCACATCATGCTATGTCTTTGCGAATTACGTAAATTGATATAACATCGAACGGTTGCATACTCGACGTGGCAATATGATACGATTCATTGCCAGACTGAGATGTATCGGCTGGAGTTAATTGCAGGGAGAAGAGGAAGAGGCTGTGACGTGAAGGTAAATCGGAGAGCCATCTGCAGAGCCGTATTTCGCGGCGGGCACGGGGGGGGGGGGGGGGAGCACGGGCAATAGTAGCGGCAATCGAACGAGGTGTCCATTATATTTTATTAGCCCGATTTCTCTTTCTGGTGTACGTTCACGTAAACCACCTTCGTCGCCGTATAGCATTTGTTCGTCGATTTTTCCAATCTCTGATTTCGCCATTGACGCGCCTCGGCGGCGCATTATTTATTTACGACCGAAATTCTAAATAATACTCTCGGACAACTCCGTGCCATTTGCTATCATCGTATTCGGCGAACGCTTACATAGTTTATACATGAACGGGAATATATTGCTCAACTACGTCATCCATTCGCGATTGCCACAAGAGGAATGTTCTGCGATAAATACGGAAATACGAATATAATTATTTGTAGTGGCGTTGTATTGTGTAAAGCTCAGTATTGATTTCAACCCGATTTTGCACTAAAGCTTAATAGAAATCGATAATTAATTTAAAATACTATTTTAACAAAGAATCCAAAACTAAATAGTCTAAAAAATATGTTGAAGTGTTTATATACGTTCAGTTAGTTAGTTAATTATTTTTCTCATCATCTTTCCCAAGGATTCTCGCGAACCTCAATATATATATTTCCTCTCCCTAAATTTTCACACCTACACTAACTATACTCTTCTTTAACATTGTTTATTGCACATCGTATATATATTAAATAATATCGGCCGATGTGTACATCCCTGCCTGTCTCCGTTTCTTATTTTTTCTTCTTATTCCTACCACAATCTTAACTAAAGCAGTTTTATGTTTATATGGATTGAAAATAATTTTTCTATCCTTGTAATATAGTTTCATTTTATGTTCTAAACATTAGTTATCCCCACTCATTATTTATCTACGATTGTTTTAGATTTAAAATCGTTCTTCTTAAAACCGAACTGATCTACTGCTTTTCTTCTATTTTACTATCTAACCTATAAATAATCCTTAATAAAATTAGTTCTCACATAAATTAGCTCCCACTTTATTTGGCCAATTATACTGTTCCGAGAATCCTGCGGTAGGATATTCAGGACTATGGGTACGATTCTTGTCGTACCTTGTGGTAATTTTTGTCGTTTGATGCAAAATTGTCTACTGGCAACGAATTTAATTGTTGGATTAATACTTTTTTTTTGGTCGTTATAAACCACACAATACACCATCTGCATGTTTGCGAAGGTCCTTCACAAAAGACAACTGAAAATAAGCATTAAGCGTGTACAAATTAACCCACTCTTAATTGGATTTTCTTTGATAGCAGCTACGATAAAAGAAAATCGCGATTTTCTTAAGGTCGGAAATTAACGAAACCTTCTAAAGCGTGTATTTTCTACAACGAATTATAATGTAAAAATAACAACCGTAAATCGTACGCACTTCAAATATTTCCCTGGTATGAAATTGTGCGGTTTTTCCTTCTACCTTTCACGTATAAGAAACATTTCAAAGTTGGCTTCTTATGCCCCAAGGCGAGCTCGTTCCTTTTTTCCTTCGCTTCGCATCTAGTACATATCTGCGCAATTTTCTGTCATTTAAAGCTTTCAGCGATCTCTGTAACAATTCCGCTCGAAGAAAAATATCGCGCGAATGATTAATATTGAAACGCGACCGAAATTTTCCTTTCATATTTACATAAATACAAATAATTTATTTAAGTAGACATTTATTTGCAAATGTATTAAAATAATTCTTAAGCGATACAAATATTTAAATCGTTAACGAAATATTGTTTTAAAAAATAATTAAGACACTCAATTTGGTAACGCTTATTAAATCGAATATTGTAACATATTTTATGGTAGATAATCATTTGGTCATTTATATGACCAAATGATTATCATTTATAATTTGTCATTTATTTATCCGCGTATATACTTTGAAAAACGAATTCTGCAAATTGTTGAAAACTATAGACAAAAACAGTTCTCTACGTGGAAATATTTTCTTTAGTTTTACATTCCATTATCGGGATATGGTAAGATTGTATGTACGTCACTGTGCCATATAAATATCTCCAATTTATTTTGCCGTATTATAGATCCGCTTGTTTCATCTTTCTCCATTTTCATGAAGCCATAACACAAAAGAGATGGATGGTAGATTCACATTTCACCTCACGCGTATGTGTTCTAGTAGAACTGGTGCGAAATAAGAAAACTCGCGATAATCTGAAGAATAATTTTCAGCTTTGCAGAAACGAATAAAAAATAAAATAAACACCAAACTGCCTTAGTTAGAATTGAGGGGGAAGAAGAGGTAGCAAAAATAGGGAAGGGAGTTCGGCAGGGATGTACACTTTCACCGTTATTATTTAATCTATATATAGAAGATGCAATAAACAAAGTAAAAGAAGAGTATAGTGTAGGTGTGAATGTACAGGGAGAGAAAATATATATGTTGAGATTCGCCGACAATATAGCTATATTGGAAGAAAGCGAAAAGAATTTAGAAAGGGTATTGAATGGTATGCAGGCAGTAATGACTAGGGATTTTAACATGAAAATAAATATAGGTACAACTAAAGTGATGAGGTGTGACAAAAAGGAATGCAGTAGAAAAATGAGGATCACAATAGGAGATAATAGAATCGAAGAAGTGTCAGATTTTTGTTATTTAGGCAGTAGAATCACAAAAGATAATCGAAGCAAGGTAGATATAAAGTGTAGGATAGCACAGGATAGGAAGGCATTCGTAGAAAAAGAACAGATTTTAAGATCAAATATTGACTTGGGTATTAGAAAAAGATTACTGAAGGTATATGTTTGGAGTGTAGCACTGTACGGGTGTGAGGCGTGGACTATAGGAAAGGAAGAGAAGCGTAGATTACAAGCATTCGAAATGTGGTGTTATAGGAGGATGATGAGGATTGGTTGGGAAGATAAAGTAACAAATGAAGCTGTACTAGAGTTAGTAGGGGAGAAGAGAAGTATTTGGAGAGTGTTACAGCGTAGGAGAGACAGATTAGTAGGGCATATTCTTAGGCATGGGGGGATTATGCAATTGATCATAGAAGGTAGAGTGGAGGGAAAGAGAGGGGTAGGTAGGCCTAGATTGGAGTATGTGAGTCAGATAGTTGAAGACGTTGAGATGAATAGCTATAGGGAGATGAAGGGATTAGCTCAGGATAGATCGGCATGGCGTGCTGTTTCCAACCAATCTTTAGGATTGCGGACTCTTTAACTAACTAGAAACGAATTTGAAATTCTGTTCGAGATAATAGCTTGTAAATTCAGCGAGTCTATAAGAAAAAAAAAGGCATTTCAATTGTTATAGTGGTATAAAAAAATTATCGGTAGTTTTATTCTTAATTCATATTAGGGCAATAACAAATTTTTGTAAACTCCAGTTTGAGCATTTTTATACAGAAATATTTATACAGTTTCCAAGGCGTTAAATAGAGCTTTATTTTGTGATAATATTCCGAAGAGGGTAAAAGAAAAAAGATAAATTGATGACTGCCGTCTTACTAAAGTGCTATCTAAGCGGACTCTTTTATATATAATTCTACATATACAGACAATTGTATATAATAAAATAGTGATTGCGTTGTCAAAAATATACGCTAATGAAATATACACCATTTTTTGTTATATTTAGGAATTGGCTTTTTAATTTTTCCATATAAATTCAATTTAAACTATTAAAATCAAGCAAGGACTTTAGAATGTTCATATCGAACGTCTAAAAAAAAACTTATTTCGAGATTAAAAACTCAGTTGATAACTCTTCTTATTTTGAATGTAGAGTCTTTATATCAGGCAATATTTCGATTTAAAAAATGGAATAAAATATACATTTTATCAATTATTAATATTTTCAACACGTATGTGAGCGAAATGTTTAACATTTCATTGTTTCTGGCATATTTCGCAAAAATGTTTTATCGAGCTGTTATACTCTGGCGTATTTGTTTGGCATACAGTTGCGTAAAAATATATGGTGAAAATTAATAAACACAATTTTTTGGGCCAGTTATGTTGGTCAGCTCGCGCTGCATTTCAATTTAAAGCACGCAATAATTTACGCGAGCAAATATATTGCCAACGTTTGTACACGCCTATTGATAACGACTTCATTTTCCCATGATTGAAACTTTCATTATCGTAGATCTATACAGTTAGTGTTATTTAAGCGATGCATTTGAAATGAGACAAATGAAACATCCTTTTAATCTTTGTCGTTGCTTCGGATAACTTTAGATAATAGCAATTTTCACGATTTTAATTTATAAACTTTATAAAGCAATTATTTCCATTTACCACAATTTTTCTTATAGATTCTCTCAATTTTGCAGAAATATCAAAATTGATGTAAAATTCAACATATACACTTCATTTAAATATTTTCAATTTTCAATTCCATTCAATATACGGATTTTTGTTTTGAAAGAAAACTTTATTGATTTAGTATAAAGAATTTAAAGTGATAAATTATTGCGCATAATTAAAAAACATATATATTATAGAATATAAAATAATTAGAACTAGGAATGAAATTTCGAAATTTTAAGTTGTTTTGAAAAATAGCAATATATTTGAATTTTTTATACATTTAGAAATGAATTTGGTATAATTGAAAGTGACGAACTATGGGCCTGATATAAAACATTGATATTAATTTATAAACAAACAAGTTTACGTCAAGTACAGAGTGTTCCGTTTAATTTGAATTTTTTTAAACTTGTCCGAATTAATTTTTCCTGTAATTAATTCAAAAAAAAAAAACCGTTGCTTCCACACAAAAACACGACATTTGCATGAAATATACAGATACGTTTAAGATACTTAATTTCGCGATGAGCAAGAAGTGTTTAGAATCTTCAGGGTATTACCTATCGGCAGCGATACATGTTCAACGTAAAAATTCAGTTCATCGCACATAAATATTCCAGTTATCAGCGCTATGCCCTACATTATTCATGCGCTTTTTTTATGAAACAAAACTAGAACTCTCTTATAGAAGGATAAAAAAAATGGCTACAATAATATTATAGCCATGTAGCGATGGCAAACTGTAGGTCACTTTGAGGACCTAGTTCGTAGTTCATTTCAATGTACCGTTCACGAACTATAGGTCGTGAAGTACTACATCTTTTAAAAATGAACTAGTTCACGACCTATATCAAATACATGCACATACTGAAAATAATCTTTTTTTCGCAATATAAAAATATTAAATGGTAAAAAATAAATAAATTGTAATATTACAATACTTATTTTGAATTAGGAATGAGGAAGAAAAGACAACAATGTTTATAATTTATACAAAACATATATATAAGGAAAGATAATCTTCTCTAGATACTCACGATTATTTATATGAAGTTCTAAAATACTTATTGGTAGTTACTGATTAAAATGTTTACTACTTTACTAACAGTTGAAAATTAAATGTACAAACTATAATAAAATGTACTAGATGATAGAATCGTTTTGTTTGGCGTTGTAATTTATATTTTCTATTCCGAATCTTCTCTGTTCAAACTTCAAAGCTTTGATTTGATATTAAGTGATTGCATTGCACTCAGTATGAAATAAAAAAAACTATAAGATTTACATGTTTATTTTTGCATTATTGCAAAAAATTGCTATGGCATGACACATATTTAATCTTGCGAATATATTAATTATATTATTCCAAATGAAATCTGATACCAACATATAAATTGTGACTCGGCTCGGCAATGCTGCTGTTGTAATATTGCATCGAGTTTCCTATTTCGTTCCGTTCACCAACACACTTTATCACTAAATAAATGTTAGTACTGTATATGTAATGTATACTATACTGCATCGTGTGCGAGTCGTTGTGATTCATGAACGGTTTAGTACACGACGGATTCAGGACCTAATACAAATACATCAATACGTACACCGTTGATAGTTCACGAACTAGTTCATAGTGACTTATCGATCGTTGCAAAACATCGTCACAGTACGCCCGTCATTTGTGCAGAGTGAACGGTTCGCGAGTGAACTATACATCGCTATAGCCACGGCCAGAATGATATGACATTCGCTGCAGAAACAAACGCGCATGCGAGTACATTTTTATTAAAATAATAATTTATAATAAACGTGCAAAGAAAAGAATGGGTACGTAATGATATTCGCAAACATTTTTTTCAACTTATACATCTCTTTCGCATTTTATTGCGAACTAATGCAGAAATGCATTAGATTGTTGGTTAGTTGGATAAAATTTGCTCCTTTTCGACGAAAGCCTTTCTACCCTGTGCTATCCTACATTATATATCTACTTTACTTCGGTTATCCTTTGTAATCCTACTTCCTGAGTCTGATACTTCATCTATTCGAATCCTCATCTTTCGCCTGCTTACCTTCCTCGCACACCTCATCACTTTGCTTTTGCTCATATTTATTTTCATGTTATACTCGCTAGTCATTACTTCCCGCATACCATTTTATAATAATAATAATAATAATAAAAATTTATTGACCCTAAAATTGTACATAATAGAACACAAAAATTCAATACAATTTAAACTTTAAACATAAAGACGATCTTTGGCCAAAGGCGAAGTTTAGTAAACAAATATTAAAAGCGTAATTGTAAAATTGGAATGGCAGGTGATACTGTTCTTCCACTTAAACTTTTTTAACACCTGTTCCAAATTCTGCTCCCTTTCCTCCTAAGATATGTACACCATTAACATATATATTTCCTCTCCTTGACTTTTCACACGTACGTTATACTCTTCTCTAACCATAATAAATGCATTATTGTGTAAAAAAAAACAGCTGCTTCGACACGACATTGTTAATGAACAGACGCAATACTTAATTACCATTTCTGGTTTTGAAACCATTATACGACAGGTGATTTTAATTTGATAAAGTACATTAAACCACTTTTAACAAGTCACACGAATATTCGCTAAAATATAGCTCGTCGCTATCGCTTCTGGCGAAATCAAAATATTTGTATATGCACACGCAATGAAAAGCGTGGATATATTTTCGAATTAACAACGACGAACGACGAATTTCTCCAAGCTGGGGACCGTTGCAGCTAAACTAACATCTCCCAAGCTCCGCTCGCACATTCGACTTCGACAATATGGAAATCACCATTTGCCTACTCCACGGCTTCATTCGCTAAATTGTTAATTTGCTACTACTACTTCGAATTTTATATACAGCAAACCAAAAGCAAGCTTCCGCATCCAACCATTCAAACGAAATAACAACGAATATTGAAGAAGAAAATTGAATTTATTTTTCTTTGAGGTAAAATTAGTTGTAAAATTGTCACTACGGCGCTAAATAACTGCACAAAACATCACCCAAAAACCGTAACACAATTAAACGGTTACGTAAACAAAAACAAAAAATTTCGTCGATTATGTGAATCTAGCAAAATTTCTTTTGTAAATTAACCGTATAAGCGCGCACGAAAATTTGCACTTCATATAGTTAGTTAAAGAGTCCGCAATCCTAAAGATTGGTTGGAAACAGCACGCTATGCCGATCTATCCTGAGCTAATCCCTTTATCTCCCTATAGCTATTCATCTCAACGTCTTCAACTATCTGACTCACATACTCCATTCTAGGCCTACCTACCCCTCTCTTTCCCTCCACTCTACGTTCTATGATCAATTGCATAATCCCCCCATGCCTAAGGATATGCCCTACTAATCTGTCTCTTCTACGCTGTAACACTCTCCAAATACTTCTCTTCTCCCCTACTAACTCTAGTACATCTTCATTTGTTACTTTATCTTCCCAACCAATCCTCATCATCCTCCTATAACACCACATTTCGAATGCTTGTAATCTACGCTTCTCTTCCTTTCCTATAGTCCACGCCTCACACCCGTACAGTGCTACACTCCAAACATATACCTTCAGTAATCTTTTTCTAATACCCAAGTCAATATTTGATCTTAAAATCTGTTCCTTTTCTACGAATGCCTTCCTACCCTGTGCTATCCTACACTTTATATCTACCTTGCTTCGATTATCTTTTGTGATTCTACTGCCTAAATAACAAAAATCTGACACTTCTTCGATTCTATTATTTCCTATTGTGATCCTCATTTTTCTACTGCATTCCTTTTTGTCACACCTCATCACTTTAGTTTTACCTATATTTATTTTCATGTTAAAATCCCTAGTCAATACTGCCTGCATACCATTCAATACCCTTTCTAAATTCTTTTCGCTTTCTTCCAATATAGCTATATCGTCGGCGAATCTCAACATATATATTTTCTCTCCCTGTACATTCACACCTACACTATACTCTTCTTTTACTTTGTTTATTGCATCTTCTATATATAGATTAAATAATAACGGTGAAAGTGTACATCCCTGCCGAACTCCCTTCCCTATTTTTGCTACCTCTTCTTCCCCCTCAATTCTAACTAAGGCAGTTTGGTGTTTATATAAATTAAAAATTATTCTCCTATCCTTATAATCTATACCCGTTTCTTTTAAAATTCTAAACATTATGTCCCAATCTACATTATCAAATGCCTTTTCTAAATCTACAAAAGCTATGCAAGTTACCTTTCCTACCCTCATTCTTTTTTCTACTACTGTTCTTAGTGCTAAAGTCGCCTCACTCGTCCCTCTGTTTTTTCTAAAACCAAACTGATCTTCTCCTAGCCTTTCCTCTACTTTATTTTCTAATCTCCTGTAAATAATCTTTAACAATATCTTCGATGCATGTGATAGTAGACTAATGGTCCTATAGTTCTCACACAAATTAGCTCCTATTTTCTTCGGCATTGTTACTATTCTACTACGCTGAAAATCCTGTGGTACTTATATAATGGCTGTTATATTATACAGGGTGTTCCACCAGTGGCGCAGCGGAATATCCTGCAAAAAGCGAATTCGAATGTAGAACTCCAAGCTTTATATGCAAAATCCATTTTTTTTTTTCAAACTTCTATCTGTATTAGATTCTACTCCGCCGGTGTAACACCCTGTATAATATTTTGATATAAAAATAAACGAGGTAATTGAGACGATATATACGCGGAATAATTGTCGGTATTGTAAGTTGAAAACATTCGCATTGAAATCAATTACGCCCTCACGAAATCACTACATAATCAGACGGAACGAATTAATTCGCGGTATATCGGCGGCGGAATTGTATCAGAGAGCCCTCCCGCACTCGTATTCCCATTTCCATAGAACGAACGATGGAATCGGGGACCTGAATTATATTCCGTGTATATTATATAGAACCTTACATAGTACGTTTCGAATAAAACGTGAAAAAAGATGCTGGAAATGAATGCGTAATTTTTAAATTTTTATTTTCGTTGCCATCGATTAATCTGTAGAATTTTACATATTGAATATGTTTGTGTTCGTGCGGGAAGAAGTAACGATACGCCTATGTATAGGGGTTGTTTCTCAGAATGTAATATTTGTTTTGATAGTCTGTTGGAATTGTTTTAGTTTACTTTAGTTCGATTAAACTAAATGCGATGAACATACAGAGATATTCGGCTGCTTCTAATCAATACCCTCGAAACGTTCTAAAATAAATACCGAATGTATATTACCAGACGGTAACTAGAATCATTGTCAAATATATTAGGCCGTGATTGAATAAATAATTCCTATACCGTGCGAGCACAAAAATTTCTATCAACAATTCGGATATTTTGGTTGTTTTTGTATTTGTATTTATATATTGTATTTTTTATATTTTTAGTGAAATTGTTATTCAACTTTTCTTTAAAATTGTAAATTGTAAAACAATTTTTCCTTTTAAAATAAGGAAAATGTGGTCTATAAAACATTTTTTCCTCATTTGTGAAGTGATAAATAAATCGACTATTTCAAGTAGTAATATTCAATCATGTTTTTATAAATTCACGATTTTCGCTATTTGTTATTTAAGTATTAATAATTCCGTAAGAAGATTTAAATACAAAGAACTAATACCTTTCTAATGATAATGTTTAATTATCAAAATGTCGGAAAAGAGATTTGTATGAATGGAATAGAATATAGTATTCTTCTATTGTGCCTTGTGCCTCTATTAAAAAAAAATATCTCCGTATCGTTAATGTTAGAGCCATATATTTTTAACTTAAGAAAACGTGTTGGGAGTAATAAAAAAAAATTTCGCAGATATAAAAATCATAAAAGTTGTATTTTTAAATTTAAGGGAAACAACATGACGTAGAAATTTGTTGGATGCCCATTTTGGAAGTCGCGTTTCCATTTTCAGTATTAATAAAACCACGTACTATTGCTGATATTTTCATTAACAAGTCTGTCATGTTTTGTCTCAAACAAAAGATCAATCTAAAAACGACATTTTCGACAAATATTAAGAAAATGAACTGTATCAATCGTTCATTTCACGAATCATTTTTAAACCTACGCTTCCGTAAAAAAAAACGAAATGTAGTAAACCTATATTGTGTTAATTATTTGTTAGTATAATATAATTTTGAACGTAGAAGTGGCATAGTTGATTCGGAAATGCGCATCTGGCGTTGTCAAAAGATAATTACGATAAAAGATCATTTTGCGAATATTTATAGAACGTGTTGTCACATTTACAAGTTTTTTTAGAAACTTAAGACGAATAATATACAATATTTTCACATGAAAAACTCAAAACGTAAAAAACGTTACATACAACCCTGTAATATCGAGCCAGCGATTTATTGCGACTAGGAATATATCTATTAAATACGATGTACTCTAAATAATACGAAATAAAGAGCAGTGCATTTGTGTAAATTATTGGTACTTTTCGGTATATTGTTATTGTGAAGCATTACGAAAACCGTTAATAAAAATACGACCGTACAATATTTAATTTCTGATAAAAACGTTTGAATTTGCGTTTGGAGAGCGTTCTAATAATTGCACACGCATATTGTACGCATAAGCGTCAACTAAACGGAAGAAGTAATTTGCGCATTAGCATAATTTAATAATAGATCAAATAGCCGCGGGTTGAATTAATTGGATATATATTGATTATTCATAAATATATCGAGCGCAGTGTATGGATAGAGGTCTACGTCGCATTATCAAAGCTTTAGTTATTAGCGTTCGAATTTAATTAAAATGAAATATCGGCGAGTGGCCGCGTCACATAACGACCGGTCAAAATATTATTTAATTAGTCCGCCAGAGCGACAGCTATCAGTTTAAACAATATGCCGCGCGACAAACACGGCGTTTATTCGTTCACTCATCGACAATTTATATACTAGCTGCATCCTGCAATTATAAGACATCTTATAATATGCGCGAACGAAAATCTCCCCCAGGAATATATATATTCATATTCCCCCAATCCCAGCGATTGGTTGGACACAGTACGTCATTTGGCGACCTCTCCTCATCTAACTCCGTCACACGTCCTCCACTACTACAATCTAACTATTTCTTTCTCTCTACCCTACCCTCTATAACTAATTGCATAATACTAAGAAACCATGTCTAAGAATATAGTCTATCATTGTAATACTTTGCAAATACTTCTCATCTCCTCTACTAACTCTAGCACGTCTTCATTTGTCTACTCTATCTGCCCAACCAACCCTCATTAGCCTCCTGTAGCACCACATTTCAAATGATTATATTCTACGCTTCTCTGCCGTTTGCCTATAGTCCACGCCTCACACCCGTACAATGCTACACTCCACACGTATGCCTTCGGTAATCTTTTTCTGAAACCCATGTCAATATTTTATCTTAACATTTTCTACGAATGCCTTCCTACCCTGTGCTATCCTACATTTTATAATAATAATAATAATAAATGTCTTTATTGATGTAATTGCATATACATAGATTTTAATATACAAAAAAATAAATGGTACATCAAAAGGCGAAGTTCATGGACTTCATATGCAATATGAAGCCCTTGCTTTTCAACTTAACCTATGAAAAAAAAATAAAAAAATGAAAAATATGAAAAATAAATATCTATATAGATATAATAGATCTATAGATAAGAACACTCATTTGAGAAATAACATACGTTACTGAACATTAAGATTTTTTGCTTAGAATTTTGTCACCACAACTATTATACATATAGAAATCAAATGAAGGTAAAACCACAACAAATATACAGGATAGAGGAAAAAACACTGAGGATACTACATGAAATAGTAAATTACAACAGAGGTCAGTTTTCAAGTTCTAAATATAAATTAAATATATGGTTACAATGCATACAAGGAACTTAGCAGATAATTTCTAGTTTTTGATTTAAATTTAGGTACACTATAATTGAAAAAATGATTTGAGTTAACACCGGTTTTAAAATGTAAGGGAAGGTTATTAAATAATTTAGAGATTTTATATCTACCTTAGATAGATAGATAGATATATAGTTAACTATCTATATTATATTATATTTATATTATATCTTATTATATTTTTTATTAGTAGTTTAGAACAAAGTAATAATTCAACTCCAAGATTTGTTAAATTACCATTTGTTCCTATAATTGCACGTGGTTGTTTTGATAGTATTTTAAATAAATATAATTTTAAAGTGACATATAATTGTTCTAATAGTCTTGCTAATTTTCTAGGAAATCCCAAACATTTGATTGATTTCAATAAAAAATCTGGTATTTATAAAATATCTTGTTCTAGTTGTCCTAAAGTATATGTAGGACAATCACGTAGACCAATTGAAACTAGATTTACTAAGGAGCATTTAGCACATTTCAGATTAAATAGAAAACATAAAAGTGCTGTAGCCGAGCATATTTTTGACTAACTCAGGTCATGCTATTCAAATTAGTTCACTTAAATTACTTAAAAGTGTTTTGAATTATTCATAGTTAAATGCTTATGAAAGTATATACATGCATAAATCTAAATCAAATTTAATGAACTAGATTAAGGCCCAATTTCATCTTGTCTATTTGATTTATTTAATAAGAACTATTAAAAAATTTTTTTTTTGTTATTTCAGGTTTGACAAACCTAAACTTGTCGGTTTCGTTAATTATTAATTTATATAGTTTTAAAAGATTTATAGGTAATATTATATGCCATTTTTGAAATGCTTCTATCCTGTTGACTTATTTATTTTTTAGTATATCAATATCACGATTCGTGACAGGTATTTTATTTAGTTTTTATCTTGTGCTACTGAAGATGGGGGCATAGCCTTCGAAATGTACAACTAGCTTTATGTTACGGTATTTGGTTGATATTCTATACTAAGATAGATAGTTATTTATTGTTAACAAATAAAAAAAATTACAAACGTGACAAATACAAAAATACAAAAATTGCTTGGTTGTCGGTTACGTCGGTTGTCCTTCGTACTACTACATCCGGAATATCAGAGAGCTGATCCTTCTTCTATTCTATCATTTTCCTCTTTATTCGCCACTATGCGGATTATGTACCTCCTTCAAGTAGTTTAATTTCGAGATGCTTAATTACTTCTTCGGCAGCTCGGAGAGGCTTATGATAAGAGGTACGACACGTAGATTACGCGAAAATGAGTGCCCGTCCAGGCCGAATATTCTAAACAAATCATGTCAAATAAAAAGACACGAACCGAGTGTGAAAAGCTGAAAGCGAGTTCCCTCCCGGTCACACCGTCCCGAACAAATATCAAATACGAGTGTATAGCGTAAGTGCTTTATGTCACATGCAGTGCGAAATGCTTCGCGCCCCGTTTATCCGATATTACCGTACTGATAACAACGCCATTAGGTTCCCGGGCTCCACTCGTTCCTGGTTCCTGTTGGCCCCTTTATATACTCGGCACTGTAGAAATGTGCCGTGTGTATTTCCCATTCACAAAGCCGCCGACGCTACGATGATATATACAACAGAATGTAGAAGTACGGGAGATATAGAAAATCACACAAATACTATGGAAAGCAACTGCAATAAATAGGCCCGCGCAAAATTAAAATACACCACATACATTTCCGATGGAACGCGTAAATGATCCAAAAAATGTAAATAGTTTCTTTATATACAGTTCGTTTTTTGTTAAATTGGCGGAGAATGACAGAAGTGTACGCATCATAAATGAAAACCGGCATAATGGCTTGACCAATACAGTACAGAGCAGTGCTATTCGAAATAGTATGGTATCAGTCGTGTAGCACATTGAATATTCCAGTGCAGTACGTTTTTTTTTTTGCAAATTCATCACTAATATTATTTAAAAATTATATGAAGTCAACTATTTATCACTTAATAAAATTTGAAAATAAATTCGAAATAAAATCAGTTTGACTTCAGATGACATTTTATATATTTATTTTCCACTTATTGAAAATATTGTTCAATGTTCGTATTTTTATTAACGATGGAATATTTATATAATTATGTTTTAAAAGGATTAATATTAACTAGAGATAAGAGACATAAAATTTAATTTATTACAAAATACAATCAATTGAAAACATATAATATATAAAAAAGAAACAAAGTAAAATTAAAACTATATACACAAATATTTTAATTTTGTATATTGTATATTATTACAAAACTCACGAGCTTTTCATGGCTTCGTAAGTGCTTTCGTGCAGCCATTTGAAACAGGTACTTTTACTGAAATATAAACAGTTAGGTACTTACAGGATATTTTTTTATAAGTGGCGGGCCCGCCCTTTCTACTGCGCATTACAAATTAAGACTAGTTTATGCATAAGTCCAATGATATTACTATACAATTCAGAATCGCCTCTCTATTTTTTAAGCGTTATAGTATCAGTGCTCGTGAAGAGATGCTCGCCACTGCATTTTTGTCATTTGAGGGTGTGGTCAAAATTACTGCAATGTTGTCATATCAATAGCCAACAAATACAGAGAGTATTATATTAGCATAATTGATCAAAACAAATAATAAATAACTGGAAACTTTTTGCTAAATAGTGGACTTTAATCGAAGCCGTATATATTCATACATTAAATATTCTCAATCTGAATTTTGCTATGCAGTTTACAATTTGAGCACTTTGTACTGAAGTTTTTTATTCATATATGGCAACAATGGTACTGGAAGCTCAACCCTTATGCGCAGTAGAGGATGAATTAAGTCCGCCAAGATATAAAAAATTACTTATATATTGTTACATAATATAAAATAGAAAACAAGTGCACGCAATTTATAATTACTAATAAACTCTTACCTACTAGCTTTGGGTTGACTTTGAGCTAGGCATAGAATATTATTTTGATTTTGAACAAAAATATAACTTTTATTTCAATAAATATAATTCTACCAAAATACGCTACGCTTCTGTCTTCTCCAAAGAATAAGTAGGTGTGTCTAGTGCAGAAGGTGTGCGTCCTAAGAAATGCAATGTTGACAAATCACCACGCACAGTTATAACAACCATTTTATGCAATTAGAATGAATTCTTTGAAATTAATAATACAAAATGCAGAGAAGTTTTACTGGAATATAAGAAATGTTGATAAATACTTATTATAGTATCATATTTATGTCATAATTAATTTGTACGATAGCTATAAAATAGTGACAAATTTAAATTCTTAGACCTAGAGTATTTTTTTATTGTCTGGCACCACTGGTAGTGTATAACCCCAATAAGCACAACACTATGCGCAGACGACTACCAAAATTATCCGCCAATTTAAAAAAAATGAACTGTACTTTGACATGATAAAAAAAACCAAAAAAACTTAAAAGGGGACTCTAGTATAGAATACTACCCAAATACCGTAACATAAAGCATTAAATAGCTAGATGCGCATTTCGAAGGCTATGGCCCCATCTTCAGTAGCACTAAATATATGTAATGAAGCACTATTATAGTGTATATTTTCCGCTCGACTAGTTTCGAATGTCACGTTTTCGAGAGCAATGTCAATATATCTAAAATACTTCCTTCACACAGTTCTATTTATACACAAGCGATTTACGAAGTACGACAATAAATTCTTTGAAAAATTCGCATGCGTTTTTAACAAATTTCTGATGTTAAATAGTGCTAAATAATAGTATACAATATCACCCAACTACCGTAATACAAAGCATTAAATAAGTAGATGCGCATTAAGAATTAGTTGTACGAATAAGCGTTTCAAAATTTTTGTTAAAATGACAAAGAATAGAAATGCCTCTGTAGTTACATCACATCTGTCTTGTATATAGGAATGACATGAGATGCTTTTATGTAATCTACATTCGGGAAATAATAACAGAAAACCTCATTTTGTGCGAGGCTTTATTCGCACCTTTTAAGGTGAATTCGCCACCATCGAGGCCCAGCGAGCTGATTCTGCTGTTAATTTTCAGCGGCTGTGTGTCCATGTAAGCGTTCCAGCGAGTGGGTCTGCGAATAATTATATCTATAAAAGATTCAGCGCAATGAATGTCACACAAATAAATACCGCGTAATCTGCAGATTGTCATATAAAAATCTGGTGCATCGGTTCGTACGTTGGTAAAGTAGTCGTATTAATGTCGTGGCAACATTTCAGCTGACGAGTATTTATTTGGATTATGTCGCTGTTGGTATATATATTCGCGCGGCAAGAAATTGCGATGGATTTATTAAAAATACAATCGGAATTGCAATTTAAAAATGCCGCAATACAATTTGGGATGGCGTTCGCAAACAGTTTAATAAAATTTGGAATGCCGGTGCAGAGTTTTTTGTGCCATACTGATGGAGGATGTTTGTTTTAGCGTGGATATGTCACATCTGAGAGGACTTTTTATACGCTTCCTTGCAAATAATGGTAGTGTAACAATGGATTCTATATCTATTGGAAGTTCTCCCATGTGAAATGTCAAAGATTCAAAGGTCTTTTATCGACTTAATGCGATACTGAGTCGGTTAATTTCGCATGTAACATAAAATAGAATGGCTCCATTGACAATGTCTTCGCTTCCCACGTAACCTTTCGCTATTCGGCGAATTTTCTTTGAAATCATATATGTCAGGGTGCCTGCGAGCGGCAGCGACGTTGCCTGTGTTACTTTAAAATCGTTTCCACTCTCAATCACACACGATCGTACGAGCAGTGGCGGTTCCTTATGCAGGCCACAGGGCCGCGCGCCCCTCCTGAACATTGTACGCATCACCGTAGATATATAATTGTATTGCGATATTTTATCTCGGCATTATTTTTCCTAAAAGATAAAGCTTGAGCCGCGAACATACATAACACTCATGACTCATCACGATATGGCAGCTAGCAAGTACCAGTCAAATCCATATGCCCTATCTATTGGAAGCGCTAGAGTTAGAGCGACGGTATTGCTATATAGCTATACTGCATATACTTCGCAATATAGCAATATCGTTAATATGTTGTACACATTCCAGCGCCACCCAGCCACACAGTACAGGTTAAATGTATATGCACTCATGCAACACTCTATTGCAAGCAATAGGTGAGAGCGACCGTATGCAGTATGTCTTCTCTATTTCTTCGATTCACTTGTACCATATAACGACTCATGTACATAAATTCCAGCGGCTTTGGATGAATCATAGTAACGTGACGTCACGCTGCTTGTACAGCTTGTATATCGTTGTTTATGCTATTCTGGGCTACGGTTCTTTAGCGTCCTAACAGAGAAGCCTAGTATACAGTAAAATTGATATAGATATAGTTGCATTGTTCTGTGAGTTACGTATGTACGATTTTTCCACGTGTTTCTCCAAGAATATATTTAATAGAAATGATTTAGTAAAAATGAATTGTGTTAGTTCTTTATTGAAAATAGACCTTTTTTGTAGACTTTCTCTTGTGGACAAAGTAAAAATTTAAATTTATCACAAACTTGTGCAAGGAGTGTTTATATCAATGAAAGATAGAAGATAGAATTCTCTTTCAAGAAATGATTTAATTTAATCATTTTGCATACATTTTAGGTAAGATTTCTCATTATTATGTTACTTTTTTATGAAATGCCCCCCCCCCCCCCGATTGAAATGTCACGAGCCGCCACTGACTACGAGGCAGTTTTTCTACTTTCAACTTCTTTATGAACCAGACAGAACCCTGCAGGCGATTTTTCTCGCTACGAGTTAGAAAAAGCGATTCTATTTGGGGCATCCCGTCCCGACCATTTTATATATTTATTTTAAAAATTATCACTACGGTGGTAAATTATAGTATAGAATATCACCCAAATACCATAACAAGCATTAAGAAGGGGGCATTAAGTGGTATAATCGTGAGACTGGCACCGCGGAGTTGTGGGTTCGAATCCCGCGCTCCGCTCAGGGATATTTTCTTGAGGAAAAATCCCTTCCGGACCATATACGTTGCGAATGTGCCATGGAATTTTGAATTTTATTTTATGAATTTTATTCTCGTATTCCACGGGGACTTACGAAGTGGCAAATGATCTACATACAGCGAAGTAGTAAGTGACGTTTGAAACAAAAGAGTCCGCAAGTCCATTGGAGAAATTCGCGAATTAATTCAACATTTTTTGATATGTATAAAAAAAAATTCTTTATATCGAATTATGGGAGTTAATGTATGCTTGTAAAAATCGGACCAAACATTTTATTGGTTTTTTCTGTTTAAATTCTTTGTATTTGTATTTGATGATTCGCAAAAATTAATCGTATTAACATAAAGTACTAAAAATCTAATAAGATTTTATCCACAATATTAAAAGATGCAAGTAAATTTGATAGGAAATGAATATTTTGAAAGATACAAGTTTTAAAAAAGAAAAGCTGGAAATATTTCTAGTTATATATGTTCGATGTTGGCTAATACGCTAAGTTCGTAAGGCCATAAGGAGTGCCTTCAGCGCCCATCCTTTTTATAAAAATTTAAAAAACGAATTAAATAGCTAGATAAATATTTATCTTATGATATATTATAACATTGAATTAAATAATATCCGAAATATAGCAGTACAAAATGGCTATTCTTCTAAAATTATAAACAACATATTAAGAACATTTAAAAGAACAAGAGATATCAGAAATATTAGTAGCTTGGAACAAAGTAATAATTCATCTCCAAATTTTGTTAAATTACCATTTGATCCTATAATTGCACGTGATTTAGATAGTATTTTAAATAAATATAATTTTAAAATAACTGATACATCTAATAGTCTTGCTAATTTTCTAGGAAATCCCAAAGATTTGATTGATTTCAATAAAAAAATCTGGTATTTATGAAATATCTTGTTCTAGTGGTCCTAAAGTATATATAGACCAATTGAAACTAGATTTAAGGAGCATTTAGCTCATTTCAGATTAAATGGAAAAGATAAAAGTGCTGTAGCCGAGCATATTTTTGACCAACTCAGGTCATCCTATTCAAATTAGTACACTTAAATTACTTAAAAGTGTTTCGAATTATTCCGAGTTAAATACTTATACATGCATAAATCTAAATCAAATTTAATGAATTTAGGCACAATTTCATCTTGTCACAATTTCAAACAGCGTTTTGACAACGCTGTTTCTGTTATCTATCCCGAAACGTGTTGGTTTCTTTTTGCCAGATATTTCGCCCCCCACCCAACGTCTCTTGGGTCGCATTTTCTATGCCCGAAAGCGGTCGCTTCTTCTACATCTTGTGTGTGCGCGTTTGAGCCACAATTGGTTGTCGCGCGCGTATCCAGACACCGCTGTCCATATCGCTATCCCAAAGAGACAGAAACTATCCCACTGCCACACTCTGGCTAAGCAGTTGACACCGTTCTATTCGAACCGTTAAACATAAATGTAATGACGTATTACAGCGACGTTCGTTCCCGATGAGAAAAGGGTTTTCTTTCCGGATTCAATATTGATGCGGTGCTCGCTTCAGATATTCCCGCTCTATTATATTCCTGAGAAATGTTCTTCGAATTGAGATTTACGGCTATAGAATGTTGCTCTTTTGTAAGGAACCGTTTGTTTTACGCGAATTTAAATGTTTACGCTTCACCGAATCTTCGGCAAATTTATCAGTAATAATATAGATATGCACATTATCTAAATGAATGATTAGTCGAAGTCCTGTGCTTCCATTTTACGTATCTTTAAAGGACGATTTTAAAAACTATCACTACGGTGTTAAATTATAATATAGAATATCACCCAAATACTGTAACAAGCATTAAGTAGCTAGATGTACATTTCAAGCGCTATGCGCCCATCTTCAGTAGCACAAGATAAAACTAAGGTATTTTAAGATATTATATATTTTATTATAAAACAAGATAGGTATTTTATTTAGTTTTAGCTTGTGCTACTGAAGATGGGCGCATAGCGCTTGAAATGTACATCTAGCTACTTAATGCTTGTTACGGTATTTGGGTGATATTCTATATTTTATAGGACGAATTGCTTATTTCTAAATACGTCGAACAAATATGTTTATTTCGTGTTCTGCTAATACAGAACAGAATAACAAAACTCGTATGGAAATTTATAGTAGAGCGTAGTATATAAATTTGTGACAACCAAACTATCGGTATATATATACCGATTTGCGCAATAAATATCGAAGTCTGGTCCTTCGACGTGTCGGAAATGGGTCCATATTTTCTAATTCGGCTAAAAAAAAACGCCCGTTGCGTTCGTAACGGTGCGAAATGCCGAGTCGCGATACCGGCACGTAAAAAACGAGAAGAGCGGCGGCCGTATAAACCGACGTAGCATAAAATAATTGAAATTAATGCGAATAGTTGGCGGGTAGCGGGTGTATTTTCTTGTCGGTTAGTTGGTATATATATACCACTGTCAACCGGTTTGAGATATATACCGGCATTGACCGAAAACACAGGGTACTGCCAATCAGTACGTCAACGTTCCTCATCAATCTTGCTCTCTGACGATTGCGAGAGCTCTACTCCACCAAAGTGTACTGCGCCCGTTTACCATTTATCCCACATACTTTCCCATCGCCGTTCCTGCTGTCCATACAGTCGATTCCTGCAGTCCCGCAGACCTGCCCGACTTGAACGTTTATTCTGTTCACCCAAACTACCAACTAACCAACAACCAGATCCAATAGTGTTCTCGCCTTTCCCTGCGGCAGTATTTCCACCCTATATAACCAGCGACTAAATGCTCGTATATTTTGTCCTAGTCCGTTGGGTTCTGATTTTTTTACGCCGATTTGTACCTCCGAGTACACCGTCTACAAAACTTTGTATCGCTAATTTAAGATTTTAGTCAAAGTTAGACAAATATATATTTTTTAAATAAAATAAATCGCAACGTATGCATCGTTTTTTATTAAAGTGGCGGACCACTACTGCGTATAAGGGCTGCACTTATACACATACATATACTTCTATACACAAGGTACTCAGCCACACCTAGTTTAACTATTGGCAATACGCAAGCGTACCCACAGCACAGCATTTCTCAATATAGGTAGGAGACATTTTATTTTATATTTCATATGTAATAATTGTAATGTACGACATTATAATGTAATATAGTAAAATGTAATAATTAGGTGTTCATTTATATTTTAGTTAACCTGTTCTAAAATGGCCACACGAAAGTGTACTGCACTGGAATATTCAATGTGCCGTACGACTGACGCCATACTGTTTTGAATAGCACTGCTCTGTACTGTATTGGTCAAGTCATTATACAGGTGTTGATTTATGATGCGTGAACTTCTGTCACTTTCCGCCACTTTCAATAAAACGGTGTATAAGTTTATATATTATATTATATAGCATTTTGACTAGGAACATTTTATTCAATATACAATATCAAATCTAATTTATATTTATATTAGAATGTTATGTTACTTTTGTAATATGTTGTCAATAACAAGAATTTCTATAAAATTAAATAGAAATATTGTAATTGATGGGACTCGTTATATTCGTAGATTCATTAAAAGAGATATTTTGTTAATATTTAAGTTAAATATTCTAATTTTATAAAAATAGAAATTTGAATTTTGTTTGTCAATTGCAAATATTGTATATACAGTTTAGACAAAACAATATTTTGTAACTAAACGATATGATGAGTTGATGTACTATTCGGCGTTTGTACGTTAAAATCAAAAGGACGAGGATGAACTATACAAACCTACTTTACATGGAATATGTTCCAGACGGTCTGCAACTTTCTACGTACAACGTATAACATATTTCGCCATCGTATCAACCGCTAGTCATTCCTGTTCAGGTCAGACGCCTGACATATTGAAATATTACAGTTCCAGTCGATGGGGCGCTAGCAAATTATATCCTACCCCAGCACACCTTATGTGTATACATTTCGAACAATTCACTTACAAATAAACGGGAATAAAAAACAATAATGCGAGCGTAATGTCAAAAATGCTCTTAGTTTAGCGAGGGGATAATGGGATAAGGATAGCGGGCGTAACCTTCAAGGACATGGGCGGATGATGCTGGAGCATCAGGTCCCAAAGCCCCCCCCCCCCCCGAATATTTAACTTGCATTAAGTATTTGCATATTTTGAGTATTTTCGAGCAAATGTGCGTGCGTCCACTTTCATTCTGTCCAAGACGTTCGGATCGAAGTGGAAAATGTGCACGCGCGAGACAGCTAAATAAAAAGGACGTGTCACTGTCATCGCCGGCTAGTCTACATTAGCAACGGAAAAATAATGTAGAATACGTGGCGAATGTTCGGACTTCGGCTGTCACTTGCCTGTCAAGAGCACTGTGCCACGAAACTGCGTGCCCGCGTTATTAAATTGGCACGTTCAAATGTCCCGTTACAAGCACATAAAAAAATAAATATATATATATTAACCGAAAATAAAGTTGCTTGTACTTGCATTAAATTTAACAAATTGCTAAAATTATCTAAATCAATACTTTTTTTTTGGGGGGGCAGTTGACGAAAAATTTGTTCGTTATAAACCAAATTTAATACATTTTTTTTTTTTTTTAATCATTACTAGACCGATCTATTTATACGACCATTTACAGAATTGGAATAGCCATATTATCTTTTATATAATTTGTCTCGTTTTGCCGAGCGCTATCGCATGAAGACTTGAAATTCATCACCCGAGCACTATAATTTATAACGACCCAAACACATTTTGTTCTACCCTTCTGATATATATATATACACACATATATATCCAAAAGATATCTTATAATATTATTATCGGCCAGCAAGTTTTTAGTTCATTTATACGTTTTCGTTTTATATAATACATAGAAGACAGCGGGCAGTGACAAAGCTGAAAGATAAGAAATGAAATTAATTTTCGCTATATGTAGCACGGGAAAGATTAATCGTCTTAGATTGTCACGACACGGAGCAATTAAAAATCATATTTCATTGTGATTGTGTGTTCTTGAGCACGAGGCAAAGTAGGCAATCAGCGACTAGTCTGTCAAATATAGTCAGTGCGTGTAAAAACTACCATAGCTCAAGAGGAACGCGCGCACGATACAAATACAACGTGCGCCTTTGCAAAAATCCTCTTAAATCGAACGGTAATAAGCTTATTCGCTGTGGGAGAATCACACTTCCTGAGTGCCTGCATTTAAACGAACTGTTAGTGCATTTGATAATCAAAAACTTTTCTGCAAAATCGAGATAATATATAATCGATTGAACGACGTTAATATTACACGGCGACATAATACGTGCACTTTATGATTTATATCCTCACCTGTGTTTGAGCTGTATTTGATTGCGTATTTAATAAACTATAATGTATCGCATTGTAAAAGTCTGCAATGTGTACTTACGTGTGTGTAGCTTTCCGTTTTCGATATATCGTGCGATGTTGTGATGCAATATACCTACGTTATACGTACGAATGTACTGAACAGAAATAAGGTGTTTGAGACGATGACAAATCGTCGCGTGTGTGGCGTGCATTAAATAAGGGCCTTGTTCGGTTTTACAGACTGCCATGACTCAGTTCGAATGCGAATATTTTATTCTTGTGTTTTGTGCCGTTGTTAGTGTAAGAAGTAGTCGAATCTTCCTCGTTACTTTGTCCGGCTGCCACACGCAGTTTATAATCTAACCACTTGTCGAGAGGTGAGCAGATATTAATTGTCGATTACAAATCAATTACTTTGGGCTACAGGAAAATTAAGTCACATTTTTCTAAAGTAAAACCAAAGGGTAACATTATATGTGATAAGCAGGGTAAGGAACTCACAGAAAATAAGGAAAAAGCTAGAAGATGGAAGGAGTATCTTGAAGATTTATATAAAGGTAGGCAGGACATGGAGGAACTAGAAAGTGTGGAACAGATAGATGAGGATGACTTAGGTCCTAGCATACTTAGGTCAGAGTTTCATAGAGCATTAAATGATTTACGGAATAACAAAGCAGCGGGGATTGATATGATACCAGCCGAATTAATAAAACACGCAGGGGAAAAAATGCAGGAGCGATTATACAGGTTAGTTTGTAAAATATATGAGAAGGGAGAAGTACCACAGGATTTTCAGCGTAGTAGAATAGTAACAATGCCGAAGAAAATAGGAGCTAATTTGTGTGAGAACTATAGGACCATTAGTCTACTATCACATGCATCGAAGATATTGCTAAAGATTATTTATAGGAGATTAGAAAATAAAGTAGAGGAAAGGCTAGGAGAAGATCAGTTTGGTTTTAGGAAAAACAGAGGGACGAGGGAGGCGATTTTAGCACTAAGAACGGTAGTAGAAAAAAGAATGAGGGTAGGAAAGGTAACTTGCATAGCCTTTGTAGATTTAGAAAAGGCATTTGATAATGTAGATTGGGACATAATGTTTAGAATTTTAAAAGAAACGGGTATAGATTATAAGGATAGGAGAATAATTTTTAATTTATATAAACACCAAACTGCCTTAGTTAGAATTGAGGGGGAAGAAGAGGTAGCAAAAATAGGGAAGGGAGTTCGGCAGGGATGTACACTTTCACCGTTATTATTTAATCTATATATAGAAGATGCAATAAACAAAGTAAAAGAAAAGTATAGTGTAGGTGTGAATGTACAGGGAGAGAAAATATATATGTTGAGATTCGCCGACGATATAGCTATATTGGAAGAAAGCGAAAAGAATTTAGAAAGGGTACTGAATGGTATGCAGGCAGTATTGACTAGGGATTTTAACATGAAAATAAATATAGGTAAAACTAAAGTGATGAGGTGTGACAAAAAGGAATGCAGTAGAAAAATGAGGATCACAATAGGAGATAATAGAATCGAAGAAGTGTCAGATTTTTGTTATTTAGGCAGTAGAATCACAAAAGATAATCGAAGCAAGGTAGATATAAAGTGTAGGATAGCACAGGGTAGGAAGGCATTCGTAGAAAAGGAACAGATTTTAAGATCAAATATTGACTTGGGTATTAGAAAAAGATTACTGAAGGTATATGTTTGGAGTGTAGCACTGTACGGGTGTGAGGCGTGGACTATAGGAAAGGAAAAGAAGCGTAGATTACAAGCATTCGAAATGTGGTGTTATAGGAGGATGATGAGGATTGGTTGGGAAGATAAAGTAACAAATGAAGCTGTACTAGAGTTAGTAGGGGAGAAGAGAAGTATTTGGAGAGTGTTACAGCGTAGGAGAGACAGATTAGTAGGGCATATTCTTAGGCATGGGAGGATTATGCAATTGATCATAGAAGGTAGAGTGAAGGGAAAGAGAGGGGTAGGTAGGCCTAGATTGGAGTATGTGAGTCAGATAGTTGAAGACGTTGAGATGAATAGCTATAGGGAGATGAAGGGATTAGCTCAGGATAGATCGGCATGGCGTGCTGTTTCCAACCAATCTTTAGGATTGCGGACTCTTTAACTAACTACAAATCAATTTCGCTAATAATTTATTTTTATATTTTATTACGATATTTGAAGCGCAAAAATTGAGTCCAATTTTCTTTAATTCGACGAAATCTGTTAGGGTTGTTTGCTAAAATATCGGAAATTTAAAGGTGTAAATATTTCGCTGCTTTTTAAACTATGATGACATAAAACATTGATCCTTCCAATAATCCTGTCGCTTTAAGTAATATAGCAGTACGTGCTGAAAAATTATGTAATCAGTAAAACTAAACTAAATATAATGACTTATATTAAAACGTATTAAAAGAATTAAAGAAATTATTATATCAAATACCGCTGCAGAGGAATCCTCAAAAGTGGATTTCCTCATACGCATGAAACGTCGTATCGTATAGCAAAGGGATGCTCGGCCTGCCGCCTCACTGCACACGGCACAGCTCAGATTTCACGCTCACATGTATACGTAATGATCAGAATAAGGGTGAACGAGACGGGGGGATGTTCTAACCCGATGCGTATATGCAACATGCCCATAGGCACGTGATAGTGGAAATAAATACTTGTCACTTAATGAGCGGAGACGGCAGTTAAATAATACAAGCACTTAATCGTGCCGAGATAATCGTTTAATTGCAACAAGTAGTATTCGTTTTATTTTGACATTAGTCATTTTGAACAAGGTTTTTTAATTCTATTTATTTATTTCTTTTTTAGTAAAATTTCCAACCAATGCTTAGGATTGAGGACTATTTAAAACAATTCTCCTTCAGTCTAATATGTTCGATGGAATATTCGTGTACAGAATGTTTATAATTTGCTAGTTTGCACGCGGCTTTTCTCTCGGGTAAAAGAAACATTGGCGAACGTAGTTGGTGTTACTTCATACGTCGTTAAACATGATTTCCTTATTATAGGGCGGAATGATGATGACCTCGTCTCAGTGGAAGACATCTCCGTCTGTTCGCCGCTATATAGTCGCATAGTTCGTACTGTAAGTGATGTTCTTAGGGATGAAAGTGTGCCAAGATAGATAGCTCGTGCTCATTATGGACGGGCGCTTCATTAAGTTGTCTCCCATCTCGCACGAGCCGCTATCTTCTCACCGCCATTCTAATGCGTATATCGTCGGCTAGTGCTTTAGGACTTCTTGAGTTTCCACTACCAGCCAACAACCGCTCTTTGGTAACAGCCTAGAGAGGCAATAGCGTCAGTGTCTTTGTGCATAGTTTTCGGTATTCATATAGCCCACGCTCAAAACACCGACTTCTTGGCTCTAGATGATTATCAACTACGCTCTAATTGGATTCAGCGGAATGTACACGATAGTAAATTTAATTTGATTTGATTATAAATACGTCGGCAGTAAGCAGGTAGTTTTTAAAAAAATTATAAATAATTGACACTACTACGTTATAATGTATAAAGTTTTGTTTAACATATTTTATACGGCAGACTGTCTATTTGTATTGTACCGTTATTTACAGTTCACTTGTTGATCTTTTTATCTCTTTTTCAACGTATACGTGTCCGCGTACGCTGTACGGTTGTACGAATACGTAGGAATGTGTAAATATGCATAATAGAAACGCGGGCGATATAATTTACATTTTCGCGCAACTACATCTGCTCGCCTCTAACTAAGTACAATGGATTATTATTCTAGTACTGTATAAATCGTCAAGTTTTTGGCAAAACATACGCATTAAAGTTTCATCTGGTTTATCTCGCTAACAAACAACAACAATTTAAATTGGCCCTGTAAATACACACGTAGATATCCTCTCGCCCACCAAAATTAGAGATGCGATTTTATTTCGGCTTCAACCGTATTTAAAAGTCATTTTTTTAACAACAAATTCTTTGACTGCCATTTGGCATATCACTCACAGTTTCAGCTGAGTATATAAACTCGATTAAATGTATTATAGTATGCGTATATTAATTTTTTCAATTGATTATTATTATTTTTTTTTTATTAAGCATCTTGTTTTATATTTACTCTACTAATACATTGATGGTACGCTAATAATATCTTTTCTTGTTTTTGCAGGTAATAAAATATCTTATGGTATTCGTGATGGGTCGTCAGATGCCGAATTAAGCGATTCTACCGCAAACAGGTTGCGTATAATCCTACCAAACCCCGGTGCAGTGTAACATCAAACATCCCCAATGAACCATCGGCATTGAATCATCCACCGTGTGTGTGTGTATGAGTACGTGTGGCCGAGGGCGAGCGAATGTACACCCATATTGCTGGGCCGTTGAGGACCAGTCCTACACAATCGTCACAATCCACTCATAATATCGTCAAAGCCGCCCAAACCCCGGCGCAATGATTGCGCCCTCCACCCCCCCAAACAATAGATACGCTCCTCCGTCACTAAACCAGTCACTACGCAATGCATACGCTATGGTAACCGTAGCACGTATTACGTACAGTGGATGTGATCAACGTCACATCACACGTACGAATGTGTTGTCGTACAATCAAAGCGTCGGCACCCGTTGTCACATATAGCGTCGAATCGGATATATGCGAAGTGCCGGTAAAACCGGACAATCGATAGCGTAAAGACAAAGAAAATCCACCATACACCGTTTCCACCGGGATCGTACACATGTCGCCGTGTTTGTATTCGACACACGAAAGCCGTTGGCCACGGAGGCCATTGGCACGATCACGTGCTCACCACCGTATTATGTACTGCGATGGTCTTGACTCGCTCAAGCGAACTGTCGATGACTCTGGGCAACTGTGGCAGTCGTCAACGACAAAAATCAGTCGGCTTAAGCGTACTTAACTTAGCGTTATCTGTAATTTGTAGTTGTAGAATTGTTTGAAGTAGTGCAATGGTTATCGGTGGTGGTACGACGCATAGAGCGGCGCCGTTGAAAGCCCATCATCCGTTAGAAGACGGTCTCGGTACCGGCGGTGGTTTAGGCACGCACGCACCCGATCCATCCCGATCTGCGCCACCAACGTACGAAAGTACTCATTGGCACGT
This sequence comes from Leptodirus hochenwartii, assembly GCA_947310635.1. Classification (NCBI taxonomy): domain Eukaryota; kingdom Metazoa; phylum Arthropoda; class Insecta; order Coleoptera; family Leiodidae; genus Leptodirus; species Leptodirus hochenwartii. The sequence goes on along the minus strand of OX371187.1, from coordinate 1,156,272 downwards.
GGGTGCGCCGAATTGGACGGAGGACGAGTGGTCAGCTCGCCACTCGAACCATTTGGTGCCGCCTGCCAACGCACCGGTGACCGCCGACAACTACTTGACCACCGGCAACAATTCATACTGTTGCCTACCAAATAATCCCAGTCCATCCACCAGAATGGTGGCATCGTACGGCTTGTATAAAGACGATGTGGCCGCGGGTGTAGGGGAGCCGCAACCCCCGATTCCTTACCCATTGCGCGGGTCCTTGGCCACAACAACCACCACCACTATAACAACGAACAATGGTAATAGTAACGGTGGTACAGTGACCAATACAACCTGCACAAATGCTAGTAACGCCAGTACGAACAATCCGAACACTAATGCGGGTACCGATAGTTCGTGCGGTTGGTGCTTGCCACCCTCGTCTACGGACGGTATGAGTCGCCCAACCGCACCGGGTACGGGTACCACCACATCACCCGCTGGTCCCGATACCCTCTGGTCGGCCGTCTGCAAACCCGCTTTCCTACTATTAACACTAGTGCTACTAATCGTCGTTTTTGTGCTGGTGTCCGGCATTCTGCTCTACATCAATTGTACGTTGTCACCATACTTTGTCGTTTGTCCGTTTATCGTAGTCATTGCGTAAACTAGTAGTACCTCGTATCCTTGTAAACCAGTACCGTTTTTGTTTTCTTTGTCCGCAAGGAACCGTTTGCATGTTGCTTAAATTGTAACAACGTAAACACGATGGGTGTTCCAAATTGTAGTTATATTTACGATATATTAAAGCAGAAAGGACGGGCTTAATGCATCATATAAATTTCAGCTGTTATATAGTATAAGACGGTCCTGCGTGTTGATGTATATTATATTATGTTCTTGCATGTTTGTGAATCATTTATACACGTGTGCATAGCGAAGTTCAAGCGCCTTACATGCTTTTGTTGCCTAAGAAATCGGCAAATCGAGAACATTTATGTCGCTGCTTGTTGGATGCGTGTCTGAATAATCTATTCTCGATATTGGTGATTTATGTACCGCTATAGTTTACATCTTAATTACAAAATTACTTAGTGAATCGACTTGTTAATAGTATTCGACGCAAATCCTTCGCGCTCCCTGTAGTATTTGTCGTAGCATAATATTTCGTGCATCTTTCAAAAGGTACTCGTACGAATGGAGTAATGCTACATTATTAAGTCTTAAGGGGTTCGCAAGCCCTTGCATATCGCAGATTTCTGCGTCGTGAAGGTATATACCGTCCGGGTGAATATTCCGGATCACCCGCACCACACGCGCCCTTTGTAGGAAATTATTAATAAATCTGTGGTCACATATGAATAAAGCGGTTGTTGCGACACGATCTTGCTCCTTTATTATCGCGCTCGTGCACAACGTTTTCATTACAATTTCTAAATAAATTTAATCCTCTGTGCCAACAAATATTACGACACAGCTGCTGCGGTATTCATTTTGTTTTATGGTGACGGTTTGTTTACAAAAAGGAACTGCGAATTTGGCGGGGTAGAAAAACTCGTAATTGTCGGTATTGCGAATAAGCGTTACGATTAGAGGTTTCAATTCAGCGTACATCCTATAATTATGTAGTTATGTAGCGCTATATTCGTGTGTAAATATTACGAGTTATTTTAGCTTTGCATGTCGACTGTACGTTCGAGTTACGGCGAAATATAGCAACGAAATTAATTTGTCGCAACGCAACAAAATGGTTGATTTTTCCACCGCGATCACGAAGCAGCCGCGAGCTTATAGTCCATTTCAGAAATATGTGTGTATATTATATTTTATTGTCTAATCAGCGCCGTTCTGCTCTGCTCTTTATTTGTTTTCCAATGTAACGAGATTTGGAGTATAACTTATAGCGGGTTCTCATGCGAGGCATTTAGTGCGTGTTCCATCCACGATCGCAATAAATAATCGCTGTATTACATTTAAACGCGAACTTGTTACAACTCCATATATAATATCGTATTTTCTGCGTGCACAAACAAAGTCATTTGTTAATTTATTATATTGCAAGGAAACGTACGAACGTCGCTTCGGCAGGAATTCGAGTCGGTCACTTCTTTTACAAGTTACGATGAATCACGTGTACGATCTATGTACATACACTCAAAGAAAATAGTTATGCGCCACGACAAGTTCTTCGTTCAGTACAGTGGCAATAGGAGTTGTGATGTATCGAGCAGGCAAACAGCTTCTTTATATCGGCGCATTACTATTATCTTTGAGTGTACCATAATCGAACTGGACGTCGCGATCCTGGACGCTGCACCTGTTCGCGATACAAAAGTAATCAATTAACGGAATCAGATATAGAAGCTACGTGCGTGTAAGACTACCAGCAACGATATAGATACTTAACTTGATCTTAATTAATACAAGCCGATTCGTCCGGCCTCCGGGGCCCTACCAATCAAATTAATGACAATCCACGCTCCGAACGTTGCCTCTGATAGCAGCCTTTATCGCAAAGAGTACGATTTCGTTTATGTTCAAAGTAACGTATACGTTTGGTTGCAATACGCGTTTCGTGATATCGGGGAAACGTGAAATTATTCAATATGTCACTTGAAAATTGATTTATTTCCAACGTTTTGCCTTCATAATTCGGGTGCTAAAAATGATAATGGTAGTTGATATAAATGTCAAATTGATTCATTATCACACATGTCGAATGCCTCATTTATTTATTTTTTTCGTTCATATTTGTAATTAGTGTAAGCTAAATTGATAATAATTGTTTTTCACAATTTTTCTACTTTACCCTTGTCATTTTTAGACATTGACGAAGATTAGGGGTGCCAGGAAGAGCAAGATTGAGCCTTATATCTCATATTATTTGATGGCATTTATTTCGACTGTCCTTTTTTAATCTAGCATATGCCAATAAATGCTTTTATTTATTATTATTATTATTATTGAGGCTCAGAAATAAATCAATTTTTTATTGAAACTTATGAACTGATTGTTCTTCTTGCTAAGCGACATATAATAATAGGACGAAAAGTCCAAAAAAAAATTATTAAGTCGAAATATTGTCCTTATTATAATTCTAATGTGGTAAAAATAAATTTACTCTATAGATATTTGACTAATATTTTAAAATTTCGACTACGCAAACCTTAAATACAACTAGAGCTATCAGATTCCCGATTATCTTAATTTGGAAATTACATTGGGCATTAATAAAAATCTAGAAGAACATTGAAATAGTTTTTAAATAAATATCTTTAATAATCGATATATTGATTTATTTTTTAGAACATTTGCAATTTTTATGTATTTATATATAAAGCTACCTCCTAACTTATACATATGTATTAAGAATTCCATAGATTATACATTTTTAACATAAATTTGGTTGACTTACTCTTTGCTCTACATTTTCAGCTTTTACTCCTCAATATTGTTATTTTAACTTTTCGTTAGACTGGGCCTCAATATTCTAGTTGTATTATTTTATTAGTTAAATCTTTTTTGAATATCAATTCACGTGAAAGAGGATTTTTTAACAACACATTACATACTTACAAAACAAATCCTGTGCTACGTAATTTTATTTATTTTGCGAAAATTTGATACAAATTCACAATCGAATTCTTTAGCAATTTCGTTGCTCTTTGTGCCACGTGTAAATGATTTGTGTGCATGCATTTTTTAATGAATCAAATACCATTAGGTACTCAAATGTTTGGCATACTTTATAATAATAAATAATAACTTTATAATAATAAAAACCTATAAATTTAAAGGTTTAATAAAGGAATAAGTTTGTTAATTAACTAAATTGATCTTCTTTGCAAATCAATATTAATCTGATAGTTTAAGATATTTACATTTTCTTATTAATTTTTTTTATTAATAATCTTTTTGTGTAAAAAAAAAACGAATTATTAACGCGTGCGTATAAATAATGATCACAATGAAAACAAGACGAATTTCATTGAAAGTAGATTGATTACAAAACCGCTTTACTCATTCGTTTGCAATAATTGTAATTAGATGTAAACAGATTATAAAATCTGAAAAAAGAGATATACGTTCGCTAGTATCACATAGCCTGTATATTTGTTACACGCTGTACAGATCGTATAAATTCAGTTTAAATAAATATGACTTCTTCACTCTTTGTGCGCGCATTACAACAGCCTACACAGTGCTTTCAATTGCAGGGAATATTGACGATTGTCTTAAAATCCCCCTAGTTGTACCGACATTTAATACGTCGCCTGTCCTTTTAACTTGTTTGCTTCGTTCAAATGAATATCGCGAAACACTTATAAATAATATCTGTCGACTTCTTCGTCAGGATCGATTTTGGTGACATTTTGGCTTGGTATTTCAACGCTCTGTACATTGCGAGGATGTTTCGGTTGACGTAGTCAGATTTTGGGATAACTGTAATGGCGCACGCAGTTTATTCAATCACGGAACTAATAATAATCCTTGATTGAAACAATAATCCGTTGGCGTTGTTTGTTCCGCAGAATACGCAAGATTGGATACCAAATCCCGTGCCAGTGATTCCATCGCCACTGCCGTGTATACAATCTATATAATATCGTTGTTGTTTGAATATTAATCCAGTTTCTCCATCAATGCTCAGTTAATCGTGCTAGAAATGCGACTGGCTATTGATATGATATTAGCTATTGATACCGGGTGGCCGATGAATGGATATATTTTTTGTCACGTCTACTTTATCGCGTAATTATTTTGAGCGTCGTACAACAACAGGTGCAATATTAAATCACGATTGTACGAGTTAAGTTTCATCAATGTTCTTCACCTCCATCGCGTTTTGCAGTGCGCTAACTGTTTTAACTAAACCATCCGCATCCTAATTTATAAAACAATCATTCGGCGTTCAATGCAATATTAAGTTACGCTTACAACGAAGTATATAAAGGAACTAGAGTTACAGCTCGTTTTTTTTTAAATTGACGGAGAATGACAGAAGTATACGCATCATAAATGGCATAATGGCTTGACCAATACAGTACAGAGCAGTGCTAAACGAAGTAGTATAGTATCAGTCGTGTAGCACATTGAATATTCGTGTGCAGTACTTTTTTTTTTGCAAATTGATGAAAAGTATCACTAATATTATTTAAAAATTTAAACAGGTACGTTTACTGAAATATAAACAGATAGGTAATTATATTTCTACATAATAGAAAATAGAAAATAAGTGCATGCAATTTATAATTACTAATAAACTCTTACCTATTAGCTTTAGGTTGACTTTGCGCTGGGCATAGAATATTATTTCGATTTTGAACAAAAATATCACTTTTATTTCAATAAATATAATTCTACCAAAACACGCTACGCTTCTGTCTTCTCCAAAGAATAAGTAGGTCTGTCTAGTGTAGAAGGTGTGCGTCCTAAGAAATGCAATGTTGACAAATCACCACGCACAGTTATAACAACCATTTTATGCAATTAGAATGAATTCTTTGAAATTAATAATACAAAATGCAGAAAAGTTATACTAGAATATAAGAAATGTTGATAAATACTTATTATGGTATCATATTTATGTCATAATTAATTTGTACGATAGTTATAAAATAGTGACAAATTTAAATTGTTAGACCTAGAGTATTTTTTGTTGTCTGGCACCACTGGTACTGTATAACCCAGATAAATGAGCTGTATCTATCTATGATATTAGCCATTGATGCCGGGTTGCCAATAAAAGAATATATTTTAAAAGTATATATTTTAAAGGTATAAAAATGCCGTCACTTTTAATTTATCACATAAATATTTTTAGCGTCGTATAAGCCATTTTTTTTTATATCTTGGCGGACCTAATTCATCATCTACTGCTCATAAAAGTTGAGCTTCCAGTACCATTGTTGCCATATATGAATAAAAAAACTTCAGTACAAAGTGCTCAAATTGTAAAATGCATAGCAAAATTCAGATTGAGAATATTTAATGTATGAATATATACGGCTTCGATTAAAGTCCACTATTTAGTAAAAAGTTTCCAGTTATTTATTAGTTGTTTTGATCAATTATGATAATATAATATTCTCTGTATTTGTTGGCTGTCGATATGACAACATTGCAGTAATTTTGACCACACCCTCAAATGACAAAAATACAGTGGCGAGCATCTCTTCACGAGCATAAGGTTGAAGCGGCCAGTATATTTTCATTTTTTGTTGTTACCATTGGTCTTATGCATAAACTAGTCTTAATTTGTAATGCGCAGTAGAAGGGGCGGTCCCGCCACTTAAAAAAAATAGCCTATAACAGGTGCAATATTGAATCGCGATTTTAGGAGTTAAATTTCATCGATGTTCTTCTCCACCATCGTATTTTGCAGTGCGCTAATTGTTTTAACAGAACCACGCCGCGCATCCTAATTTATAAAACAATCATTCGGCGTTCAGTGCAATATTAAGTTACGCTTACAACGAAGTATATAAAGGAACTACAGTGAGCGCCCGCTTCATTAATTTAATAATTGCACGTTCAATTAAATCATCAACTTCCATTGTTCCTTGCCGCTGTTGCCGTCGAATTAACTTAGCCACCCTTCGAACATTGTTGCCAATCACTCACTCACCGTTCGCGGCACACTAAATACCGAACAGATATCGCACAACGATCAACAAAAACTTTTATTATCGAATTACGAATTATATTATATCACCGAATGAAGAGATTAAACGAATTACGGACGAAAATTGTATTTTTATTTGACAATCGCGTTAGCAACAGTCAAAACCAAATAGACTGGGATATACATTTCGATTTTTTGAACTGCATTACAATTTCTCAAACTGTATTAATATTTTTATGTACATATTTGTCCACGTACGTAGATTTTTGAACATATGGTATATCAATATGATACCGTGTCGGCCGATTCTATATAGCTACTTAACGAAATTGATATCTAATATAACATCTGTTTGATCAACGTTAATGGCTACAAGTCAGATGACCATTTGCTGCCTTCTGCTGGAATAGTGCGGGAATTTTGCACCCCCAGCCGCCCGCGTCGTAGCGCCCATACGTAATTAATATCGGAAATCTATCACACGGCATCCCCTCGTTGTCTATAGATGTATGTGATGCGTCAGTGGCTAAGGAGCGACCCTCTCAGCGCCCTACCTTTAATATCTATTTTACGCCAAATTAAGGTCAATCGGTTAATAATAGGAATATTTTATAAAATTTTTACCATGGCATTAATATATCGCTATATCGACTATCTTATTTTTTTGTGATATATTTTAAAAGATATCTTAGTGGCGAATTTTTTTTTTATATGTGCCAAAAATTTTGAATTTTCTTAGATTGGATTTGTTTTTTATGGCTGGGCAGTTTTTTTTTTGTAATGAAAATATAGTAATTGCGAAATTTTATTGACATTAGATTAACCACCCACTACTTGTTATCGATAAAAATTCATATTAATTATTTATTATTTTTTAAACTGTTTTTTTAATTTTTTTTTAATCGAAGCAAGGTAGATATAAAGTGTAGGATAGCACAGGGTAGGAAGGCATTCGTAGAAAAGGAACAGATTTTAAGATCAAATATTGACTTGGGTATTAGAAAAAGATTACTGAAGGTATATGTTTGGAGTGTAGCACTGTACGGGTGTGAGGCGTGGACTATAGGAAAGGAAGAGAAGCGTAGATTACAAGCATTCGAAATGTGGTGTTATAGGAGGATGATGAGGATTGGTTGGGAAGATAAAGTAACAAATGAAGCTGTACTAGAGTTAGTAGGGGAGAAGAGAAGTATTTGGAGAGTGTTACAGCGTAGGAGAGACAGATTAGTAGGGCATATTCTTAGGCATGGGGGGATTATCCAATTGATCATAGAAGGTAGAGTGGAGGGAAAGAGAGGGGTAGGTAGGCCTAAATTGGAGTATGTGAGTCAGATAGTTGAAGACGTTGAGAAGAATAGCTATAGGGAGATGAAGGGATTAGCTCAGGATAGATCGGCATGGCGTGCTGTTTCCAACCAATCTTTAGGATTGCGGACTCTTTAACTAAACTGTTTTTAATTCAATTCAAGCACATGCGAAGAAAATATTTTAATATAGCCATCGCTAATTATTTTTTGATAACTACATTTCAAGAAGTTATTTTTGTTATTGTTATTGCATTCTGAGTTATTATTACTTCCTTTTCTGCGTTCTTTTTAATTACGCCCAACAATCGATCATTCGCATTTTTTCCCAAATCAACAAACTTTTAAGAGACATTTTTCTGTATATAAAACTTGAATTGAAAATATGCTAATTTTTATTCATTTATTCATATCTTAATCTTCAAAAATCGTTCAACCATTCATTTCTGAAAATTTCTTCTGTAAAATTCGCAAAACATACGTTTAAATTTTAATTTAATTTAATTTTTAATTTACAAAAGTTTAACAAAATTTACAATATATCCCTTGTTGGTGTTTTGTTACGAAACTAAAGAATTCGGAGACGATATACCAAGTTCTAATTATTTCTTTTTATTATGCCCAATAATCAACGCTATAAATTTTATCAAAGAAAATATTTTCCAAATCCAACAAAATTTTTTTTCGATTATACAGGAACAAACGTTTCTATAGTATAGAATATCGTAACCCAAATACCGTAAAATAACCAAAAATAAATAAAATAAAAATAAATTTAAAATTAGTTCTTATTAAATAAATAAAATAGACAAGTCCGAATCTAAATTCATTAAATTTGATTTAGATTACTTTCATAAGCATTTAACTCGGAATAATTCAAAACACTTTTAAGTAATTTAAGTGACCGGAATTGAATAGGATGACCTGGCTCGAAAATATGGTCGGGTACAGCACTTTTATCCGTTCTATTTAATCTGAGCTAAATGCTTCTTAAATCTAGTTTCAATTGGTCTACGTGTTTGTCTTCTATATATACTTTAGGACAACTAGAACAAAATATTTTATAAATACCAGATTTTTGATTGAAATCAATCAAATTTTTGGGATTTCCTAGAAAATTAGCAAGACTATTAGAAGTATTATATATTACTCTAAAATTATATTTATTTAAAATACTATCTAAACCACAGTGCAATTATAGGATCAAATGGTAATTTAATTTAACAAACTTTGTTCTAAATTATTATTATTATTATTATTTAACTTTATACTTTAAGTGACGGTATTTGGTTGATATTTTATATTATTATTTAACACCGTAGTGGTAATTTTTAAAACGTTTCTTTATTTAAAACTGGTTTTTAAATCGATTTATTACATTGAAAAGAACGCTTAGTTTTCGAAATGCACATATAGCGTATAAATATTTTAAATAGCGATTTTTAGGTGATATTCTCATCTATCAAGATAACTTGACAAGAAATTTTGTTCTGTATCAAAAATATTTAAAAATATTTTTAAATAATTTATCTTTGCACACATAAATATTTTATTATTATTTACACTTGCTTCTACAGCCCACGTAGATAACACACATTGTACAAAAAAATATTAAAGCAAGATTGCCGACTTTCTAAGTAGTCTAGAGATTATAATATGGAAAGATAACTACTTTAGCAATTACGACACTACATTCTTGTTTTATTTTAATCATTAACTTTTTGTTACGTACTGCGCTAACGTCGCCTCTCTTAAATATACATAGAATTTTCTACGACATAGTCGAGTATATTCTACTTCGAAAGTTTTCTCATTTTACTTCCGGTGTCAGTCAATTCTTCCACTTTCCGCAATAAGTTTGTTGCTACGTAAGCCGTACTTACTTCAGCATTCTAATATTTTATTACGGCTTATTTTATATACACGACGTTCATACTGTTTTTTATTATATCCCATCGTAGCAAATTCCTTTTTAATTATCGCTATAAATAAAAGTATTATTTAAACAAACATAATAAAAGAATAATCGAGTAAATTTTTAATGTGCGCGGACGCTATTTATCGGAGAGAGTGACCGATCAAATCAAATTGCACATTTCTTCAGCTCATTTGATCTTAAATGAAAGCCACAACATTAAAGTTTAAAAAAAAACATCGTCATTACTTAGTTAGTTAAAGAGTCCGCAATCCTAAAGATTGGTTGGAAACAGCACGCCATGCCGATCTATCCTGAGCTAATTCCTTCATCTCCCTATAGCTATTCATCTCAACGTCTTCAACTATCTGACTCACATACTCCAATCTAGGCCTACCTACCCCTCTCTTTCCCTCCACTCTACCTTCTATGATCAATTGCATAATCCCCCCATGCCTAAGGATATGCCCTACTAATCTGTCTCTCCTACGCTGTAACACTCTCCAAATACTTCTCTTCTCCCCTACTAACTCTAGTACATCTTCATTTGTTACTTTATCTTCCCAACCAATCCTCATCATCCTCCTATAACACCACATTTCGAATGCTTGTAATCTACGCTTCTCTTCCTTTCCTATAGTCCACGCCTCACACCCGTACAGTGCTACACTCCAAACATATACCTTCAGTAATCTTTTTCTAATACCCAAGTCAATATTTGATCTTAAAATCTGTTCCTTTTCTACGAATGCCTTCCTACCCTGTGCTATCCTACACTTTATATCTACCTTGCTTCGATTATCTTTTGTGATTCTACTGCCTAAATAACAAAAATCTGACACTTCTTCGATTCTATTATCTCCTATTGTGATCCTCATTTTTCTACTGCATTCCTTTTTGTCACACCTCATCACTTTAGTTTTACCTATATTTATTTTCATGTTAAAATCCCTAGTCAATACTGCCTGCATACCATTCAATACCCTTTCTAAATTCTTTTCGCTTTCTTCCAATATAGCTATATCGTCGGCGAATCTCAACATATATATTTTCTCTCCCTGTACATTCACACCTACACTATATTCTTCTTTTACTTTGTTTATTGCATCTTCTATATATAGATTAAATAATAACGGTGAAAGTGTACATCCCTGCCGAACTCCCTTCCCTATTTTTGCTACCTCTTCTTCCCCCTCAATTCTAACTAAGGCAGTTTGGTGTTTATATAAATTAAAAATTATTCTCCTATCCTTATAATCTATACCCGTTTCTTTTAAAATTCTAAACATTATGTCCCAATCTACATTATCAAATGCCTTTTATAAATCTACAAAAGCTATGCAAGTTACCTTTCCTACCCTCTTTTTTTTTCTACTACCGTTCTTAGTGCTACAATCGCCTCCCTCGTCCCTCTGTTTTTCCTAAAACCAAACTGATCTTCTCCTAGCCTTTCCTCTACTTTATTTTCTAATCTCCTATAAATAATCTTTAACAATATCTTCGATGCATGTGATAGTAGACTAATGGTCCTATAGTTCTCACACAAATTAGCTCCTATTTTCTTCGGCATTGTTACTATTCTACTACGCTGAAAATCCTGTGGTACTTCTCCCTTCTCATATATTTTACAAACTAACCTGTATAATCGCTCCTGCATTTTTTCCCCTGCGTGTTTTATTAATTCGGCTGGTATCATATCAATCCCCGCTGCTTTGTTATTCCGTAAATCATTTAATGCTCTATGAAACTCTGACCTAAGTATGCTAGGACCTAAGTCATCCTCATCTATCTGTTCCACACTTTCTAGCTCCTCCATGTCCTGCCTACCTTTATATAAATCTTCAAGATACTCCTTCCATCTTCTAGCTTTTTCCTTATTTTCTGTGAGTTCCTTACCCTGCTTATCACATATAATGTTACCCTTTGGTTTTACTTTAGAAAAATGTGACTTAATTTTCCTGTAGCCCAAATCTACTTTACTTCTTCTCATTACTATGCATTGCAAATTTTTTAGTGGTTATATCGCTGGTAGAGTGTTTGTAAAAGTCTTAAAATCGCTTTATAATAAACGAATGGACAGAATAATTTGAAGGAATATGCAAATATAATACCGGAAAATTGTTTTGCGCGCATCGGGATTTTTCTTGCGCTACAAACAGCGAAGAAGTATTAAGAGAACCGTTTCACATATTTTATCATTTCTAACTATTCCCGTGCATTTCACCTATATAGTAAATATAAGTACTCCATGAAATTCTTTTATTGTTTCTCCGAGTGTTGTTCTATTGCTCTAGTGATATATATTCGTGCATAAAACGGGTTGATATATATTTTATAGTTGGACGTTTAAACGTAGCGTACAAGAAAATGGATCCGTAAACAAATAAACAAATATCTATTGCGTATAAAACGCGTTTTATCAAATTAGTTGCTGTAAACGGTACATATTGATCGTTCCAAAAAACCATAAAATCTATGCTGTTAAAGAGAAACTGGACTTCGTAAAAAAAATAACGCGATTCCTCATCGTTCATGTGTTTTTGTTTGTGCATGTTTAGAAAATGTTTAAGCGAAAATTTAGATAGCACCAGCATATATATGCAATTTTTATTTTTGAATTGTTTAAAAGGACATTTTAGGATCATATATTTTTACATAAGCGAGATTTTTGAAAATTACAGAATTCTTAAAAATAAAATTTTTACTTTTTCTCTCTATACGAGTTCGTTTGTACTTCGTTGTGTTATATATACAGAATTGAATTTTCCAAAAAAACTGGCTAATTTTACCGTTTAATTGAGTCATAGTTTGGTTTCTAGCTCAGCTATTATTTATAAAATTTGCTTGTACTATTAAATTGTTTACGCTCAAAGTACCATGTTATTAAATACAATTAATAATACATGGGGTTTAGCGGCACAATAAATTTCAAACTGAAATTTGTTTGTATAAAATTCTAAACGTGTGGTATTCATATACAGTGTGGAAACTCGGAATGGAATTAGATTATTGCAATTGTTGGCTCCCCTATTATCTTTATACAAAAACCGTAAATACAAAAGGTTTTCAGAATTAAATTCCGCATTGAACGGTTTTTATTCCATCTCTATATCTTCATTAGCGATTGCCATGATTATTAACAAACAAGAAAAAATAAAACAAACAAGACGCAGTTATTGTCAAATCTATTTAACTAAATACAGTAAAAAACTTGTACGAAAATAATTATCTAGCAATTTATTATTTAATATCAATTTACTTTTGTATTAGAACTATCTGTATAAGAAAAATATAAAGAAAATGCGTTAATTAATAAGATGTTCAAACAATCCAACATTTGCTACTAGACAATATCCTAATCTATCGTAAAATTATCGTAAAATCCTTTTCGATCGTAAATTTTCATTGCGGGTCTCTGTTTTTTTTTCTGGAAATATTGCGAGCCGTTGTATACGAAATCTGTAATTCTCTTCCAATTTTGCTCAGGCTAATATTTTTATTTTCGATAAATCGCGCCACAACGTCAAAATCATATGGATTTTCTCTTTCCTGCAAAGTTTTGCAAGAGCATAATTTATTTACAATGCCGTTGCGCTTGAAGTGTCTTATGATGTTTATTATCCCATTTGTTGAAGGTATTTGACGGTGCGGAAATAGTCCAGAAAATAAATCTCTGATATTCCGAAATGACGAACCATTCGATAAACATCATTCTTTCCTCGGTGGTATAATAATCTTTTTAATTAGAAAAATACACCAAACTTGTATATCGATATAAACGTGTATAAAATGATATAAACTTGTATAAATATGGCGTTTAACTGTCTGATATATTTGATAGTTACTGAGCCATTCTGTTTATATTTTGTTTGTTAAAAATAATGGCAATTATAACTGCATCATTTAAGGTCAAAGGTTTCTTTAATTTTCTGGAAAAGGAATGAAGATATGGAGATGTAATAAAAACTGTTCAACGGAGAATTTAATTCGGAAAAACGTTTGTATTTACGATTTTTGTATAAAGATAATAGGGGAGTCAATAATTGCAATAATCTAATTTAACATGGTCCCATTCCAAATTTTCACGCTGTAGAATGCTTACAATTTTATAGCAAATATTTTTTACCGCATTATTTTCAACTAATCTTTTGCTTGTTTTTAGATGAAGCGTATCGACCGAGGCATACATTTACCGAAGGTAAGTTGAACACAAAAGCATACACATGCAGTTTTTTTATTCTCAGCGTTCGTCGTACAATTTATTAATATAAATATGCAATGCGCAGTTGCTACATTTCCGGAAATATGTTTCTAGAATATTACGGCAGAGTTTAAATTCTACATCTACAACAATAGTAGGTTGGTGTATGGTCTATCGAACTATAGTATTGTCGTAAGTCAGAACTCGATGCAGGAAATATAGTGCCCGCGGAGACTACGTGTATATATATTGGCCAGCAGCTTCGTCCTTTGTGGCTTTCCACAGCGAGACCGCATATCCGCTTCGGTGTATTAAAGGATAACAAACACCGCACACGACCAATTGACGTCGGGCACATTTTGACATATGCCTAGTATATATATACATAGCACATACTCATTCATACGCAACAGTACACGCGAAGACAATAGTAATATGCCACTGGGAGCATTACGACTAGTATAGGCTTTTTTTTTTTAAGTGGCGGGCCCGTCCCTTTTACTGCGCATTACAAATTAAGACTAGTTTATGCATAAGACCAATGATATTACTATACAATTCAGAATCGCCTCTCTATTCATAAGCGTTGTTGTATCAGTGCTCGTGAAGAGATGCTCGCCACTGCATTTTTGTCATTTGAGGGTGTGGTCAAAATTACTGCAATGTTGTCATATCGACAGCCAACAAATACACACAGTATTATATTAGCATAATTGATCAAAACAAATAATAAATAACTGGAAACTTTTTACTATATAGTGGACTTTAATCGAAGCCGTATATATTCATACATTAAATATTCTCAATCTGAATTTTGCTATGCAGTTTACAATTTGAGCACTTTGTACTGAAGTTTTTTATTCATATATGGCAACAATGGTACTGGAAGCTCAAACCTTATGTGCAGTAGAGGATGAATTAGGTCCGCCAAGATATAAAAAATGACTTATATATTGTTACATAATATAAAATAGAAAATAAGTGCACGCAATTTATAATTACTAATAAACTCTTACCTATTAGCTTTGGGTTGACTTTGCGCTGGGCAAAGAATATTATTTCGATTTTGAACAAAAATATCAATTTTATTTCAATAAATATAATTCTACCAAAACACGCTACGCTTCTGTCTTCTCCAAAGAATAAGTAGGTGTGTCTAATGCAGAACGTGTGCGTCCTAAGAAATGCAATGTTGACAAATCACCACGCACAGTTATAACAACCATTTTATGCAATTAGAATGAATTCTTTGAAATTAATAATACAAAATGCAGAAAAGTTATACTGGAACATAAGAAATGTTGATAAATACTTATTATAGTATCATATTTATGTCATAATTAATTTGTACGATAGCTATAAAATAGTGACAAATTTAAATTCTTAGACCTAGAGTATTTTTTTATTGTCTGGCACCACTGGTAGTGTATAACCCCAATAAGCACAACACTATGCGCAGACGACTACCAAAATTATCCGCCAATTTAAAAAAAATGAACTGTACTTTGACATGATAAAAAAAACCAAAAAAACTTAAAAGGGGACTTTAGTATAGAATACTACCCAAATACCGTAACACAAAGCATTAAATAGCTAGATGCGCATTTCGAAGGCTATGCGCCCATCTTCAGTAGCACTAAATATATGTAATGAAGCACTATTATGGTGTATATTTTCCGCTCGACTAGTTTCGAATGTCACGTATTCGTTTTCGAGAGCAATGTTAATATATCTAAAATACTTCCTTCACACGGTTCTATTTATACACAAGCGATTTACGAATTACGACAATAAATTCTTTGCAACATTCGCATGCGTTTTTAACAAATTTCTGATGTTAAGTAGGTGTTAAATGGTGTTAAATAATAGTATACAATATCACCCAAATATCGTAACACAAAGCATTAAATAACTAGATGCGCATTAAGAATTTGTTGTACGAATAAGCGTTTCAAAAATTTTGTTAAAATAACAAAGAATAGAAATGCCTCTGTAGTTACATCACATCTATCTTGTATATAGGAATGACATGAGATGCTTTTATGTAATCTACATTCGTGAAATAATAACAGAAAACCTCATTTTGTACGAGGCTTTATTCGCACCTTTTAAGGTGAATTCGCCACCATCGAGGCCCAGCGAGCTGATTCTGCTGTTAATTTTCAGCGGCTGTGTGTCCATGTAAGCTTTCCAGCGAGTGGGTCTGCGAATAATTATATCTATAAAAGATTTAGCGCAATGAATGTCACACAAATAAATACCGCGTAATCTGCGGATTGTCATATAAAAATCTGGTGCATCTATTCATATATGGCAACAATGGTACTGGAAGCTCAACCCTTATGCGCAGTAGAGTATGAATTAGGTCCCCCAAGATATAAAAAATGACATATTTGAAATTACAGTTGTGTGGCGCCTTTCCTTATTGCGCCGCATTACTATTGTCTTCGCGTGTACGTACAATACGCATAGAACAAGTCGCGTATAAACGAATATATTACCATAGAATCTCGTCGCATTAGTATCCCCGACAGTTCATTCCGTCATTCTGTGCAACCCGAAACCCTCCCCCAAGTAATTGTCCAGATCTACGCGTGTTGAAATACAATGTCCTCATTGAACCGTCTTCAGTTACGTACCTAATATGAAGTGTACGCGCTATTATGCCAGTTCTGTTCCGAGTTTTGTCATTCAAAATGCCGATATAATAAAACTACCGTACAGGGGTAGTATATGTACAGAAGTAAGATTTTTGTTGCGGCTGTTTTGACGAAATTGTTTGTTGGTATATTTAAATGATATGAAAATGTGGTCAGATTTCATGTCTATAGTTTTATTTTAATATATTTTATATTTTCTATATTATTTATATTTTATATTTTATTTTATATTTTCTCAAAAGTACAATTGGTACAATTGTACAATTTTAGCCATTTGTTTGTATTATATTTCGATATCTGTTTTTTTCTTTCTTTCCGAAGTGCTCAATGTTGTTTTCTCCATTACAGCATTTGCAGCCAATTTGAAATCTACCCTAAGCATCTTCAAATGCCATATTGAAAATTTATTCAATAAATTTCACCCTGATTTTGCTGCTCCAATTTGTTCGAATTTTCAATAAATGTTGATAAAAAAACTGCAAGTATGCCCGATGGGTTTAGAAAAAAGCTGTAAATAGTTTACCAAATTGTTTTTAAACACAAAATTTTCATTAGGTCGAAATTATTTCGATTAAATTAAATTGTTGTATATCTAGAACCAACTGATTAAAGATCTTTTCTAAAAACGACGAACGTTCAGCAATTTCACAAAATTTAGACAAATATGAGCGAAATAAAATGGTGAAAATTTTGTTAAATAAATTTTGCTAGTACAAAAACTGCTTTAATGTTAATTCGAAATTTGCCCGAAAAAATGAACAAATATATCCGGCATTGAAATATTTTCTTTGTGCTCGAATTTATCAATGCTTTTTTTAAAACATCCTCAAAATTCAACGCTCGTACATATAAATTTTATTGTTATAACCAGATTCACTTTAGATAACGTTTTCCATGTACAAGACACAAGTTGGTATTTGAAACTTAAAACTAGAGGTTGCTGGTCGAAAATAAATATCGACATATATTACAAAAAAATCCAAATCGATTTACATATTTCAGCAATTCATTTACAAATCACCCGTTAAAGAGATATGAATTTTATTAGGTACTTTGGGGAACTTTCAGGTCAAAACCACAGCAAATTATCAATTTACATGTTTCATAGTTTTAGTACCAAATAATAAATGGGAGAGATATATCAATTTTATGCCGGAGTGTTGAGAAACCTCTATATTTATATAATTAGAACATGATAGTATTTATATTTTTTAAATTGTACTGTAATACTTGATACAGTTTTAAAAATTATCACTACGGTGTTAAATTATAATATAGAATATCACCCAAATACCGTAACAGACATTAAGTAGCTAGATGCTCATTTCGAAGGCTATACCCCCATCTTCAGTAACACAAGATAAAAACTAAATAAAATACCTCTGCCACGAATCGTGATTGTCAACATGACAGAAGTACTTAAAAAATGGCATATAATTACAAATTAACAATACAAATTAACAATTAACGAAACTAACAAGTAACAGCAAAAAAAAATTGTTTGTGAAATCTAAAATAAACCAAAAATTAATTAATTAATTAAATAAAAATAATTGTTATTAAATAAATTAAATAGATAAGATGAAATTGGGCCCAAATCTAAATTCATTCAATTTGATTTCGATTTATGCATGTATATACTTTCATAAGGATTTAACTCGGAATAATTCGAAACACTTTTAAGTAATTTGAGTGAAATAATTTGAATATGATGACCTGAGTTGGTCAAAAATATGCTCGGCTACAGCACTTTTATCTTTTCCATTTAATCTGAAATGAGCTAAATGCTCCTTAAATCTAGTTTCAATTGGTCTACATGTTTGTCCTATGTATACTTTAAGACAACTAGAACAAGATATTTCATAAATACCAGATTTTTTTATTGAAATCAATAAAATCTTTGGGATTTCCTAGAAAATTGGCAAAAGTATTATTAGGCACTTTCGGGAACTTTCAGGTCAAAACCACAGAACTAGAACAAACTATACCAATATGACTAGCAAAATATCAATTTACATGTTTCAAAGTTTTAGTACCAAATAATAAATAGAAGAGATATATGAATTTTTTGCCGGACTGTTGAGGAACCTGTATATTTATATAATTAGAACATGATAGTATTTATATTTTTTAAATTGTACTGTAATACTTGATACAGTTTTAAAAATTATCACTACGGTGTTAAATTATAATATAGAATATCACCCAAATACCGTAACAGACATTAAGTAGCTAGATGCTCATTTCGAAGGCTATACCCCCATCTTCAGTAACACAAGATAAAAACTAAATAAAATACCTCTGCCACGAATCGTGATTGTCAACATGACAGAAGTACTTAAAAAATGGCATATAATTACAAATTAACAATACAAATTAATAATTAACGAAACTAACAAGTAACAGCAAAAAAAATTGTTTGTGAAATCTAAAATAAACCAAAAATTAATTAATTAATTAAATAAAAATAATTGTTATTAAATAAATTAAATAGATAAGATGAAATTGGGCCCGAATCTAAATTCATTCAATTTGATTTCGATTTATGCATGTATATACTTTCATAAGCATTTAACTCGGAATAATTCGAAACACTTTTAAGTAATTTGAGTGAAATAATTTGAATAGGATGACCTGAGTTGGTCAAAAATATGCTCGGCTACAGCACTTTTCTCTTTTCTATTTAATCTGAAATGAGCTAAATGCTCCTTAAATCTAGTTTCAATTGGTCTACATGTTTGTCCTATGTATACTTTAAGACAACTAGAACAAGATATTTCATAAATACCAGATTTTTTTATTGAAATCAATAAAATCTTTGGGATTTCCTAGAAAATTGGCAAAAGTATTATTAGGCACTTTCGGGAACTTTCAGGTCAAAACCACAGAACTAGAACAAACTATACCAATATGACTAGCAAAATATCAATTTACATGTTTCAAAGTTTTATTACCAAATAATAAATAGAAGAGATATATGAATTTTTGCCGGACTGTTGAGGAACCTGTATATTTATATAATTAGAACATGATAGTATTTATATTTTTTAAATTGTACTGTAATACTTGATACAGTTTTAAAAATTATCACTACGGTGTTAAATTATAATATAGAATATCACCCAAATATCGTAACAAACATTAAGTAGCTAGATGCTCATTTCGAAGGCTATGCCCCCATCTTCAGTAGCACAAGATAAAAACGAAATAAAATACCTCTGCCACGAATCGTGATTGTTAACATGACAGAAGTACTTAAAAAATGGCATATAATTACAAATTAACAATACAAATTAATAATTAACGAAACTAACAAGTAACAGCAAAAAAAAATTGTTTGTGAAATCTAAAATAAACCAAAAATTAATTAATTAATTAAATAAAAATAATTGTTATTAAATAAATTAAATAGATAAGATGAAATTGGGCCCAAATCTAAATTCATTCAATTTGATTTCGATTTATGCATCTATATACTTTCATAAGGATTTAACTCGGAATAATTCGAAACACTTTTAAGTAATTTGAGTGAAATAATTTGAATATGATGACCTGAGTTGGTCAAAAATATGCTCGGCTACAGCACTTTTCTCTTTTCCATTTAATCTGAAATGAGCTAAATGCTCCTTAAATCTAGTTTCAATTGGTCTACATGTTTGTCCTATGTATACTTTAAGACAACTAGAACAAGATATTTCATAAATACCAGATTTTTTTATTGAAATCAATAAAATCTTTGGGATTTCCTAGAAAATTGGCAAAAGTATTATTAGGCACTTTCGGGAACTTTCAGGTCAAAACCACAGAACTAGAACAAACTATACCAATATGACTAGCAAAATATCAATTTACATGTTTCAAAGTTTTAGTACCAAATAATAAATAGAAGAGATATATGAATTTTTGCCGGACTGTTGAGGAACCTGTATATTTATATAATTAGAACATGATAGTATTTATATTTTTTGAGTTGTACTTTAATACTTGATACAGTTTTAAAAATTATCACTATGGTGTTAAATTATAATATAGAATATCATCCAAATACTATCCCAAACATTAAGAAGCTAGATGTACATTTCAAGGGCTATACCCCCATCTTCAGTAGCACAAGATAAAAACTAAATAAAATACCTCTGCCACGAATCGTGATTGTCAACATGACAGAAGTACTTAAAAAATGGCATATAATTACAAATTAACAATACAAATTAACAATTAACGAAACTAACAAGTAACAGCAAAAAAAATTGGTTTGTGAAATCTAAAAAAAACAAAAAACAATAAAAAAATAAAATAAAATAAATTGGGCAAGATGAAATTGGGCCCGAATCTAAATTCATGAAATTTGATATAGATTTATGCATGTATATACTTTCATAAGCGTTTAAATCGGAATAATTCGAAACACTTTTAACTAATTTAACTGAACTAATTCGAATAGGATGACCTGAGTTAGTCAAAAATATGCTCGGCTACAGCACTTTTATCTTTTCTATTTCATCTTAAATGAGCTTTATGCTCCTTAAATCAACTTTCAATTGGTTTATCTTATTTATTCTGAAATGCTCCTTAAATCTAGTTTCAATGGATCTACGTGTTTTTTTCTATATATACTTTAGGACAACTAGAACAAGATATTTCATAAATACCAAATTTTTTATATTTATCATTAGATAAAAGAAAATTTAATAAGCGGTTAATTAAAAAATTAAAAGCGGCTTATTTATGTTGACGATAATGATTTGAATCGTTCCGTATACAGCATTAATAAATTACAGTTAGGACTAGCGAGCTGGGCGATTTAATCGTAAATAATTGCGCGTTGCTGTTGGATCGGAATAACTGGGCCACGTCGGAAATGATACAATCATTTTCTGATTGAATATAAGATTAGTCTGGGCGCTCGTTTATCCCAGTGCCCTGACTGGCAGTCCTCGCGAGGCGTGTGAGCTTTCACACGGAATTTCAATCACGGCTGTACCGCTTTGCGCCCCGTCCATATTTGTTTATATTCGCATTTAGGCCCTATTGTGTATATATCCGACTGCGCGTGTATGTGACTGTGACTGTGACTGCGTTTGAGCCGATTATTGTATATGCGGTAATCTGATGTCCGAATGTCCGTACGCAAATGCGGCGCGTATATGGGCGGCATTAGGGGGCAGCGCAAGGGACGGCGGGTCATCGGTCCGAGTATTTACAAACCGTTTAACTAACAGGAATAAAATGCGATTGCGAAATGTAACGGACCTTTGACTCGTCGCGCTCAAATAGCTCTTTTAACCCGACGCCGACCGACTTTAACCCGACCCGATTATCCAATCCGACAAAAAAGTCATTCAAATAGATTCTCTACAAAAATGTTCAAAATTAAATAAGATCTATTTCGCCAATCCGGAATATAAAAATTCACCTTGACTTTTCAGTTACTAAAAAACTCTCTATTTCGCCAATATTTTGAATCTATACAGCGATATGGAATCATTTTTTGGAGACGAGGAAAAGGTTTTTTAAATTGAGAAGAGGACACTCCGTTAAATGTTACACACGAACTATATGGGAATCATGCAGAAATCGTTTCAAACAAAACAAAATATCGACTGTTAGATAGTTTGCTGTTCATTCAAAAGTATTTTAATGCATTATTGTTTTCGTTATAAACAATTTCATTATAAACACAGATTGGCGTTAACAGAAAAATGTCCCTATTATAATTGTGTTAAAGTATACAATAGCTCGCCTGAGTGGATAAAACATATTGAAAATTTTACCGAGTTTATACATCAATGTTTTGATTATATATATAATATAGAGAATATTTTGGAAATGTATTTATGAAATTATTTCCTTCTGTTAAATCGACACAATTTTTCTTTACATATTACATAAAAGCCATTGCTTTTTGGTATACTATTATGTTTCTATTCTACTATTATTATTTATGGTAGCAAAAATAGGGAAGGGAGTTCGGCAGGGATGTACAATTTCACCGTTATTATTTAATCTATATATAGAAGATGCAATAAACAAAGTAAAAGAAGAGTATAGTGTAGGTGTGAATGTACAGGGAGAGAAAATATATATGTTGAGATTCGCCGACGATATAGCTATATTGGAAGAAAGCGAAAAGAATTTAGAAAGGGTATTGAATGGTATGCAGGCAGTATTGACTAGGGATTTTAACATGAAAATAAATATAGGTAAAACTAAAGTGATGAGGTGTGACAAAAAGGAATGCAGTAGAAAAATGAGGATCTCAATAGGAGATAATAGAATCGAAGAAGTGTCAGATTTTTGTTATTTAGGCAGTAGAATCACAAAAGATAATCGAAGCAAGGTAGATATAAAGTGTAGGATAGCACAGGGTAGGAAGGCATTCGTAGAAAAGGAACAGATTTTAAGATCAAATATTGACTTGGGTATTAGAAAAAGATTACTGAAGGTATATGTTTGGAGTGTAGCACTGTACGGGTGTGAGGCGTGGACTATAGGAAAGGAAGAGAAGCGTAGATTACAAGCATTCGAAATGTGGTGTTATAGGAGGATGATGAGGATTGGTTGGGAAGATAAAGTAACAAATGAAGATGTACTAGAGTTAGTAGGGGAGAAGAGAAGTATTTGGAGAGTGTTACAGCGTAGGAGAGACAGATTAGTAGGGCATATCCTTAGGCATGGGGGGATTATGCAATTGATCATAGAAGGTAGAGTGGAGGGAAAGAGAGGGGTAGGTAGGCCTAAATTTGAGTATGTGAGTCAGATAGTTGAAGACGTTGAGATGAATAGCTATAGGGAGATGAAGGGATTAGCTCAGGATAGATCGGCATGGCGTGCTGTTTCCAACCAATCTTTACGATTGCGGACTCTTTAACTATTATGTTTCTGATGTACCTGTGTTCAGAAAAATAAAGAACCGTCGCGAAGATTTTATTTAAAACGCTGCACATTAGTACAATTTGTTTGGAAACTTTGGAAGCAGAATGAAACTCTATCGTGTAATGAAAGTATTGCGTAAATATGTAAATTGTTCGAATTTATGTACATACATTCAAATTTTTAGTCGGCAAACGAGTGTATCGGACGATGCGCTATTTCGTGGTAGTTTCGCAATAAGAAGTTTGATGAACGATTTATTCTATAATTATATGTACCAACATATACGTACGTGCCATGTGTGAGAAGCTCGCTTATCATTTATCAAATTCAAATGGAATAACGCACAATATAGTAAATTATACTAGACTGCGGATGCGATAAAAAGTGAATTCAGTCCGAAGAGCGGCGCTGTTTGTTCCGCGAATGTTAACACGGAATGATTCTGAGCCCGTGCAGCGTTAGCGGTAATGTATATCGTATTCCGAATTCCGTTGCCTGTACGTACTCGAGTATTTCTTTTTCACCGAGGGCCGGCTCGTGTCATTAATAATCGTATATTCCGACTGTGTACCCCGCCGTCATCGTGCCATCTTTTTGTTTCAAATCTGTAAGAAATGTGGGCAGAAAAAAGCAAAAACTAACTGGACGCTTGAGAAAGGTCGCTTTGAGTAGCTATGATCGTTTCTAAAGGCGAACAGTTTGGTTGTTGGACAGACGGTTTTTTGTAACGGGAAATAAATGATGCTAGCGAAACAGCTATGGCCAAAATGTGCTCGGACATTTGCCGTTTAATTATAATTTAATTATATACCGAGCAGATTGCTCTCGGCAAATATTTCCCAAAAAAAAAACGATCTTTGATAACAATATTTTGTATATAGTAGAATCGTTACTAGCGCGTCGATTTCGTGACATCGAGCAATGCCTGATGTTGACGAGGCAGACTCTTCAGTGTCTGACATAAGATCGTAACATCTCGACTGGTCCGCCGTGCAGAACCAAAGATGCTCAATCGATATAGAAAATAGGATATGAATCGTGGGATTGGCCTCACGTACACGCAGCAGCCAGCTACTCCCGAACCGGATCTAACTAAGGAATAAGGATCACAGAGGAAGGAAGCGAGGAAATTGTGTACGAATTGCATCCACTGCATGGGAAAATCTATATACGTATTAATACCGCCATACCATTCACAAACAAATCCACGGCAACGCCGCATTCGCTCGCGATTTTAAATTTACTTAGCGGCAATTTAAAATACCGCTAGGATAACGCAATTCATTCTACGAGATTAGAAATAATGTAAAACGCGACGGAAGTAGTCTCTTATGACATCGTACTAGTTAGAGCAATGCGGGTCAAGAAATTTTTTTATTTTATCAAAAATAAAAAAATTGCTTACTAGCTTGCCATTTATTATTATGGAATGAAATTATGTGATTCAATGTGGAAGCGTCTTGAAGAATGTTTAGAGAATATTTACTAATATGACATAAGATCTAGCTAAAGGGATTGAAAAATGTTTGAAAACTGCGAAAAACTGACCAAAAGCTTTAATTATTTATGTTGTTTTCGAAGATCGTTGATTTTCTTTAGTGATTTACAAAAGAAAATGATTTCATTATCAAATGCCGATCTGATATTACACGCACAAAAAAATTTCGTATCATTTTGAAAGATATCGCTCTTATATCGTTTCAAATGATACGATTCATTCAAATCACACAGCTCGGCAATGCTGCTGTTGCAATATTGCATCGAGTTTCCTATTTCGTTCCGTTCACCAACACATTTTATCACGAAATAAATGTTAGTACTGTATATGTATTGTATACTATACTGCATCGTTTACGAGTCGATGTGATTCATGAACGGTTTAGTACACGACGGGTTCAGGACCTAGTACAAGTACATAAATACATACACCGTGCACCATGTAGTTCATAGTTCACGAACTAGATCATAATGACCTATAGGTCGTTGCAAAACATCATCACAGTACGCCCGTCATTTGTTCAGAGTGAACGGTTCGCGAGTGAACTACACATCGCTATAGCCACGACAAGAATGATAAGACATTCGCTGCAGAAACAAACGCGCGTGCGAGTACATTTTTATTAAAATAATAATTTATAATAAACGTGCAAAGAAAAGAATGAGTACGTAATGATATTCGCAAACATTTTTTTCAACTTATACATCTCTTTCGTTGCAATATTGCATCGAGTTTCCTATTTCGTTCCGTTCACCAACACATTTTAAACACGAAATAAATGTTAGTACTGTATATGTATTGTATACTATATTGCATCGTTTACGAGTCGATGTGATTCATGAACGGTTTAGTAGACGACGGGTTCAGGACCTAGTACAAGTACATAGTTCACGAACTAGTTCATAGTGACGTATAGGTCGTTGCAAAATATCGTCACAGTACGCCCGTCATTTGATTGAACCGTTCAGAGTGAACGGTTCGTGTGTGAACTACACATCGCTAGACTGAAGGACCAAGGTGAGCGCTTAGGTGGTCGATAATAGTATAGGCAGGCAACAGTGGGATGGTGAATACGCAACTTCGCCAATAAATTAGTTGTCAATATGAAGGAGATTTTAACAATCCATCCGTGTCGCGATCGCCCGAGAGGTATTTGCTCTAATTTAGTCCCTGGATCAAATATAGATAGAAGAGGATTTGTTACTGGTCTATAGAGAATAGAACGCAATATCACCGGGATGGTCCAACAATACGACATCCTTCGAAATGGATAACATAATAACGCGAAGAATAATAAAAAAAATACTTTATATAAAAATGATATTCTTGACATAACAGTCGCAAAATTGGATAAACTCTTATTCTTATAGGTCTCTTCAATTCCCTCATATCATGTTGAATGTTTCCGTAAAAAAAACATATTATCGTTCGTTACGGCATGTAACCGAATGTAACTAGTTTTCCGAGTTTTAGCAAATATCTATAGATTCGCAGTTTCTCATAGACATAATAGTTATTCCGCACATTGCAAACAGTAAGTCTTCCGTGGATAACTCCACGACTTCGGCACTAGTACAAACTTGCGATAAATATGGTTTGCGGCATGACAAGTGGAGTTTACTGGCTCATTGCCATCAATTATTGACCAGGGAGGTTGAACTAGACAAATTTACCGAGCGCTCCAGGACCAACTTCCTAGATCATTTACAGTTTCTTTCGTGGAAAGGAATAAGTAGGATTTTTGTAAAATGTGAAGAGAAGTTATGTTTGCAATCGAGTTTGCCCGATACGTTTACATTACTTCCGAAATTTCTGCAATAAACAAGTTGATAGATTAAAAAAAAAATTATGGATTAGTTCGTTAGATAGTTCTCAATCCTTGGATCTCTACAGATTGGTTGCCTTCTTTTCGCATTTCATCACTGTGGTTGAGCCTATATTCATTTTCATAGTATAATAACTAGTCATTACTTCCTACATACCATTTTATACCTGTTCTAAATTTTGTCTTCCAACGTAGCTATATCATCGACGAACCTCAACATATAAATTTTATCTCCCTGATTTTCACACCTACACTATACTCTTCCTTAACTTATAAATAGATTAAGTAATAATAACGGCGCAAGTGTACATCCCTGCCTGACTCCCTTTCTTATTCTTACTATATCTTCTTCCCCTATCAATTCGAACTAAAGTGGTTTGATTTTTATATAAATTGAAAATAATCTATTCCAATTCCGGTTTCTTTTATGGACATTATTGAACTATATATATTATTGCGTGAAAAACAAACAAACAAACAAACAAACAAACAGGAATTTGTATAAAAATCCAACTAACAAAGCTGATTTGTCTTTTACACGCTACAACAGTGTGTATAGATTTTATAAAATGTTTGTTCGTAATATTCTTTTTCGCGTGTTCGACTGAGGATCAAAATATTGCTCGCGAATTGAAGAGTTCGCAATGTGCGAATGTTGTTTGTTGAGTATGAAGGATGTACGGGCGGGATGCAGGAGGCGTTGAAAGCCCGTGAAATGGTTAGGTGATGCGGGACGACAGGAAATTTTTCATTAATTGTCGTGTATCATTCGTGCTCGGCTTGGGACGTCGCGTGAATGTGAAAAATGCTGGCAACGTACTCACGATGCGTTCGACGATAAAATTACAAATTTCGCTTAGCGGAGGACTACCTACAGGCGTCCAAAATCGTTCTTATGGACGCTCCAACTGGAATCGTAAAAATGTACGTAGCAAATTAGCGATCGCGCAATTATACCCGTATCCATAGTTATATTTAATCAGCTATATTAGGTTATAAAATTCGTTGGTGTTTTGAATTTATAACACGAAGCTATAAATAAAATTAAAACGACATTAAAAATATCTATATAATCAATTACTTTTTACCGTGCCTAAAAATACGTTGTTAAAATTAATTTTAAATATTAAAAAATATATATAGTAGGGTAGTTTGATAATACATAACGCGATATTCATCACTTTCCCAAAAAAAATCCTTTATAGAACAAAAACAAACTTATCGTTTCTAGTTAATTTATTTATATAGAATTCCCAAAACTTCCACATAATATACTGTCAATAAATATTCGTTAAATATTCATAATATATGTACATTACCTTCAACCCCACAACCCCATATTGTCAAATAGCATGTGTTGCGCGGGCTCGTTAAAAAACTGAACCCAGCTATTAGAATAAAACCTAATTTAAGCGCATTGGCAATGAATTTTCATGATGTTTTTAGAAATCTAAAGTTTTTAGAAATTCCACGTTTGCTGGGAATTAAAAAATTTTCAGCATTGACTGTTTATTTATCAATCAATTTGTAAATACATCGTCAAAATTTTATATTCATGCACCTAAATTGTATTTTATTCTTATAGCAAAATTTTGCTTTTGATAAACTTTTCAACGAGCTCACAGGATGTAGTTTTCTAATTAAAAATAAATTATGGGGGGGGGGGGGGGGGGGGTTGAAGATAAATTACAAAATATTTTATAAATGACCGTATCATTTTTCAGCGTTTTATTCACAAATAACTCGCTAAAGATATATGAATTTCCGCGGAACTTTCGAGAAACCCTGTATATATATATATATCCAAAAGTAAATACCAAAAGGACTAGTACAAACTACACCAATACTACTAATAAAACCGTAACCCTTATTCAGGGCCAGATCTGGTGACGGCAGTTGACATGCCGACACTAAGCACGTGACGCACTTGCCTCGCAACAAGAACAACAACAATCTTCAGCGAGGAAGCCTGTAACCTGTAAGCCGCTGGTATCTGGTAACGTTAACAGGCAAACGGGCGTCAAGACGGCAAGGCATTCGAGCCCTTCGCAGCGCAGTGGCAATCAGTATGCAAATTTCCTCGGTTACAATGCGGGGAAGTGTACGTCTGTATAGGGCGATATCGCTCCAACATACTGAAGAACTTCCTTCACTAAAAGGGAATTGTGTTATCACGTTGCGGCAGACTTCGAGGAAGCAAATCGAATACCATGTATTGACACGAACATGAAATTCATATATCTTAGGGCGTATTTTGTCGAATGTCGATTTTTGACTAATGTCCAAGAAACTTGTACAGAAGAAGCCTGATATTGGGAGCATATCGGGCATGATATAAAAAGGGGTCACGTGGATATAGGAAAATTAAGTCATTATTTAATTAGATTAATTATTCATTAGAAAAATAATCATTTCTCTAAAGGAATTAAATTAGCGAAAGACGAATGGATAAAAGAAAAATGTGAGGATATTGAGGAAGATATGAAGGTAGATTTGGGCTACAGGAAAATCTCAGTTTTCTTCTTCAATCAATTCGATTCAGTTTTCTAAAGTAAAGCCAAAGGACAACGTTATATGTGATAAGTAAGTTATGGAGCTTACAGAAAATAAGGACAAAGCTAGAAGATGAAGGAATATCTCGAAGATTTATATAGAAGCAGATAGGAAATGGATGTCAAACATTGACTTGGGTATTCGAAAAAGATTACTAACAGCATTTAGTTGCATTGTATGGTTGTTAGGCGTGGACAATAGGAAACGAAGAGAAGCGTAGAATAGAAGCATATGAAAAGTGTAAAAATATGAGTACGCGTATGATTTGGAAGGTATTACAGCGTAGGTCATATTCTTAGACATGGGGTGTATTTTTCAATTCGTTGTAGAAGATAGAGTAGAAGGAAAGAAGGAGGTAGTTACCAACCCAGATCAGATATGTGGGTGTGATAATGGAAGACATATGGGCTGAAGAAATTAGCTCAGAAGAGATCGACAAGTAACGTGCTATTTCTAACCTGACCTGACCTAACCAATCGCTGGGATTGATGACCAACTAACTAACAAATCCAGGTGAATTGTACGATTCCTTTTATTGTGCCGAGGGTGGAATGTTTTCTGTTAGTTGTTTGTTTTAGAAACATACGTTGGCTTTGTACAGACGAGATGAAAGCTTAAATGCTATTCCATTTCTGCTGAAGACATCATGCATGAACTTGCTCATTATAACTGCTGTATATAGCACTATCATCTGTGTGTTTGTTTGCGTAATATGGTTATTACGACTAGGGATTAACTGGTACTTACGACATAATGTATCAGAACAGCGCAAACGAAATGTGTTGCAGTATTGACGAAATCGTTTTCCTTGTAACGATCAAAGAACCACAAGCGATCAAATTATCAATACGAGTGCCTATTATTTCAAGTGTGTAAAAATCTAGTTAAAATCAACGTTTTGCGATTAGAATATGTAGTAATTGAAGGTATATGTTATGTATGTTTTAATGTTGGCCGTAAATAACGTTGCAATAACTCAAATATTTCGTAGGTTTCGGAACGATAACTATATGACATCGCCCTCGAGTGACTGTAAGTATATTCTTCAGCAACAGCGGCATGAATACGAAGCTGGGACTAAATTCACCGGAGGATACAACTGTATTTCTGTAGCTCTTTCCTACTCGCTTGTCCCACGGGATCTGTTTTACGTGAACCTGGATGCTACGTCCAAAAAAATAGTCGGCAGCAATTACGTTAATACGTCATAATTTCGTTAGTGAATTTGATCGTCGAAAAGCGCTTTGAAATCGGCAGTTAGTAATTTTTGCAGTTTTTATTGCGAGGTTTCTTGCATTATGTGGCGAAACGAGTATTTTCAGTCTGCCTGAATCCCGATAGCGCAAACACATTCAGCGAAACGAGTGTTCCAATTGTCGGGCGCCCGATTAATAATTAGCACGAAGCCGTTTCTTGTGGGCACACGGAAAGGCAGCCCTGAAGAAGCCGGACTTACGAAAAAGGTTGAACGATTATTCTTTTTTACTACGCGCACGTAACGAAGGACCAACCGAGATCGGTTCTTTTTCGGTTCGAATTCTTTTACATAATAATCAAGCAAAGAGCAACCTGAAATTCCGCTGCATAAAATTTGGTGAGGTAATGGTTGCGGTCTACACTTCAAGCTTGAAAAATAAAAGTGCGGATTATAATTCTTCGCGCACTATTTCCACATTTTCTTTGTTGTTAATTAAAGAACAAGCATATACCATAATTCGAAATTTTTTTTTACTGAATTGCGCGTCCTTCAAAAGGACTTTTAAATTTAAATTCCTGAGGTTTCCTCATATTAGAAAATGCCACTCCAATCATTTTTTTTTAGCTTGTAATAAAAATTGAAAATTTCAACATGGAAAGTCCATATAGCAATGTTTCTAACTACATTTTTTCACATTTCTATACGCTATTGTTTCTTAAATATTGATGTGCTTTCAAAACCACTTGCATGTTGTAAATTCTTGGATAAGCCTCTATAAGAAAATACCATAAACAGACCATTCTAAGAAGTGAAAATTTTACCAACAAAATTCAGGTTTTTCGCAATTACTTTCAGACAATCCTACAGCAAATTTTCTTGCAAAATTAGATCCTGAGATCATGTTCCATTAGAAAACGTGCCCCCTCGATAATTTTTTCGTCTAAAATAAAAAGTTTTGAAATATTTATTTACCATCAAGATCTCTAACAGATTTTGAATCCTTGATAATTATTTTAATGGAACTCCCTTTCAATCATTTTTTCGACGTGAATTAAATATTGAAATTTCCGATACGGAAAATCCATAAAAATATTTCTACTGCAGTTGCACAAATTTCAATAATCAAAATCACATGCTTCATCAAAATCACTCGCACAATGTAAACCTTCGAATTACATATTACTATTAGGAAATATCCTGCGAAAATGTGAAAATTTACCGCATAAATATGTATGTTATGATTGAAGCAATTGTGCTGTAAGTTTTTTGAAATGAAACTAGAACATTGAAAAGCGAGAAGAATAGAAATGTCGAGACAATTGTAATAGTTAGTGTTAACATAAAAATAAAGCCTCTTTCGTCACGATTGATTCGTGCGTTTCGTAAAATTATATAAATAATCAAACTTCGGCCGAAATAAGGTATTTGCAAGGATACTTGGCATTTACGGCACAAAGTTACGGCATTCTGCGGTGGAGGGAGCAATCCCTTTCAGATTCCGATCGTGTGAGTGTACTCGAAGCTCGTTATATTGTCTTCATTTCATCTCATTCTTAATAGCACCGATCTTCAAAGGGATGTACGTCTGTATTTTATTCACTATAATGCCGCTGATACCGCGTTCGTTCGAATTTATACAGTATCGTAATCGAAAAAATAACGAATTCACAAATCGCCAAAACTAAATCCTCGTGCAAAAACCGATGGATCATTCAGTCGGCGAAATTGACAAAATAAATGTTGCAATTTATTCGTACCGCGAGGATATTAACCGTTTTAGTGTCCGTAGCGCCTTTTTGCGATATAAATATCGTTTATAAGTTGGGGTATTAAAGAAGTGTGAGACTGCGCCAATAAGATGTCGGCAATTCGAGCCCTTGCGACGCTCACTGAAAACTCGTTCTGGAAATGTCTTTTACGTGCCTCCTAATTCGCAAAAGTTGCGCCAATAAAACCGCGCGAATGTGACAAGATAAATAGTTTATTTATGTTTTCTTATATAAAGGGATATAAATAACTTATTTCGAGTACATTTTAAGTAGTCGTAAAAATATCCAGCTTGAATATTATTGAGGTACTTCGAGAAGTTAAAATTGATTGTCGCTGAAATTGTAATCAACAAACGCTCTTTACCATTTTATCTTGGATTCCAATTCTGCCGTTAATTTAGTTTCCGCTCAATTTAATCACTCAATTAATTCGATACACGGGGAGGGCAAGCACAACAGCGAAGGAGGAAGCAACTGCCGCTCTGCCAGACAGACAAATACAATCCCAGGCGTACATTGCACGTAGATGCCCATCGCTTAGATAGGTTCTTTCTTAGATTCCAGCCTGTCCTCCGCGGGATTATATATCAATCGCTCCTTCTTTCAACCGTACTTGTATCCCAACGTCAAAAATAAGCGTGTTGTATTATTTTCCCGTATTTCTTCCGCGCGATCCGAGGATGAAGCATATCAAAGAGAAACATACTTTTCGAGGCAGATTTTAAGCAGATTTCGGACAGCGGTTTATCCATTACAACCATTACGTCATACGAAATAAGAAAAAAATTATGCAAAACGGTATAAATATGAATTATAATTTCTCAGCAATCTGAAGAATTCGAACGTTGATATAAATTTCGAATTTGTATAGCTGCATAACATCGTTATATATATTTATAACCACGATCAAATGAAAATATTCAGCGGTAGGTAAGTGGGAAAACGAAAATTGTTGATTGCGGTTGCTAATTCTAACTGGCTATAAGCGGAATACCAAAAACAAGATAAGGCTTTTAAGTAGACCAATTCGATAAAGTTTTCCCAGGCACAGAATTTCCATAAAACTGGTACACTTATATATCTAATTACATTCCATCCAATTAAAAGGCGTATATATACGATTGCAAGAGACGGCATCGTTGAAATAAAAATAAAAAACCGGCCCTAAGAGATTTACTGCATGAATAACGGAATATTCCGCGGCGAACGAACGAGTTGGAGAGGGCATAAATGACCGAGTGGGTCAACGGTGCAAACGGATGGTTCCACTAGCGAAGAAAATACTTCTGCGTAAACACCGGCAAATAGTTCACTCCAGTCCATTTCACTCTGCGGGGGTTGGGCATTTCTTAAAAAATAACATCGTACCTAAAATGGATGCAAAATTCAATCATTTCTTGAAAGTGAATTCCACTCTTCTATCTTTCATTGATATAAACTTTTTCGTTAAAATTGTAAATATTTCACACCACATTTTTATTAATACACATCATCGCCAACGCGTTTAAACGATCATTACCCATAGCATTTCGCAAAAAAGTCTTCATTCTTTTAAGTGTTGAAAAACAACGCTCTGATTCAGCAGTGGTCATCGGGGTTGTTAAAATAATTTTAAGTATTTTTATAGTTTCCAGGAAAGTTTCACTCGGATTATTTTGTAGCAATAATGAACGAAAACTTGTGGCTCCAATTATTTGATAAAAATCCGGACGCGAGTAAATGACTTCTAATTCTGTTTTTAATCTGGTTTTATTCAAAAATGACACACGGTTTCCAAAAGGTCCACTGGAAATTGTTTAGAAAATGTTGGCATCGATTTCGTGTTAAATAACTCAGCGGCTTGTAGATGGCCACGATATGAGAATCTGTCCTTCATCTGTGTTATAATTTTTTTTTTCTAAATACTCTTGTAAAACGCCGCGTAAATGTTCGGTTTTGAGCACTCCTTGCGCAAGTTTGCGATAAATTTAAATCAGGCAATGGCCTACCTAATTCTTTAATTTTTACTTTGTCCACAAGAGAAAGTCTACAAAACTCTATTTTCATTAAAGAACTAACACTATTCATTTTTATTAAATTATTTCTATTAAATATATTCTTGGAGAAACACGAGGCAAAATCGTACATATCGTACATACACAGAACAAATGCTACTGTCCTATCTGACTATTCTATATCAATTTATATACATATATATATACTCTATATATATATATATACTACTCTCTGTTCTCTCTGGACTTCTCTAAGCCGTTAAAGAAGCGCGACATCCAATAGATCGGTCGCCTGCAACTCTATGATACACTCATCTCATTGCATATGTACTGTATATATGTATTTAACTTGTACTGGCAATGGATAGCCGCTGGGAATCTGTGACATACATTAGACAATGAAGCAAGGATCAAACCGAAGAAATAGAAGATATACGGCAAACGGTCGCTCTCACCGATTGCTTGCAATAGAGTGAGATGAGTGTATATGCATTTAACCTGTACTGAGTGGCGCTGAACACGCAGCGGCACCAAATTAGCGATATATCTATACCATGCGAACGATAGATACAGATAGATATCGCATCGGTCTCTGCTCTGACTTGCAACGGATGCCACAACGAACGTTGTGTTGATTGTTATCGCGGCGCAAGCTTTATCTTTTCGGAAATATAATGCCGAGATAAAATATCGCAATACAATTATATATCTACGGTGATGCGCTCAATGTTCAGGAGGGGCGCGCGACCCTGCGGCCTGCATAAGGAACCGCCACTGGTTCACTCGCACAAGTTGGGCGAATGAATAATAATTTAGTGCACATATTATTTAAGTATCTTCACACGGGTAATATTATAATCGCATTCAATCAAACTCCCTGACAATTTGTATCTTAACTCCGCATCCCTTTTTGTATGGCTTAATGTGGATCTTAACAGCTCTCCGATAAGTCCGTCGGAATATAATTCCGTCGGCTCTGCGGACGAGCGGTGTCCTTAGCCCGGTATCCTCGGGAACGGGAATATACCCACAGAAGAAAGCTGGTGGCTGGCGATACTTCTCGCAGAATACTGCGAACCCTTTTACTACCGCCTTTACGATACGGAATATTACCTAGTCATATACACTGACCACGATGCACGATGATCAAAATTAAATATATGCCGAATGAACATCCATGATTTTTTGTTAAAGCATCGGTTTTTAGTTAAAAAACAAAATGGATCATAAAATGTTAATTGACGAACTCTGTGGCTTTTGCAATTTGCTGTTACAAACTGGAAGCGATCGATGAGAATGTATTGCGGCGGTACGTTCGGTAGATTTTTGTGGAAAGTGTACACGTTGCTGAAGAATACAAAGTACCGCTGTATAGTAGGAGTACGGCAGTGGCGTCGCGACGCTGCCCGCCCTTCACTGTAGACTTTTTCGTAATAGAGTTCATAATACTCTTGGGGGTTGTACAGCAGCGTCCCTTACAACCACCCACCACGTACATACCTTCAAAGTCAAACCAACAACCTCCCTATTTTTTGTCCATAATATGGCGCCCAACTGGATTTATTCATTTCTTATTTTATTTAAGCACTTCTCGAAGACGTTTGATACATATTTCAGATACAACATGCTTAAGATTGACAAATACTCGTATGGCTATAGCTGTGTATATGCCAAGTTGAATGGTAAATGTACCCTGTGCATACACAAGAATGGCGCGTGAGGACAGCTAAACTGGGTTGATAGTGCCCTACAGCGGTCCGCTTACCCGCGCGTATGAAGTGCACATGAATTCGCGCAATTAACTCTCGAAAATGTGATGAAGCAAATATTATACCAATTATGTATTTCTACCAAATATAATGGAATGTAAAACAATATGTACATATGGCAATTTTTTATTCAGATGGTTTTCTACCCTTTTTGTACATACGTTTTATAGTAAAATTTCATCGTGCGATTTAAAACGGCTCGTAAATCTTCAAACAAATCAAAAATATATATTAATTTATTGTCAGTGTACGATTTGTAGATTTGGGCTACAGGAAAATTAAGTCACATTTTTCTAAAGTAAAACCAAAGGGTAACATTATATGTGATAAGCAGGGTAAGGAACTCACAGAAAATAAGGAAAAAGCTAGAAGATGGAAGGAGTATCTTGAAGATTTATATAAAGGTAGGCAGGACATGGAGGAGCTAGAAAGTGTGGAACAGATAGATGAGGATGACTTAGGTCCTAGCATACTTAGGTCAGAGTTTCATAGAGCATTAAATGATTTACGGAATAACAAAGCAGCGGGGATTGATATGATACCAGCCGAATTAATAAAACAAGCAGGGGAAAAAATGCAGGAGCGATTATACAGGTTAGTTTGTAAAATATATGAGAAGGGAGAAGTACCACAGGATTTTCAGCGTAGTAGAATAGTAACAATGCCGAAGAAAATAGGAGCTAATTTGTGTGAGAACTATAGGACCATTAGCCTACTATCACATGCATCGAAGATATTGTTAAAGATTATTTATAGGAGATTAGAAAATAAAGTAGAGGAAAGGCTAGGAGAAGATCAGTTTGGTTTTAGGAAAAACAGAGGGACGAAAGAGGCGATTCTAGCACTAAGAACGGTAGTAGAAAAAAGAAATAGGGTAGGAAAGGTAACTTGCTTAGCTTTTGTAGACTTAGAAAAGGCATTTGATAATGTAGATTGGGACATAATGTTTAGAATTTTAAAAGAAACGGGTATAGATTATAAGGATAGGAGAATAATTTTTAATTTATATAAACAACAAACTGCCTTAGTTAGAATTGAGGGGGAAGAAGAGGTAGCAAAAATAGGGAAGGGAGTTCGGCAGGGATGTACACTCTCACCGTTATTATTTAATCTATATATAGAAGATGCAATAAACAAAGTAAAAGAAGAGTATAGTGTAGGTGTGAATGTACAGGGAGATAAAATATATATGTTGAGATTCGCCGACGATATAGCTATATTGGAAGAAAGCGAAAAGAATTTAGAAAGGGTATTGAATGGTATGCAGGCAGTATTGACTAGGGATTTTAACATGAAAATAAATATAGGTAAAACTAAAGTGATGAGGTGTGACAAAAAGGAATGCAGTAGAAAAATGAGGATCTCAATAGGAGATAATAGAATCGAAGAAGTGTCAGATTTTTGTTATTTAGGCAGTAGAATCACAAAAGATAATCGAAGCAAGGTAGATATAAAGTGTAGGATAGCACAGGGTAGGAAGGCATTCGTAGAAAAAGAATAGATTTTAAGATCAAATATTGACTTGGGTATTAGAAAAAGATTACTGAAGGTATATGTTTGGAGTGTAGCACTGTACGGGTGTGAGGCGTGGACTATAGGAAAGGAAGAGAAGCGTAGATTACAAGCATTCGAAATGTGGTGTTATAGGAGGATGATGAGGATTGGTTGGGAAGATAAAGTAACAAATGAAGCTGTACTAGAGTTAGTAGGGGAGAAGAGAAGTATCTGGAGAGTGTTACAGCGTAGGAGAGACAGATTAGTAGGGCATATTCTTAGGCATGGGGGGATTATGCAATTGATCATAGAAGGTAGAGTGGAGGGAAAGAGAGGGGTAGGTAGGCCTAGATTGGAGTATGTGAGTCAGATAGTTGAAGACGTTGAGATGAATAGCTATAGGGAGATGAAGGGATTAGCTCAGGATAGATCGGCATGGCGTGCTGTTTCCAACCAATCTTTAGGATTGCGGACTCTTTAACTAACAGTGTACGAGTATATATATTTGATTCATTATGATATATTTATAACCGAAACAACTGCACTAGAAATAAACAATCCCTTTTCAAACTTACCGCCGAATGTATGAATGAATATGATCGTGTTTTGATCATACAAAAACGTTAGACTAAAATCGTACGAATTTAATTAATAGTCACTCGTGTAGTGAACTACATATATACATAGTTCAGCGTTATTTGTGTCAACGCGTTTTTTTAAATTAATTTACGAGTGGCGTTCTTTAATTATAATAATTCAACAATCGGAATACCGTGCTAGAATTACGGATGGAATGCAATAAAATTGTGTGGCTGCGAAATTATGCGATCTCGTTATATAACAAAATTGAAACACTAATGAATTACCTTGTATAGAAATGAATGAAATTTTCATATGTATTTTAATATTTCGTTTGTTTCGTACGTAAAAGTACGCAGCGCATAATCGAATATTAATATTAATTTTAGAATACTTAGTTGCGTATAAACTATAATTTATATTACCTTTGAGGATATTCAATCAAATCGTGATAATCTTGATATAGTAGCGTATATAAATAATAAATGTGTTGCGCTGTGTGAACCAGAAAAGCTGGTAAGTTCACGTAGAAACCAAAAATTAATAGAAATAGACGCCGGCGTTCGGAAGAGCGTATAAAAGGTGACGTGGTAAATGACCGAGTCTAGGAACGGTGTCATTTACAATCGTCCTCCTTGGGACGGTGAGAAAAGGGCGAGAAAAGCCGAAGGAAGCACGTAGGTGCTTCCTTCGGCCGTAAACCTCATCAACTGCCTACGCACTTAACAAAAGAACGCGCGTGAGGCAGATCGTGCCACTACATGGCTCTATTTGCACAAGAGAACTACTCAACAACAACGCGATCTAATATAGATATGAGAGCGGATTTTTTCGCGAAAATTCGATATAAATTCGTTTTTGACTAAAACCAAATTTTCAGTAAAATCGGACGATAATGAAACGCGCCGATAAGAAACCGATAAGGTTGATGGAACTAAGAACGGACATTATTTGGTAGTAGGTAGTGGAGTTTCCTCTTCAACTAGATGGAAATATGTCTGTTCTGTTGAATACGCTTGTATACGTTGGCTGCTGGTCAGGCTTATGGAGGATAATCACTGGGTTTAAGGATCAGATGAAGAGTCTGGCGAACTATTGGGTTGAAGAGCTGGGAGAAGCAGTAGCTCGTGCCGTTATACGAGCGGTAAACTAGTTCAATAGCAGCGAAGGCGTCCGCGTCACTGGCAATAGTAGTTTGCGGAGTTTAAGGGTTCAATTGGTGTCGTTGAACAGCAATGTCGGTGTGCAGAAGCAACCAGCGGGGGGGGGGGGGATTGATCCGACCCGGGTCAAAGTCGGGATGAGCGGTCGAGTATAAGGTGAGGTAGGGCTAAGCCACCTCGTCAGTTTCTATCCCAACCGTATATTCTCGGCACTGGCTAAATATATACACCCAAAAGCGAATCTACGTCGAATTTAATATTACTTTCACCAAAAAAAAAATAGTTCAGGTCCTTACCTCAGCTTTAGATCTGTTGACAATTGAGAAGATTATTACGCCCTCTTGAATGCACTTGACATTGATGGGCGCTCGTATATTGTATCTTATCGCATTTCAGTGCAATAGTTGAGAGGGAAGTCATCTCCTAAAAAAAAACCTCTCGTCTTCAATTACGATGATTGAATAAAATAAATAGCAATTTCTATGCGTCTCGTACGGGATTCCCATTCGGGTTTCGATACTGGGAAGAGAGATTGACAATTGTATTCCATCCAGGGCCGATTGTACACAATCGAATTTACTCGATTAAATTCGGCCCGTGAATTTGCGCGCTGAAGACATTGTAACGTGTAATAAAGTTTGCTCGGTAATCGCGACGAATTTATATACCGAAATTCCAGAACGAGCGGGAATTTTTACCGGTTTATCTCGCTCCGATTGAAGGAGATGCTAAAGGGAAGTAGTGTATCAATTTGCGCTGCACAATACATTTTCTCAAAGTTAATGCTATGATATTGATATTTGTAGCAGTTAACTCGGCGATTATTATTATTAAATGTTCAAAAGGGCTTCTTCAACGACGGTGGCT
This sequence comes from Leptodirus hochenwartii, assembly GCA_947310635.1. Taxonomy (NCBI): domain Eukaryota; kingdom Metazoa; phylum Arthropoda; class Insecta; order Coleoptera; family Leiodidae; genus Leptodirus; species Leptodirus hochenwartii. The sequence continues at coordinate 1,116,018 of OX371187.1, read as the reverse complement.
ATAAAGATTTAATGCTCGTTTGTGAGTATTTGCCTAATATATATAAAAATTGTTTTTAGACGTATTTATTATACAAAAACAAATTGAAGCGAGAATATCCGATGGATCAAAAGTATAATAAAATTGTGGACGCTTGTGGCCTTAGGCAAGGCCGTGAGAATGTGCGCACAAGAATAATCGAACGTGAATCTCCATCCGCAGAGAACTTCAATCAATCAACATCTCATTACATATTATCAATCACCGTTTTTGCAGTTGAATGGCAGTGGTGGTAGCGGTGGCGGCGTGGGCTTTCAAAGTATTTTCATCTCGGGCGCGAGGATATTTTTCTTCTCCTGTTGGGTGGTGTGCCTTAACACAGGCGGTTCACCTAATCCCTTATCCAACGCTATCGCATACACAATCCAGATCCAACGGCCAAAAGGAGACGACTAGAGGAAAGGCCAGACCGCACCGAAAGATGTCTGGGTTTTTTTTTCCTCCCCATTCCACAACTACCAGTGCGTTTCTTTCCCTTTAATCGTACGCGCATAATAATATCCAGAGATGCGATCCCGATTTACAATGCGCAAGTGTATTTATGGCGTTCAAGTAAGTAGATTCATCTTGCGAAGAAGCATACTTCGACTTTTTGTTTGCGGCGAATTAACGCGCTGTAAATTCTGACAAAAAAAAATTTTTAATGAATGAAAAAAGACGCATCTTTCGTTGCGTTTAATAAAATTTTACTAGGCGGTGCGAAATAGCGCGCAGAAGAACAGGGGCCCTGGAATAACGATGTCGAGACGAGAAAAAAATGTGGAGAGCCACGCATAATTAATTAAACTTCTGTATTATATATTCGGCGCGCAAAAGAACCGTCCCAAAAGATGTAACAGCAAGTTACGTGAGAGGAGCGAGGCCTAGCTACAGCATCGGCGAATATGTAGCATATGCGCTGAGCTCAGCTCAGCTCGTGTCAGACCGAAACCGCCGAAAGAAAAGACAAGCGCACACCCAGTAATAGATAAATGAGTAAAGTTCGCTCGAGTTAAGTTAGGCCATTAGTCGGGGAAAAAGCGCGGGAGCTCTTGCACCGTCCATTTATATGTATATACTCCGCGAACATGCTGCAATTCTTCCAATCGAAGGTGTGCGGGCGATGCATAGATTTTAGGGAATTAATCGGCGATCTAAACCAAATCGGAAAGCGGTGTCGAACGTCGGGCCAAGTGAGCCAGGATTCCTACTCTCCCCAGGACTTTTAGACCTGTGCAGTCTAATCGAATAATAGTAAACACACACTCGTATCTACCAAGAGCTTTGTATCTGTGGGACTGAAAGGAAACTCGCGAGCTAAAGCGAAACCATCTGTGTCAGCATCAGCTACTAGCGAATGCCGAATGGCCTCTGGCGACGTTTGCCATACGTAAAATTCAACAATACATAGATGGGTATTCTCACGATAGAAAGGACACTTGAATGAATGAAATGTCGATAACAGACTAGTGTGCAGTCCTTTTATATCCTAGTCCGTTCGGTTTTGACGTTTAAACGCCGATTAGTATATCATAATCGATTAGTACGCAACAAATCCATTATATCCTACGAAAATATTTAGTTAAATAGTTAATATCATTACAACCGGCAATATATACATATAAGCAAAATTTAAATTACTAACATTAGTTGGTTAATGCTTTTATTTCCCTACTATAGCTAGCTATTCATCCTCCACTATCTGACCCGCATACTCCAATATAGGAATACGTACCATTTACTTTCCCTCTACCCTACCTGCTATAATTTATTTATTAATACCCCCACGTCTAAGAATATGACCCGCTCTCCTACACTGTTATACCAAATACTTCTCTTCTAACTCTCGTACGGCTTCATTTGTCATTTTATCTGCACACCAAATTCTCATAATCCCCCTATAGCACTACATTTCAAATGCCTTTCCTATCGTCGACGCCTCACCGACGTATAATGCTGTACTTTACACATGTGTGTTTAGTAATTCTTTTCTAACACCCAAGTTTCTAATACCCAATAAAAATATTAAGATGCTGTTCTAAAAACCAACGTATATTTTATTTAAAACAATCGTAAATAATGCATCAAACCGTTTAATCCATTTTGCCGCTCAATGATTTTTGTGCACCGTTTTTTGAATCTGTCGCATTTTCGGTTCTATTTGTTTTCGCACGCAATTTCCAAATGAAACGATTGCCCGACAACACCAACTGTTTCCAAATATGATTACAGTTTCCCGCGAAATAAATGTTGAATAACATTCGTAAGCCGAGTGTGCAATATGCGTTTACAAATCCTCTTAAGCCGGAACAATATTACGGGTGCGGATTGCTTTTTCTGGTTACATTGCAACCGCTAATAGTTGTTTCGAAGCAATGTTCTATCAGCTACGTAATCTGCCACTAAATGCGGTTGCACGCCACAGCGAAACAAAGATTTTATTTTCTTATTTTTCGTTCTTATCGTAATCTAATTATCGCCTCTAGGAAGCGTTTCTTAGAACGTTCATTTATTTTTTATCTTACCGCTACGAGGCACGTTTTAACGTTATTTTTTTAAATGTATTTATCGATCGCGATATGTTTCAGATCATGCGTTAATATATGAGGGTTTGCAATTCATACATCTGTCAATTTACGCTAAGCGAAGAAGTGCAGTTGAGCGTGAACAACTAATGTATTAATTATGTGCCGAAGCGTGTTTATCCTTAACGGTTGAATTGTACGTATGCATTCAATTCTATGCAGCTGGTTCCTCCACAAGAAATAAACATTGCCAGATCGCGATGTGCATAATATTCTGGCTCAACTAATTTTACGAATTTTAACTGTCCAAAACGAGCTTTAAGAAGAGTTTAGTTTAGACGCGAAAATTCAATTAGAAGTGTTGATGTTCGCCGATAATATAGCTATCTTAAAAGAAAGGGAGCAGAATTTAAATAGTATGCAAGAAGTAATTACCAGCGATTGAAATACAGACAATTTTCATGTAAAATCTGTGTGTTCAAACATGTGAGCTATGTTAGGAAATGCAGCGGACATAAAAAGTGGCGAAACATTTAGAGCGATTGTTACTTGTTAATTACTTAAACAAAAGTTATTAGGCATAAAAAATCATTCCAAAACAAAAATTACGTCGAAAACTACAAACGGAGGTCAACTTCAAAAATCATTAAAAGTGCGAATTATTCAATTTAAAAGTGCGAATTCGGCAATACGAATAATAAAACAAAAATATTATCTAGTATTTAAATTAATTCGATATCGCAGACAAAAACTTGAACTGCCAAAAATCCATTGGCAAATTCACTTCGACTGATTGCTACAATAAAAATTGCAATTTTCTTAGCGGGCGAAACGGTTAAAAAAATGAAATGGATAAAAAGAAGTAAATATTACGTTAGTAGTAATGAAGTGCAAATGATTTCAAATAACTTTTAATAATTATGTTTCAAATTTTTAAAAATGAGCTTCGGGTGACCAAAATTTGTCCTTATTTTCAGTTCGATATCCTCAAGGTGAGATAATTTTCAAATATTCTTAATTCGTAGCCTTCAGTTACCAACCATTTGGTTGGTACAAGCGATAAATTTTGGCGGCTGGCATAAAAAGAACATAAACATAATCAAAATTATTATTTTCTTTATTAAAACAATTTTATTATATAGTTTGGTTTAGAAATCTAGTTTCATTTACAACAAGATATAGATCTTCTTATTCAACAGATATCTGCTGGTGTTAAGAGACAATGCTTTAGTTGTTATACATTTAATTTAATTACGTAAGACCTTGCATTATAAAAGATTGATTTATCAACTAGACATACAAATCTATGTACATTATAATTTTTAATTTTTTTAACTTAATTACGTAATTTATTATTTATTATATGTAACTTGTAAGGTTCATGTAACTTAAGTTTTTTTTTTATATACCTATGTTTCTAGCAACTTTTATAGATTGTGGTGTGAATAACTTATGGCCCTAAAAGTTATATCCTTCCATCCTACATTACTTCTTATACAGTAGGTTAATTGTTTGCATTTCTAGTTATGTCTTCATGTATTTCATAATTTTTTTATAAGGTTCATGTCAGATTTTATAGTCCCTGACATAATTTTATGTACTATTTTCGAGGTATATAATTTCTGGGTGGGTAATATGCTTTGTTGTATTTATTTATTTTTATTTATTTCATTTAGTTATTTATTTATTTTCGAAATGAAAACAGACAGATGTCCAAAACTTCATTGTCTAAGTAGGTAATACCAATGACAATGTATATATAGACATTACATGTCCATATAAAAGAGAAAATCAGAGGGAAATCACATTCCCACAAATTTCATAAGCCAGGAAGTGCTGCATTCTGTTAGTGATATATAAATTATGGTTGTGTTGAAATATTTGATATCTAGGATAAATCCTGCTTCAATGCATCTATTATAATAATCTAGTTGATTCAAAAGCCACAGCGGTACATGCGCTGTTTGCAATTTCTTTCGTTTTTCATCGGGTTAGTTCGCGGAAGAGTTCGGATAATCAATAAAAAGATATTTATATTTCCAGATTATATTCATTTACCGCAACCAACGCATAGTTGTCAAATATTACATGATTTGTATAGATTGGAAGAATTATGATCAATTCATGTATGCGACTATTATATATACATTGTCATTGTCAGTGATATCAATGACAATGTATACATAGACGTTGCAAGTCCATATACGAAAACGAATTGACGCATGATTTCAAAGGGAAAAAGTTGAAATTATCGTCGAAAAAAGTGAAGAAGGGGTGTATATATATACCTTTGAAATATTTCGATTTTTCGTCGATTTTGAAAAGTTTAACAAGTGCCCAAAACAATGCAGAATGACTCTAAATCGTCTTAAAACTCTATTTTATTGATTTCCGGTTCAAATGGAAAAAGTTGAAATTATCGTCGAAAAAACTGAAGAAGTCGTGTATATATTCACCTTTGAAATGTTCCGATTTTTTTGCCGATTTTGGTGAAAGTTTAACAAATGCTGCCCAAAACAATGCAAAATGGCTATAAATCGTCTTAAAACTATATTTTATTGATTTCCGGTTCAAATGGAAAAAGTTGAAATTATCGTCGAAAAAACTGAAAAAGTCGTGTATATACCTTTGAAATATTCCGATTTTTTTGGCGATTTTGGTGAAAGTTTAACAAATGCTGCCCAAAACAATGCAAAATGGCTATAAATCGTCTTAATACTATATTTTATTGATTTCCGGTTCAAATGGAAAAAGTTGAAATTATCGTCGAAAAAACTGAAAAAGTCGTGTATATATACCTTTGAAATATTCCGATTTTTTTGGCGATTTTGGTGAAAGTTTAACAAATGCTGCCCAAAACAATGCAAAATGGCTATAAATCGTCTTAAAACTATATTTTATTGATTTCCGGTTCAAATGGAAAAAGTTGAAATTATCGTCGAAAAAACTGAAAAAGTCGTGTATATATACCTTTGAAATATTCCGATTTTTTTGCCGATTTTGGTCAAAGTTTAACAAATGCTGCCCAAAACAATGCAAAATGGCTATAAATCGTCTTAAAACTATATTTTATTGATTTCCGGTTCAAATGGAAAAAGTTGAAATTATCGTCGAAAAAATTGAAAAAGTCGTGTATATATATCTTTGAAACATTCCGATTTTTTTGGCGATTTTGGTCAAAGTTTAACAAATGCTGCCCAAAACAATGCAAAATGGCTATAAATCGTCTTAAAACTATATTTTATTGATTTCCGGTTCAAATGGAAAAAGTTGAAATTATCGTCGAAAAAAGTGAAAAAGTCGTGTATATATACCTTTGAAATATTCCGATTTTTTTGCCGATTTTGGTAAAAGTTTAACAAATGCTGCCCAAAACAATGCAAAATGGCTATAAATCGTCTTAAAACTATATTTTACTGATTTCCGGTTCAAATGGAAAAAGTTGAAATGATCGTCGAAAAAATGAAAAAGTGGTGTATATATACCTGACGATTTTCATCAAAATTATCATTTCCCATTAGAAAATGTCCCATTCAATCATTTTTTCACGTTTAATTAAAATTTATAATCTTAGCATGGACAACAGTCCATATAAAAATGTTTGTAAACGCTGACTTTGAAATTGAACACGCAATTAACATCGTGTATTAATTTACAGTTGCTAATCGTGTTGGTATCGCCATCTACATATTTCAATATTAGATATGTGTGCGACAACGACAATAAACACACACACAGATTACACACTATTTATTCTCGACAAACGCGGCGAGAAATTCAAGTCTAACTACATGGTTACGTGAATGCAATCCCATCCCTGCACATGCTATTTTATATGGGCAGTTTCAAAGGCACCCTGAACGGTAAGTTGAAGTGAAAAATATAAACTCGAAAAAGTTTATTGCGTTGGTTGAAGCGAGACTTTCGCCGTTTTCTGACAACGTTCTCGCTCTAGTGGAGTATTCGTTATCAACGAACGCGTGATTATTAGCATAATTTTATCTATGCAGTAGTACGCCTACTACCAAGAATATGGCAAATCAGACATAAATGTATAGTTTAAAAAGTGAAAAAAGAAAATACAATTATTGACCGATTGTTTGAAGACGCTATTGTATATTTATTTTGTAATTCATAAATCCAACATAATTTGCTATAAAATGTTTAACAAAAATCAAAATAAAATATTTAAAAAATTTAAATATAAGAAATGTATGTAAAAAATAATTTATTTATATATATATATAGCATCGCCAGGTCTCGCCTAGAATAATTTTAAGTCAAACACTTTAAGCCACAATTATTGACTATTTCTTTGACTCGATTGTACATGGCCGCTATGCCTTTGATTATGATATACAAGTCTATATGAATGTAGACGAAAATAGTAATTCTTAATGTTCAATTTCCGACCAATTTAGCAAATACACTTAAATTTTGAACAAAATGCGCAAAAATAGACATAATCGCTTTAATATAACACCAAAATCATTGAAATCTGTCGAGCCGTTCCGCAGAATTTTTTTTATACGGGTAAATGGTAAACTTTTGTAGTTAGCATGGAAATAATGATTTTTATCTTTAAGCGGGACAAATTACCGAAAATCGGATTGTCCCGCTAAAAGCGGGACGTATGGTCACTTTACTTATTTGTGTTATTAATTTTATCCCAATAAAATTTTATATAAAATAAAATAAGCAAAAATCTGTTAGGTAAGCTGTTCATCAAAATTATCGAAAAATTATCGAAAAAGAGCAGAGGTATATACCTGTCCATTTTCATCAAAATTATCGAAAAATTATAGAAAAAAGCAGAGGTATCGTCGAAAAAGTGAAAAAGTGGTGTATTTGAAATATTTCGATTTTTCGTCGATTTTGATCAATGTTTAAGAAATGCCCAAAACGATGCAAAGTGACTATAAATCGTCTTAAAACTCTATTTTATTGATTTCCGGTTCAAATGGAAAAAGTTGAAATTATCGTCGAAAAAAGTGAAAAAGTCATGTACATATACCTTTGAAATATTCCGATTTTTTTGGCGATTTTGGTGAAAGTTTAACAAATGCTGCCCAAAACAATGCAAAATGGCTATAAATCGTCTTAAAACTATATTTTATTGATTTCCGGTTCAAATGGAAAAAGTTGAAATTATCGTCGAAAAAAGTGAAAAAGTCATGTACATATACCTTTGAAATATTCCGATTTTTTTGGCGATTTTGGTGAAAGTTTAACAAATGCTGCCCAAAACAATGCAAAATGGCTATAAATCGTCTTAAAACTATATTTTACTGATTTCCGGTTCAAATGGAAAAAGTTGAAATGATCGTCGAAAAAATGAAAAAGTGGTGTATATATACCTGACGATTTTCATCAAAATTATCATTTCCCATTAGAAAATGTCCCATTCAATCATTTTTTCACGTTTAATTAAAATTTATAATCTTAGCATGGACAACAGTCCATATAAAAATGTTTGTAAACGCTGACTTTGAAATTGAACACGCAATTAACATCGTGTATTAATTTACAGTTGCTAATCGTGTTGGTATCGCCATCTACATATTTCAATATTAGATATGTGTGCGACAACGACAATAAACACACACACAGATTACACACTATTTATTCTCGACGAACGCGGCGAGAAATTCAAGTCTAACTACATGGTTACGTGAATGCAATTCCATCTCTGCACATGCTATTTTATATGGGCAGTTTCAAAGGCACCCTGAACGGTAAGTTGAAGTGAAAAATATAAACTCGAAAAAGTTGATTGCGTTGGTTGAAGCGAGACTTTCGCCGTTTTCTGACAACGTTCTCGCTCTAGTGGAGTATTCGTTATCAACGAACGCGTGATTATCAGCTGAATTTTATCTATACAGTAGTACACCTACTGCCAAGAATATGGAAAATCAGACATAAATGTATAGTTTAAAAACTGAAAAAAAAAATACAATTATTGACCGATTGTTTCAGGACGCTATTGTGTATTTATTTTGTAATTCATAAATCCAACATAATTTGCTATAAAATGTTTAACAAAAATCAAAATAAAATATTAAAAAAAAATTAAATATAAGAAATGTATGTAAAAAATAATTATTTATATATTAATATAGCATCGCCAGGTCTCGCCTAGAATAATTTTAAGGCAGACACTATAAGCCACAATTATTGACTATTTTTTTGACTCGATTGTACATGGCCGCTATGCCTTTGATATGATATACAAGTCTATATGAATGTAGACGAAAATAGTAATTCTTAATTTTCAATTTCCGACCAATTTAGCAAATACACTTAAGTTTTGAACAAAATGGGCAAAAATAAACATAATCGCTTTAATATAACACCAAAATCATTGAAATCTGTCGAGCCGTTCCGCAGAATTTTTTTTATACGGGTAAATGGTAAACTTTTGCAGTAAGCATGGAAATAATGATTTTTATCTTTAAGCGGGACAAATTACCGACAATCGGGATTGTCCCGCTAAAAGCGGGACGTATGGTCACTTTACATATTTGTGTTATTAATTTTATCCCAATAAAATTTTATATAAAATAAAATAAGCAAAAATCTGTTAGGTAAGCTGTTCATCAAAATTATCGAAAAAGAGCAGAGGTATATATACCTGTCCATTTTCATCAAAATTCTCGAAAAATTCTCGAAAAAAGCAGAGGTAATAAAGTTATTATTGTAAAATATATATATAAAACGTATTTCTGCTAGAATTTCTACGATATATAAAAGTCAACACAACAAGTATAAGTACAAATTTTATTTATGAAGGAAATGTAATTTCCTTTTTGTTTTGTTTTTTGCTAAACTGAAAATTGTTAAAAAAAATTTAGAAAAAAAATTGAAGAGTTTTGAAGGTAGTAAATTGTATACTTCTTTAGGTACAATTATTATACTTCTTTAGGTACAATTATAAAGAAATTGTAATGAGTGACAGAAGTGAAATATTTGTTGATGACGAAAGCTTAAGTTACGAATTGGGCATTTAAAAAATTGTTTTTGATGCAGTGTAAGAGGAGGAATGTATTGAGGAGTACAAGTCAATATATGGCTCGTATATTTATTAAATGTGCATTGTAACTAATGCCAATGACAATGTATTTTATCGAATTTTATCAATTCGATACATTTCTCCCAGGTTGTTGAATGTTTAACACATTTTATTCATTGTTTTGATGTTGCTGATGTCGAACAGCTGACCGTGTTCGAACACAGTAATCGAGTGCTTGTTTGAAGTCGATTGGGGACGCAACGCGCGTATTGAATTCAATTAACATATTGCTTATGGGGCGCCACACTAAGTGGAAAATTGTCAAAATTTCGTTCCCGTGTATTTGGTCAATATACTAGCGCAGTCTTCAGTTATTTTCACCAAGTTCTCGTGGGGAAGATATCGGTAAATGTCGCCACATGAAAATCAACCGCTTAAAGTTGATTCGTTTTCGTATATGGACTTACAACATTTTTATATACATTGTCATTGGTAATACATAAATATAAAGTAACTACATATAAGTCTAACAATTGAGAGTACTTACAAACTAGATTTAAACGTCAAATTTACACAACTCAAAGTAATATTATGGAAGTCAGTATCACTATATTTGTTTGCAAATAAAATTTGCAAGTGTGCAAATAATTCGACATATAGGTGAGTTATAATAACAGTTTGTCCTAAAGTTTGGTAACCTAAATATAGTTGTAGCTTTGGTATTTCTAGCGGGTACATTAAAAGGAAACAATGCTAGAATATGTAGACATTTTTAAAGACTTTAAAACCAAAGATTAGAGTATTATATACTTTTGAAGCACTGGTGTTCCAATATAGTTTGCAAATGGATTTTATAGTGATATTTAATAGTATAGAATATAAATATATATATAGGACAAACACGTAGACCAATTGAAACTAGATTTAAGGTGCATTTCAGATTAAATATAAAAGATAAAAGTGCTGTAGCCGAGCATATTTTTGACTAACTCAGGTCATCCCATTCAAATTAGTTCACTTAAATTACATAAAAGTGTTTTGAATTATTCCGAGTTAAATGCTTATGGAAGTAATCTAAATCAAATTTAATGAATTTAGCTTCAGGCCCAATTCCATCTTGTCTATTTAATTTATTTAATAACAACAATTTTTTAATTTATTTTTATTTCATTTATTTTTGGTTCTTTTCGGTTTGACAAACCAATGTTTATTATTGTTAATTGTTAGTTTCGTTAATAGAAACGTTTGTTCCCGTATAATCGAAATACCGGGGAATTAAATACAAAAAAAAAAATGTGCGAATTGGAAAATATTTTCTTTAATCAAATTTATAGCGTTGATTATTGGGCATAATAAAAAGAAATAATTAGAACTTGGAATATCATCCGCGGATTCTTTAATTCCGTAAAAAAAAACACCAGCAAGGAATATATTGTAAATTTTGTTCTTCGCGTTATGTTTTACAAATTTTATAGAAGAAAATTTCAGAAATGAATGGTTGTGTGGCTAATTTTTGAAGATTAAGATATGAAGTATACATGAATAGAAATTTGAATATTTTCAAATCAAGTTTTATATACAGAAAAATATCTTTTGTATATTGAAACAAACAAAAATTTGTTGATTTAGGAAAAGATCGATTATTGGGCGTAATTAAAAAGAATAAAAAAGAAAAGGAAGTAATAATACCTCGGAATGTAAATTCTATAGTACAAAATATCACACAAATACTATTATTTAACACCGTAGTGATAATTTTTTTAAATTGCTATAAAATAGATAAATTGATATTTTATATTGATATTGATAAAATTAAATTGATAGTTTTATTTGTAGCTTCTTGCAATGTGTATTCTCAAATGGACTCCGACGAAAACTGAAAACTGCCAAATCCATTACCAATGTCACTTCCACCGATTGTTGTATTGTAAAAAAACTTGCTATTATCTGTTAGTTTAAAGAGTCCGCAATCCTAAAGATTGGTTGGAAACAGCACGCCATGCCGATCTATCCTGAGCTAATCCCTTCATCTCCCTATAGCTATTCATCTCAACGTCTTCAACTATCTGACTCACATACTCCAATCTAGGCCTACCTACCCCTCTCTTTCCCTCCACTCTACCTTCTATGATCAATTGCATAATCCCCCCATGCCTAAGAATATGCCCTACTAATCTGTCTCTCCTACGCTGTAACACTCTCCAAATACTTCTCTTCTCCCCTACTAACTCTAGTACAGCTTCATTTGTTACTTTATCTTCCCAACCAATCCTCATCATCCTCCTATAACACCACATTTCGAATGCTTGTAATCTACGCTTCTCTTCCTTTCCTATAGTCCACGCCTCACACCCGTACAGTGCTACACTCCAAACATATACCTTCAGTAATCTTTTTCTAATACCCAAGTCAATATTTGATCTTAAAATCTGTTCTTTTTCTACGAATGCCTTCCTACCCTGTGCTATCCTACACTTTATATCTACCTTGCTTCGATTATCTTTTGTGATTCTACTGCCTAAATAACAAAAATCTGACACTTCTTCGATTCTATTATCTCGTATTGTGATCCTCATTTTTCTACTGCATTCGTTTTTGTCACACCTCATCACTTTAGTTTTACCTATATTTATTTTCATGTTAAAATCCCTAGTCAATACTGCCTGCATACCATTCAATACCCTTTCTATATTCTTTTCGCTTTCTTCCAATATAGCTATATCGTCGGCGAATCTCAACATATATATTTTCTCTCCCTGTATATTCACACCTACACTATACTCTTCTTTTACTTTGTTTATTGCATCTTCTATATATAGATTAAATAATAACGGTGAAAGTGTACATCCCTGCCGAACTCCCTTCCCTATTTTTGCTACCTCTTCTTCCCCCTCAATTCTAACTAAGGCAGTTTGGTGTTTATATAAATTAAAAATTATTCTCCTATCCTTATAATCTATACCCGTTTCTTTTAAAATTCTAAACATTATGTCCCAATCTACATTATCAAATGCCTTTTCTAAATCTACAAAAGCTATGCAAGTTACCTTTCCTACCCTCTTTCTTTTTTCTACTACCGTTCTTAGTGCTAGAATCGCCTCCCTCGTCCCTCTGTTTTTCCTAAAACCAAACTGATCTTCTCCTAGCCTTTCCTCTACTTTATTTTCTAATCTCCTATAAATAATCTTTAACAATATCTTCGATGCATGTGCTAGTAGACTAATGGTCCTATAGTTCTCACACAAATTAGCTCCTATTTTCTTCGGCATTGTTACTATTCTACTACGCTGAAAATCCTGTGGTACTTCTCCCTTCTCATATATTTTACAAACTAACCTGTATAATCGCTCCTGCATTTTTTCCCCTGCGTGTTTTATTAATTCGGCTGGTATCATATCAATCCCCGCTGCTTTGTTATTCCGTAAATCATTTAATGCTCTATGAAACTCTGACCTAAGTATGCTAGGACCTAAGTCATCCTCATCTATCTGTTCCACACTTTCTAGTTCCTCCATGTCCTGCCTACCTTTATATAAATCTTCAAGATACTCCTTCCATCTTCTAGCTTTTTCCTTATTTTCTGTGAGTTCCTTACCCTGCTTATCACATATAATGTTACCCTTTGGTTTTACTTTAGAAAAATGTGACTTAATTTTCCTGTAGCCCAAATCTACTTTACCTCTTCTCATATCCTCCTCAATATCCTCACAATTTCCTTTTATCCACTCTTCTTTCGCTAGCTTGCATTTCCTATTAATTAAGTTCCTTAGTTCCTTATATTTTTTCTGTCCTGCTTCTGTGTTTCCAATTTTAATTTTCCTTCTTGCTTCTATCATTTCAACTATTATCTGTAGCGGGCGGCTATTTAGAAAAAATACTTAATTGCACCTATCAATTAGCAATAGCGGATGCATATTAATTGTTCCGGTGGTAAAGATACAATACAAATGATTGTGGATTATGCAACGAGCTCGTAAGCTCGTAGCGCCGAATTGGCGCCATTTAATGCAATTCGCGACAAACAATTCATCACGCCGATAACATATCGAAATGCCACGAAATAACGCGGACCGTGCCATCTGCGCTGCATTACCGTAATTTATACCGCGAATAATTTCGCGTCGAATTGACCCCCGTTTGCCAAACGCCAAAGCACTCGTACATACGGCCACTATTTACTGTTCATTATATTAAAATTACATTGTCCGCTTCGCTAATGCGATATATTTCCGACAATCATGCGCCAGTATATCGGCCCATTGCGCCAACTGTAATTGAATGATAACGAAGAACGCAGAAATAATAATAGAATTTCCGCTAAAAATATACAGCGGGAATAATTGTCTACGATACCATCGCTTGTATGAAAACAATCTTGTTTCGCGAAACAGATTTTTAGAAATGGAAAAAAATAATCGACACCCTGGAATTTATATTTGTACGACTTTCCGTCATACATTTCATGAAACATTTTCAATAATATAGCAAAGATAATTCTAATTTCTATACGCTAAGGAATTGGTCTCTTGATCAAATAGGCTAAAATATATTAAAGTTTTTCCCGATGGCCCCGCGTCGTGCGTTCATATATAGTCAACTCCTTGAGAAAATTAGTATAATTAAGTAATAGTCTCGCGACTATATGATTAGGAGGTTTTATCTCAAGCCTCTTGAGCTCTGCTGGGATTTACTCGGCGCCCTCGTCGGTTTCGGCCGGAATAAACTGCGGAAGGAAGGAGTACATTCAACTGTCGCAAACGTGTCTATTAAGGACGGCGGTGGGTGGCGGGGGCGGGCGGCGTAGGGACTCCCAACATCTTCCCGGTTTCAGTTCAGTCTTCGCTATCACCGCAAACACGGAAATGTTGAAGCGCGGAGTGCGTGCGACGGCTGACCGTTTGTCGTGATGGAACGCATTAGGACAGCCACTCAAAACTTCCTTCGCTGCGCCCAACGTATCTAATTGATACGAAATTTTTTTTTACTCAAAACTAGAAGCTAACTCCACGCGATAAAAGCCGTAAAGAAAATGATTTAATCCCGCATTTTGCTATAGCGAAGCGGAAGTTTTGAAAAATCAATTCGCTATCGCACTACATTCTGTGTTGTATAAAACATCACCCGAATACCGTAACACAAAACATTTATTTGATTAATGCGCATTTCGGAGGCTGCGCCCCCCTTCTTCAGTAGCACAATAATAACCTGTCTGTCACTCGGCGGGATTGCCATTCGTTTTATACAATTATTTAACGCCGTAGTGACGATTTTATTATGGGATACGTTTAAATATACCGCATTCTTTAAACTAGATTTTAAAAAATCGAACAAGATAATATTGCACCAACGATGACGTTACTAAAGAATTGTTACTAAAGGATTCTTTTTATTGGGAGAATTAAATTGATTCGTATTGCGCCTGACAATTTCGCAAGAGTAAATAGCCCTGTATATATGCTGAGAGTAGCTATTTACGTATATATAGTAGCGGCGCAAAAAAGAGTGGTAGATGTCTGGAGCTGTTGAAGGGGTTGGGTAGGATGGTTCTTGGTGAATGGTGCGCGTGGTGCACTGCGTCTGACACCGCGATGATGTAGAACAGAATGCCATCTCGCTGCTACAACCTCGTAGATTAATGTACTTCATCCGCTAATTACGCTTCTTTAATAAAGGGTCTGCGATAGAAGAACGGCGAGGATCTCGCGACCCTTGCCCCCCGCACCGCCCCAGATCCAAATGGCACTTGTATTAAGGCGTCGCTCCAAATTTATTCCGAAAGCTATCATTAAAATGTCTTAAGAATGCAAATAATCAACATCGCGCACTCGACAACGTCTTTATCATTCTGGTCGTGGACGGATACCGCAAACAGCGCCAAATTTTAAAATACAAATCTATTTCATAAAAATTCGTGACTATATTCTGCAATCGAACGCATCTTGCATCGAAAAAAAACTTTTAGTTAGTTGGTCATCAATGCCAGGAATTGGTAATCATCAATGTCAGGAATTGGTTGGAAGCCGAATGCATTTGCGCTAACAGCTTCACTTCTCTAACCTAGGTCTACCTACACCTTTCTTTCCCTCTACTCTACCTTCTATAACTAATTGCATAACACCACCATGTCTACGAAACCGCCTGCGCTATAAAACTTTCCACATTCTTCGCTACTACCTCTAGCACGGTTCCATTTGTCACTTTACCTGCCCATCCAATCCTCATCATCCTCCTATAGCATCACATTTCAAGATGGTACGCATCTCTTCTTTTCTTATTGTCCACGCCGAACAACCGTACACTGCTCTAATCCACACATGCGCTTTTAGTAATCTTTTTCTAATATTTGATATTAAAATCAAAATGAAATTTGCGTGTTTTTAAAGAATTATTTATACCGCGGCGAAACAGTGAACGTAATAAATTTCGTGCGTAGTGACCATTAGACGGTAAACGGCAATTAGCGTTGTTGAAGTGGACAAATATTAAGCGTACGTGTCGGAGATGATTATTTTCTTGTCGGGTCATAATTGAAATGTACGTCGGAGGATAATAAGTAACGGTGCGGTCGCAGGTCGGCAGGACAGCGGCGGTCATTCGTTTCGACTAATGACCGATCTCGTAATGTTAATCTTAGGGAATTAGCTTGAGCGCCCACTACCAGTTTTACCACATAATATTCATAATACCGGTGCGAGCGTCGACCAAAATTAAGCTAGTTCTAAATAATTTAATGGAAGTAATTAAACTTTGTGTATAAATACCTACAATCCAAACACTTAGTTGCGCGGGTAACTCAACGTTTGGTCGGCGGCGTATTCGTTCGTTCGTCATCTACCAACACTTCTTCGCTGATGTGAAACACGAAGTTCCGAATTTCATTCAGGGCGCCTATCTTTAACGCTGCAACACTCGATGAACGATTTAAGCGGGGATGATCTCACTTACCCCCGAATTTCGTAATTTACTTGAAATATAACAATTCGCACGTATATGTACCCTCAGACAAAAGCGAAACCAACCGAAATGATTAATTAAAATTCCATTGTTCCGACGTTATTTACACAATGGAAAGGTTGGAAATAAGTCGCGTTAAAGTTTGGGTTCGAGTAAAAAGTGAAGGACTTCTATGTTCGGAATAATTCAAATCATTGCCGACAACATTTCAATTTTTTAATCAACCGCTTATTGAATTTGCAATTATCTGAGCAGATAGTTGAATAATATCCGGAATATTGTTGTGCAGAATGGCTACTTTTCTTTAATTGTAAGTAATATATTGAGAAAATTGAAAAGAACAAAGGATATTAGAAATATAAGTAGTTAAACTTCCATTTGATCCAAACATTTTTTACGATTCGGTTTGGATTTTGAACAAATATAACTTTAAATTTGCATTTAATACTTCTAATAGTCTTGCATATTTTTTGGAAAATCCCAAAGATTTTGTAGATATAAATAAAAAATCTGGTATATAGGAAATCTCTCGTTCCAGCTGTCCCAAGACAAACACGAAGTTCGATTTAAGGAACATTTAGCTCATTTTAGATTGAATAGAAAAGTGCAGTAGCTGACCACATTTTCGATTCCGGTCATCCTATTGAAAGTAGTTAAATTACGTGAGAGTATTTATATTCATATATTAAAGTCTAATTTAATTAATTTAGATAATCAACCCGCCTATTCAATTTAATTAACAAACAAATATTTCGGCTCTCGGATTATCACTTCGTGTTTTTCGTATGTATAATATTCGGCGGCAAATTCAAAATAATACCTTTATACTTTTGCGGTTTTAGTTTCCATGCACAATTTATAAATATACAAAAAATTATTTCAAATGTAAATACTATAAATATAAAAAATACACATAAAAGTCGACATCAAAATATTCGACATATATCGAGCAAAAAAAAAATTTCAAATCTTAAATATGCTTTTTAAAATCATTCAAAATAAGGAAAAAACAAAGTAAGCATTTAAAATTGTAAAAACAACAATACTTATTAACTTTTTACCAATACGTGAGTATATTACAAATTACAAATTTTATATTAAAAGAGATTTACGTATTCATTTTTTCTAGTCGTCGCAACATCCCAATTTTCGAAAGCGTCGCTTTGATCCCTCTAAGTCCACTCGAATAATTGTGTCAAAAATACTTGGAAATTTCAGTTTGCAAATTTCGTCGTATTTTTCGATTCTGTGCATTGCGGGTTATTGGAGCCGATATATTCGCATTGATGTAAGCGCATCCTTCGCGTACATGTATCGAACTGAAAGACTTCCCAACCCCGTGATATATGGGAAATCAGGTGGCGCGTGCCGTTGACATAACGTTTTCCCGAACGCTGAACAGGTGCAGCCGAAGCGCTTCAATTGCAACAACATCACCACCATCAACCATTCATTTGAATTCAAATGTTTGCCGAACCTATGGCAATTTATTTCTGGTTTAGGTCGATGAAACGTATTCGTTTAGTTAAGAAAACAATGCGTGGTGACGTTTATTTATTGATTTCAAGTTTTTGGGGGGCGTCATCTGAATTTTGTGGTAAAAATATCCAGAAATTGTTCAGGCAACAGTTTATTGTTTGTTGTTAGAATACATTTTGAAGGATTTATAATCGAAGCTAATATATATTGTAGTGTATTTTACTACAATATAATCTATATTGTAGTAAAATTTCCTGGAAATTGCGTTACAAAAATCGTACATTTCTTATCGAAATAGGTAAATCTTGTATGTTTATTAACAATCCTATTAGTTGAGACATTTTAATCTGAACGTTAGTTCATTATTCTCGAATAAATGCTCTTTCTTTCCTTTAACTTTTCTCTAACATGGCTTCATTTGTTACCACCCAATCCACAAAATTCTTTTCCAATGCCCGAGTTAAAATTTGACTTTCAAATTTGCTTTTTTTTTTCTACAAATGCCCTCCTAGTCTGTGCTATTTTTCATTTCATTTCGATATCTAATATTTTAAAGTTTGGTTTTACTTTTCTTTATTTTATTACTAGAATCTTCAGTCATTATTTTTCCTGCACACCATACCCAAAATTCTGCTCCCTGTCTTCAAAGATGAAGCACATACTATCCCCGAATTTCACAGTTATAATTTAAAAAACTACTATTGATGTCATATGCTCAAAAAAAAATATGATAAATTTTCGGTTAGGAAAAGAGACAAAAAGTAGGGAGGACGAAATCGGCCTACGGTTGGTTATTTTTTCGCAAATTTGCGTTATATTTCATTAGGTCTTATCACAGAATAAATCAGATAGTTGCCACAACGTGAGTTATGGGGAAAACTATTAACAATCTTCTGTGCTTAGGTAAGCAAATATTGCTACGTCAGCACAGTCAGCTTGGATTTCCCGAGACCACCGGACCTCCCCGAAGATTTTCAGTGTACCAATTGTATATAATCTTATCTCCTAACATAACCCATTTACACGCAATAAGGACCTATTCGATAACATATCTGGAAAAAATTAAAAATAAATTGGAAAAGCATTACTACCGTTCGATGTTATAAATTTTATTTCGTAAGAAGCTATTTTTCGTACATTTAATAATCGCTGGGTTGTTTCAAAAAAATTCATAATGCCTGTTTTCAAAAGGTTTTTTGAATAAATTAATTGTTATTACTCAACATAAAAAAATACCGATTTTACTTATTGCAATATCCGATTTTTATTAACATTTTTATAGCCTTCGGTATATTTTTTTAATGATAAAATTAATTTACTACCTTGCATACATCTACCGGATTTACCAATTATTTCTTATCATTGCATCAATTGATTGCGAACGGAACCGACCGATGGCGGTCTTGTTCTTAAGCGGACAACACGTCATCCAAGTGTTGCGTAAGCGCATGGATGTTTAACAATGCGCAATACACATCTTGTACAACCAAACTATCGTAACATTCGAAAGGGGGTGCCATTTTCTTTATTTCTCATTTCCCAAGTACGTTTCACAGCACATCATGTTGTATTACAGTTTGTGGAATGTGTTTGTTGTGGTTTTCTGTGTTTGTTGCATGCTTTACATGTGCATTTACATATCGTATATCGTGGTATTCTTTTATATAGTGTTTTATAGATCTTATCTCCTCATCAATCATAAGCGTAAGTTTTACACCACCTCAAATCACGCATAATATCAGTTTCTTAAATCTATCTGGTTATGCATCGACAGAGGCGCCGCTATATTTTGTCGTTTTTAAGCGTTGTATAAAAAGCTAGATGCGCATTTCGAAAACCGTGTTACTAAAAAATCGACCTCTATCGCATACCAGTATTGCTATTACTAATACAGCCGGAAACGTGGCTTCTTCTTCGCCGCCATTGCGAGAAAATTTGCTGGTTAATAGTTGGTCATAATTTTCTATTTTAAGCACCATAACTCATAATGTGTACGTAAAAGGTCGAATGAAGACGGGAAATTACTGTTATATGGACTTAATTGTTCAATTGTGCAACAATCCGGGTGAGTGACGCAGGTATTTTATATAATTTAGTGAATTCTTGCGCTACCGAAAATGCCTTCTAAACGCGATTCTTGTAGCTAATAAATGCTTTGTCTTACGGGTGATTTTATACACAATTAGTGACGATTTTACAATGTACAGGTATGTCTATATCCTCTAGCGATGGCAAATTGTAGGTCACTTTGAGGACCTAGTTCGTTATTCATAGTTCATTGTACCGTTCACGAACTATGGGTCGTGAAATACTAACATCTTTTTTAAATGAACGAATGCACAACCTATATCAAAAATACATGCACATATTGAAAATAATCTCTTTTTTTCACAATATAAAAATATTAAATAGTAAAAAATATATAAATTGAAATATTACAATACTTATTTTGAATTAAGAATGAGGAAGAAATGTTTATAATTTATACAAAGCATATATAATATGGAAATATAATTTCGTTCCGTTCACCAACACACTTTATCATATTAATGTTAGTACTGCTATTGGTACTATATATGTAATGTATACTATACTACATCGTTGTGATTCATGAACGGTTTAGTACACGACGGGTCAGGACCTAATACAAGTACTTCAATAAGTACACCGTTCACCATGTAGTTCATAGTTCACGAACTAGGTCATAGTGACCTATAGGTAGTTGCAAAACATCGTCCAGTATACCCGCCATTTGATTGAACCGTTCATGAGTGAATTACACATCGCTAATATCCTCAACAGATGTCTATTTATATTATTTCATAGTTGATATAAGTCATATCTTCGCGGATCTCTACTGCGCATAACGGTTGAGCTTCCAGTACCATTGTTGCCATATATGAATAAAAAACTTCAGTACAAAGTACACAAATTGTAAACTGCATAGCAAAATTCAAATTGAGAATATTTAATGTATGAATATATACGGCTTTGATTAAAGTTCACTATTTTGTAAAAAGTTTGCAGTTATTTATTATTTGTTTTGATCAATTATGCTAATATAATACTCTCTGTATTTGTTGGCTGTCGATATGACAACATCGCAGTAATTTTGACCACACCCTCAAATGACAAAAATGCAGTGGCGAGCATCTCTTCACGAGCATAAGATGTCGGGGTGTTGAAGCGGCCAGTATATTGTCAATTTTTTTGAATTGTATAGTAATATCATTGGTCTTATGCATAAACTAGTCTTAATTTGTAATGCGCAGTAGAAGGGACGAGCCCGCTACTTAAAAAAAAATAGCCTATAGTAAATGAACAGGCTTCAAAATGGTTTTATATGCATGCAATTAGCAACGTCGTCGAATTTTGGATCGTAGAAAGATCTTAATAATGTGCATCGATTGCAGAAATAATTCCATTGATTTTTCGATTTTAACAGGGATTTTGAACATTGGTAAATATTGTGTGTATGAAGGCTGAAAAAAAAGATTAATATACGCATCGCGGAGTTGTATTGTCATTTGATAAAATATGGCCGGAGCATCTCCGTGAAACTTTTTCAATATATTTATTATCTGGGCTGTCGCGTTACATTAAGTCAGGGGTCTCCAAACTACGGCCCCGCGAGCCACGACCAAGAATCCTGCTGCCTTTATTATTTTAATAATACAAAATAATGATCGAATGTTTTTATGTACTGGAAAAAAATTGAATCACTGACATACATACTTATAGAATATAATTTAACATTGTAATAATAATTTATGGGATTTATGTAGCTTTGTTCTTCCGCTGACAATCGTTTGCAGTTGCGGATCAAATTTATTAGTGTCTATTATCAAAAGCGACTTAAGATGCTCATCAATTAACTTAGTTCTGTAGATTTCTTTTTGGGGAAACTTTTAACACACAGAAACAAAAGTCACGAGCAAATCTATGCAACTGATCAAACTGTGTCGGTGAAAGACTCCAACAATGAGGATTTTTGGTATTTATCTTTAAAAATACCGCTACACTGCAAATCAATCATTTCCATTTGCAGTTCAGAAGTTAGGGTTTTTATGTTAAAATAATTCTGAAAAAACGCGATGTCATTTGCAACTGCGCGTAGGTCTGAAAAACGACACGCAAAATTGATCTTTAACTCACCCAAAGTCAATTGCAAAATCAACCCCACTGAACATTGAGCGTGTATTAAAATGCGCGAATCGTGTTTTATTCAATTGGGATTGAAACGAAACAAATTTCTGTCGGAATGAGTTAATATGAGTGCACATATCGGAATGAAGTTCTTCTAGGTCTTGGCCCCCCCCCCCGATTTGTGGAACAGTCAGTGGCGCCCATTTCGAGACCCCCGCGTTAAGTGATGCCAATCAATTGTTTCAGTCATTTTTCACTCAATAGACACACACGTACATTTAAAGGACTATATATCGGGCTTTTTAGTTTAGTTCAGTTCAGTTCGGCGTCTAGCTGGGCATATGGGACAGGCGGCGGAATATTTATCATCCGCCGAAAATGATGGGTGCGAGCTTTTCTTCTTCCCCGAACTGTAGAATGCAGTAGGTAGAGGTAACCGAGTCCCGCGAGCGATGGTCTATAGAAAACGAAAATCCCGCAGAAACTAACTGATTTGCAATTCCGCCATCCGAGAAACGATTCGGCGACTTTGCTTAAATATTTAATAAACCGCCACTTAATTAACTAGTTCAGAATTTGAAAAGCCCGCCTTGTGATTTGTAATAAAGCTCCAGCTATGTTATTGCGAATTCATGTGCGATAAAAACATGGGTCGTTTAATTAATAATAACCCATCCGCAATCAGCGATGAAATGAAATGTTGGCGCTGCTAGGTAGATGAAAAATTCGTTTCTTGACTTTCTTGCGAACTCAATAATATATGGCCGAGGTTATTCGTTTGGTTATAAATAAGTTGATATATGTGCACGTCATGTATGATTCGCAAACGCTATAAAAGCGAATGTTTTTTATAGCAACTATAGAATAAAATCATTGCGATGTATCGCCGAGTTTCTGCGATTCGATTGTTTTTTTTTTTACAGAACAGGTTTGATCTTTTATGAATGGTTTAGTTAGTTAAAGAGTCCGCAATCCTAAAGATTGGTTGGAAACAGCACGCCATGCCGATCTATCCTGAGCTAATCCCTTCATCTCCCTATAGCTATTCATCTCAACGTCTTCAACTATCTGACTCACATACTCCAATTTAGGCCTACCTACCCCTCTCTTTCCCTCCACTCTACCTTCTATGATCAATTGCATAATCCCCCAATGCCTAAGAATATGCCCTACTAATCTGTCTCTCCTACGCTGTAACACTCTCCAAATACTTCTCTTCTCCCCTACTAACTCTAGTACAGCTTCATTTGTTACTTTATCTTCCCAACCAATCCTCATCATCCTCCTATAACACCACATTTCGAATGCTTGTAATCTACGCTTCTCTTCCTTTCCTATAGTCCACGCCTCACACCCGTACAGTGCTACACTCCAAACATATACCTTCAGTAATCTTTTTCTAATACCCAAGTCAATATTTGATCTTAAAATCTGTTCCTTTTCTACGAATGCCTTCCTACCCTGTGCTATCCTACACTTTATATCTACCTTGCTTCGATTATCTTTTGTGATTCTACTGCCTAAATAACAAAAATCTGACACTTCTTCGATTCTATTATCTCCTATTGTGATCCTCATTTTTCTACTGCATTCCTTTTTGTCACACCTCATCACTTTAGTTTTACCTATATTTATTTTCATGTTAAAATCCCTAGTCATTACTGCCTGCATACCATTCAATACCCTTTCTAAATTCTTTTCGCTTTCTTCCAATATAGCTATATCGTCGGCGAATCTCAACATATATATTTTCTCTCCCTGTACATTCACACCTACACTATACTCTTCTTTTATTTTGTTTATTGCATCTTCTATATATAGATTAAATAATAACGGTGAAAGTGTACATCCCTGCCGAACTCCCTTCCCTATTTTTGCTACCTCTTCTTCCCCCTCAATTCTAACTAAGGCAGTTTGGTGTTTATATAAATTATGAATGGTTTAAGTATAGTTAATTCGTGAAAGACGGCACTGTACGTATATGCACGTCCCAATTGTAATAAGAAGTTTACGATAGTGTGTGAATATATTATAATAAGCTAATAATGCTTATCGTTTATACGCTCCCCAGGAATATTCCGCTCCCGAGGGTTTTATGAACAACTTTGCCAAGAAGAGGTGAGAAGGCGAAATACACGTTCAATAAATCCACGGAATCCTAAACAAAACTATTAATTCGTCGCGTATAGTCAAATTCTCATCTCGCGCGCGGAAATCTTCCGAGATTATTATTAGCGCGGCAATTCAGACTTTCCTCGGTTAATTTCATAATAAATCTCGCAACACTTATTCGTTACGTTTGAGTAAACTTCGGACGATTAAAGTGTCCGGGTATAAAGAGGTCGTCTCTCCGCACCTTGTCTAAACTGGTATCTTCATAAATTTTTGCAATTTATCACCACCGCCCTTCATTATTTTCGCGAAAATCGCTGATAATTTTACGACCACCGAATTGTTTAATAGAGTTAGTACCAGCGCAATATACATATCAATTTGCTCTATTCGCGTGTTATGTTTATATCATTTAAAAACTCTTGAAACCTTTCAGTTCTTGCACATAGGTATTTTTTAAGTCGCATCGATGTATATATTATCTCGGCTGTAACACGTTCGTTCGCCTAGGTATCTCAACCGTCATTTCACAACGCCAAATGAAGCAAGTCTATACATCTCTTCGCCGGATATATTTACTCGTGCCGGCGAAAGATTTTCCCGGCGAAAGCCTATAAATCCGGCTCTAGCCCGCACCCAAAACCTACTATATGACCTATGAAATTTTGATATTCTTATAACAAAAAAATGTGTATCAATAAATATTTCCCCACCCGAGTTTATGTCGCGTATAGATTCACCCCTTTCCGCTGAATAGAAACCAACTGAATTTCAAATGTTACGTCACCTGTCGCCGCAGCATCTTACCACGCGCCTTAGAAAGAATACAAAAGCAAACATAGTTATCAAATCCAAGTCATTTGTTATGTTGCAATTTTGCTTCGTGCCATATGTTGTAGATATTAACGATTGCCTGAGTAATTAATCTTAAGAGCATTGTCGTGGAATTATATTATTCTCTTCGGGTGAATATAAAAAAAAACACATTTGAATACCCTCGCCATTATAACGAATCGTTTTCCACGTGCGTTGTGTATTCGCCTTCACTGGGGGATGCCGATATAGTTGAAAACGCGCGAAATATCATAAAGCATGACGGATTTTGATGTGTGACGACCGCACTTTGTCATATATGGGCGTCTAATGAATTCCGTATTGCCTCCCTGATATACGATCTGTATGATCTTGACATTTGTTACCTCGTACTGGATGAATAGTCCTTCATAAATTGCCTTTTGCACACCGCGCACTTAACAACAAAGTTTTATGTACTATTGGATCTTTTCCGTGAGGTATACTGACAAATAGCTATTTTACGCGCTAGGATTTTTTGAATAAAAAAATATCAAAACACCAAGTTAAAAAAGAAGAATGCACAATAGAATATCTTCAGTAGAAAAATTATATTCACTGTAGAAAAAAAATTATTTGCAAAGCAGAGAAGATTTTTCATGGTAAAAATGGGCAAAGTCAAGTGGACACCAGTATACAATTATTTATAACATTGTACTTGATCCTGACCCACGCTGACCCGACTTGACTTACCCCGACGTCAACTTTTAATATTTTTATTAACTTATTTTCGCAGCTTAAAATAATATAAACAAATTTGAAATATCGTTTAACCAACAATAAATAGATAAAAAATATTATATTTTTGTCAAATTGATTTCATAATACATTAACCGATTTGACTAATTTGATGAGAGGATGATGTTTTTAACTGATTTTTTTATGAAAGTCATTATTAACTTTAAATATTTATTATATAACTTTACTTGAAAGTAGGGAGGGATTCTAGCACTAAGAACGGTAGTAGAAAAAAGAAAGAGGGTAGGAAAGGTAACTTGCATAGCTTTTGTAGATTTAGAAAAGGCATTTGATAATGTAGATTGGGACATAATGTTTAGAATTTTAAAAGAAACGGGTATAGATTATAAGGA
Source organism: Leptodirus hochenwartii (assembly GCA_947310635.1). NCBI lineage: Eukaryota > Metazoa > Arthropoda > Insecta > Coleoptera > Leiodidae > Leptodirus > Leptodirus hochenwartii. The sequence goes on along the minus strand of OX371187.1, from coordinate 1,089,832 downwards.
TAGGAGAATAATTTTTAATTTATATAAACACCAAACTGCCTTAGTTAGAATTGAGAGGGAAGAAGAGGTAGCAAAAATATGGAAGGGAGTTCCGTAGGGATGTACACTTTCACCGTTATTATTTAATCTATATATAGAAGATGCAATAAACAAAGTAAAAGAAGAGTATAGTGTAGGTGTGAATGTACAGGGAGAGAAAATATATATGTTGAGATTCGCCGACGATATAGCTATATTGGAAGAAAGCGAAAAGAATTTAGAAAGGGTATTGAATGGTATGCAGGCAGTAATGACTAGGGATTTTAACATGAAAATAAATATAGGTAAAACTAAAGTGATGAGGTGTGACAAAAAGGAATGCAGTAGAAAAATGAGGATCACAATAGGAGATAATAGAATCGAAGAAGTGTCAGATTTTTGTTATTTAGGCAGTAGAATCACAAAAGATAATCGAAGCAAGGTAGATATAAAGTGTAGGATAGCACAGGGTAGGAAGGCATTCGTAGAAAAGGAACAGATTTTAAGATCAAATATTGACTTGGGTATTAGAAAAAGATTACTGAAGGTATATGTTTGGAGTGTAGCACTGTACGGGTGTGAGGCGTGGACTATAGGAAAGAAAGAGAAGCGTAGATTAGAAGCACTTGAAATGTGGTGTTATAGGAGGATGATGAGGATTGGTTGGGAAGATAAAGTAACAAATGAAGCTGTACTAGAGTTAGTAGGGGAGAAGAGAAGTATTTGGAGAGTATTACAGCGTAGGAGAGACAGATTAGTAGGGCATATTCTTAGGCATTGGGGGATTATGCAATTGATCATAGAAGGTAGAGTGGAGGGAAAGAGAGGGGTAGGTAGGCCTAGATTGGAGTATGTGAGTCAGATAGTTGAAGACGTTGAGATGAATAGCTATAGGGAGATGAAGGGATTAGCTCAGGATAGATCGGCATAGCGTGCTGTTTCCAACCAATCTTTAGGATTACGGACTCTTTAACTAACTTGAAAAACTGCAATTTAAATTTTTTATTGGCCGTTTAATTTTCAGCGGCATTTTTCGAATTATACAGAATCTGTCAAAAGTTCATTTACAACGCACGGGAAAAATAACATTAAAATTTATATTCTATCATGTCAATGGTCAATAAATATTATATTATATTATATATATTTATATATTTTATTTTATTATTATAATATATCAATAAAATATGATATTCTTTATTTATTAGGTGGTGGGCAAAACTCAAAATCAAAAGGACTACTAGGATATATAAAATACAAAAGAAAAAGAGTACAGATTTCCATAAAATATAGACAATCTTACAACGTATATTATAATCTGCTCTAATATACATTTCTTTTATTATACATTTTTAAAACCATTTGTTTGTTTCATATTTGATTATATAACAGCGCGAATCTCTTGTAAAAACTCGCGCGATATAATAACAAAATGACTTTTACTCGCGTCTCTTCTTAAAATTACTCGGGAATATATTCGTTCCAATATTATTTTACTGTAGAAATACATACATCAAAGTTGCGCGCGTATATTCTTTAACGATACGAAATATTAGCAGAGCTCGTATCGCATTTCAGATAGTGGAAAGACACATGAGCGCGGATGTTATTAATTAATTATGTCTTCGTTTCATTTGTATTGCGGTTTCTTCAAATAACAACGCGTGTGTACTTTTGGAACGATCTACACACACACATTTACAAGATAGAATTGGCGAAATGGAATATTTGTTTAGAGAATTGCGTGCGCGGTGGCGCGACGACGGCGTCGGAATATCGGGACTGGCGTCGGGACGTCGCAGCCGCTGCAACGGGCGACTTAATAATTCAAGTGTTGCAGTCGAAGGGTCCGCCCTATCAATTATTCAGCGATCATAGATGCGGACGATATTATTACCTATGTAAATAACGATTACCATGCACGGGAATGTTCGAGCATCCACCCCCGCCGTACTTGCGTATTAATAAATAGTAACTATATATTCTAGAGGCAATGAACACGGTTAAAGAAGAGTTTAGTGCAGGCGCGAACATTCGCGGAGATGAATATTGCTATCTTTGAAAAAAAGGGGGGGGGCAGATTTTAAAATGGGTATTATTTTCCTGGTATGTAGGAAGAGAATAAATATAAGTAAATGCAAAGTGATGAAGTATGACCAAAAGGAGTGCATGCGAAAGATAACGGTTATAATAGTACAAGTTTCAGATTTATTTGTTATTTATGAGAATAATGAGAAACGTAGACTAGAAGCACTTGAAATGTGGTGCTATAGCAGGATGATGAGGATTGGGTGGTTAAATGGAGTAACAAATAAAGCCGTACTAGAGTTAGTAGACGCGAAGTATTTATTGGAAGATATTACAGCGATAAAAGATATTATTATTAGGCAACTAAAGAAGGTAGAATAGGAGGTAGGAAGGCCTATATTATAGTATAAGTCAGATAGTGGAGGACGTGCAGGATGAATTTTATAGAGGCAAATGCAAGAGTTAGCTGAGTAGAAATCAATAAATGAAACGTGCTGTTTCAAACCAATTGATAACTAAACTAACAAACGCGTACGTGGCGCTCTTAATTTACACCAGTTGTATGTGGAACGTCTTGGAAATTTCGTTTCGTGCGTAAAATATGGAAGCCTCGATTCTCGAGCAAACTATTTTAATTTCAAAATCGGATAATGCGGGATCCTATATATCTAAAAATGTGCGGATCATGCCGATGGTGGCGAAGTTTGCGTCATTTTATTGGTGACGCCCCCGCGTCAAAACTTCTCGCATGCGACTGCATAAGAGCGTGTACGAATGGGCAACTGCTGACTCGTGTCCGTACCCGGGCTAAATCTAAATTCGACGTAAAATCAACATCAATTGATATGATCTAAAAAAAAAACCATCGAGTGTTGTGGAATTCGAATTATGGATATGATAAGATCAAAGTGTGAACGGCGAAACGTTTAAGGGCGATGCTGTAGGTATTCCCAGTAGGTATATTCTGGTAGGCACCAACGGGTGATGTCTTTCGGCGGTATCGCACGGTGGTGAGGTGCGAAGCAGTTCTGCGCGGTGAGGCACATGCTCGACGCCGCGCCGTCTGTCGGTGACATCTAATGTTAAATTACACTTTCTTATCGTGTATTTGATTTATAATTGGGGCGGTTCTAATCCCGCCCGCGGTCGGTTCATTTTTGCGCGTGCATGTTTCTGACAAGGGCTTTCATTGATGCGCGGACAGGTCCCCGTTCCTTTTATTGTCCCGAACACTACGACAGGAACAAACGTCGCTGTCAGTTTATTAATAAACGACAAATGCAGATGGGTATATTGTGAAGAGCATCGCTATATTCGGTAATAACTCAAAATCGCGATTCATAATTTATAATCGATTTTTGTGGGACATTGTTTTGTGTCCAGATGAATCAACGCATCTTTCTTCTATGTGAAGATCACATCGTTCTGCTAAACTTGCGCCGTATGGTTAGTTAGTTCATATTATTATTGTTATTATCTTCAGCGAGGCACTTATTTTGAAAAATACCTCATTGAGTCAGACGCTCGTAAACTTTCCATTTTTTAAATTAAGTCAAACTACCAGAATAATATATAGTTACCAATACAATATGCTGCTCAAGATAAATGATCAATTTCTAAGTAACCTGATACATCCATTTTTTCTGTGGAAATTCATTCGGATGCGCATTTCGCGATAGCAGCGATGTCGTCGATTTTAATTAATATTCCCGGGACGCTCAATAATAACCTCGCGAAAATTTAATTAAAAATTAAACAAGGGAACTTCTGTATCCTGGTGCTGTAGAAAAACGCAGTCGCGCGCGCCGTGCCGTGAATAAAAATCAAATTTTTAATATTCCTCTCAGCCCTAGATATCTCGTCGTCTGTGCAACCACAGGTGTTGCTTTTGTATCCCGAAGAAAAATTGCTAAAACTTTTTCGCCGGGCGAAATTTGAAAGTGAACTTAGCTCCTCCTAAAACCCCATCCGGCACTCTAGCTTACTTATCGAAAAGGATTTCCACACGTTTTATTCCGATACAATACGGTTGACTATTCTACTATTCGCAAACAGGAAGTGGTGAGAATAATGCGAAAATATATCAAAATGTACAGTTATATTCCTATAACGTTAGTTAAAGAGTCCGCAATCCTAAAGATTGGTTGGAAACAGCACGCCATGCCGATCTATCCTGAGCTAATCCCTTCATCTCCCTATAGCTATTCATCTCAACGTCTTCAACTATCTGACTCACATACTCCAATCTAGGCCTACCTACCCCTCTCTTTCCCTCCACTCTACCTTCTATGATCAATTGCATAATCCCCCCATGCCTAAGAATATGCCCTACTAATCTGTCTCTCCTACGCTGTAACACTCTCCAGATACTTCTCTTCTCCCCTACTAACTCTAGTACAGCTTCATTTGTTACTTTATCTTCCCAACCAATCCTCATCATCCTCCTATAACACCACATTTCAAGTGCTTCTAATCTACGCTTCTCTTCCTTTCCTATAGTCTACGCCTCACACCCGTACAGTGCTACACTCCAAACATATACCTTCAGTAATCTTTTTCTAATACCCAAGTCAATATTTGATCTTAAAATCTGTTCTTTTTCTACGAATGCCTTCCTACCCTGTGCTATCCTACACTTTATATCTACCTTGCTTCGATTATCTTTTGTGATTCTACTGCCTAAATAACAAAAATCTGACACTTCTTCGATTCTATTATCTCCTATTGTGATCCTCATTTTTCTACTGCATTCCTTTTTGTCACACCTCATCACTTTAGTTTTACCTATATTTATTTTCATGTTAAAATCCCTAGTCAATACTGCCTGCATACCATTCAATACCCTTTCTAAATTCTTTTCGCTTTCTTCCAATATAGCTATATCGTCGGCGAATCTCAGCATATATATTTTCTCTCCCTGTACATTCACACCTACACTATACTCTTCTTTTACTTTGTTTATTGCATCTTCTATACATAGATTAAATAATAACGGTGAGAGTGTACATCCCTGCCGAACTCCCTTCCCTATAACGTATCAAAAAAAAATTTACATACTTTATAAGCGACAAATCAATCAATTCATTCTTGATCTACAATTTCTTAGTGCGTAATTTCAATAGAAAATCATCTACGCCGATGATTTTATAACAACTTTAATTTTATATATATTTTTTGTAGATCATTTATTATCGGTCATACATTTTGGCATATATTGTTACAGAGCCGTGCGAGAAGACGTTCTGTGCTTGGGGTGCCCAATGTATAACAGGCCCAAATGGGCGAGCATTATGTCAGTGTCCCACGCAATGCAGACCACATGTCGACCACGTCTGTGGTACCGATGGAAAGACGTACCTCAACCACTGTGAGCTTCGGGTCGCTAGCTGCCCCGCCAGACTCAACACTAGAGTTCGACATCATGGACAATGCGGTTAGCACAATTATTTAGCTCATATTTCATTAAAAACTCGATCATATTTATAATTGTGGTTCGTGTTGAATTGTCTTGCGTACGCGAATAAATTTAGCCACCGCAGGAATTAGGGCTGGTTCGCGGAAATACAAAAGAAAGCTGCATAGATTATCCGCACTAGCGAAAGTAAAAAAAAAATGAATTATGTAGTATTGTTTCAAGGAACCGCATTTCTTTTAGCGGCTGTGACCTGGGATTAAAAGACTACAATGGCGGTACGATGGGCTCTTTTATTTCGCACCGTTAAACGCTGCGATTCTTGTATATGGCAAGTACAGGCATATCGCTAAATGTTTCACGGCGAAACTTGGTCGAGTTCATCTCTACTGTGGCATTTTCACGAACGGTTGTAATTATCATTCCCGTTTTATATTGAAATAACCGAGAAAACGATACCGCGTTTTCCGTTTCTACCTGCGATTGCAGTACCAAGGATAAAGTTGGGAATACATAATTAACATCGCTCGTTATAAATCCTCCTGGGAATCCTTATTCAGTTTTTTAATGAAGGTTACCTATAATCGGATGCCCATAATAGTCACGAGCTGAAAACGTGCCCTGCTATTATTATTTATATTTGTCGATGCATTGACAGCTGTATATATTGTACTAACGAATATTTCAGAGGGCCACTGCAGAAGCAACTAACCGGAGTAGCGAGATCGCAATTACGGTACGATAATGTCGGCTAATTTGCTCAAATCGACGGCTTAATTGCGAAGCATCTTCTTGATTTGTAAGCGCCCGAACATGACGGCAACGTGTTACATATTTCATAACGTACTCAGACTGTCGAAGATTCGAGTTCTGGCGCTCTTGGTAGGGGGAAATAGGGCGGCCTGGCCGCATTCATTGTTTCGCGCGCTCGCTCCGGCAATATTTCATTCCTTAACGCGCCTTTGAATGTCTCATGCGATTTCGCCGGGCAACTGTTCGGTTGCCGCTATCGCTGATGGTGTTCGACGCCCAACCTCTGGACTCCGGAGGTTCATCGTAAATGCTATATTTATTAATTAGAGGTCGTCGTTCTAATACCCTTATTAGAAGGATACATGCATCGCGTAATACTGTCTTTGTTGATACACGATATTTCCCATAGGTGAAACCATATGTTTAAAGCACTACGTGTAGAAAAACAAAAGCACAACAACGAAGGAGAAGAATCTAGAAACAGTGGTGTCCCGTGGGAAATGCGAGATCTTGATTCTATTTCAGCAGAAATGTTGTGAAAGTTACGGCAGACTGTCAGATGTTGTTTCGTCAAATAATGTGTGGTCATTTTAGCCATTTTTTAAAGGAAGTGTACGTAATCATTCCTCCAGATTTCGCAAGGAATTGTTATCAAAGATCATTCCTTTTAGTTTATTTACTTTCATACGAAACTTTACTGATTCTATTCGACGAAATGACATTTCGACTTGAGATTTATATAATTTCGTCCTTTCGTCGAAGTTTTTCGGCTTCTGGCCTGACCTGGACCTGGCCGATACAATTCAACACAATTGATATATTTCTATAATTTAACTATAGCATTTGTTGTCCCTCTAAAAAAAAATGCACGTCCTCACTTTATACAAGTGTCTCGAATCCTTCAATAGTGTGCATCGGACGTCCTTCTATTGTTATATGGTAAACTGGAATACCTGGTTCGAGCATATTTGCCGACAGTAAACTGAGGACCATACCGGCACAACACCCCACACACGTAGCGAAAACCGTAGATGTTAAAATCAATATGACGCTTGCCTGCCTGGTTCTTGCTTATACATACGTGTTGTGTATGTATGTTTAGTGTTAGTCCTAGCATAAGGTAAGGAGAACATAACAACGAAAGTAGGCGAGCGCATCGGGCATCAGCCAGTTGTTGTGTACAAGTTGCGAAAAGTAGTGTCGTGGTGCCGTGCCAAATTCCCGAACATCCCTTTGGAACGGTGACATACTCGTCCCAACGTGCGACATCATCTAGCGAATGTAAAGTCTGCGGACTATCTTCCGTACATATCGCCACTATTCGGTTCTACTCGTGGACTGACGCGGGACTAAAGTAAAAAGGACAATTGCTGGACATATCGTAGCCGAATGCCTTCTTCGCGCCAGGATACAATTACTATCGTCAGCAATCCGTAAATCACGGGTTTTTGCTACAGCTGGCTGATCATCCCCAATCTCGGCGACGAACGACGTCCAACATTTACATAAATAATACGACGACGCTGCAGAACTTGTTTCTGCTATTACGAGCATGTATCTAGGGAATATATTGTTAGTCATGACCACATTACTAACGTACCAACGACACATGATATATGCTTGTTATGTTTTTCCGAAAGGTAAGACTAATAGCCGATTAAATTCGATGAATCCATCGTTTTGCATCGCACCACTTTTCGTTAGTAATTTTGAAGAAAGCAACTGTTGAGTCTCTCAAAACGAATGTGACAAAAACAGAAAAGTAAGTATTTTGCCGCACCAGAAACTATTAATACAATTCGGGAAGAGGCATTCTTAACTGGCTAGGTCTTAACTTCGGTATAATTAATGTAATTTGGAAAGTTGGAACCGGGACGTTTGATGTGTGCGACAGCGAACCGCAACGCATCGCGTGCCCACTGATTACAGTCCTCATCCATATCCTTGTTGCAGAGCAAGGTGACCCATGCAGAGATAAACAGTGCGGTTTCGGGTCACGCTGTGTGCCGAGCGTGGACGGTCGGAATGCCACGTGCCAATGCGTGGAGAAATGTCCCCGGTACGGGGACCATTCGGCCGCTGGTCTAGTCTGCGGGAGTAACGGTGTCGACTTTAAGAACCAATGCGAACTGCGCAGGATGGCCTGCACCACCAACACCAATATCACGGTCAAATTTCTAGGAAAATGCGGTAAATAACAAAGAAATTTCACGCTGGTGGTACATTTCAATTTCTAATATCATCCCGAGCTAATATTTCAGTTTCGGCCGTTGATGTGAAGTTGTAAACTTCAGTTCAGGTCATCCTGTATAAATGTTCCGAACAATTTTCTACACACCATTAGTATTTGACAAGGAGGGAGTATATATAACGTTATCCTCGTCCCTGTTCCCTGGGAATCGCCAGGGATGCTGCGACCCTCACCATTGTGATCATTAATTGATGATATTATGTCAGACTTGAATAGGTCTATATATATACACGCCATACCAGTTTCCATCGTTTTCATCTCCTCTTAAAAATATACTCTTACAACAGATAGAAATGCTTCGAAAATCGCTCCTAACCCATTACCAGTCTTTCTTTTATACCTGGTCCATTAAAACGTTAATTGCTCTGCTTTATATTAAAAAATATAATAAAAAACCTTTTACCGCTTAAAATCTACAATTTAAAGTAATTGATTAATTCGCACTGTTTCCACGCACCGCGATATAATTCATTGCGCAATATAAATTAGTCGTTCAATCCGCAATCTGATCAACAACACCATTTAATCAATCGGATTTCCGTCGGAAACGGCACAAACGGCCATTATTAGTTTTAATTGAGACTTCCTGTATAGCGAACTATCAGGTCGGTTACATTAATGAATTACTCTCAACGAAGTTACTAAACATAGAACAAATCCACATACAGTCACACATTTCAGTTTAATTAAACCCTCGCGCACGCCGATAAATCCATACTTAATTAAATCATTCACACAAAAGAAAATAACCATGTCTAATTGCTACTTTGAGAACTCTATTAATACTACGATTGATCGATTCTATCTAATTCGCTCGATTTCCCCATCGCTTCTGGAAAGCATATCAATTCCGATGTTCTATAATAAATTATCTCGTCATATTATCATTCTAATGCCCTCGGATTGCTAGAAAAATCTTTCCTATAAACCGAGATCCCTCATATAGGTACCGCTCTATAATCCATGGCGTCGTTTGACATATACGATCTTACTAATATATTTTGTCATTCGCACAAAAGAAAATAACCGTGTCTAATTGCTACTTTGAGAACTCTATTAATACTCCGATTGATCGATTCTATCTAATTCGCTCGATTTCCCCATCGCTTCTGGAAAGCATATCAATTCCGATGTTCTATAATAAATTATCTCGTCATATTATCATTCTAATGCCCTCGGATTGCTAGAAAAATCTTTCCTATAAACCGAGATCCCTCATATAGGTACCGCTCTATAATCCATGGCGTCGTTTGACATATACGATCTTACTAATATATTTTGTAATGTTTATTTACTAATGTTTTTGATTTGGTCGTGACGGTAACAACGTTTCTTTTACTAGATCCTTGCGCGGGTATGGAGTGTTCGGAACCGGAAGTATGTCAACTGGATGAGCATCGGGTACCGGTGTGCCGGTGCGGTGACACTTGTCCGTTGGAGTTCACGCCGGTATGCGGCAGCGACGGTAAGACCTACAGCAACGAGTGCACCTTGCGGCAGGAGAGCTGCAAAACACGTCGTCCTCTGCACATCATATACCGCGGCAAATGCAGCTCAGGTACACCCACTGCATTCGTCATTAGTAACCGTATCCTCGCATAAATCCTTGCGAACGTTAGCGTAATGGCAGTAAGACCGCGGAATTATTTTACGCGGGTATTTTTTCGTTTTATAATATGCTAATTATATACACAAGCCGTCGTTATCGTAGATTACTTATAGCTCGTAATAAGAGTAATTCCGAGAACCTAAAACTGTTGAATATATCAGTTAGTTCAAATATAGATAAACCACTTTAATGGTATGCAAATAAACTGAAGTATACTATGCAAATAAACTGTTTTGCGCCGTGGAGTTAATTAGAATAACTGCCGTTTTACGAGCACTCTATTATAACTTCCGGAATTTTGATTGACTTTAAAGTACTCGATCACAACAATTCCTCCGAATTAAACTATCGTCGAATAGAGCAATACATCCCTTTAGCAGGAATCAGTTTTATTACCATAATGCTGGTAGAATGTAAATATAACTCGAGTAAATATCCGCATGTGTAGTCGTTTGTCAGAATTAGTGTCACACGTTCTATGAGCTAGAACTCTCGCGTTGATTATTCCCAGGTAATTGCAGATGCTAATCAGAACCGCCATCAACATTTTCTTACGTCGTAATTATTTCGAATGGTTTAAACCACTCTACCAAATACGGCGCGTGACTACTTATTAATACCGGTAATAATATTTGATGCACAAGTCATGATATAACAGAACGCGTATTCATCTCTTCCACGATGTCTTCATTTCGCTCGTAATCATTCTAATTGCACGCACATTCGTCAACGCAAATATATACGAGTCGATTTCAGGCGTGAACCCATGCACGAGTGTCCGCTGTACCCTGGGCGAAGAGTGTGTTATAAACAAGTTCGGCATCGCACGCTGCGAGTGCCTACCAGCATGTGAGCCGGTCATGCGCCCGGTTTGCTCAACCGACGGTCGTACCTACGCCAGCGAGTGTGAGCTGCGCAGGTCCGCATGTGTCGCCCGCATCGCCATCAGTGTCGCATACGCGGGCGTGTGCGGTGAACAAGGACCATGTAGCGAGCACGAATGTCAACACGGGGCGGCTTGCGTCACCCGCAATGGTGCTGCGCACTGCGAATGCCCAGTCTGCCCAGCCGAATTCCAGCCGGTATGCGGCAGTGACGGCATCTCGTACGGGAACGAATGCAAGTTGCGTCTGGAAGCGTGCAAACATCGCAGGGAAATCCGCGTGCTATACGATGGACCGTGCAGTGCGTAAAAATAATTTTAATGGGACATTAGTTTACTTTTCAAAAATTATCACTAGTGTTAAATTATAATATAGAAATAGTACATGAGTAGCTAGATCTACATTTCAAGCGCCCATCATCAGTAGCACAAGATAAAACGAAATAAAATACCTCTGTCACGAATCGTGATTGATATACTATTAAATAAATATTTTTGTTGGAATATCCTTATTATAAGTTAATATTTGTGATAGGGTAGAAAGAAGTAAGTCATTATAAGATTTTTTTTTTTATGAAGATTATATTTAGATTGGTGTTCATCTTTTTTATCGAGTAGTTTCTATGTTTTTGGATAGTTGTAGTCATACTGGCTAGTTAATTTTTGTTGGATTATCCTTATTATAAGTTAATATTTGTGATAGGGTAGAAAGAAGTAAGTCCTTATAAGATTTTTTTTTTTTTTTTGTTTTTATGAAGATTATATTTAGATTGGTGTTCATCTTTTTTATCGAGTAGTTTCTATGTTTTTGGATAGTTGTAGTCATACTGGCTAGTTAATTTTTGTTGGAATATCCTTATTATAAGTTAATATTTGTGATAGGGTAGAAAGAAGTAAGTCCTTATAAGATTTTTTTTTTTTTTTTTGTTTTTATGAAGATTATATTTAGATTGGTGTTCATCTTTTTTATCGAGTAGTTTCTATGTTTTTGGATAGTTGTAGTCATACTGGCTAGTTAATTTTTGTTGGATTATCCTTATTATAAGTTAATATTTGTGATAGCGTAGAAAGAAGTAAGTCCTTATAAGATTTTTTGTTTTTTTTGTTTTTATGAAGATTATATTTAGATTGGTGTTCATCTTTTTCATCGAGTAGTTTCTATGTTTTTGGATAGTTGTAGTCATACTGGCTAGTTAATTTTTGTTGGATTATCATTATTATAAGTTAATATTTGTGATAGGGTAGAAAGAAATAAGTCCTTATAAGATTTTTTGTTTTTTTTGTTTTTATGAAGATTATATTTAGATTGGTGTTCATCTTTTTCATCGAGTAGTTTCTATGTTTTTGGATAGTTGTAGTCATACTGGCTAGTTAATTTTTGTTGGATTATCCTTATTATAAGTTAATATTTGTGATAGGGTAGAAAGAAGTAAGTTCTTATAAGATTTCTCCAATCTTACTTCTTTCTACCCTATCACAATTAAATAAATACGTTAACATGACAGAAGTGTTTTATTTCGTTTTATATGGTGCTACTGAAGAATGGCGCATAGCGCTTGAAATGTACATCTAGCTACTTAATGCTTGTTACGGTATTTGGGTGATATTCTACATTATTAGTTTATTTGTCACGAGTTATTGTACGAATATATAGTATATTGAATGATTCGAGGCCCAACGTATATCATTTGTTACACCTATATTCCGGGAATGAATTTGACAGTCGCCTATTTCCGGAATATTTGAAATACGGATGAGCGATATGAATCTTCCCGGCTCGACGGTGTTGTTCGCGGACGTGTTTGTCTAATTCTCTTGTTCTCATTTCCAGATGGCTGCGAAAATAAAAAATGCGATTTTTATTCGACGTGCGAGAATGATGGATCGACCGAAGGACACTGCGTATGTCCAGAAAAATGCGCCGACGATAAGGTAGTAAAAACTGCTTATAGGCCATAATTGTGCGCGTATATGTCGTTCCAATTTCAGATATATAACAAATCGAAATATGAAATTAAATTATATAAATTCTTGATGTGTACCGTTACTGTTATGTCCTTTGCAGGGATATGATAAAAATCGGTTGGAATTTTGGTGGTGTATTACAGCCCTTTGATCCTTATATTTTTGAAGCTACGTAATTCACGGCATTCCCTTTCAATGCACACGTTTATTGTATGTCGACATACATTTTCATGAGCTGAAATGTGGACGAATGAAAACCGTTTCTATACACACGACAATATATATCTTCATGACGAAATGCATCCAAAATGTCGTTACGAAAATGTCCGAAAATAAAATGGAAAATGCCATTGAATAAATATAATGATTTACAACGAATGTTGGAAGTAGAAGAAATGTCTGTAATAAAATTATTAGTAGAATACGTCTCTTTCAAAACGGCCTTATAAGAAGTCGGTGATTTATTAAAAAATTTGTACAATATGAATTTTTTTCTATCATAGCTCGCAATCAAATGTAAATCAAGCCTCAATATGAAATGTGCGATAAATTTGTAATTTGCGGTGTGTGTTTCAGCGATAAATTGGCAATGTGTGCGCCCGATATAAGTTACATTACACACGCGGCACATATTTTTTCTACTTGCCTTCACATATGACAATTATTATTCCGAACCATAAGTTCTATTACGGTCCGGAATCGCTACATACCGACCAAATTGCGGATTTATACCATCGAGAGAAGCAAAGATTGCGCCGCTTTCAACTGTCGACTCCGACTCTATCCTCTATCCGTATAGCCACAGTAAAGGGTACCCTCTGCTCATATACCGAACGAACTTGTACGTTCTGTGCATGGTAATCACGTAGGGATATATTGAAATGCCGTATTTATATTCGGCACCTATACTTTAATAATAATAATCTGGCCAGATATCTCAGCCGACGTCGCAGGCCTGCTTACCATCCGATATCATAATCCTCGAGCCGTTGCTTCTCAAACTACAAGTTTTTTTTGCAATTATATATGATATTGTTTCAGGTAACTGGAGGAGTTTGTGGTACGGACGGCGTAAGCTACGTCAGCGATTGCGAACTGCAAGTGACATCTTGCAAAACCAAACAGTACGTGCTCGTTGCATACAAAGGCGATTGTGGTAAGTAACGACAAAAAAAAACTCTTTCCGCAAAGCAATTTAACGTTTATCAACTAAAGAAGTGATTGTTTCATATATCTGCATTGCGATCGAATTTACAGAAGCGTATAATTCCAATTTGATTTCAGAACGAACAATTTTCACTTACATCCATTTTCATAGTGGGTTCCAACGGGGTTCTCTTCCTAGGTATTAAATTAGTATTAAGTCTATAAACTACGACAAAGAAGCTCCAATATTATCTTATTAAAACCATATGTAAATTTTATGAGTGTTATATACGTCTAACAAATAACGTTATACGAGTATATGTATCAGGATCATGCTCCTTCCCTGTTGTAACCCGGGAATATATGGGGATATGGATGTCTGAGCTTCCGCTTAGCGCTCAGCTCACCGGGACCACCATATACAGTCGCCAATCACCGTTACGCTTAATTCCAACAGATACCCCAAAACATTAACAAACGCCGCTTATTTCGGCTAATACTTAATTTTTAACTACACACAATATAATCAGATTCATAACTCGATAATCAGCTAATTTTGGATTTGTTGGTTTCGGTAATCCGGTTTGGATTTTAATGTTAAATAAAATAATAAGTCTCGTTTCAAAATACATATTTCGTAAAATCCGACGCTATGAATTTGTTCGTTTCATTTTAGAACCCCTGAGGCCGAGGATTACACGCTACTGGCAAAATTAATTTATACTATACCCACGTTGCTCTTCGCAATAACGAAACAGCGTATAAAACATATTCCCAGTATATCTTTCAAAGAAAGTTGATACCACATCCCACTTTTGTTTTTATTTAAATACCTTAATATATTATCCGCTGTTCAATTTATGCACAGCTATAGACAATTTATTTTCTAATATTCTAATGCACCCAGAAGATGTTCGTACAAACGTAATAAGAGACGTATTTGTCTACGAATTGTTCTATATAGCGAGTTAATGGACATATATCATGGGTTTTATTGATGATTCTAGATGGGTTATATTATCGCAGAATTTGCGAATGCGTTTGTCTGCGATTATATGCGAATACCGGACGGCAAGTGCAGAATGTTGAATTTCTATATGACCCCGTCTTCTCTGGGTGCAGAAACAATAACAACATCAACTAACAACAACAATATTAGTAAACCAACGTTGCAAAATGGATCATGCAACACGTTATATATATTTTGCAACGTTAGACATGATTAGATATGAGCAGAAATATCCGATATAACTAGTTGTGTAAACATCATTATCAATAACGTAGGGCGCTTTTGCGATGCTGTCGTTACCGCTAATGTAATATGAGGTCGTGCTCACGTAATTTCTTCATGTACCATTAGATCTGTGCAAGGATAAGCAATGCAATTATGGCAGCCGTTGCGAGGCTGGTGAATGTATCTGCCCTACGGATTGCTCTTCAGCAGGTGCCGAGCCAGTTTGTGCCACAAATCACGTAACTTATGCCAACGAATGCGAACTGCAGAAAGCTCAGTGTCAACAGAAATCACCGTTGACCGTTGTCTTCTACGGCGACTGTCGCGAACGATTTCCAGTCAACGAAACTAGTAGCGTCGCACCTATTAGTAAGTGCCATCAAAGATAAGGCGTGCCGAAGTTATGTACGATCTCAACATTTCTCTAAATCCCATTTAATCTTAGCTTGCCTCTAGCAAATGTTTCGTAGTAGAATTTCTTATCGCTTCTTCTCCATCAGCTCCTCCGCAATCTTCAGTGCCAACGGTTCTAATCCACGTAGCAGCGGTAGATTCAACCAATCCAACTGAGGCGCCCGATAAGTCCTCTTCCATTCCAGCAATGGCATCGAACGGTATCGCGGCTGCCAACACCGTAATCACGAACGTTATTCCAAATAGTAGTATGGCCGTGAATTTGACCGCGACAGAAGCGGAAGCATGTCGAGACATCCACTGCGATTACGAGGCCACGTGCGAACTAGGCCCGGATCATTATCCTCGTTGCACGTGCCAATTTGACTGCGGCAACGCTGCGTTACAAACCAGCACGAAGCCCGTCTGTGCCAGCGATATGCGAATGTATCCGTCGCTATGCGCGATGAAGATGGAAGCGTGCCAAAGGCAGGAAGACTTGAGGCTACGACCGATGGACCTTTGCCAAGGTATGGAGTTGAAGCCTTGCAATGGGGAGAAGCCCTTAACAGCACTAGACACAGGATTTGAGCTGGATTGCGGAAATGGTCCGCATCGACAAGATTGTCCATCGGGGAGTTATTGTCATCAAACCACCAGATTTGCTCGATGTTGTCAGAAAGGTTGTACCGCAATACTGCACCCAAATATCTTCACTTATTTTTAGAGATGTATGCTTAATGTGTAGATCAAAGTAACGTAATATCGAAGAGTTGTGAGGATACATGGTACGGATGCTGTCAGGATGGAAAAACTCCTGCGCAAGGACCAGATGGCGCCGGTTGTCCGTCGCTATGCGGCTGCAACAGACTTGGTTCATACTCCGAAGCTTGCGATCCTATTACGCAGATGTGCCGGTGTCGCCCGGGCGTCGGGGGCGATAAATGCGATCGTTGCGAACCGGGTTATTGGGGCCTACCGAAAATATCGAGTGGCTACCATGGATGCATACGTATGATAAATCGCGACCTTAAATTAAGACCTGGGCGTATTAGCTGATTTTATTGTCTAAATTGTTCCTTTTATTTCTAGCTTGCGGGTGTTCGTCGTTTGGATCTGTGCGTGACGATTGCGAACAGATGACAGGTCGTTGCGTGTGCAAGCCGGGCATCCAAGGACAAAAGTGCACAGTGTGCACAAGCCACGACAAGATCCTTGGACCAAACGGTTGTGCTTCGGGTAAACTTTTGCATATGCTCTAGAATATCTGCAAACATCCTAATCTGTAGAGAGAGGATTCGCCCGATATATGCAAATGTCTTGAACCAAGAAACACATTTGATTATACAGGGAAAATCTTCATAGTTATTGTATAAGCTCTTTAAAAAATAATAGTACAGTTTTTGGTTTTATTGTTTAGGATATAAACCTCATTTTTTATGTGTCATCGTATGTACAATTAATGGTCGTATAAATATTACAACCTATTGGAGCGTTTGTGTTATCCTTACTACCAAACCCAAATTTGATTTCATAATATTCGATAAATCGGGTCATTTTTGCGTGAATTTATATTGTATACTATTATTACCATTAAATCATTACTACACCTATAATTATATTATTAGCGTAAAAGCATTATGATTTTCAAACAAAAGCCCTTTGATCCCCGGGTGGTCAGTGCAATGTAACCTGTGCTACCCATTATTTATTTCTATATTACATAAAGGGAGTCAGCGTATTACAGGATGATACAAATTTTGAGGAAGTAATGACCGAATAAAGAAAAATATATAGTTTTCAAGTCGTAGGTTAGCATAGCTATAAATTACGAGATTAAAAACGAAACAGCTGTTAAGGAACTGCAAAGTTTTATTAAACATATTAAATTGGCGCAGTTGTAGATCGATGTTTCACGTCCCCGAATATTTGTTGTATTGTAATTGTCAACAAGATTAATATTCGTTAGTAGAAGATTTGCTTCATTATATATGGGAGGCATTTACTTTGGCATTCGCGATAAATATCCATTGTGTTCGGCGTGTAAGTTTGGCAACGGGAACGGAACAACCGAATGCGAGTCCTATACGGAACGTGTACACAGCACGGTCAGATGACTGTCACGCTATGTGCGGGGGATACAGTTCCTCAGTTTGCGATTCCTTAGGGAATGTCGAGTATCGTCTCTGTCTAGCGCTGGATAACAGCGTTACATAACAGACGGTGGACAACAGACATTTCGTTTCATTTTCAAATTATTTGGTTGGCTGAATAAACTCCTCGCATAAAATCATTGTTACATAATTATCATGCTCGAAATGTTTTTTAATACGCTAAAAATACACGTCGTAATTACGCAGAACTTTTTTTATATTAAAAGTCTGCTCAATATTGTGAATGCATTAAATTCGTTACGATGAAACATACGCCCAGAGTTGCGCTTTCTCTTTACGAGGATAAAGTTTTCATGCTCCGCGTCAATGTTAATTACATGAAACATCGTGTATTTTAGGAGGGAGCTTCCTCTTCTATTTGAACAATATATTGAAATACCCTTCAACATTTTTTTCTTGAACATACTTGGAAAAGCAATACTTAAGTTCTAAGGAACCAGAAAATTATTTGTCTCATCCATATGAAATTATTATATCGGACAGATATCTTGCGAAAGCTTTTCCTGTGCTTAACTTACATATTATATCTCTTTGAACGCGTATTGAACGATACACCGTGATGTAATTTTATTATTCAAACACGCTGCGTAAAATCACACCTGAAGACAAAACGCCGCAGGCATTCTGAAATCGAATGCACAATCTAAGTGCGTACGTTATTACCCAAGGCGCGGAAATGTCTCAAATGTAAAATCTCTTAAAACAAAGCAATGCAGATAGATCTAAGGGTATCCTCATTGGATTGTCATAAGAATATCTTTATTGTATTGCGCAACGGAAATTAATTTCCTGAAAATCCGTAAAAGCTATTTGTTCTACTTTAATTCGTTGTCGAGATTTTATGAAAGTGAGAATAGATAGATAGATAGATATATTTATTGATTTTCTATCCGCATTCTGGACATATAAAGATATATATAAAATAACAAATATATATAGTATAGAATATCACCAAAATACCGTAACAAGCATTAAGTAGGTTAATATTCTTTTAATTGTTTAAAGCTTTAATTATTTTTGTGTGTAAAATTGCATATAGATTGCTGTATGTTTACCAGAAATTGTTTTGTGGCATTCTGCAATTCTGCAAACTATAGAATATGTACAACCACAAATGTAAAAATGAGAGACGCAAACAAAATATATAGAAATGTACCTAGATGATCTTCAGTTCATATTTAGTAAGTACGATTCAAACTCGGAAACACTGTAAAAAGAGAATATAGAATATCACCCAAATACCGTAACAAGCATTAAGTAGCTAGATGTACATTTCAAGCGCTATGCGCCCATCTTCAGTAGCACAAGATAAAATTTTCATAAAATAAAACAAAAATTCTATATCTATTGATATTCTATATTATAATTTAACACCGTAGTGATAATTTTTAAAACTATAAAAAGAATTAGCAAGTAATATTTCACGAACGGACTGTGTGAATATGTTCAGTATTCTCATGAGATTACAATTAGAGTACTGTCTTTTTCATCTAACTGTGCTGCTGAGAGAATTTTCGTGAACATTCCGAAGATAATCTCGTTGTAATTCTTTTTTAATTTGCCTGATGCATGTTCAAAATATTTGGTACAAGAATATATGGTTTTGCATTATCCTGTACCTTCATCGTATTTGAGTATATGTTGCGGCAGCTTATATAAATGTTATATTCTTGTCAGATGACCGAGACGCGCCGCCACCGCGTACGTGCAAAGAATTGACTTGCCACTTCGGGGCGGCCTGCGCGGAAAGGCCGCCACCAGCTGCGGCCGTATGCCACTGTCACACCGATTGCACCAAAGATACGGACACGCAAGTACGTCGCCTCGAACTTTGTAGTAGATATATAGTCGGGCGGCTATCAATAACGGATGTTGATAACGAATTCAAACTGTACCGCAACGGCGTTTTCTTGTAGGTTGTATGTGGCAGCGATGGGCAAACCTATGCGTCCGCTTGTCAACTTTTGTTACTAGCATGTCGGCTGCAGAAAGACATAGTTGTGCAAGCATTTGGATCGTGTAAAGGTACAGAGCTTTCGAATTGATTTTGATGCGAAACATGCGGACGTTGTAAAACGAAACTAATATAATTGTGTTATTGCAGAAGATATGTTTGCTGGTACGGACTGGCCCATACGTCAGTACACGCCACAACAATTCACCCAGTCGGATGACTCAAACTCCCCGTTGTCAAAATCCACGAGGCACTTGCTGGTGCCGGACCGAGGTTATTACGGAGGCTTTAGTCGTGTGCATCCTTATGGGAATGCACCGATTTTGGCCGGTGCTACAATCACCGCAGACGAAGACATTATTGACGCTCAGAGGATTACTCCTATAGAAACGGCTAAAGCTGCCAACGTTGCAAGTAACCAACAAGGACGAGGTCAGAAATATTTCTAATCTAGAAGAATTTGAAATATCCTGGTGTCATTATTTTCTTATGTCGGAAAATTAACTAACAATTGTGATTTAAGAAGCGCGTGAATTGTAGGTCAGCTTGGACTACGTTAATTTTACAAGCTCTTCGACATTTATTTATATATACGCCAAAAGATGCGACATTGTAATATTACCACACATTTGTGCGGATTGTATTTTTTCACGTCTAATTTGAAATTGAAACGCAGAGCGCGTCCACAAAATAGTACATAAAAAAAACTCCGTAACACCATACATCAACACAATTATTAAATATCATCCTTGCGACAAAGGGGCGCAAATATGATATATGTTGCAGTGGCGGCTCGTGCCATTTCAATCTGGGGGAGTGCATTTCTTAAAAAATGACATAATATCGCAAAAAAGTCTTGATTCTTTTAAGTGTTGAAAAACAACGCTCTGATTCAGCAGTGGTCATTGGGGTTGTTAAAATAATTTTAAGTATTTTTATAGTTTTCGGGAAAGTTTCACTGAGATTATTTTGTAGCAATAATGAAAGAAAATTTGTGGCTCCAATTATTTGATAAAAATCCGGAAGCGAGTAAATGGCTTCTAATTCTGTTCTTAATCTGGTTATATTCAAAAATGGATATGCATGACACACGGTTTCCAAAAGGTCCACTGGAAATTGTTTAGAAAATGTTGGCATCGGTTTCGTGTTAAATAACTCAGCGGCTTGTAGATGGCCACGATATGAGAATATGTCCTTCATCTGTGTTATAATTTTTTTTTGTAAATATTTCTTGTAAATGTCCAGGTTTTAAGCACTCCTTGCACAAGTTTGCGATAAATTTAAATCGGGCAATGGCCTATCTAATTCTTTAATTTTTAATTTGTCCACAAGAGAAAGTCTACAAAACTCTATTTTGAATAAAGAACTAACACTATTCATTTTTATTAAATTATTTCTATTAAATATATTCTTGGAGAACACGTGGCAAAATCGTACATACGTACATATCGTACATTCACAGAACAAATGCTACTGTCTTATCTGGCTATTCTATATCATTTTATATACATATATACTAGACTACTCTGTTCTCTGAACTGTGGTTCTATGGCTGTTCGGCGCTAAAGTATCGTGGTATTCAATATTTTAAAACAATATTTTCTTAGCTTTGAAGCAGCGTGACATCACGTTGCTATGACTCATCCCAAGCCACTGGAATGTGTGTTACATTAGTCGATATATTGTGATACGCGAATCGAAGAAACAGAAGACATACTGCATACGGTCGCTCTCACTCTAGCGCTTGCAATAGAGTGAGATGAGTGCATATGCATTTAACCCGTATGGGTGGCGTGACTGCCGCTGGAATGTGTGTTACATTAGTCGATATATGTATAGCAACACGCGAACGATAGAAACAGATGCTATACTGCATACGGTCGCTCTCACTCTAGCGCTTCCAACAGATAGGATGACATTTGACTCGAACTTGCTAGCTGCCATATCGTGTTGAGTGTTATGTATGTTCGCGGCGCATGCTTTATCTTTTAGGAAAAATAATGTGATGCACTCAATGTTCAGGAGGGGCGCGCGGCCTGCGGCCTGCATAAGGAAGCGCTCCTGATGTATTGTATCCTTTGTTTAGAAATATAATGTATCCATGTAGGAAATAATGCGGTACGAGCAAACATATCTTCTTCCTAACTTTATTTTCCGAATTCTTGTACGTTCGTTTTATATTTCTAAAATTTACTTATGTTTTACAACTCTGTGGCATTACATTTCCCGATTCCGAGTACAAATACATCACAAAACACATATGATACACATCGCATAAATGGACGGCACCGACGCTCGACGCTCGGCACACCGTCGACGTGTCAGATTTACGTTACATGTTGCGGGAACGATTTATCAAAATTCCCGTCTCTCGCTTTTCATCTGGCGACATGTCATTACTCTCACAACCGGGACAACATATAGGCGGGAAAACGTGATCCGATCACTTCTTTGTATATTAGATGTAGATATAATGGCACACGTTTACCTCGTGCAGGTAACTCGGTGTCCGCATATCGACCCACACCGGCCACGGTCCGCGTTGTCACCGCCCTCCTAGGAGACCTCTGCTCCGATGACATGGACTGTGTGATCGCAGCGAGCGCTTGCCTCGGCGGTGCCTGCAGATGCTTACCCACGTACATCGAATCTACCGATCGACAGGAATGTATCGGTAATTTACCCGTTCGTCGTCTTTCATTCGTCCATCCACCAGCTTATGTATTGTATTTCTTGTAGCATTAAACACATCCGACGAATATCGCGCTTGTTCTTCCCTGCCCTGTTATCATACGGCAACGTGCATCGACTTACCGTCCTCTCTATACAGCTGCTTTTGTAGTGCCGATAGGACAGGCGTCCTCTGTGAAACTTTACTTAGCGCAGGTGCCAGGCCATTTCAGGTGGCCGCCTTTGACGGTCATTCCTACGCTCGACTGAAATCGCTGAAGGCGTACCATAAATTAAGCATGGAAGTGGAATTCCAAACGTACGCTGAAGACGGTTTGATACTGTACAATCAACAGTGGCCCGATGGTAGTGGCGATTTTGTTTCGTTAGCTGTTATAAACGGACATGTAGAGTTCAGGTATTAAAAAAATGTAATATTAAGCCTAATGTGATATTAAGATATTAAGCCTAAAAAAATGTGAAATTTTTGCGTGTACGACACTGTGTATTATTTTGGATGGCTTGTGTTTATCTGCTTATCAAATTTAATGAAAATACGCATACATTCGTTTCCCGAAAATAGTAAATGTTCGCCAATTTTTACACCATAATTAATCTTTAAGTGTTAACTAGATATTATTGTTACTCTATTATATTATTTGCCACAAAAAAAATACTTTTTGTTTCCAAAGAATAGTAAATGTTCACCAAATTTTAGACGATATCTAATTTTAAATCAATAATCTTGTTAGACTCTTTTATCATTTGTAAGCAAAATAATATTTACCAAACGTAAGGCTACATATTTTTAAAACAGGGATAGTGAAATAGAAATTTAAAAAAATATATTTGCTGTAAATAAACAGTAAGTTCAACATTTAATTTTGCAAGATTTAACAATTCTTTCAAAAATTAAAATTATTATTGTAACGCAACGTTAGATAATAAATCATTTTTATCGCTGAAATATTCATCGACCGAGTAGTGTGTTTTCTCCAAGTAGAAATTCTTCACAGTTGTCTGGAATGATGTTTTCGGCACTCAGCAGGCAGTTTGTTGAACCGAAACAGTAGGCATATTATAAGATTTAGTCTGCCCATGCTGAAGTGAATATCTCCCTTTGCCCTAGTGTCATGACTATGTAAATCAGATCTGAGTTTCAGTAGGTGCACTTCATCTCTAACTTTACTCAGCATCTTGAGAATGTAAACAGAAGGGACTATCAGAATTTTATGCTTCCGGAATAAAGGTTTGCAGTGTGTTTTGGTCCTTGAGGAGACTCTAGCACCAGATAATGTAATCATAATTATGGTATGTCCTATGATATTGGAACTGAATTTTAAATTAATAATTCATGACTAAAGTTCTGTTTCTGACCAGAAAATAATAGTAGTAATACCCATACACCTGCCTGCAGTTACCTGTGATTACTTGTAGTTATAGGTGTTATATTGTCGCGTAAATTTAGTTTTATACATTTGGTGAACGTTTACTAAATTCGGTATAACCATTTTTTTTTTTAGTACAGTGCTAGGGGTTCAGAGTTTAATTTGATCCCATTTTAGATATAATTTGGGCAACGGTATGGTGGTTTTACGTTCTCTAGAACGAATAGAATTCAAGCGATTCCATCGTGTGGTCGTGAGACGCTACCATAAAGACGCCATGTTGAAGCTGGATGAAGGAGAAGATATAGCTGGAAAATCCTTAGGAAATCTGCGAGCGTTAGATTTGAACGAGGACACGTTTATCGGATTTGTGCCAACAAATTATACAAAGTACGTGCAATTTCATATCAGGTCAAGTCGTCGATACAGTACTACGGGCAAAATGAAATAACAGTTCAATATGTGTGTGCAGAGTGTGGTCGAATATAGGTACGATACGCGGCCTTCAAGGTTGCATCCGTTCGCTGAAGCTGAACCGGCACCACGTGCATCTGCACCCCGCCCATGATGACTGGACGCTGGATACGTACGGTGTGGGCGAGTGCGGTCAGAATCCATGCGCGAGCATTCCCTGTTTGAACGGCGGCCGATGCCGCGCATCTGACGAGACGAGCTATCGGTGCGAGTGCGCGCCACATTTCAGCGGACCCATCTGCGAAAGAGAATTGGACCCGTGCGGTGAGGAACCGTGCGCCCAGGGCGCCACCTGCAGAAAAGGACCGCTCGGGGGATTTGTGTGCGCATGCCCACCGGGTTTAACTGGTGAAACATGCGAACGATGTGAGTCGGAATGTCTCTAATAAAATCAGCTATCTTGAATGTGCTAAAAAAATGTATACTCGCGCATAATGAATAAAAATAAAGCTACGTTGTATATGATTTTAGTGGATACGAATATTGAAATAACACTGCCCGCGTTTAATGGATCCAGTTATATAGAATTCCCTCGTCTGGAGAGTGCTAACAAAGCATTTACCATTGAGGTGACTTTCTTGAGCCACGCCTTGAACGGATTGCTACTGTATAACGGTCAATTGAGGGATGGCCGAGGCGACTTCATATCCTTATCTCTCGTTCATGGATACGTTCAATTCAGATACAATTTGGGCTCAGGCATCGCCAATATAACGTAAATTTCTCTTCACTGCATATATTTTTATTTTATTTTTTTTATCAATTAATGTACAGTTGTCTCCGTTGTCCCTCTGTTCTTCCTTAAATCAAACTGATCTTCTCCTAGCCTTTCTTCTACTTTATTATCTAATCTTCTATAAATAATCTTTAACAATATCTTCGATGCATGTGATAATATGCTCATACTATCGCATTTGCTCATACCTTCTTCGGCATTGTCACTATTCTACTGCGCTGTAAATCCTGTAGTACCTCTCCCTCATATATTTTACAAACTATCCTGTATACTCGATCCTGCATCTTTTCTGTTGCGTGTTTTATTAATTCTGCTGGTATCATATCTACTCCTGCTGCTTTGTTATTCCTTAAATCATATAATGCTCTACCAAACTCTGACTTAAGACTGCTAGGACCTAACTCATCATGATCCAACTGTTATATACTTTCTAGCTCTTCCATTTCCTGCCTGCCTCTATAATTCTTCGAGATACTCCTTCCATCTTCTAGCTTTGTCCTTATTTTCTGTGTGCTCCTCACTTTGCTTATCGCATATAACGTTGTCCTTTGGCTTTACTTTAGAAAAATGAGACTTCATTTTCCTGTAGCCCAAATCTACCTTACCTCTTTTTATATATTCCTCAATATTCTCACATTTTTCTTTTTTTCTGTACTACTTCAACATTATATTATAAACATAAGTATCATTATTTTGCGATTTCAGATCCAAATATACTATCGAATTGAACACGTGGCATTGGGTAAGAATTTCGCGTAGAGGACGAGAAGGTCATTTACTTCTGGACAATGAAACTGAAATGCGTGGCGTTTCCAGCGGTAGTCATACAGAGCTGAACTTGGAATTACCGTTTTATATTGGATCTGTTGCGTTAGTAACTAAAAATATTTTGCCTTCACAGTTTCATTGAGATCTCGCTTAATGGAGTTATATATTTTTAATACGTTTTTCATGAAATTAGGTCTTGGAAAGAAGTACATATGAACGTAGGAATTTCGAAAGGGTTTAAGGGAGCGTTTCAAAAGATCGAAGTAAATGGCCAACAGATACCAATTTACGAAAAGCTACCCAGCTGCTCGTTCAACGCCACTGGATGCTCCAGCCAGGTGACTGTATATGATGGACATCCTTGTCCATTGTCAAAGAATCCTTGCCTGAACAATGGTTTGTGCATACCAGAACTGAACGATTACCATTGTTACTGTCATTCAAACTTCGAAGGCAAATATTGCGAACAAGGTATTGCATCGATTTCCCGAACCTTTTCTTTTTCTATTAAACTATGTCAAAGAATATCATTTAAACTGAACTATTATCCGCTGTTTTATTTGCTCCTCAGCAATAGATGATACACCGTCGATCAAATTCACCGGCGAAACATTTTTGCTGTACAAGAACCGCGGATATAAGAGGTATAATAATCAATTATTAAATAAATAACAATTGAAAGTGCAAATCGCATCACGCTAATTAATTAAATCTGTATTACTAACAGTAACGAACTAATTTGCATGTTAACTCACTAACACTAGCGAAAATGATACTAACAACGACTCGGACTATATTAACAACGAATCCTTGGACAATCAAGAAGAGGAGAAAGAAGAAGATCAATTCGAGGATGATTTTACGGATCTTAACGACGATTTGCCGTACGAAAATTACGATGAGAACGAAGAGTATGACGCTAACTTTTATTATACAATGGGGTAAACTTGCATTATAATTTACTAACATAACTAACTAATTAACAATCTTCATTTATTCGTTGCTTATTTTCGTTAATAATTATGAATGTTTTATGTTTTTAAGACGTAAAGGCGAAAGAGGTAATAGATACGAGCTGAAAATAAGGACATTCTTATCCGATGGATTGTTATTATGGCGTAGCAAAAGCAACACTTTGGAACAAGATTATCTATCAATTGCCATTGTAAATGGACATCCCGAGTTTAGTTTCAATTTAGGCAAACAAAAAGAGTTTTGGGCTATTCGGTAAATGATTATTGATTCGGTAAAGAAACGGGGCAATTTATTGGCTAAAATAACAAAAACCGTCATCGATTGGTCAAGAAATTGTGCCGTTTCTACGGTTAGTTAAAACGTTTTAAAAATGGTATTGATTGTTTATGTTGGCTATAGGTCAAAGACGAAAGTAGATGATGGGAATTGGCATATAATTCAAGTTCGTCGAAGAAAACGCATGGGTTACATTAATGTGGATGGAGAGCAATCCTTGAAGGGAGTTGCGCACAGTGGAGCCATTTCTCTTAGTACCAATGACAAACTGTGGATAGGTATATAATATATTTAAAAAAAAAAACCCTTCGACAATGCATAATATTGCAGGGTTTGTAAATAAACGGTTCTCTTGATTATTTCTACCTCGTTACTATTTAACATTTTTTTCCCGTTTACAACTATCGATTTGTTCTATTTAGACAGTTATTTTAGCTAATAAAATTAATATCGAAGTTGTTTCGCATAATTGAAATGGGCGTATTTTTATTCGTTGCATTAAATAATCTTGTCATGGGCATTAATGACTAGACTCTATTTTAGGTGGAGTGGCTACATTACCAGAGGGTCTTCCGTCTTCATATTATAACGGTTTTGAAGGCTGTGTACAGCACGTGAATGTGAACGCGAAAGAACTGAATCTTCATCAGAATGTAGCCGCAACTCCGGTCGAATTCTGTCACGAGAATGAAATTTAGCGCCGCGAAAATACGAATTAAAAATGATGAATACGAGTTAAAGCATAGTTAATTTTACATTGTGTAGTTTATGTACTGATTCTAAATTGCTGTACGCGATTATTTGCAATAATAATTGCGGAAAATTGGTCCGACGTTAATTTAAAAAATATATGTGAAGAAAGTATATATGTCGATGCTTTTATTTATTGCGAATAGTTTGTGTAGGGAATCAACGCAGAAAGTAAATATTTATTGATTTTACAAATATGCTCCTATATTTAATGAAAACAAAACTCGAGAGACTGATGTACATCGTCTATAATCTATATAAAACACTGCATA
Organism: Leptodirus hochenwartii; assembly: GCA_947310635.1. Taxonomy (NCBI): domain Eukaryota; kingdom Metazoa; phylum Arthropoda; class Insecta; order Coleoptera; family Leiodidae; genus Leptodirus; species Leptodirus hochenwartii. The sequence goes on along the minus strand of OX371187.1, from coordinate 1,061,703 downwards.
TAATATCGCATATTGATATAAACTAATTGTACGAATAATTGTAAATAATATTATGTTACTTCTTCAAACAAAGCGTAATTGAAAAAAAAACGCCATCTAAATTTCTTGTACGTTGATTCATTTTGGTTTCTGAGAAATTAAATCCTTTGAGAGCGTGATCTGTGCGTATAAGTAAGTGCGAATGTAAAATTTAATGATTTCTTGTAGTGTTTTTGGCTTCGCCACAACGACAAAATAACTAATTCACCGATAATTGAATGAAGGCTCACAGAGCACGTTCTTAGAATATATAAAGTATTTTAGAAACTGTAACTAGTATTATTGTAGGCCCAAAATACAATCATATTGTGTATAAATTAGTAGTACATATATTTTCCAAAATTTATTGTTCCATTTATGTTCCAGATGGATGACCTTATTAAATAAGATGTTAATGTAAATACTCTAAATGGCATACCTGGCTTTCTACTAAATCTCACATAACAAACAATATTATGAAATACTGCTTCCCTCAATGAAAAAAGGATTCGATTAAGTTTATTGTTTATATAATACTGGTTTGTATTGCTATTTTACAAATGCTGTGAAATTTTTAATGATTTCGGGATGTGAAATATGTATAGTAAAATTCCAACCAGTTTAAAAGCTGCCATAGTTTGTAGTATTAAATTTTATACTTCAGATTTTCATATCAGTGTTAAATGAAGCAAACATTCTATTTGCTAATGACTGTAAAGAAAAGCCCTTACTATATAAATCCTACAGGTAAAAGCTATAACATATCTGTGTTGTTGACTTATTGTAAATTTGGTCATATTCTTTGTTGCTGGAATCTAGTTCTAGTTCCTTTTTGAAATGCGAAAAGATCAACTTTATGGTAAAATCTGCCCCTTTTAAGGGCCAAATTTACAATACCCCTTCGACAATAATATCCCTAAAATATATCAACTTATTCTAATCAAATTGTTCATAACTGTTATGTTTGTTCTATTGCATTTTCTACAGTAATATTCGTTTACTTTTTACATATCAAGTTTTATTAAATCCACCTAAGCTCTTCAAATATTCAACTGATCACTATCGACTTGAGTATTACGAACGTAACTTGTTTACAATTTACAATTACGTAGCATCGTATAAATTAAGGCAATAATAAACAGTATGTGCAATTAGTTATAAATCTTTACAGAAAATGCCGGAAAAGATGATCTTCTTTTCCGTCATTTGCGAACGCACGAGCTATAACTGGTTTTATTTCGAAACAGGCCATAAATAAGCGAATTTTACATGTGTAGATAATGAATTGTGTTGATATGTTGTGTATATAACGATGAACAAAAGATATTGTCCGCTTGAATGTTTAGCAAATAAGTTCTTCGTGGTATAATATCGAAGCGATACATTGCGACTGCGGTGAGATGTTTGAAAAAAATGTTAAAACAATATTTGAGTTATTAATGTATTATAAATAACTAAAGCAATTATATGACTACTTTACAAGAAAACGACTGAATTTATATATATTTTTTTTAATTATCAGCCAAGTCCTTGGTAGAGATTTTCGTTTTGTGTTTTACTTTGGAAAAAATATATCAAAACATTTTTTTTACAACAGAATTGTAATTAGATTTTTAAATGCGCTCAAATTTATTTTATAATTTAGTTCGTTAACTTTATAAAAATGACAATTAGATTGACTTTTACATTTGTTTCGATAGACGTTAATTATGAAGCATATAATTTTAGTTGAAAGCGAAAGCAATTGATTATAATTTTAGTATTTTAGGCCTATTATGTCTATTGAAAAGGAAACATTATAAAGTCTTAGTGTACTTTTTTGTAAGTAATATTAATAAGATTGTCGCCAAAAATATAGAAAACGTGGCTTTATTTTGGGAATTTTTAAGATTTTAAAAGAACTATAAAAGTTTTAGAAAATGATGTTAAATCCATTTATTAGGGTTTTTCGAAATTTCGAAACTTTACATTGCAGAATCGAAAAATGGGTTATTTCAAATCTAAGTGAATATAATATAAACAAGTATTAAATATAAAAAGATTAATTAAACGAAAGAATTGAATCCTCTAGTTATTTTGTTAAGCAACAATGTGTTATTTCTTTTCTTTTTTTGTACAATCTTATTAAAAAATGACGAATTATATCAGAAAAAAATAGATCGGCTATTTACGGAGCGTTTGGTCGATATATAAAAGCGAAATTGAGCGGTTATTTTGTAGCTGGTTTAATTTGCATCTCCGTCTCGTTGGAATGAAAGAATTTAGAATTAGAATACTGGCATTACAATTCTAAATAGTATTAACGAAATATTTCGAAGTAATACGATAAAGTACGAAAGAAATGATAATTATGCACATCCTTAAATTTTTCACTTTGAATTCAAATGTATTGAACTATAATTTGCCTTGTATTTGACGTATAAGGACATGACCATTAGATTACAGCACTTCCTATACCATAAAACTTGCTCAAAATCCATTTTTTTTTCAAATACCTTTACGACCATAAGATTATTACTTTATACAGTTCAAATGTCTATCTCTTTTAGTCTATGAAGCCATAGTTAATTGATTCAATTGCCTTCATTGCTATAGTGCAGTAGAAGTAAAAATAGGTTCAAACTATCTCCAAGCCATCCACAATGAAACTTCCACTCCTTATGTTCCTTGCGCAACTCTAAATTAGCGACTTACAAAGTAAATTTGGAATAAACCAGTCGAAATCACAGTAAACTAGTTTCCTGTACAAAAGCAATAAGCAAAGATATTTTCCTTAAAGACTCGGTGACATTGTAGTAGCTAATAAAAATCCATTTTAGTTTTCGTTAAGTATCCTTAAAATTGTAATTTTTTAATGTTACATTACGGATTTATTTTGAGTTTAGTCTGGCATAATTGAGTTCATACAATATTTTGTAAATCGTTGCGTGCTGTTTGCGTAAAGTTACGAGTACGACGATCAGTCAACATTTAAATACGGTTGCAGTTGTTCGTGCCATATTCCTCATTAACAACCGACATTATGGCGAGTTACCATAAGCCAGAAGCGAGAGTCATCCAGGAACTGAAGGATATCGCAAATAAATTGCGCATTCATTCAATAACTTCGACGCAAGCTAGCAAATCGGGGTGAGTTGTTAATTGTCGCCATATAAATTTTTTCGTGGTAAAATCTTGATCCTTTGGCTGAATCCCATAGGTACCAAACCGGCTTTTTGCATTATGTAAGTGGTTTAATTTGGGTATTCGAACGATTAGACCCTTCCTATTTTATCTATACAGATGTATATATATTTTACCTGCACCTTGTCGGCGTTTTTTTTTTTTTTTTATAGAATATTATAATTTATCATGACCGCATGTTTTATGTGTAATAACTTGTTACTACGCACGTGTGTAGACTAAAATAAAAATTACGAAAACTAGGTATGCGCGTTTACTAAAACTAGGTGCGCGCGTTTACTAAAACTTCCGCCGTAAAAAGACGAATTTTCCAATTTTTTTTTCGCGCAATTTAATAGCACATTTTCTCATTTTACTATAATCTTATAAACTATGGCGTTAAATAATTTCATAGATTATCGCCAAAAAAAAACGTCACACAAAGAATTTAATAGCCAGATGCGCATTTCGAGGGCTACACCACCATCTTCAGTACCACAAGATAAAAAACGATATAAAATACCTCTGGGCGCTTAAAATATTCAGTCACTCTAATTGTAAATCACAATTTCAATATTATTCGCTCGAATTTTTCACTATCCTTCTAAATTTGTTCCGATATCAATTGAACGGAATAATATAACGTATCATTTGTATTGTTACAAATCGTGTTACGTACGATTACATTATCACATATCCGGTATTGTCAACAAGCTCGGTATAAAATATTTACCTGCATAAAGCGCATTCTCTATTTGAATAAGATCGAATGTTTTCCTGCTTATCTCCGAATTTGTATTTGTATTTGATTACAACCTCGCGACCTCTGTTTGACCGAATTCATTAGATACGACAAACCACATGTAAAACCATGTACTACAAAAACAGCCGAGTTTGAAAAAAAAACATTGAAATCACACACGAAATATTCGTGTGCAATGAAAAATCAGTAGTCATGGATATGGAATCGCAGCAACTCGATACACCGACACATCCATTGCCAATACCCTGTATGAAAGGGAACTTCTATAGTGGATCATTACTATTGTCTTTGAGTGTACACCGGCCACCATCATCAGTTACTATGGTGGCGATTATATAATAATCGCGATAACTATAATTGATCAACAATTTTGGCGGGAATTACTTTTGATAACAAGTTGTTTTATTGGTTCCAAAATATCCTAATCAAATCGGAGTTGATGTATTAAAATTATTTGTAAAAATACATAATTTATTATGAATTCTGTTTGAAAATCTCTGGTCGTGAATGCATGTGATATTAAGTACGAAAACCAAACAAATGTTTTACACAATAATTTATTAACAGACATCCAACGTCATGTTCCTCCATGGCGGAAATCATGTCCGTTCTCTTCTTTCACGAGATGCGATACAAGGTGAAGGCCCCACTGGACGTGAACAATGACCGTTTCGTCTTGAGCAAAGGACACGCAGCACCGATCTTATATGCAGCTTGGGCCGAAGCGGGTTTATTCCCAGCTACGGAATTAGCTAATCTACGTAAGCTCACGTCCGACCTGGAAGGACATCCCACGCCACGTTTGAACTTCATCGATGTGGGCACCGGCAGCTTGGGCCAGGGCCTCAGCATTGCCGCTGGTATGGCCTACGTTGGAAAGTACTACGATAAAGCCAATTACCGGTCAGTATTAGTCCATTGAAAAAAAATATATTTTTCATTGATAATTATTTAATGAAACAATAAAAATTATATGCATCATTTTATAGGACATCTCTTGTATAATTATATTAAATTGTCTTGTAGGAAAAGGGTGAAACTATAAGTATAAGTTGGTCCTGGAAAAATCGTCCTAGGATCAACTTTTGTTCAGGAATTTTTTTTATTCAGTATTCTATCATTATTATTCATAAAGCTTGATGATTTATTTTTTCTTCATTTTTATTTTGGCCCAAAAACGTCATTCGAGCTTCTCATTATGAAATTTCTAAAAATCAAAGGGAACATTCAAATTCGCTAGTTAGATAGTCCGCAATCCTAAGGATTGGTTAGAAACGGCACGCCATCTATCGATCTATCCTGAGCTAATTCCTTCATATCTCTATAGCTATTCATCCCACACGTCCTCCACTATCTGACCCTTATACTCAAATGTAGGCATACCTACCCGTTCTTTTCCCTATACTTTACCTTCTATAACTAATTGCATAATACCCCCATGTCTAAGAATGTGACTTACTAGTCTATCTCTTCTGCGCTATAATACTCTCCATATACTTCTCTTCCCCCCTACTAACTCTAGTAACTCTTTTCGTATATATCCTCACATTTTCCTTTAATCCATTCTTCTTTCGCTAATTCACATTTCCTATTAATTAAATTCTTTAGTACCCTATTATCTTCTCTGTCCTGCTTCTGTGTTAATAATTTTAACATTCCTTCTACTTTCTCTTTATACCTTTCCCTCATGTCTAATTTCTTTGGTACCACCTATATAGATGATGACCTAATGGGGTGGGGTTGGTCTGATTATGTCTGATTATGGTCTGATTATCTGTGCGTTCTAAGGTGGATGGGTGCATTATCCTTGAGTTTAATTTCGTGTTTAACATAATTTGCAAATGTTAGATTTTCTGTATCAAGATGTCTGAATAAGATTTTAGTAATTTAATTATTTGAGATTTTTCGTCTGAATTCATATGACCTAATCGCACTTTAGTTTTGATACATTGAAGTTATTTAATTCTGCGAATTGCAAGCTTTTTTTTATATATATCAAATTCGGATTCTGATATTACTTGAAAAGAAGATGTTAACTCGAGAGAAGCTACTTTGTCTGCAGAATTCAATACGGTAGTATGAGCTATAACTATCACGCTACCTTTTACCTCGACTAAACATTCTAGAATTTCCAAACGTTCGTGCTTTTGATAAAGCAGCAACGCGATACCTTTGTCAACATTCTTTATCTTAACTTTAACATTCTGTACTGAACGAGATTGTATAGATATGTTATTGTTATCATATGCTTCAAGTGCCTTGTATCTTATTTCTATGCAGTTGTTTCGTAAATTTAATTTATGTTCTGTTAGACTGATTACGGATTTAAGTTTTTGCTGCATATCTACAGCTATACAATTCTTTGAAATTTGCGTATTATATATCTTGTTATAGTGTATATTGTCTCGTTGGTGACGGTGAAAGCGCCGAAGGCTCCATTTGGGAAGCAATACATTTCGCAGGTCATTACCAACTAAGCAATCTTTGCATGATTTTCGACGTTAATCGCTTGGGTCAAAGTGAGCCGACATCCCTCGCCCACGATTTAGACACATATCGCGAGCGACTAGAAGCATTTGGCATTAACACCATCGTTGTGGATGGCCACAACGTCGACGAGCTAACAAAGGCCTTCCACTTAGCTAGAACCAACACAAAGCTTAACCAACCTACCGCCATTGTGGCCAAGACATTCAAAGGTCGCAACTTTCCCAATATTGAGGACGCCGAAAACTGGCACGGTAAGCCGCTCGGAGCAGAGGGTGATCGAGTCATCGAACATCTGCGCACGTTGATTAAAAATAACGGTCCGCTCCAGTTAGCACCAAAAAAACCGCTTAGTGAAGATGTACCGGCCGTCGACATTTCCAACATAAAAATGTCCGCGGCACCCGACTACAAACCCGATGATAAGATCGCCACTCGTCAGGCCTACGGTACCGCTCTTGTCAAGATCGCAAAGAATAATTCGCGCGTAATCGCCCTCGATGGCGACATGAAGAACAGTACGTTCAGCGATCAAATAAAGAAAGTTGATGCAAACAGGTGCGTCGATCGATCGATTTAAAATATATATCTCTTTCAACGTGAATACTTTGCTGTCGATTAGATTCGTGGAATGCTTCATTGCCGAGCAGAATTTGGTTGGCGTGGCGATTGGGGCGGCCTGCCGGGACCGTACCGTTGCGTTCGTGTCCACATTCGCAACGTTCTTAACACGCGCCTTCGATCAGATCCGCATGGGCGCCATATCGCAGTCGAATGTAAATTTTGTCGGATCGCACTGCGGCGTCAGTATCGGCGAGGACGGCCCGAGCCAGATGGGTTTGGAAGACATCGCGATGTTCCGTACCATTCCCACCAGTACCGTTTTCTACCCTAGTGATGCGGTTGCCTGCGAACGTGCTGTGGAACTGGCCGCCAACACGAAGGGCATTACATTTGTGCGCACAAGTCGACCAGCGACTGCTATAATCTATCCGAACGATTATGTGTTCCAAGTAGGCAAGGCCTGTGTGGTGAAGAAATCCGCCGAAGATAAAGTACTACTTATAGGTACAATGATTTCGCATGAGTCTTAGTGTCGGTTTTCAAATCGTTCTAAATTAACAGGTGCCGGTGTGACATTGAACGAATCCCTGACCGCTGCAACTGAATTGTCCAAATCGGGCGTAAGTGTGCGTGTTCTTGACCCTTTCACCATCAAACCGCTAGATGCCGAAACGATTATACGAAATGCCCACGAATGCGGAGGTCGCATTGTCACTGTCGAGGATCACTATCCAGCTGGAGGAATCGGCGAAGCTGTTGCATCCGCATGCGCACTGGAACGTGATATTATCATCAAACAAATCGCCGTGCAGATGGTGCCAAGGTACATTGACCAATTTTGGTTTCAATAATAAATTTGGAAGCGTTCAATTTGTCTGTTTCATTTGCAGATCGGGCACACCCGCTCAAGTGATGGATCACTGTGGCATTTCTGCTCCGCATATTGTGAAGGCTGTTCAAGAGGTGCTCAAGTTGTGATTGCATTTTGAAGAAAATTGCGCGCTTTGTATCAACGACAATAATTATTTGCGTTGCAATTTGTCTTTGAAATCTCTTGGCTTCTTTGTGGTTTTTTGTAATTTTTTATTTTCATACACATTCCTGTATTGAGATATTTTCTACTTTTTTTTTTTTCAAAAAATGGTACTTTCATTATCTAAGTACTAATTATTTTTCTACAAATATTGTTATATATTAACTAATATTGTTAGTAGATGAGACTCGAAAATGACCTAATATTTTGTACTGTTAAATAGAAATATATTTCGATCGAATTAAAATAATCTTGCCTTGGATGTTAAAACATGCCAGCTTACAATCTTAAAACAAAAACTATGATTCCAAAAATGTCGCTATAAGTGCGGGAATCAATATTTGAATTACAATATACAGCGATTATTGAATTATTGATAGTATAGCTAACATTCGTGAATAGTCTAAATTCAAAAGTCCTCATTCCATTTATTCAGCCTAATAAATTTTACGCCAGCTTAAATTTTAAAACAATCCTTTCTTGAAATAGGAAGAGGTTTAAGTTTACCCTACTTACATTGTTTACTTAACCTCTCCACATCTACCCGCACTTCTTGAGCCGACATATTATTTCACTATATTCGTAAATGAAGACCGCCATCAGTAAGTTTTGCTGAAATTAATTTTGGACAAACAGATTTTACTGCTAAAATACTGAAAAAGTATAGCAAATGGGATTTGTTGTGCACGCGATTCATTTAAGTCGATTCTAGGTTAGCCTAAATGTAAAAAATGCCCCCCGTAATGTAAATTTATTAATTTATTATAAACTAGAATATCGGCTTTTTTAATTTTGTAACGCATGCTTTAAATAGAATAAGACTATCAGTCAGTCGCAACTCGCATGCAAACGATATAGTTACGAATGTTTCCTGCAGTTACACTCCGATCGTTATGAATGGATATAATTTAGTTTATAACAGATTATAGAATAAAAAGGTCAATTATTAAAAAAGGCCAAAAACTCTCCATTCGGCAACGCTTGCTTTTGTTTCAGATTTAAATAGAACAAATTAACAAACGCGTAAATGAGATTGTCTATTCGATCTTCCGCGATCTGCAGTATAAATATACTGCAGGAGTTTCAATTCCGTTCGAAACGCGAAAATGGGTGAGTTTTTTTTTTTATTAAATAAAAATATGTTTTGCAAATTGCTGTTTGTTAATAAAAATCCACGCGACTAACCGGACGTCGAGGTGTGTTATTAAAAATATCGTGTTTTTTAAAACGTACTATAGCACATTTTTAATTTGCGATTGTTAAATACGCTGTTCGGAAAAATATTCGAATGCAAATTATGATTTTCGAATTTTTTAAATATAATTCGCACAGCCTTGTAATTTTGCAGCTATATAATTTTCATACATTTTCAAGTGCAGATAGTTTTACAGATAGTGTTTGTAAAAATTCTTCTATTAAAAAATCAGTAATTATACTAAATAAAAACTATTAAATATTTATAATTGTTTCAATAAAAGTTTTGTAGATTTTTCTAAATAGATTAACAAATTCAAATTTTTTACACCGTTGGGTGGCCCTGGAATATAGTCAATTATTTTATAGACTCGAATAGTTCAATTCGCTTAACCTTGCGGTTGCTTTTATATTTTTCGTGAAATAATTTAATTACATTCTGCGATTATAATTCTTAAGCGCGACTCAGCAATTCCAAAGATACAAGACTCCAACATCCGATTAATCCTTCATCTTCGTGCGCTTCTTTGACGTTTCTCGGATATCCGCGCTATATTCTGTGCAGATTCTACTTTCATTTATACTCTGATGAAGCAATCTTAATAAACTCATCTTCTTAATAATTAGTATTTAACGTGTCGTAAATAAAACTAGATAGATATTTATTTATCGGAGAGAGCGACCAATTTTATTGACTAGTAATGATCTTTTTCATTCGCTGGAAAATTTTAAGAACCAATGTTAGTTTTATTTGAAATTACGTAATCACATTCGCAAATTATATGTTTTAGCATTGTTCTTTAGCTACATTAGCTGTCGAATTTTCTACCTGCTTAATATTCAAATTGTACGATTGTGCAATTTTATCAACTGCACATAAAAATCCGGCTAAAAAAAACTAACGCTTCATATTATGGATTGTAAACAAGCATAATTTTAGCTTGACTCGGATTGAAAAATAAAAATACCACTGAATTTACGTTTGTATATTGGTAATAATTCTTTCGTAATTTTTTTAACCGCAATTAGCACACCTCTTTCACCGCAATTAATTTTATTCGTTGAGCAAATCGAAAAACCGAAAATATTTTGATTCTAAACTAGGTTTCGCTATTACTCATTAGTCGTAAACGTACAATAAGAATTCTTGTTTTAAAATCGTATAACAAATATTTAAACTATTAATATTTTCATAAAACATTTGTCTGATTATAAGAAACTAAGTAATGAAAATAATTGTTTTTGCGGGATTTAGCCTTTAACATCTTACCAAATATCGGTAAAAAATGTTGTTATTAGCATTTGATAAAACTTTCCGCATATCCAAAAACATAACGGATTATCCAAATCTTTCCTTCATCTGACTGATTGAAGTGTGATTTTGGCCGGAGGTATAAAATCTTCTAATTTGTTAAAAATAAAAAATAAATTAACTAAGCTAAAGTCAACTAATTATTTTTAATGTGCTATTTACTCCAATTTATATGGTATGTATGTAAGTTAAGTTTATTACAATTTTTAACAAGGTCGCTCAATTTTTACAACAACGAACATTTTTTTAAGTAACGTTTGAATACATTTTTACTGTAAATTCTCGCGATTTCGCACAAAATAAATACTCGTAAAAGATATATTCACAGGAATTAACTGCATACGTGTTTATTGATACGGTTATGGAAATAAAATAAAATTACATACGTCGTACGACCTTTATTTATAAAAAAAAAATTAAATAAACCGCAACATATGGCTTACCTGTAAATACTCGACATATTGCAGATTATTCAAAATAACCACCGATTATTCAAAATAACCGAAATTCTATTTGCGTAAATGGAGAACTTTGCATATTTCGGGGCTCGACCAAGTATTAAAGTAGATTTCATCATAAATCTGACAATCATTTCAAATAAATAGATCGCGTTTAATCACAGCGTTTTGTTTTTTTTTTGAAATCGGTATCAATATACAATTAGAAACAGCAGTTAATATACAATAAAGGTGTATTCATTTCATAAATTCGGAAAAGCCGCACTACCAAAATAGCAAAGTAATTAATTTAAACAAATCAACATGTCGGATTTTCCAGTTTACGAGATACCCGGCGAATTTGTGACGATATTATACTCTTATTTATGATACTCTCGATACTCTTATTTATGATGATGTCTTGGTTTTTACGCATAAGAACTAAAAATGGGTGTGTTTGGGGGCTCGTCGGATACGTCATAAAAATCCACTCTCTCTCTATAAGTACGATTCCACTTTAATTGCACAGGTACGAAGTATAATTCGCCCAAATCATTAGCGTACATTGTTATCGCAATTAGTATTTAACGAAAAAGTAAATCTCGCGATTTTTTGTTATCTTATTTGTCAATTGTTTATAAAACAATTGCGTGTAATTAACGAATTACTGCGTGTGGTATACTCTGCTAGCTATTTAATTAAGTCATCACATGCGATAATAAATGATCGAGATATCTTTTATCGGTCAACGTATAATTGGACTTTTAGAGATGATCCATAAGTTTGATGAAATCTTCCTCGGAACAGATTTCGTATAGGCTTATGACGTGCAATATATTTTGATTGAACGACCGATTGTGTATCTCATTTTTATTGATAATTGATAGTAATCGGAGGATTTGGACTCCATGCATGAACGGGTCGTGGTACGCTCGCGGATCCGTTGATTTCAGTGCGGGGTCTGCGATTAAAGCGCGCGGCGCATACAAACTGCCGCTTATAAAGGTATATCGCGATCGCCGATTCGCCACAAACCGTCTACGCCACTTCTCCATCAGTTCGCTTAAGCAATTCCGCCGATATTCGAACACTGCGCGTATAGAATAACGTTATAATAAATCGAGAATGTTATCCAAACCTGCAGGACGCGGAACGAGATAACTGCGAACGAGAATGCGAGAACTGAAAATAGTATCCGCCAACATCTACCGAAAGAATCTGCACACATCGCCGAAACCGCCGTTGGATTTGAATTGCATCTAGCGCGAACTGTAAATTAAGCGCTCACTTCTTTAAACGATTTTTAGCTCAAGTAAAATAATAGTTTGCGAACAAGTGCCATTCTCGAGATAATTGTGATAATTTATATAAACGTAAGCGAGGACTTTAGTACAAATGAATATGAAGTGTTCGGTATCGATACTAATCGTGCTAGCCAATGTAGCCAAAATACCGTATTGTTGCGGAGCGTCCCAAACCGTTACTGATTTATCTGCAGAAGGACTGCTTCCGTTACAAAAGCCAACCCCCTGCGAAAGGTAAGTCGCATATCTTCGGTGTGCCTACATTCTATTCGCTTCTCACCTTCGCAATCGCTTCTCCACTCTCCTTGAACGCAAGCCTTGTTTCTTCAACCGTATTGCACAAAGAGCGCGCGTAATTAGTTTTTTTTTATACATATCGCGCTCTTTTGCATTGAGAAACAAGCGGCCGCATTTACTTCCTTGATTGCAATTCGAGTCACGCTTTTTACTGGACAACTCTTGTTCCCCACGTAGCGAGATCTATTGTCATGGTTCGTTGCTCCATACCATTCAGATGGCGCGAATCTTCAAAGACTCTAAGACTTTCGTCGACATGAAGTTGCGTTTCGGTGTCGCTGATACGCAAAGTCGTTTTCGACAATTTATGAGCAAACACGATCGAGCGCCGAGTCGAGAGGCGGTTAAAGAATTTTTGAACGAAACGTTCGAGCCAGCTGGCCAAGAATTTGAGCCGTGGGTACCCAACGACTGGACGGCAAATCCGCAAATACTCTACCGTATCACTGATAGAAATTACCGCACTTGGGCGTTCAAATTGAATCATGTTTGGAAAGACTTAGGCCGCAAAATGAAAGATGTCGTGAAGACCAATTCCACGATGTTCAGCATTATTTGGGTACCGAATCCGGTAATCGTACCTGGCGGCAGGTTTAGAGAATTTTACTATTGGGACTCGTATTGGATCGTTCAGGGTCTACTACATTCAGAAATGACCGACACCGTTCGCGGAATGCTAGATAACTTCGCTTATATCGTAGAAAACTACGGTAAGATACCGAATGGAGGCCGGATATATTACTTGAACCGATCGCAACCGCCACTCTTCCTGCCAATGGTAAAACTGTATTTGGATTACACGCAGGACATCGCCTACCTCAGAGAGCGGATCACAATATATGAGAAGGAATTCGCTTATTGGATGCGCGAACATGTCCGTGTCATCGAAGTGGACGGGAAGAATTACTCGATGGCTTTCTATGGACACGACGGTGTCGGACCTCGTCCAGAGTCCTATTCGGAGGACGTGGACACGGCCAAGCACTTGAATGATCCAGAACAGAAAAATATATTTTATTCAGAACTACAAGCAGCTGCAGAGTCCGGTTGGGATTTTTCGAGTCGATGGTTCGTCAAAGGAGGTTCTGATAAAGGTATAATAGCTCGTTTTATTTTTGAACATCGGTAATTAATAGCGCGCTTTTGCAGGGAATCTAACAAATACTAATACCAGATCGATTGTTCCTGTGGATCTAAACTCTATTCTCCATTGGAATGCGAAACTGCTATCGCAATGGCACGTCGATTTAGGAAACGCCGATAAGGCCGATTATTACGCGAAAATTGCGGATGCGTGGTTAGACGCTATAGAAAACGTATTGTGGCACGAAGAAGTAGGAGTTTGGCTAGATTATGACGCATCGAACAATAATCGCAGAGATCACTTCTATCCTAGTAATTTGGCGCCTTTATGGACCCGATCCTACCGACAGAAAGACACATCGAGCGATACGCATCGCATCCGTTTGGTTCTAAAATACTTGGGCAATATGAACGTTATATATCCAGGTGGAATTCCCACATCCAGGGAGCATACCGGTGAACAGTGGGACTTCCCTAATGCCTGGCCACCACTGCAGCACATCGTAATCGTCGGATTGAGTCAAACAAATGTGCCCGAAGCCAAGAGGTTGGCTTTCGAAATTGCCCAAAGCTGGATTCACTCCAACTATCGCGCTTTTAACGATACCGAATCTATGTTCGAAAAAGTAAGCGACGAGATTGTTGTTAATAAACAAAAATATCGTCACGATTTTATCATTTTAGTACGATGCCACGGTGTCTGGTGGTCACGGAGGCGGTGGTGAATACGAAGTGCAACTTGGTTTTGGTTGGACGAACGGCGTCGTTTTTGATTTACTGCATCGCTTCGAGGCATTGCGGTTTGATAGCGATGTGAAGGAGAACGATATCGATGCGTCCGAACAGCCACAAACGGTCACCGGTTCGACTAAAGAATCTTCTTTGTTCGGGGTGACGATGGAAGAGGAAGACAATTTCGGGGGCGCTGTTATGGCGACTGGTAGCGTAGTCACGTGGCTTATGGCGTTAATAGTGACGGGGGCCGCCTGCTATATCGGGTGAGGTAAGTTCACTTACTTCGCTGAAATTAAACAAATTGAAAACTCCTTGCGAATTATGTGAGATTAATTCATATTTCTGTTTTTTTGCAGATGTTTGTTTCTACTAGTCAGATGTTTTTATCTCCAATATCATAGTATTATAAATAATGGAAAATGCCAATGGCAGAACTGGTGATAACATAATTGGTTTCACTTGATTGTTAAGTGTAATTCAAAGTTCCTTTCGTATATAATCAAACAAATTTTTAACGTTAACGAATATAGAACAAAAAAATTGCTTTACAGGATACAGTTTCATTCTCGTAGGTATTTGAGTAACTACATCACTTGTGATGCATTATTATGCGCCGATTGTGATATTTGATTTATTAACGAATTGAGCAGAGTTTCTTAAATTGTTATTGTATCGGCCTCGTAGAGGATGTCCGATTCTTTTTTTTGTAAATAAAGGCCAGTAGAAATGTTTCGTGAATCTGAGTAACACGTACGTTCAGCGAGTGGGCATTATTTTGGGAAGCTCTGCTTTATGTGTTATTAATTTTTGAGTTCGATCTGAAGGCGACGTTCCCATGGGAGTCCAGGCCATTGTCGGTCGCGATTATAATTTCTATTCTAGTGTATCTAACAAAATGTAGCACGGCAATAATATATTTATTGTATTCGTACTGCAGTGGAGGCATTGTTGTGATTTTAGTTAATGATATTGATGAAGTAGAGTATCCATTCTTGCAGGTAGATGATTCAAATTTCAGGTACAAATTGTTGTTTTTGGCCAGGCCAAAGATAGTTTTAGGATATAGTATCTTATCTATTGCTTGTACAGCTGGACAATTAAATCAACGACTACTTTACTTTAAAGTGAATGATGATGGGGGGAAAAAAAAACAAAAAGTAATGTGCGATGAATAAAGAATGAAGAACGTATATTATAGATAAGGTGCTATAATTATATAAATATATATTTTTTGTATATAGCTTTTTTTTTAAAGAATAGAATATTGTCAAGATTATGTCTATAATAGTGATGTATGTATAGACGAAGTAGATGATTGTAAATAATAAATAATAACTCCAGCAGCAACAGCAACCATTCCCAATGGTAAGACTTTATTCTCCTAACTATTTATATAATAATTGCATAATTGACGCAGCACGGTAATCAATCTTGGCTGATATATATTCTCTTAAAATGTCATTTATTACAGATTTATCACGGATATTAAATAAATTATGGAACAAAAGACACAAAAAGTACATCGAAAATTAATTTAATTCTATACAACTCAATAATTACGCTATAATTACATCATTCTAATCATAAAACTATACCCATATAGACCAAAGTATTAGTTAGAACTTACAAGATTGTCATTTGACTTTGAATATTTATTTGCGACAAAAAAATGTTCGTATACACATTTATATACCTAATTATAAAATTATATGAAACACCTTGAAATAATTCCCGGTATTAAATCTTAAAGGAGATTCATTGTTATGGTTTTTTTTTTTTTTTTTGCTTTAAACTCAACTACTGACAATGCAATAATATAGTATCAATTATCGCTCGGACGTCTAAAGAATAAAATGTTTATTTGATTGGGAAATGGAGCGCAATTTCTTTTCACGTACGTAATGCGAACTCGAACATGTGTTTGTTGTTAAATCCAGACATAAGAGGATATGGCGAATTTAATTCCATTAGATTATAAAGACTCAATTTGTTTTATATCAGCGCGATCAATTTCAGAATCTATAAGAAGCTCGCATCTCGCAATCGTTAGCGATGATGTTCGTCTTCTCACATGCGTGTTACGTTTGGTAACACCGCTCAAGAAAATTCATGATTATATATAACACGATCTATTTTTATCGCGGCATAAATAATCTCCGTATTGTGTAAATGGTTTTATTCAAACTCACGCGATGCGTTATTATATAATATTAAAATGCAGGCTAGCCTTGAGAAATTATCCTTCTTTTTTTGCACAAATTAGGGAAGTAATCATTGTTACGTGATTGTTATTAATCGCGTTTGTTGAATTGAAATGGTAAGATCACATATGATTTAAATCACATTTTAACACGGCTCCTAAATTTATTTTTTATTTCGAACGATATTTACGAAATAGGTTACATAACGCGACATTGTTTTAAAAAAATTATTTACGTTACGATTTTTATTAGGCAAAATTTCAATTGCATCATAAAAACGTAGTTCTATAAAAGTAAGATTACAATATCTTCTAATTTGTTGCATTTACATTTGTTTAGGTTGTCTTTATACAGGCGTCGCTGTAACGACGTCGGAATTGCTTCTGTTAAATCGCCATTGGTTAATAAGAAATGCGCCATGGAGAACTCAAAGAAACTTAACACTAAACCGAAGGAAACGATGAAGCGCCGGATTGACCCAAAATAGACATTATTAATTAAGTTAATTATTGTTTTAGATCAAATTTATTAGACAAAATATCGCTAGGAAATGAATTTTCATCGAGAAGTAATTGATAGATTCATTTTTTTACTTTTTAAATTTCTCAAGTAGATATAATATTATTAAAATATTATATATATTATAATTAAAATAAAAACATGTTTTATTTATAAGATTTTGTAAAGGGAGTTAATGAAACTGGTTTAAAACGAACTGAAATCATTCTATTATCCAATATTGAATATGAAAATGAAAAATAGTTTTTTTCAATTATTGCGCACCATTGTATTCATCGGGTTGTGATATTATTTTAAAAATAGTTTACAATTCCTAATAATTGTGTTTGTTATACTTACTTGTTTAGGACTAAAGAATACTGTGATATTTTTATTCCTATTACGAGAATTAATTATGTATATAGGGATTAAGTTTGTAAATGGGAAGGGTGTTTTACGTATAAAGGCGAGACGATTTTTCTAATAAATTATTTTATATTTTTAATTATTAATTTCTTAGATATTGGGCAATGACACCAAATAATCGAAAACAATTCATTCTATATAAAAAGTTTGATTTGTAACTGTTCTATATATAACATATAATATTTTCATATTCAAATAATCTCTGTCCGCATAATTTGTTAGAGTTCTTCTTTTTGTAAAAGAACTTCATTTGCAATGAATTATGTGTGTTTCTTGATACTAAGTAATTTGATATATAAATAGGTATAAAAGTCAATTACCGAAGCATGATAAAATTTGGCACCTGTAAAACAGTTTAATTCGCAAAATATCGAAGCGTCGCAGTTTACCTGAAAATTCAAATGAACCGCTTTATTTTAAACGACACGGACATATATTTGATAATCGTCAAAATCGGAGGATACTTTGAAAAAGCGTACTGTAAAACCTTCAGTATCGGTGATTACGTATACGATTTTTCCTAATACCGGTCCCAGGTATATTGCTGAAAAAAATACTGTTCGAATTAGTCGGAAACAAATATTGTTTAATCCTGTGCGAATTCAACGAACGATTACCTACTGGCGCTAGCAATTATAAAAGATTAATGATTTATCCTCACTACATATACCTAAATCGAAACACCTGCAAATGGTTTGGCAGAGATGCTCTTTATTAACATAGAATTACGCCCGAGATTATTTTTCAACATGTAGGATCCAATCGAGTTTGTACCGGGCTTGTTTCAGGACGAAACTCTACATCACTTAATTTACGAAATACTTTTAAAAAATAATTAAAAATCTCTATATTTGAGAATAGACCTTTCAACCCTCGTCAGAGAATGATAATTTATTTCGTTTTTACGTAAGATAATTTAGCGTTACTCCTGAAACGTCCTGTAAATAGATTATGAAACATTCGACGTCGACAGGTTCTGTATTTCCTTTTTTACTTTTTGTAAAGTGGCTTATAAAAAAATATAACGTTAAATCGAACCAGCCGATTGGATTCTACATTTCTATTCGGTACAACAAAGAATTCTTTATCTATAGTTGTAAAAATATAATCAATAGTTAATAATTAATTTTAAAATACGACCTAATTGCGTTAACATTTTACAGTTACTGTAAAAATCGAATAATACAGTCTCATAGCTACAAATAAATTATTAAATATTTCTAAAAGTAGCACACGAAGAATATACACAATCGAAATGTAAATCAATATTGTAATATTAACTAATTAATAGAACTTATTGCCAAAGTCAGATGAAGAGTAAATGCATCTGGCCCATGTAAATGCTACGTTATATTTATATATGATACAATTATTTTACCTATGCTCATGTTGGAATTTAATTACAAATTGAAAAAAGAATGTGTATGTATTGAGGGTACGTATATATATATACAGTGATAATAACGTTGGTATTGCACAACAGAATCGAAATTCATAGTACTGATAACCACATTCAAATTTACTACTAACTATATAATAATGTACAATTAGAAAGGGAGGATTTTTACACGTTTAAAAAGAACTTTCCGTGGTTGTAATTTTTATACACATAAGCGTTCAGGCTAAAATTCTTAACACCTACTCATATAATATTGGCAAAAAAACGATTGAATACCTTTTGGAAATTATAAAAGCCGCAGCAAGTCAAACATAAAATAACATACGAAATAATATTTTTTTTTTAATATGTCCCACGTGCTAAATGAAGATTTGAAAATTTCGCTATGAATTTAAACAATTCGACTGAATTTATATTGAAACTGCGGCAGGTATCGATTTTTAATTTTCATGTCTGTACAGAGCCTTTTTCACTCGTTTACAAACGGTTAAAAAATGGTTGGGGTTCTTAGAATGTTCTCCGACGATCCACTGAGTATTTGTACTGAATAAAATCACTTACGTGAAATGTGTTGCGCTTTTCTTTCTTAAAAATATATAAACAGAAATTGTAATAACGAACACCATAAACTATATGAATATGAAAATACACATTTGAAACACTGCTCGGTGCTAATTATGCAGATTTGCAAAGTTCAAGTGTAAAAAACATGACACGAAAATGTACAAATTCGAATTATAATGAACACTGAAATATACAATAAAATTCGTAAATAATCCGTTTTTGCTGATAATAATAAATAATGCAATGAATTTTTCATAATTCCTGGAAATAATACGGGATGCTCACTAAATCGTGACTCGACCACAAGTAATATTTGGTTTAATTACTACTTTAATTCATAGTAATTATTGGGTTTTTGTTGTGTGCAAAATAAATTCCGTATTACATGTTTCACATGGGGGCAAAGAAGGAGCCTCCCCGATGAATGTTGTGCAGCATTCTCTTTAAATCTGCAACATTCGGGCGTCCCCCGGGCAACGCTTATTTTTATTATCTTAAAATAGCCGGGCTAATCCTTCAAAACATCATTCGATTCATGTTTGCCTTCCTATCTCGATGTCTGATATAATAATAAAATCTATTTCAGATGTTATTTGCGCCTATTCGTAATTTTACGAAAGCAAAAATTTAAGGGCTTTTCGTGACATTATATACCATTTTTTAATTTGATGTATTTTTCTAATTACTTCATTTTTAAGATCCTCACTACGTTAATGAAATTAAATCTCGCGCTAGTTGGAGGTATAAAACTCGGAGTATTTTGAATAGTATATGAGTTTTTATTATCCTGGTACGATATAATAAGATATTGATAGCTCAAGCTGACTTTTCGTAGGAAGAATCGACAGCGGCTCAAGGACTAATAAACACGTTGTAACAGGACTTGCGTAAAAAGAAACCATGGACAAATAATCTACTGGAACCACTATCTCTTCTTTAAAGGACTGGTACGTTTGGCATGCATCGCTGGAAGGGAGCGTTTCCTCGTATTGGCTTGCGACTGCGTATTCGTAACGGTCGTTTTTGTCGTTGCTGTTACAGGCGTGTGCAAAATGGTCATCGGACTAGTATCTTCCTCTGGCACCAATGTCGTCGTCGTTGTTGTATCTTCCATATCTTCTTCGTGAATACTAATACCGTTACAGCACGTGCAACTTCTATTCCGTACCTTACGTCGACCGCAGCATCTCTTCACGTGATGCCCGTGCCGCTTGACCACGACCACGAACCTACTATTGTCGTCCATACTGTCCGTGGGATCCTCCGTCGACGTTGTGTCTTCGCCACTGTTGCTACTACCGCTGGTACTCGTATTGCTATGCGACAGCACGGCGGCCGGCGACAGTTGCTGCTTTTTGCGATTACTGTATTTGTGCACGGCGTAGCGGTCACTCAGTCCGCCCGGGTACTCGGGCGATATGGGCGAGTTCATCGTCACGTCCGACATCGATGTGCACGTCTGCAGCAGCGTATGGTCGCTACCGTTCACAATTGCCGTCGTCACGACGCTACCTCTGCCCATGTCTTCCTCGAATGACGGAAGCTGCGGCAGTTGCGACTGAGATGTTTGGTACTCGTCTGAATCGAAGAGAAAGTCATCATCGCCGAATAGTGTGAGCTTCTCTTCCCTGTCGGTGTCGACATTGTGACTGTGTTTCACCACGTGCGAATCTGTAGCGCTCGAAGACGATACTGTCGAATGGTGTATCTACGAATTAAATTAAAATTGTTCATTTATCCGTTTCGAAATTGGACACTCATTTTACTTCTTTGCTAGTTAGTTCGTTAGCTAGTCGTAAATCCTAGAGTATACTAATTCCCTGACTATTTTTTTTTTAATTGATCCAAGTACCTGTAAGTTGTCGAAGCTTGTGGCCGTCGGTGAGTGATTATTATCGAAGACTAGAAGGTCCGCTGCCTCCGGGAATAGATCGCTCGCGGACGGTTCATCAACGCCTAAATCTTCGCATTCTTCAGACAGGGATTTCTGGATGCGTAGCTCGCGTTCATAGACGGCAGCTGCAGCAGCAGCGTGACGCCGTTGTAGCAGCGGCAATGTCTGCAGAGGCGCTTGTTGTTCCGCTTTTAGAGCGGCATTCGTCATTAGCTTGCGAAATTTGAGCAGATTCGAGCTGGACGTATAGTACGGTAATGGCTTGGAGTTTAACGCGAGACTGGCCGGGCAACTGGGCACCGTTGCCTGTACCTGTGTGCGCTGTTTAATCACTCGGGTTAGTTCTTATGTTCATTGTTCTTACGAGATGGTAAAAACGATTTTAATACGTTTCTAGCATTTTTTTGTTGTTATAAGAAACTGAAATTGTATTCTAAAATAGAACCTTCCGACTTGACGCATAATGAACGTCCTTTTCACATTTGCTAGTTCCAATTTTTTTCTATTAGTCCTCTACTTGGATTTTTGAATTTCAAAGCGCAGTTACGGTGTTGTTTGTGTATAACGATCAAGAGTAACCGTTCGAATTTTTCGATACCAAACTTCCTCAAAATGCATGCTAAGGTTTCAAACGATTTGTTTAACAAACAAAACAAATTTGATGAAATGCTAATTTACTATTCATCGATGCTAAATAGTCAGAAAACTCATGCAATGTGTCCAGATGGCCTTCGTGCGATTTTCTGACAAAAATTGTGCTGGGACAAAAAATATGCTGCCTTCCAAAAAGATAAACTGAACGGTTTTATTTAAACTATAAAAGTCCATGAATTGTTTTCGGTTTAATATATTTTGGAAAGCAGCTTTTAAAAGGTTGAAGATAAATTAAAAGAAAACAAAATAAAAATCATATAGATTTATTTTAATTTTACAACATAAAACATATTTAAGCATGAAAAGGAAAATACATGAACAGAAACTACTATATTATTTATTGAAACACGAAAAAATAAATCTACAAGATGCGAAATGTGCAATTCTTGCTTTACAACCTTTCCGTTATTCATTATGTAAATACTACTTTGTATATCAAGTAATTTATATTATTAATTGTTGAAAATATTGACAGTAAGAACTGTGTCAAATTTAGAAAATTAACAATTTCAATACTTCTATATAATTATATGGAGAATTCTGATATAAAATAGAAATGAATAAACATAAAATAAAAAAATATAGAAACAATCTTCATTTCTAGTAAATTATTGCTTCACGATAGCAAATAAATAAAATTTCCCTACAATTTTTAGATCATTTGTTATAAATTTCAAATCAATCATTTTTCAATATAAAATATTGCTTTGTATAAGGAAATAATTAAGTTCTGTATTAATGAAAAAATTATAACAATAAAAACTATCTCAATTATAGAAAAGAAAAAAAAACTATTACACTATTTCCATATTATTATATGGAGAAATTTAGATACAAAATAGAAAATATCAAACAAAAATAAAAATTTAGATAAACATGAACTTCAAAATTATATAAGTGTGTAGAATCAGAAAATGAAATCGAATGTGAAAAAATTATGACATTAAGAACTGTCGCAAATATCGAAAGAAAAAACTATTACACTATTTCCATATTATTATATGGAGAATTTTAGATATAAAATAGAAAATATCAAACAAAAATAAAAATCTAGATAAACATGATCTTCAAAATTATATAAGTGTGTAGAATCTTTATTTTTTATCAACGGAAATATTGCCTCGCGGTAGCAAATTAATTAAATTGCTTACTGTTGATCGATAATTTGTTATAAATTTCAAATCAATCGATTTATATGCAGTCATTTTTCAATTTTAAATATTGCTTTGTATAAGGAAATTATTAAGTTCTGCATTATTGAAAAAAATTATGACAACAAGAACGATGTATCTCAATTACAGAAAAAATAATAAAGAAACTATTACACTATTTCCATATTATTATATGGAGAGTTTTAGATACAAAATAGAAAATATCAAACAAAAATTAAAATTTAGATAAACATGAACTTCAAAATTATATAAGTGTGTAGAATCTTAATTTTTATCAACGAAAATATTGCCTCGCGGTAGCAAATTAATTAAATTGCTTACTTTTATAGATTTGTTTTAGATTTCGAATCAATCGATTTATCTGCATTTCGCAAATATAATATTTAATCATGGTATAAAATCGCGAAATGCGTGAAAGAAAAAGTTATTCACTAGTTGTGAAGTAAAATGTTTTCGTCATTTTCGTGATACATATATTTTTAATTAATAAAACGACTTGAATTCTCTATATAGTATTTGATCACAATAAGAAAAGAAAAATAATCATTCCCTAGAAAAATCGAAATCGCTGTTATAGATGAAATATTTATTAAATTAATATTGCTTTAAAATAGTAAGTAACCGTCCACTGTTTAAAATATATAATAATCCAAACGTTTCTCTAAATTTTACAACACAACATGTAAACTGATACAACATACTAAAACACAAAATCAAGGTAAAAAAAAAACTACACAAGACTTGAAGCCAAATTCTGTTATTTATTAACGTGAAAGTACTAATTACGTTTTAGGAAAGCAATTCTTCATTAGTTATTGAAATAATATTGCTCTTCAGTAGTAAGTGCTTCTGCAAAACCAAAACAAAATTTATTTCGCTCATATTGCACTCACGCTTATATAATAACTATAAAAACGTCGCCGACGATAAAAAACAAAAAACTGTTTGCAATTTGCAAAACAATACGGGAAAGTAAAACGCTTAACGAGCAATTATATTTTATGCCATTCATATGCCAAAAACGCTACACTGGGTTCATTACGCAAGCGTGCGATACAATTAATTATTATCGAAGTATTTAGTTGTTTCGAAATACTAGTTCTGCGTGCATTTATTTATTTCGTCAAGGGAGTATTTATGGCAACTGAATGACAAGTCTACACGTATTTATAGAACATATATCACAACGCAAATTGAAAAAATAAAATAAATATCTAATTTCGCATTTACATGCAACAACACTTAAATATACGCATTCAGTCTTTGGGTAATATATATTAATTTGAACTTTTAAAATAAATACTGACATTAATACGTCATAAAAAAAAAATGTAACGTGTGCATAATACAATTACGCTTACATTCATTACATCGGGTGTGTAGTTTCTTCTGAACTAGCGATTTTTTACGTTTTAAAAACTTTAATACCCGATATAATGTTCAAGTTACCACAAGTTTAAAAAACACCAGTGCACCTCACCTTGGCGGTACCACCATTACGTAGTAAGACATGAGCCGGTTGATCCTTCGTTAAGATGGGAGTCTGTGAAGCCGTTTGTTCGATCACCGACACAGACACAGCGGTAAACGGTGCAGACGACACCGGTGGGGAAGCTATTGACTGCGCTTGCGCAGGTGCGGTTATAATCACCGGTGCGGGATTGCTACTGGGGTTGACGACGACAGATGTAATTCGTCCACCCATGCCGACGCTACTCAGAACACCGCGCACCACCCCAGAGGTACCCTGATTCACGACCGGAGTAACCACTTTGCCTACGTAGAATTAATACGGAACCATTTTCTACTGCCGAAAGAAACAAATGAATGTGTCTAAATTAGGACTTACCACTTATATGCCTATTAGCTACGTTTGCGGTGGTGAACGTAGACGCGTCCTTCGCCTGGACCGATTGGATAGTCTGGGCTTGAATGACAGATGTGGCAATAGGAACGATAGTATTAGTCGTCTCGTTGGTACCACTAGCGGCATCTCCATCGTCTGTATCTGTTGCACGGGTCTCCATCAACGCATCATCATTATGCTGAGCTGTAACAGTCGTAACTGTAGTGCGCGTCGAATTACGTACAGGCGCAGCTATCCTGAATAAGAGTTCCCGTGCGGGAGATGTGTCTGTTGCGGTGATCGGTGTAGACTGCAATACGACGGGTTGTCCCGTTTGCAACGAGTACTTGACTGTGGTAGTTGTAGGGACGTTGCTGTTGGCAGTGGTGGTGGAAGAGGCGACGGTAGTAGCAACAACCGCCGCCGGTGTAGACTTGCGAGACGTCGCTGTTGGCAGTTGGTTGAGGAAGCTCTGGAAGAGGAGCATATTCGGATGCTGTATGTTGCGTCCTGCCGGCACCGTAGCTAGGATCTTATTGCCGCCGGCGTTTACCACTGCGATCTGTTGGCCGCTCTTCACCACGGACGTAAGTGGCATGAGATAGTTGCCGGGTACGAGAACGGCGGTCGCGTTTGCCATACCGGTCACGCTGCCGTCCGAGATGATAAGATTGCGAGTTTGATTCGTGGTGGGATCGGTAATGATTAGATGCTGCTGGTGGGTTGTAGTTTGGAGCGGTCTCGCTGGTGTTGGTGGCTGCTGAGGAGGCGATTGTTGCGGTGTTGTAGCGACAGTAATATGGGCGCCAGCTACAGGCACAGTAGAAGCGCCTCCAATTGTCTCTTGTACCGTGACAGCTGGTGACGCAGCAATTGTAGGTGAGGGCGATGATACAAGCACAGTTGGACCACCACAGCCACTACTATCTTCGCTTCCCATTGTACGACCATCGTCCATTTCCACGTCCGTGCTACTGCTGCTGGATTGCTGCCCGGCACAGTTGTTAGACACGGATACAGTCGTACTACCGACAGAGCCGGCTGTCGAAGCTGAAGCTTTTTTGTTTGCACCAACACCGTTGCTACTGCCAACGGCACCGCCGGAAGCACCATTTCCGCTCTTCTTGCGCTTCGAGCTGCCGCCAGACGAACTGCCCGTCGTCGGATTAGTAGGCGGGTTGGATCGGCGTCGCGGTGCCGGCTTATTGTTCAGGTCGGGCGAGTTGCGCAATTGCTCCGCGTACTCCGCCAGTATATCGAAAATACGCTGTGTCGTGTGTTCATCCTCCTGAGGTTTGGCTGGTGGCTTTGGAATCGGCGACGTTTTGCTGGCACTCGTGCCGCCATTGGATGGAACACTAGCACTACTGGCCTGCGGCGACGATTGCGAAGAAGATTGTTGCGATGGACTGCTGAGCGGCTCTTGCGAAAGCGCTGGTGTCGACGGCGGAGTCATTTTCGTTGGCAATCTTGTGCCGGCCGCAGGCGCGGATGGTGCTGCAGTCGAAACCTTCGTTACTTTAGCAGTGACGAGTTTAGTCGGGCCAGTGGCGGTACCAGAGACACCACAGATACCGGCATTACCGTAACTACTGACCACGACCAGAGGCAGTTGGGCGCAGTTCAGTTTATTGATACCCTGATTGTTCACGTACGCCAGACTGATACGTTGCGGCTGTGTTGCTAGTACTGTGGTGGTGGCGGTGGTTGAGGTAGTTGATGCAGCTTGATCCGACCCGGAAGCAGATACAGCATCGCTGCTGGCGGTAACCACCAGATCGGCTGGCGTTGATGTGCCACTACGCTCCGTCACCTGCTTGTATACCATATCGAATTCGCGAAGTTGCTCTAGCGTAGTGGAGCTTAGGCTGACGTTTGCGGCACCAGCTTGCATCGCCTGTACCAGCGTCGTGGGTCTGATGTGTATCTTGCCTGGTGTTAATATTGTACCAGTGCTGGAACTCTCATTAAGTGCGGCAGTTGTAGTCGTGGTGGCGGTCGCTATAGTCGATGCGGTCACGTATGCGCTCTGCTCGTGATTAATGATGATGGGCGCGGTGCTGTTGGTAGTTGTAGCCTTCTGGCCTTGCAAAGCAGCGGCTAGGAGGGCGCTCATCTTGCTGTGGATGACGGTGTCCTTGACCAAGGAGAGGTGATGGTGTTCGCCAGCGGTACTGTTACCGGTAGCAGCAGTTGCGGCGATTCGGAAGACCTGGCGCGCTTGCGGGGTACCACCGATGATATTGATTGTTTGGCCAATGCCGACGGGCATCTGGCGCGTGTATATCACGCCGCCCTGTAAGCCCTGGATACCCTGGACCTGCAATGGCTGCACGTTCGCGCGACTTACAGTGGTCATCGCGCTCTTTATGGTGAGCGGTTGTGGCATATGTTGCTTATTGGTGGTCGTGACAGCAGTCACTGTACCGCCGGTACCAGTTGGTATGCTCGCACTAGTGCTCTGATACACGGTCTTTCCGAAAACCTGGTTGAATTTAGGCAGAATGCTATTAGTACTGACGGATACTGTATTATTATTGTCCGTTGACGCCTGAGTTGGATGCAGATCTATGGCGGCACCGGAAGTCACCTTCAAAACACGATTCGCCAATGAAGTGACGGGTATAAGGCGGCCGTCTGCAGACTTGCAAATGATCTGCATGACGCGATTGCCAGCAGCCGTTGTTTCGCCAGTAGGCGTGGCCAGCACGGTCTTGATGACCGGGGTATTATTACAGTTAAGTGTGTTCGCTACTGCGGAAGCAGCGATAGTAGCGGTGTTCGTGGTGGTTGTTGCGGAGCCGCGAAATAAGTGGTTGATTACCTGCCAGGATGAAAAGAATAGAATAAATAATCATCAAATACAACAGACGCAATCGCGTAACGTACCGGAATTTGATCGTTCGTTGCGGTACTAGTGTCATTGGTGATGGTAGTAGGGGTTGTTTTCGATGATGTTACTGTCGGTTTGACAATTTGTTGGGAAGAGATTATGTTAATAAGAGGTGCGGTGCGTGGACGTTGAGTGCTTGCGGTTGTGACTATTGTGGCGATGCTATGATTTTGTGATAAGGTTGGGACGCTGGAGGTGGTAAGCACATTCGCTGGTCGCACCGTCTGTTGAGATAGGATGTTAATTAATGTTGATTGGGTTGTGGCTGGTGCGTTAGCATTGACCAAACCACTATCCACAGAGATTGATGTAACTGGTGACAATCTATTGATTCGCTGTTGGGTCTTGTTTCGGTTTGTTGAGCTTATTGTTGTCCCTGTAGCGGTGATGGAGCGCTGTGTGACAGACAAGACCCGCAGTTGTGAATCAACATCCGATCCTACTGCTGCTCCGGCGCCTGCTGAGCCCCTGGCTCCTCCGAGTCCGAATCCAGCATCTCCAACATCTCCATTTCCCGGGCCCGCTCCAGATTTAGTCGCTCCTCCACCTGCTGTACCGTCTGCATTTGCTATTGCGAACGTACCCACATAGATGAATTTGTTAGAATCGATACTCAATTGAAATTGATTTATCAATATTGCATTCGATATTTCATAACTCAATTGAAAATAAATACAATAGAAACGAAAAGTACTTGCTATAGATATATATTAAGGTCGTACATATATAAATGCTGTAAAATTTTGTTGACATTTTTCATCTATCTTCTGATTTATATATTTTCACGAATAATGTCACCAACATATGTTATATATATGCTATTAGTTATTACTTCCTTTTCCTACGTTGGAGAATAAGCAGTTCCTCCGAAGAATATAGTAATATATGAGCGTATATTCGAGATATTAGCCACTATCTTTCTTGATAGAGAAAATGAATGAACATGATCGATAATGTGACAAAATTTCGTAATTCCAGAAGATCGGGATGAAATTGTAAGCGAAGATTATATTTTACATTCCTTTTAAAAATGCGTTGCAAATAGAATACTTAGCTTCAATATATAAAAAGAACTTGCAAAATTAAATTACACAGGAAGCAAAAAAGTATATAAACTTGACGAATCGACAACATATAAAATATAGCAATGCAACTCAATAATTTTCATTATCCGAAACGATATGATTGAAATTCATCGTTAGTTAGTATGTTAGTACATTAGTGTTAGATCTACGATTAATCGACTAAAAACGCATTTAGAACACAACTGAATTTGCGATATAAATGCCGCATTCGGATGAAAAACTATTTCTAGCCAAAGCAGAGGGTGGAGAACTAAAACACTAGACTAAGGTGTAGATAGAACTAGTGCGAAACAACAACTGAACCACAAGACAACGTCAACCATCGGACTCACTCGTCGACCGTACAGCGCCCATAGTGGTACTGGGACTCGGGTTTGGACTCGGTGGCTTCGCACCACACGTGGACGTGGGCATGGTGGCCCGCGGTTGACCAACGCGCTGTATGTGCGGCGTGACCTGCGTGCTCGTCTGCTGCTGCTGCTGCTGCGTGAACTGCGGCGTCTGCGGCGAGTTGCTACCACCGGCAGCGGCCGGAGCTGTGGGCGCCGCTGGTGCGCCCGTACGATGGGCGCCTACTAGCTGCACTACATACACCTGCACCAATACTCACACTGCTGGTACCACGGAACTATATTCTCGCTAACAATTTATGCTCTTCGTTCAATTCCGTGTTTTTGCGCTACGTCAAGCTCCATTTACAATATCTATATTGTCGACGTGTTTTCTCTAAAAATCGCTTGAAATCCGCGACGCAACATCTCTACAGATATTTAAAAATGAATTGAGAGTGTTCGTTTTTGCATTGAATTGATTATAATTACGTTTATATTTAAATAAAAACAAAATACATGAAATAATACGCTATAAACCTATGCTAAATTGGAGGAATATAATTTCCGCATCGGGTGCTTTCATGATAACTCCTATTTTATATTATATAACGTATAGAAGCATCAGTTTGAATGCATTGGCGTAAGAAGCGAACATTTGTGTAAGATAGCAATTTTTACAACAACGATTTTATTTGTGTGTAAATGGAGCTGTCGGCAGGAACTGGTATTAATTACGTAAAAGTCCATCGAATTAAGTCCAGAATAAACCGATAATTAATACAAAAAAATTGCAATAATTTCAAGGAAACTGTTAGTTGTTAGAAATTGTTAAATTAATTAGTTCATGCAATTAATAAAAGAGAGCCCATTTAAACTGATAACATAAAAATATGTATGTAGGGTGCGCGGGAATAACGAATTTAGTGAGAGAAGCGAAAAGAAATAGAAACACGGTAGATTCCTTAATATCGAGATATAATTCTGGATACGACTATAAATCAAATACGATTAAGATAACTGAACAACATAATCACTTGAAGTATAAATTGACACAAACTTCCTTACCTACAAAAGGCAAAAATAAATCGTAATAAATATTTTCTGCAAATACAAAATAATAATTAAACAAGAATTATCAACATCGTGCAAAACAGAAAAAAGAGTTTTTGGTTCATCATTATCGCCGAACACAAGTAGCGACTCACCTGGTAATTGCGATTTAAATTAACTTCAGAAAGAGGGCTAAAAAATCTGTGAGCACGACTAAGCAATTCTTTTATAAATATGTGCCGGTCGATCGGATTTTGCACGTCGAGACTGGCAATTGGAGGGTAAGTTACTTTTTGGGCGGGACGTAGTTTCATTTCATCTTCACTGCTACTTATCGTGATGACGTCATCATCAGTGCTGCTGCCACTGTGATTCCCTGTAAGGTCCGTTTTTTATTATGTACGTATGCAATAGATATTTTCATATTAACAGCACAAATTAGAATTATTCTAGCCCAAAGGCAACATATCTCAGGGGATATATATTGAGGTTTGCTGATGTTACGACACAATTTTAGATGAAAACGAATAGAATTTACAACGGGTGGTATTACAGAATGGTATGCAGAAAGTATTGACTAAGGATTATAATATGAAGATAAATGTAAGTAAACTTTATAAATGAGGTATATGAAGAAAGCAGGCGAAATAGGAAAGGAAGATGAAGGTACGCTAGGAGCTTTTGAAATTGCCGTGAGGAAAGGGTGAGTAGACAAAGTTACAAATGGAGATATGTGGGGGAAAATATTTGGAAAGTACACATGCTTGGACACAGGAGTAGTGCGTTATTAATTATACAGTAAAGTCACGCTGCTTCTAATTAACTGCAAAATATGCTATTGAACTTGCCATTGTTTTCATGATCCTCTCTACGTTTCTTCGGAACAGGCTCACCATCATTGTCATCATCAGGTACCCCAATACCAATTCCACGCTGTCCCATCCGCTCGAAGATAGCGCGTACCTTTTCCAAAGGTATTCTGTCCACTTTGACAGTAGATGGACAAATCGGCAAACCTGCAAGAAAGTTATTGTAATCGTGTCGGATAACAACGGTCTTTTTCGATATACTTTTTGAAAAGCCGATGCACGTACCAATTGAATTTGATACAGCAATCCGCTGTTCATGCACTTCACATTGTATATCACATTTTTTAGAAGAGGGTCCAGCGCAATCGATTAACGGGATTTGGAGTATCTCCTTTGTAGAATCATCTGGCTGGTTCGTAATCTCCTCTACTGTTTCATTGCGCGTAGGTGTCACTGGTTCACCTCGCTGGTCTTTTGTTTCTCTTGCCTCTGGAAGAATCTTGCTTTCAGTTTTATGTGAATCTACTAGTTTATTCTGGCGTTGTTTATCACGTTCAGGTGAATCAATATAACTCTCGTGCGAGGACAATTCGTCAGAACCACTTTTTAAATGAAGATCTAAGTCGCTTGGATCAAAGACTTCTTCATTAGGATTCTTAGTACCCGGCTTGTCTTCTTTTCCATTTATTTTTGGAAGAATCTTGGTTTCACTTTTAAGCGAATCTGCTGCAAGTCCTTCCTGGTTTTTATCAGTTTCGGATTGATTAGTAGTACACTCTAACAAGGACAAATCGTCGGAACTTTGCTGGTCTTTCGTTTCTACCACGTTTCCAAATTTATGATCAACTTTAGATGAATCGTGACTTTTCGATTCGTCCGAAGAGGTTTCAGTCGAAGTATCTAATTCTTGCGTCTTCACAGCAGCCCTGTTTCTTTTGTGATATATATCGAGTTGTTCGATTTGTTCTTTCATCTCCCTTATAAAATTTTCGTCAGAATCGCTCAATATGGATGTGGATGACAGAATTTCAAGTATATTTAGCAAGCGATTCTTCTCTTCTTGGCTATGGATATGGATACCGGTACTAAGATCGCATGAATCGTGGGTTAGGATTTCTTTTAATACCTCAGCCGTTCTTCGTTTACCGAGGTGCACCTTTGCTACGGCAGAATCACCTTGTTGATCTTTTATTTCTACCACATCTGGCAATTGATTATGATCAATTTTGGATGAATCGCTAATTTTTGACGCTTCTGAAGAGGATTCGTCAGAAATGATGTTTACATAGGCGTGTAGCTCAGCAGCAGGTATATCGGGTTCGGGTACTGTATCGGAAATAATTTTCGTGTCTTCTCTTTTGTAAAACTGTTCTAATCTCTTCATTTCCGCTTTCAACTTCTGTAATATTGGTATCTCAGAATCGCTTAATGTAGAGAAAAGCGACAGATTTTCAAGTAATTTCCGCTCGCGATCATCCCTCTTCTTTTTCTTATTGTTGCTCCCCTTTTTTACGCCATGAAAATGTTTATGAGTATTACGATCGTTTATTACTGAAGAATTTTTAGAAGTGCTAGCTCCAACTAATATTCCAATATGGCTTATCTCTGTAGCACGTTCACCGTGTTGTTCGTTATTCCCTTCGGATTGATTATGTATCGTTTGTTTAGGTTCTGACGCATCTGTGCTCAGTTCTTTTTCAGAAACTGTAAGAAAGCAGGAACGAGAAGAAGAATTGTCAGAACTGTTATTATTGTTATTACTGTCTTCTAGTTGCTTGTTGATCGGTTTGTCTGCTTGGTAAGATTCGTAATTTGGTGCAAATGCCCCACCAACAAGAGGTATAGAATCGGGTGTAACGGCTGAACTACTTGCAGCAATTTCCGAGTTTAGTTGCACATTGGCTGGTGGTGGTTGATTTCGGACTGGTGGTGCTTTCTCTTCATCGCCTAATAATCGTTTAAATTCTCTAGCGGCATTGGCGAGTGCCTCAATTTTCTGCTCTTCAGTAAGAATAAGATCACATGGTTGAATGGGAATCGATGGGAATATTTCTGAATCATCCGAGCTGTACACAGATTCTTCTTCCAGAGATATATTGGATACATTATTTTCATCGTCATTATTGTCTGTTAAAACGGGAAAAACGATGATTTTTTGATTAAGTAGACCATACACATCCACGAGTTCATCGGGTACATCTGGAAAGTAGTCTAGCAGCGATTTGGATGAGTTCTTTCCATGTGTGTACGACCATTCGGCTATTTTTTCAATTTGTTTTGTTTGCGATGGGATGAGCATGCGCTGCATGGCCTGGTTATACAGATTAGCATCAAACGAGCACGTTGTCGTTCGTCGAACAAATTTATTCAACGAACGATGCGATCCGTTTTTTGAAATGGTATTTGCCGGATTAAGAACGCCGGTAGTGTCAACGGCATTGATTCCGTTCGCTACATCATCGCCCAGGATAACGCTGAAAGTGTCTCGGAACGGTAGGGAGACATCAACACTGGCATCGGATGGCTGCCCAGAAGTCGTCGCAACAGGTTTATAGTTGTTGCGCCGGAACGTGCGCAGCAGCTTTGTCGAGTGATGCGGTGGAGGGTTATTTTTCAACGCCGTCAACATACTCGGCACATTCATCACGCCGCACGGAGCGGACGATATCGGTTTAATCGATTCGTCTTCGTCCTCCGAGCTGGAGTCACGCAGTTTCCTGGGCTTGATGCGTTTGCGCTTCTTCCTATGCGGTCCTTCGTCCCAGTCGTCATCGCTGTTATCGCCGTGGAAGAGACTCTGCAACAGCGCTTCGTCTTGCCGCTCTAATTGCGCTCTGCGCTCAATACGCTCTCGCTCCACGTTCTGCTTTTTCTTCTCGAACAACTTGCCGAAGTCTATGTTAGCATAGTCGAGGTCTTTGATCAAGCTCTTGACGCTGGTTGTATCGCGCAAGAACATACTGCACAGTCGTTGCAGTTCCGGCCAGCTTTGGTTCCAGGTCAGAGGCTGAAAACGTGCGGCAAATAGCAAGACGATCACGTCGTCCTTCACATCGGGGCTGATTCCGGGATTCTCCGCTTCCACCACCTAAGAAGTTATATTACGTAGTTTGATTTAATAATAAATTACATCTTAACTATTAACAGTAAACTTTGCTTATAATATCGATTGAAAATGGTATTTAGAACTTACCTCGTAGATATTATAAGAGTGTTTAGAAGCTAACTTTAGCATTTGAGTATAATTGATGGGTTGGAAGTCCTCGAGGCATGACGAGCACACGAACAGAAGATCTAAATCTTTGAGATCTTGATCACATTCACTCTGCGGCGGATGTGCTGAACATCTCCAGCCGGCCGATGGGATAACATGATTTCCCAACGCCCTGGCCGATTCTACAAATTAGCAAAAGTAATTTTTATGTCATGGTAATGACCTGCCGACGGTATATGGTGGTATTCGCCCGCAAAAATATATAAATAGAAAATATGTTGCAGTTAACTTACCTTCCATGCGAACGAGCACGTCGGCTGTCGGGAATACACTAAAAGCCGTCAGGAGGCTCTCGCGCAACAGTTGCGGACTGCGTGGCACCCAATCCGCCATTCGTACAAAGGCGGCCGCGATGCGTTCAGTTGTCAGCTGGATACGCGCCTCGATCTCCTCTTGCGGCAATAACGACATCTCCGGGTCGGGCTCCTGCACCATGTTGCTCGCCCGGTCGTCCATTACTTCCGTATTCCAAGTACTCTGCGTCTTCAGACGTTCCAACATGTTAATATCTGTGCTGATCGCCTTCACCAATAATTCTAACTTGAAATATCGTAGCTTATCGGAAAACTATGGAAGAGAAAGACCATTGAAACAAGCGACAACAAAAAAAGAGAAACTTAAAGAACAGTTATCAATAACTTTCGCACCATGGACGTTATAGCGTCGCAGAAGGAATAAACGTGCTGGGAGCTGATAGAGCCGGGTATCAGACGGTGCCAGCTGAGCTGCAGCTTCTCTAAACCGTCGTAATAATCGCTATGTTGTAGCCAGACTGTCAACAGTTCGGCCAATGAATCCTTGCACTGTTCGTACGGGATAAGGACGGCCTTGCTCGTAAAGATAGCGGCCGCTAGTAGCGCTATCTGGCCGGCGTTGCGCCACAAGCGCGAAACATCGGCGCGCTTGCGTGTGAATCTCTTAACTAGATCGCAACCTTGGTCGTACGACATTCCCTGCAGCTGCGTACACAACATTTCATTACGAAAGACTTCCTAAGAGTTAGCCGATATTACTTACCTCGCGGCCGACGACGTCCGCCCGACCGGACTTCACCAGCAAAGTGATATAGACGTCGAAAGTGAAAAGCTTCTGGTCAATCGTCATCGTGAATTGGTTTTCGATCGGTAGGGCCTGTGCGAGGTCGCAACATTCCATCAAAGCCGTGACCAGGTTCAAAGCCATGTCCTCGCAGCGATCGTTGTACAGCTGCTTCAATCTCGTCAGTATCATATAGGGTGATTCCCTCATGAAGAACTCGTATTCTGTACAAATTACGACAGTTGAAATAAAAACAGTTGAGTAACGAGAATAAATACTACAAGTCTCACCCTCATCCTTTATAACTGTGTCGGGATTTGCCAGAATTCGACCGAGAATGGGGTTACCCCAAGGGTCATTCAGTACTCGAAGAAGTTGTCCGATATGATTCGAAAGTTTTGGCGCTATGGATATTAATTCCTCTCCACATCGTTGGATACTCGTCTCAAGTTTGTCCTCGTATTGTGCTAGATGTCAAATGAATGAAAAGTTGATTAAACCAAAGTGAGGCCATAATTTATGCGAAGAGTTTTAAGAGGAAAGGATTTTATTACCTCGTATATTAGTGGTCCATTTTCCGCAGAGAATAATGGTAAGCGTTTGATCTCGGAAGCAAAGGGCGATTGGAACGACCTGGTCAGCTGGAAAGGCGCGACAATGATTCGCCAGCTCCGTCCAACCCGTCATTAGGGATTCCACCCGTTTGTCTAGCGGTTGCTCGCGCTTTAGCACCACATCCAATTGCTGTAAGACAAGTAGCATTAAGGCTGTAATTACTCTACGTTTACCGACGCCCAGCCGCCCAGTTTATATATATACGTATATATATAAAACAATAACTGCGGTAAAGGTACAACTACTAAAACTATATCCGTATAGTGTTAGTAATCTTATATCCCTTTTCGGAAGGACAATGCTATGACAATGATCATAGAAGGTAGAGTGGAGGGAAAGAGAGGGGTAGGTAGGCCTAAATTGGAGTATGTGAGTCAGATAGTTGAAGACGTTGAGATGAATAGCTATAGGGAGATGAAGGGATTAGCTCAGGATAGATCGGCATGGCGTGCTGTTTCCAACCAATCTTTAGGATTGCGGACTCTTTAACTAACTAACTAATGCTATGTAAATTACTCCATAATTTCAATTATTCTCTTCAAAAATTTCAACCGGAATATAATAAAATTAATGTCTCTAATGTGCTTAAAATATAATTTTAAATGTCCTTAGGATGGACACAATTAATCGCGTTAAGCTGCAAAAATTGCATGTGAAAAATATCACAAATCTTATCCAGGATTGAAATGTTACGATATACGGACAATTTTAGTTCAATATTAAGTTTGGTACTTAGAACCTATTGAAACAAATTTTAAACTCGATTAGACTACATTTTTATAAATTCAGTGAAATAAAAATGAAACGTAAGAAATTTTGAATAGTACAATTACATAAATATAATAAATATAATCTTCTTAAGATGGCTATAAAATGTGAAAGACGCTATTAATTATTTGATCACTTATGAAACTTATTTGATAAAAAACACATGGAAAATGTGAGAGGCTGAATAAGAAATGAGATCCGAGGATACCGACTTTTGTTCATTTTGACGTTCCACAAGTATCCCCAAAGAAACAATATTTGAGTGTACATTTACATAGCGGTTAAAAATGATATAATACACATATATGCAGATGTTTACCGCGTGCAGCTTATCGTACAAACTAGGAGGATCCATTATGTGTCCCTAATTTAACAAACACAACAATGTGTACCCAGAAGAAAAGTTTGCGAAATATGGCCGCTCGGTCAAAACATTAGTTTGTTTTCTTTACCAACTAATAGATATATTTATGATAGAAAAATAACGCACTGAAATTAACGGAACAAAATGTTTATCAACATGAGATATTTGTTCTTATATTATTGAGTCTTCTGTGGATTTATTAACAAGATTCTCACCGCCGAACGTACCGACATATTTACAATATTACAAATCCGACATCTTTAAATCACGACCATACTATAAGCGCAGCCTCGAATGATGAGCACGGTGAACGCAATTGTTTCTGATGCGTTGTTACTCATTGAACGATATATTCAACGAGCGACATTTATTTCGATTTCGAACCGGTTTGAATTCAAACTGCATTCCTAGTTTCGATGTTTCATATATTTTTTTTACTGCGATTAGTTATTTTATATCTAAGTGAAGTACTATTGTTTGGGTAATATAATATTATATCTTGTTGAAAATATTGCTAACATCTATATTCCTAAAATACGAAAAATTATTTTAAGCGTGGAAATTTTGTGTAAAATAAAAAATTAACCGCCTTATGTGAAAAAACAAATGCATTCATATTTTTAAATAAACGTTCGCAAATTCCCGCTAGGGTGTTCTAAAATAATATTTAAAAACAATAGAGATTTTGTAATCTGTAGCACAATTGTCTTTTTTATTCGTATTAGCTATACGTTACTTACATTTATAAAATTACAATAAAAAAATATAACAATAAATTATTTTAATTCGCTAGTTTACGAAATAATCAAACTATAATGTATATATTGTCATTGCAATAATACTTATTTCATGGAATATTGTAGCTGTTTTTAAATTGGTCTTGAATCATTTTATGCATTTTAATTAAATATTAAATTAATCAAATCAATTTAAAAATCCTTTATGGTATATGAAAAAATAATTAAATTAAAAATGTTCAATCTGTTTGGAATTGTAATATGGCTTCAAATTATTACATCAAGTTAATTATTTTATTTGTTTATTATAATTTAATGTATTTGTTAATTTTGATTTAATTCGTTAATTTTAGAAATTATTATATAATAAAAATTTAATTTAATTTCTACCTTGGCAACCTATGAATCTCTATATCTATTGACTGACGTATGTCTAACACACGACAGTTAACATGGCGTTGTCAACAACAATGGTCATTGAAATGCAAGTGTAGCACCTACAGGAATAACTCATGTACCTATGAGCTTAGTAATCGAGGATCCCTAGGGAGTATTGGGTACTGTTATTGCAATCGAAAGCACATTGGTGCGTCCCGAACATATTGATTCAACGATGAACGGCTTGAGCTTTAGTGAACTGTGTTGCTTGTTTTGTTGTCCGCCCTGTCCGAGTCGAATTGCCGCCAAGCTGGCTTTCCTGCCTCCGGATCCCACATACGAATTCATAGCGGACTCCAGCGGCAAATGCACACTCAATCTGACCGATCGAGCTGAATGGCAATACTCGGAGCGCGAAAAAGAAAACGTGGAAGGTTTCTATGCTCGCACCAACCGCGGCAACCGAATCGCCTGCTTGTTTGTACGTTGCAGCACCACAGCTCGATTTACAATATTGTTCTCGCACGGGAATGCCGTTGACTTGGGACAGATGAGTAGCTTCTATTTGGGCTTGGGATCGCGGATAAATTGCAATATATTTAGTTACGATTACTCGGGCTACGGCGTAAGTTCTGGTAAGCCCAGTGAGAAGAACCTG
This sequence comes from Leptodirus hochenwartii, assembly GCA_947310635.1. Classification (NCBI taxonomy): domain Eukaryota; kingdom Metazoa; phylum Arthropoda; class Insecta; order Coleoptera; family Leiodidae; genus Leptodirus; species Leptodirus hochenwartii. The sequence goes on along the minus strand of OX371187.1, from coordinate 1,022,659 downwards.
TACGCGGATATCGATGCTGCGTGGTTGGCTTTAAGAACCAGATATGGCATTAGTCCCGAGAATATTATTTTATACGGACAAAGTATTGGAACTGTGCCCACGGTCGACCTCGCATCCAGATACGAAGTTGGGGCAGTTATTTTGCATTCGCCGTTGATGTCCGGCATGAGGGTCGCCTTTCCTAATACGAAGCGGACATGGTTCTTCGACGCCTTTCCCAGGTGAAGTGATTTGCATATTTGTGTATGACTTAATAATAAATCTTTATTGTATAGGCCAGATAATTACAAAGGTAACAGAAACGTAACATAGCTATAGTTTAAGACCTACCAAAGTATAAAAGGGTTACAACAAGTCAGAAAAAAACATTAGATAGCTAATACTAAGCTAGAATTAAAAATAGAAGAACTCGTTGAAAGAATATGTTGCAATTTCACATAACAGGTTGAAGCATTTAATTTTAAACGTGGCAAGATTGATCGTTACTGGCAGATGGTTGAAAAATTTTAAACAGTTCAACAAACATCCCCTTAATATAAAAGAGTTTCATTGTATATATTCATTACTAATTTAGGCTTATATCTTGATTTGGTTATTACAAAAGTTAGCATCAATATTTTTAATAACGTCTTTGAGATGTTCTAAGCATTTATTTAACAATATAGTTTCTGATTTTTTTCTCTTAAATACTATTTTTCGTATTACAGTATTGATAAAGTGCCCAAAGTGACATCACCGACTTTGGTGATCCATGGTACAGAAGACGAAGTAATCGATTTTTCACACGGCCTTACCATATTTGAAAGATGCCCCAGGGCCGTGGACCCATTATGGGTTGAGGTTAGTGAAAATTGAAAAAATGCAAATGATTTACTGCTTAAATTAGTTAGATTCTGGGTATTCTGGAATTTGATTTCTGTGTGCGAATGTATTTTTAAATTTATTGTTTTATATTGGGAATCGATCTCCCTATTTACGAATAGATACTTTTCGATACAAAAGTGGACAGCGTATTTTTTATTATGATTTATCAGGATTATTTTGTTAGCTGAATTGGCGAATTTTTATTTATTCTTTGTTGTACGTATTTATATACGCACCTAATTTATATTAGGTTTAACAAAAAAATGCTTCATGCTCACATTCATTTTTTAGTAAAATATTAAAACATCGTGCATAAAAATAACATTAAAAGCAAATATTTCATTGTTGCATTTATCTTTGCTAATATTGCTGCAGAGATTAATAATAATATTTTACCTTGTTTTCACGATAATACGAATATGATAATAAAGTAATTATTATTTTTAATGCACTTTTTCTACTCTCCATTGTTTACAAAGTATTACAGCAATACTTTATTTGTTCAGTATTTTCATACGACAATTTCTTTTTAAAATATCTAATCAATAATTGCCATATTATAGATTATAAATGGAATCATACAACTTTCATTTGAAACATATAATTATTTCAATGAAACATAATTATTTCATTGTAGGACTAATTCAATAGAAACGTAAATACAAACATAGAAATAAAAACATAATTAGAGGTCTTAGTCAATACAAACATAAATTAATATGTGTGCTATTATACTCGATATGAAGTAGTCAACGGAAATATATATATATATTAGATTGTTAAACGAATGAATATTAGGGCGCTGGTCATAACGACGTAGAACTATACAACGTGTACTTAGAGCGACTGAAGCAGTTCGTGAACGTGGAGTTGGTCAACTGACAGCAGGCCGGCGGCGGCGGCGTTGTTGTTGCGACGTCGACCGCCGCAGCAGCTGTGCTCACAGCTGCAACTGCTAACAGCACCGCAGCTGTCAGCAACAATAGCAACAGTAAGGCAGTATCGAGGGCGGCCGGTGTGGCGGCGACGCCATCGTCACCGTCGTCGCCCTCGCCGCCGCCATCTCCCGCCGTAACAACGGCCGCAACATCGGCACCAAGTGTCGCCAGTAACGCCGCTACTAAACCGCCCAGCAATAGCAGCAGCGCTAGCTCAAATACCACCTCCACTACAACTGTTACACCGTCAGGTATTGTTACTATCTTGCACCTCCTGCACTAAATCAGCCTGATGTAATTGACGGAATCCCTTATGTATATTAGCAATGATTTTTTTTATTAGATCAGTACATTGAATTATGAGTATAGTTGGATTATATTGTTTCAACAACATATCGCCTATACAATATTACTACTTGGCCCGATTCTTTAAGATCTCTTAATGTTATGCTCATAAAATATATGCGTGTCTTTGGTATGTGTGTGTGTATAAATTTTACATTAGTAACAGCTTCGACAACGGGAACAGCTACTGCCGTGCAATCGTTACGCAGCAACAACGTTGGTAGCGACGTCGCGATCAACACCAACAACGACGAGCAGACGGTACACAACAGCGTAGAGACGAGCGCTGCGAGCAACGCGAACGGAAGTTCCCCTGGCGAGAAGTTACTCTAGCCCGGGGCCATCGTGGGCCGGCCAGCACCCACCGCCGCACAGTTAACGTTGGGGGCGACAGGCGCTGCTCGACTCACGACCACATCTACATCGATCACAACACCGACCGGCGATAGAGACGCTAACAATCACACTGCTGCGCTTCAATACCAGGTATATAGCGAGTTCTTCGGGATTTCGCCAGATATTTGCAGGTTTTCTTGCAGGTTCTTTTGCCAGTGCCGGCTCCGGCAGCGCTGTTCGATCGTCAGCAGCAGCAGCAGCCGCTTCCGGGTGCGCAGCGACCTTCTCCCAGACTTAAGGTGAAGAACAGTAAACTTGCTGGCGGTAATAGTAAGGAACATAGTACTGTGTGTAACGGTACCACTGTGAACTGTGTCGCGCCCCAGTGTCGCTGTCCGCCCGTCTTAGAGACGACTTGCTAGTTCGTGTCCTAGTACGAAACTGAAACTCGCTACGGACTTGAATTGTCTTCAGTAGTACGATAGTGTTGTGCCACCTCTATGAATTGCATGAACAAATCATGCAGATTTCAGCTTCATCGTCTGTAATTAAATTGTCATTCACCCTTTCTGGGTGTCCCCCTGATATACAATTTTGAGGAATTGCGAAAGCGATATTAAAAGTTATTTTGATTTGAATGCCGCGATTGCGTAATTTCGATGAGAATCAACGACTTGGAGAGCAGTCTGTATATATACAGTATTATTGGTTGGGGTGGCTCCTTTTCACTCGCTCATTTATTCTTTTATGAGATTGACGACGTATGCGGGTGACCATGAATATGTATGGAGAATGTTTAGGGTAGATAGCGCAATTTGATAAAAAGACATACTCGTAAATCAATTTTATTATTTATATCGCACATTTTCGAATAGATTCTATATCTTACGATAATTATTGGTGCTAGAAGAACAGGAATTTAAGTGTTTGATCTTATTAATTTAGAAAAATATTATCTTAACAAATTCTAATAGAACTATAATATAGACCAAACGGCTAATTATTCATTCTTGTATATATGGGGTCACTCGTAAAGTTTAAATAATACCATTATTATCTAAATAATTTATAATTGTAGCGTGAATTTTGTTCAATATTTTAGACTTTCTTCATCGATTCGCGTTTACCAGTTTTTTTTTTTTTTTTTTATAATATAAAGACAGAATGAGAGATTTGGTTTTATTTAATTTTGGGACATTGTGCTATAACTGTGAATATGTATAAATGTTACAACGGACATAACATGTGCAAATATATGAAACATACAATTGATATAATAACATAGATATCTTAATACTTAATCAAATTTGTATATCGTAACATTTAATCGAAATTCTAACATTTTATGAATCTTTAACATATTGGGCGATGAATGAAGTTATTTTAATTTAGTCACTATCTCAGACTGTAAATACTGACAATCCTAACCATGGGGTCGTTCGTTTAAAGTAGTATACTATTTTGTAAAAATCGCGTGAAATCGCGAGGAATTAAAAACAGTTTAGATAAAAGTCTTCAAAATCTAAATTTCATACTAGCAATACGCATTAATTAGAAAATAGGAGTTTAACCAATATTGATGGATTAAAGCGCAACGGTTCTATATAATTTATGTCGTTTCTCAAAGTATTAACTTTCTACTAATGATTTGTAAATATAAGAAATGCATAAAAGTACTTTTTGAAAATCCTTGGGACCGTAACTTCTGGCTTGTCATACTATTTGCTTTGCGTCTTGATTCATCAATATATTGAAACGTATTCGATATTTTCGTTTATATATAACGGCTCCATTTTTCATGTGGGCATTGCGCCACGTACTAATCTCAAGTATTTTTCAAACCAAATAAGAAAAATCACAATTGCCTGTTTTTTTGATTGAATATTTTATCGAAAACTGCCTTGAACGTTGTTACAGTATAGCATTTACGAGTTCAAATGCAACACCAATTCCTCAACATTATTTATTTCTGATTTACATATCTTTAATAAACAGGCAGATATTGTGATAACTTGTATAAGTTAAAAGCTATACAAATATTTTTTACATAGTCATATTCCTGTGTTTGTTTTAGTGTGCAATATTACGTAAAATTTACGCTTTCGAAGATTCACGATGATTAAGAGAATTGTAATTTTTGGGCTTCCATAAAAATACCCTATCTTATTTCTTAGACTTTATAGGAGGCCTAATTTTCCGTCATTTCTACTTGATTTCATTGTTCATGTTAAGCATAAGATAATCAGGTTACTGTCTCGGAAGATAACCATTTAGGAATACTTCAGACAAAAATAAAATCTAGTAAACAATAGTTGCCTTATAGACTTACTTAATCACAAAAATAATATCGGAAATTTTACAGAGTTGTTTTTCTTAATAGGGCTGAAAAACAATATTTGTCAAGTACGAGTCGAACCTGAAGTGTGCACAAATCTAGGTTTATTGAAATTACTGTCCCTTTATTTGAAAGGGTACTTACCCCGCAAGGGGTAACGAACAGTCGCCTTGATTTCTTGGTCACTACTTGCAGTCCTACATAACAGTAATTTATGACAATCCTCAAAATTTTACAGATTGAGTCTCAATTTAGTTGAAGAATTGCATTAAAAAATTTTAGCGTGTACTTTTATGTATTGAATTTAATTTTTATGTGGCTTTCTGGAATATATTTAAATTGATCCGGGTAATCATAGACTTATCGACTTTCGGGTTGTACTCGTATTACCCGCACAAATCTAGTTTTTAGTCCTGTACGCACTTAATTTGTTTGAGTTATTAGCAAGTCATTTTTAAATGATTATGTTAATCTTGTACATAGATTTAGCTTGTAGATAGATACGATTTGAACGATGGACTAGACTGCATTTCGTAAGAAGACCATCGTTACGACATATTTATATATATAGTTAAAAAAATAATTACAAGGAATAATAAGCGCGTGCTCTTACTTGAAGACTCGCTCAAAGCATTCGTGATACTTTGTATAAATGAAAACTGTACTAAATCGTTAAAAGGGTCTCGTAAGTCTTAAAAACAATATTTCAAGCACTACTACCGAGTTATTAGGTAAAAAGTGAAATTTTTAAAAACTTATATTTCGACTGATTTGCTAATTGTCGAATCTCATTGAATTAAATTTACAAGTTTGTAAATTATTGGCTATTAGTCTTAATTCGTGGGTCTGTATTTGTAAATATCATTTTCGAACTGAAATTATTGAAATTTGTAACTAATGAATAAGATCTTTATTGGGATAAACACATTACTTTAACTACATCGTTTCTAATTTAGTTACATTTACGTTCGGATTATTTTCCGTCCATGCAAATTATTTGCTGAATTTCAATGCGGTACGGTACGGTACTGATAAACGGTAGGGTTTATCAAATTATAATTTCAATATTTGTTGAAACTTGTTCATGTATATTTGATTTAAAATTACCTTGGCTACAACAGTCTATTTATATTTGTTCTTCGCACTGCAGTGCGATATAATTTTCTTGATAAGGCTGTTTATTTGACATGGTTTTAAAAATATTCTTAATTGTCAGTATTACTATGTTACTTTATAGATGTTGTGATTTAACTCGGTTTTATTAATAGACCTTTTGTATAATTATGATACATATAATAACATATCTTCATTATTTCAGTTGTGCATTTATAATTGTATACAATTTTGTTCACTTACATAGGTAATAACTGTAAATTGAAAAATAAATACTTACTACTTGCAAGATAGCTCGCTTTCTAAAGCAGGCTTTGATGGCGCGTTAGCAAATTCCATTCATCAACGAAATGATTTTCATTCTCGGAAGAATTTTTTAAATGTTTTAAATAATGCGTGACCAAAAAATATTTAAGTACAGTAAAAGAATAAGTCTTCATTTGTAACTATGAATTATAAATACTAACATTGTTTATAATATACTAATATATAGTATTTTAAGTAACGATACGAATTAGAAACATCGAGAAATATATCTTCGTTTGGCATATAGTATCTACTAGTCATTCTTCCGATTCTTCTATAAATGGTCATCCGTGTAATAAGAGACGAATACAACATCTCCACCTACATTTATCAAACATTGACCCTAAAATACAATTCAAAATTTAGTAACACGGAATTATATAGGAAGTGATCCTGAGATTATTTCCAAGAGTAAATGTAATAATTTTATCCCCTGAAAATAAAATTATAACTTTGGAAGTCCGATTAAAAATGTTTCCAACTGCTATTTACCAACTTTCGGTAAACTATCTCCTGAAATATTAATCTCCCATAAGAACCACTTGCACATTTGAAATCATTGGATCAAATCCTATTAGAAAACGCCATAAGTAAACGTTCGAAAATGTTTTGAAAAAATTACAAAAAAAAAAAATGAAAACCTTTTTCAGTTTTTTAAACGATATTCGCTAAACTATTTAAATCACAACGAAACTTCTTGAACATTAAGAATTCGGAGATCATTTCCAAGTAGAAAATGTTCCTTTCAATCATTTTAGCTCGTGATAAAAGTGGAAAATTTGTATTGGGAAGTCCATTAAAAAATATTACAAATTAAAATTAATAATCTCCCTGTAATTAAACATATACATTATAGACTTCTTCAATTTTGATTATTACATATTATATGTTGATTAATGTTTCAATTAACGGTGCAGGTATGTGTAGTACATATATGTATTTTTAACATTAGAATTTATTCCATCCTACTTCGATTTCAAACGGGCAATTTATATTTCGTATCGCATGATTATATAATCTTACTTGATTTTTATGTAAATTGTGATTTAGAATACATTCCGTCAGATAATAAGCTACCATCGCATTCCCACCAAGTGCGGTCACATGAGAACGTACGATGGCAAGAACTTCTGTTATAAAGCTATGCATAAAACCACTTAAGCCTCCCTCCTAGAAAAACAAATACTGTCTGTAAAAGTTCCCGAATTGAAACACATTTAAAATTAACTGTTAATTAGCTTTTGATTTCATATAAACTATAAATGAAGTAAATATAAAAGGGACATGTACTTCTCTAATAGAATTGGTTTCCCTGATAAAGAAAAAGTTCAAATTTCCCAAATATTTCTCAATTTTCCCGCCAGGAACGTATGATAACGGTGTAATGTCCACCCCATGTCTTTCTTTGTAGGGTAACTATAAAGTAAAAAATGAATAAAAATTGGAGACTTAATAGGCGATAATTATTTACATGATGCTGCTTGGTCGTAAATTTATTACGAACTGGCGATTTTTGTCGATGCTTCACATTTTGAGTTGTGTGCAAATAATTCGTATTAACGGTTGCGTTATTTTCCGGAATTAAATCGTCTTCTATGTTAAATATCAGATCCTCATCTGAAGAAATAAGATACAACGTAAGCCCAATTATCAATTACTATCGACGAGTATTACCATTTCTTTTTTGTTGGATGTTCTTTCGTTTTGATTTAGAATTTTTTTGAGCATCGCCCAATCCTAACGCCATACCTAATAAAAAAATGCCGGCGGTCAAAGACAAGCTGCGCCACTTTTTATATTATATTTCACTTTACCGAGTACGCAGAGTTGTATCTCGTCAGGTTCTGGCGATTCGACCCTAAATTGCAAATGGCAGAGTGCACATGGCACCATTCGGCGCAACTTAAAATAAACCGTTTGCAAGAGTCGATGGAAATGGCGATCGAAATTGTACGGGGGTTGAACACGACTGCGCCATACTTGCGTAAACATCTGCAAGTTCTTCACGATCTCCAAGTCCTCGAGACCACCGGGAACACGTTCGGTGTTAACCACGTGGAATCCGTCCGGTGGACGAGGCTCCATTAACAGATTTAATTCGGTGACATCCTCAGGATCATCTACCTATAAATTTAGTTCCATAAAACAGACAGACATACGGGGGATTTTTTAAAATTTACTTCTAATACGCAACAGTCTTTGTTTCCAGAATTTAATTCCATAGATGGACGATCATCGTCTGAATCGTCATCCGATAGAATTCTATTGTTATCTAAATCCTGAAATATGCAAATAATATAATTGACAATTATAGTAAAATTATTATATTTAATACATTGATTAACTGATAAATTTCTCTATTTTTCTTAACAGTCTCGTGCAATTTTCGTTGCAATTTGGCAAGTTTTTCTTCATCTGTAGATCGAAGTTTTGGTATTGGAGGAACTGGCAGTGGCGTTAAAAATACCGCGGTACCGGTGGCGATGCCGATCAACATACGCTCACCGATTGAAATTCGAACGTTCAAACCAAAAATCGCATTCATACCTTTCACCTATAACAACGAATCGTTACGATTATAACAATCCTTCGTGCAAGTATAATTTATTTAAAGACCTTTAATTTATTTAAAAGAAGCCTGTGTAATTCGTATTCCAGAAAAGGCAATCCGTCTGATATTTCTTTCGCATTCGATTCACCTTTAAGATCTTTCAATGGACGGCAAACGTACGATTGCAAGAAACAGCCGCGGCCTTGCGTTGGGATTCCTTCAGGTAACTCGATGGTTGCTATTAGAACATCGGGTACCTTTCGCGACCTGATTGATGATACTCATTATATTCAGGCTGGTGTAAAATCCATTAGTTGTGAAAGATGCAGAGAGTTGAATCCGCAGACGATTTAACCCGAATATGTACGCGTTAACGCATGATTACGATAATCAAAATCATCATCCTAATCATTATCGACTTCGGCGTACGCGCACTTAAATTCCGCAGCCAGCGGTCCCAACTCTCTTCATGTTCTACTACTTCATTTCGGCGTGGAATAAAGTATAAAAACTATGTAATAAATAATTATGTGGTACTAACCGACATACTGAACATTTGGAGGTGGTATTTCTCAATTGAGCTACTTTAGCTTTATATGGCAAGTGGCAGATTGTACAACCCTGCGACGAAATGTGTGCGCTAATGGGCGCGCTAGTTAGTACTGGATGTATTAGGTCTTTATCAGGACTTTCTGACATAGTTTTTACCTGAGGCTGTAAAGTTAGGGAGTAAATGTCCATTTTTTTACATTACAAACTACCGTGCACACAATATTACCGTATTTGGAGCGAAATAATCTCCGATCTTGCCGCTAAGAAGCCGTTCTTTCTCAAAATCGTTTCTATCTAGCGATGAGGTCATATTCTCCGTATTTGGAATTGTTGTTAATAAAGATGGATAATTTGTATCATTTGAGCCGATCATATCACCGCACTGATAACCAATTACAGCCGCTGTTCCACTTGCACTTAAAACGCATACTTCTTCACTAAAGACAAAAAATATATAAAAAGATGAGTCCAAAAGCGTATTTAAAATTCATCACTCCGGCTCCGGCTGTAAGTGATTGCATAGAATTTGATTCACCAACTGTAACTGAAAGTATTATAGAAGCCAAATGCACATTCCGAATTTATAAACAAATTTAAAAAAAATTATTGGGCGCATAGCGCTTGAAATGTACATCTAGCTACTTAATGCTTGTTACGGTATTTTGGTGATATTCTATATTATTATAAACAAATGGTTTGATTTACGTTTTTTTTTGGACGATATTTTATACAATTGCCAAAGTGTTATTTAAAAACTGATTACGCACTTACCAAATACTAGTGGTTTCTTTGTATCCAAGCACAGCGTTACAATTTAATGCACGTGCATGAGAACGAATTTCCATTCTTATTTCGGACCACCAGATATCTCTAGATTCGGGTTCCTCAAAATTCGTGATGCGTTCTAAAAGTTTTACTGATCGAGCGTTTACTGCTCCACCTAATAAGAAATCGACAATCACGTAAAATATAAATGTATGATGTAGAAATATGTATTTCAAGATGAGTTACCTAAGAATGCTATAAATCCCAGTGGATATTGAGACATGGTAAGGAAAGGATATTCCAAAATATCGAAATTTTCTTGAGGTACCGTGGAACGAATTAAGGCGTTATTTGCGCGCATGTAATGACCGCTAGAATATCCGCCTGAGCGATCGCTTCCAGTCAAGCTATTGCCTATAATAAAGAGCAAGCATTTTTACTATTGTGCTATTAGAAAATCTTTAGAAAAAATAAGCTGCCTGCTCTCCTCATATTTAATACTCGAAGAACAGAATTTTACTGCTGCTAGGAAAAAATATTCTCATTAAAAAAGGTTGTTCTAGAATCCAGAACAGTATTTTCCAAATAATTGCGGAAAAAACGAATTGTAGAAGTTTCGTTGATTAGATAAAAACCACTGAACAAGTATGCGCGCATGCGACTTATTATGCGTTTGGAAAATACTCCTCCAAAAAATATATTCACTACGGAACCATAAAGATAGTTATATGAAGATAATTGTGGAGTAAAAGAAGTCCTTTGGGAAAATCGGCAGCTTATTTCTTTACGATAATCGACCTTTTAGAATGCTCCTTAAATACATACTAACGTCGATTAGAAACATAAATCTACACAGTTAGATAGAAAAAAGAATCATGTATTTTTTAGGGATACCCTACACCTATTCTGCAGTTGTAAGTTGTTACCACAGATGATTGCTATGTTTCAGTGTATTTTGTAGTTGGAAAATCGAGTGTATATTTAGAAAAAGTAAAGACAATGATATAAGTAATGCGGTCGAATGCTGAAAGTAAGGCACCGAATGTATTAATGAACGCAGTTACGTAGAAACACGAATATAAAACACGGAAACTAGCACAAATGGCAAGCACATCGCACATCGCTCTTATCGCCATCGCATAGATATGATAAAAATACTCACGTTTCCTAAAGAATCCGACTGGACCACAATTTAACCCATCGGAAACCAAAATATTACTTTCACAAAAAATTCAAAATATTTTTATATATTCGAATAATATAGTCAAAATAGCTGTTTCAGGAGGACATATGCTCAAGGACAAATGCTCAAGAAGTATCCTAAATAAACTCCTGAAACAACCGCTGTATATACGGTATTGATTGAGGCAGCAAATAATAAAAACACGAACTGAAACAATGTTTCTGTTACTGACCTTTGGATGTAACGCTCAAATCCGAATCACTGGACCTGCGGTGAATGCTATTCAATTTAGCCGGCGAATGGGGTGGTTGCAAAGGCGGCTGCAACGGAACTGGTATCAATTTTTCGTTCAAGGTCGAGGCTCCTACAGATTCAGACCGCTGATGGTGGAGCATCTGCTGTACAATCGGCTGCGGTTGCGATGTTGGCAGCACTGTCAGCGATGCCGTGGGGGGAGGCGTGGACGGCGGTGATGCGGCTAGCTGCGGTTGCTGCGCAACGGGCATGATCGGCAGCGGTACCTCTTCATCGTCTAGCCTATTGGTTGTTAGGTGCGCATGCGTTGATTCGATTGTATTAGTTTGGTGGTGATGATCGGTGCCGGAATTAGTCGGATTAGTGGAGAATATGAACGGGTTATTATTGCTGGGTCGCTTGGTAGGCTGCGAGGTCGCCAGCATTTCGTTTGCGGTCTCCATCAGCACGTTGTCCAAAGCACATTGGAGCAGGCCTCCGGGTCTCACTTCGTCTGAATCTGATTTAGATCGCGACTTTCGCTTGAAGAAAGAACGGACTTCGTGCGCAGCGGATTTCTTTTTGGGGGGTGATTTAGTTGCCAGGTTGCTTTTGTCTTGAATAGTTTTGTCGTCGTCGGGTGTTTGAACTTCCACTGGCGATTCTTGACTAGAAGTCACCAGCATTTCGTTTACGCTCTCCATAAGCACGTTTCCCAATGCTGTATTCAATAAGGTGTTTTTATTGCGTATGCTTCTTCCAGTCCTCTTTAATTTACTTACAACAGTATTTTTAGTTTTCTTTGCGAAGTTGATCAGTTTCGAAATTGGTTTTGCTTTACCATCAGATCGAATTGGATCATGCTCCAGTAGACTATTAGCTTCTGAAACAACAGTTTCAGGTGTATTCATTTGATTCGAAGGTTCATCGAAAACAATATCCAAAGATGTATTGCAACTCTTCATCGGTGTTTGGTTTTTATTACTGAAATATTCTGATAGTGAAGTACTAGTTGAGGATTTAACTAGTTTATCGCGAGTTACAGTACGATCGCAGGTAAATTTTAATGTGGCTCCTTCCTGTATTGTTTTTGGGAATTGCACGGTAACGTGTTCATGACTCTGGAAGTTGCTACCGAATGGTTTGGTCTGCAACGTTTCGTGGGATTTATGGTGAGATTTACCCTTAGGCCATTCGCTACTTTGCTCAGCTAATTCTTTGAGACATATAAATGTGGCCGATTTGTTCATGCGTTTATCTTGAATAGGTAAACTCTCAGACACCTCAATTTCTCGTTCAATGTGTAGAATTGCTGAGTCGTGGCCATTCGGTGGAGGTGATGCCACACTATTATTCCGAAATATGTTTGTGAATGGTACACCAAGAACAGTCTCGTGCGATCTGTGACGCTGCTTCTTAACAGCGGGAGTTTCTATGACATGACATTGGTCCATATTGTGAGATATAGATCGTCTGGAAAATTGGTTTTTTACCACTGACAAAGCACTCGTTTCTTGCAGTTTGAAGATGTTAGTAAAAGGAATACTTAAAACTGTATCACCAGAAGCAACCGTTTCTTTTTGCTCTTCGGTATCAGACTCTACATCTTGGACTGTTAATGTGGGTTTAACAGGAGACGAATTGACTGGCTCGAATACAGTATCCGAATTGTCCACGTCGTCTATAACATCTTTCGCTAGTTCCAAGTAGAATAAATTCTTGGTATTCTCGTGAGTTCTCAGTTCCTCTATATGCATTGATGAAGAATCTAGCGGAATCATGCTTAGTTTACGAGCGTTCTTTACAACTTCGCCAATATCTTCTATACCCGCTAGTGAACCAGTTTGAGAATCATCCTCTTCATCTTCATCGTCGTCATCATCATCATCTTCATCATCATCATCATCTTCATCATCATCATCATCATCATCGTCATCATCATCGTCTAAACTGGACTGCGACGTTTTGGATGAGCATGAACCTAAAGACGTACTTGGTAGCGACAGATACGACCCAGCAACATCAGCACGAGGTAAATCCGGCGCTGCAGATGGTGGCGCATCCGTTGTGGAAGCGACTATAACAAAAGCGGGCGAACTGGATGGTGTCGGCGCTTCCGCGATACAATCTAAACTATTCGCCGCTTGAATAACCGACCGTACTAAAATCTCCGCCATACCAGAAGCATCGCTGTGTGTTTTCCTATACCTAACATTCGCTTCGTTGTCAGACAATTTAGCTTTCAGATGCGTGATGCGTTTGGACAGTTTCGAGCGGGAGGCGTGCTTGAACCTCCAGAACCGGTTGGAGATGCGATAAGTGCTGTTATGCGGTCGACCTCGCATGTCCTCCTGTTTAAGCAACGTATGTAAGGAGTGACTGTGGTGCAAAGAGTCAGGACTGGATCTGACCTGATTCATCTCTTTGTCGGATAAGTGGCGGGTGATTTGAGCTAGAGGTTTGCTCGTGTGATGATGGATATGGGTGTGCGGCTGCTTGTGATGGTGGTAAATGGGGACAGCTGGTAGAGGGATCAGAGGAGGAGGTGGACACAGAAACGGGGACACACTGTTATACAACACGCTACGATTTGTGTTATTGCCGTTATTAGTTATCGGGTTATTCAGAAAGAAGCCCTTTGTTGAACCGAGAAACCTCATGTAACTAAGAGTTGCGCGCCTGCGCCATGCAATAGCAGAATAAAGAATATATTAGACATTCTAGTAAAGAAATATAGAAGATAGATTTGTTTATTGATTAATTCATACTCCCGTTCAGCATTAATTTATTTATAGAATTATATAACGCATAATAAGCACGCGTTAATTATTTATTTTTAACTTGCAAAGGAGTATACATAGAACCAATTAGAACTGGAGCCACGAAATAAATTCTTCTTTAATAGTTTTTGCAACTATTTCTCCGTTTCTATGTGGTTCAAGATAAATGACATTTAATTCGTTAGAAACTTACTCGTCTCCGTTGAGCTCCTCTGCCATTGTACCAGAAATTGCGTGCCCATGAGAGATCTTCTCCAGAGTAACGGCCGTTCCTATTCCTCGAGCTACAATTCCCGATTCACCCTCCAAATCGAACGATTGTCGATAACCGATGACCGCATTTCCACCTAAGTCCAAAGCTTTCACACCGATTTTTCGCTGCAGTTCCCCGGCTAATTTGCAGAACAATGTTTGGCGGGCTTCATTTGAAGCGCGAGGTGTCCGAATCTTATCAATCCATTGATATTCTGGGTCATCGTTGACAATCAGTTCTTCCACGAAGCCGTGAACTGTATGAGCATGAAAGCCATGCGGAACAGCCGGCGCTGCAACGAAATCAAATATTTTTTTATCAATATTTCATCACACAAATACCGTAACTCAAAGCATTAAGTATCTAGATGCGCATTTCGAAGGCTACGCCCCCATCTTCAGTGGCACAAGATAAAAACGAATTAAAATGTCTTCGAAATGCGCATCTAGCTACTTAATGCTTTGAGTTATGGTATTCGGGTGATATTCTATACTATTATTCAACATCGTAGTCATCTTTTTTTTTTTTTATTATCACTACGGTGTTAAATTATAATATAGAATATCACCCAAATACCGTAATAAGCATTAAGTAGCTAGATGTACATTTCAAGCGCTATGCGCCCATCTTCAGTGCTACGGTATTTGGGTGATATTCTATATTATCGTAGTCATCATTTTTTTAATATTTCATACTTTTGTTTTTACTTTATTGTATGAATACGATGATCCGGAGTTTGGTTTATATATTAAATTAATAACTGTAATTCTTTGTTGCTTGCACACGCTTTATGAAATATCTGACCAGCGTAACGAAAATTGGCACTTACTCAAACATTTTAATAGAGAAGCGACACTTTACAGACAATAAACTTATGAATATATGCCCACAATAGCTTCGTTTCGTAACTTACAGAAAAAGAATTGAATCCCGCAAGAGGATTGTCTGAATTTATTGAAATCGGAGAAGTGTTCCACTTTAACCGTGATGTCTACTTCGCCTCGAATGCCGTGCATAGTATCGTAAACTGGCAGCCAACCAGACATCATCGTCGTGTTGCTCGAAACATTGTCCCTTGTTCTCGAGTCTCCGTACCATTTGTTCAGTTGACCAGCGGCTGGTAATAGCAATGGATTCAAGTTGAGGTAGACCTTACCAATAGCGTCGTTGGCGGAGTAAGTATCGTGGTCCATCAGCCGAATCTGCAAGGGCTCGTCCTGTAACTCCGAATCATCCACCTGGAACAGACTGGGCTGTTTAAATTCGTTCGGAAAGATATGAAATATACAGCGTTTATTTGCGTCACTGGTAAAAGCAGTAAAGGAAGCAAATAAACGTTTCGGCGGAGTTTTTAAAAAATTACTTCGATTAATTAAAGTCTTCGCAATATATTAAATGTCCCCTACTTTTATGAGGCTCGCTCTTTCCGAAATTATATTACAATCTAGTATCATAGTACATTTTTTATTATGTACCATTGAATCTGCCATAAACGATTATCTACATATGCCGTAAATTGTACAAAGAAATAGCGCATTAAACTACATTCTACCTCAAATCTATACCACTCCGTGTTCCATTGCGGATGTAAAGACTTTCTACACACGTCCGTCTTATAAGTGGTGCTACCCAATTTAATTTCCACATATGCATCTGTTGTGTCACTAGATCGGTCCATAACTGGGAGGTTTCTCCCAGAGATTATTTTCACCTTCACTTTTCCAGGCATTTTTATCACTCCCGAGTTTTTCTTGCGGTATTTGCAACAATTGTAATAAGAGCGATTAATTCAATTTGCGCTCGTACATCCCTATCTATTACAAAATATATATTTACAAGTTGTACGAAGGAAATAATATCATTTTCTACATGTTTACGAACTGCCGATTTGTTGGAGGCTGTATCGGCTAGGTGCTATTATTTAATAGCCGAGGTTATTGTTTTCCGTAGCCTAGATCGAAATATATTTATATCTGGAGCCCCCTATTTTTCCCGAGCTGTAATAACCAAATCAACTGGTAGGGAAAACAGGAACGAGCATTTTAGCGTGAGAATAGCGTATTTATGGTTCTGTACTCTATTTTTAATTCTGGCTTTTCATATTCTTTATATATATTATAATGGATAAATTATACGCTTAAGTATAGTTTCAATAGCGCAAAGCGCCCATAAACACACTATTATATTACAGACCTCTATTGCATCTGCTGCATAAAATAACTGCATCTATTGCAAGTAAATTAGAATTTAAATTACGCAGACAATTCTTTTAAAATGAATTAAAATTATTTCAAGTGTTCAACTACTTTATTAAGTAGTACTATTTTATGGCAGATATAAAAAACCGTTTATAGCAGACATTGTTGCTAGACTTTAACACTCAATTTTCGTTATAGATATAAAAATTAAAAACTCCTGCATGGAGAATGTTGTTTATTGTTGATAAAAGAAACTCATATTTTGTAAAAAAAAAACACAGAATTTAAAAGATACATGAAAACACATTATACATCATGAATACCTTGTTAGAAAAATAAATTCACCCATTTTAGGATAATATACCCAATTTTTTTATTATTTTATAGAGGAATTTTGATTATATATTTTTTCAAATTTCTGATAAATCAGATTATTAATACTATAGAGCTGTAGGAAACATTCAAGTGCCGTAAGAACGCCAAACGAAAATTAATTATTGTATAATTTTAGAAAAGGGGAGCGAGGAACAAGTATTCCCAAAAATGTTGTGAATATAATAATGGAGCATCCCATGAGAAATGGCTAATCTTATAATCATAATTGAAGGGGTCAGAAGCATGTGGCTAAAAGTAAGTTTTGAGAAAACGCACTCCCAAGTCGATTCAGTTTTGAAAAATATAGAAACCTTATAAAAAGATATTAACGGCTCTATTGCCATTTAATAAATTTGCTTGATCCAAGTTATGTAATAAAAAAGTGTTTGAGAATTTTTCCCCGTTTCATAAAGTAATAAATTAAAGCATCCTTTTACTTATACCTCTTTGCTTCCAAAAATTGCACAATTGTACTCATTTACTTCCAACCAGTTGGATGAAAAAATAAACGAGAAACTTCATAGCTGCAGTTACTTTATTAAGCAAAGAGGTGACCATACATCCCTGCTTTTATCGGGACAATCGAGATTTTCGGTAATTTGTCCCGCTTTAAACATAAAAATCATTATTTCCAAGTTTACTACAAAACTGTACCATTTACCCGTATAAACAAAATTCTGCAGAGACGGCTGGACCGATTTCAATGATTTTTGTGTCATATTAAAGCGTTTATGATCTATATTTGGCCATTTTGTTCAGAATTTGGATATATTAAGTAAATTGGTCGGAAGTTAAAAAATAAGAACGACTAATTTTCCTCTGCATTCATATAGACCTTTATTTTCTATTTGTCTTATACCTGTGGTAGCTTAAAGCGTCTGACTTAAGATTAAAGTAATCAATACGAACTAGGCGAGACCTGGCGATGCTATGTAATTTATATTTACGTAAAGTTCTTATATTTTGATTTTTTTCAAATATTTTATAGCAAAATATTTATAAATTACAAAATAAATACGCAATAGCGTCATCAAACAATCGGACAATAATTGTGTTTTTGTTTAGTTTTTATAAAAAACATTTACGTCTGATTTGCCTTATTTTGGTAAACTGTTTACATAAAATTCTTCAATTGTATTTAAATTCTTATATTTTACTTAAATTTTGTTTAAATTTAACTTCAATTTTATGTATTTAATTCCACTAAAAACACGTATATGATTTGTTGATAACAATACGCCAGAATAGTTCTTGAGTGCTGTCGAGGCGTAGGTAGTCTCGCTTCAGCTCTTAGACAAGGTAACATTGAAACTGCTCATATAAAATAGCAAGTGCAGATAAGAGATTTGCGTTTATGTGACAATGTATGCTAAATTTGAATTCGGCACTCAGTGGGTGGGAATTGCAAAATGTTTCTAAACTCGATCGAAGCGAATGTTGAAAAAGTGTGTACCTAATACTAGAATTTGCAGACGCCGATACCGATCCTCGGTCAGTGTTAACAATTACGTCTTCAAAGTAACCCACGCCTGTTCAATTTCAAAAGTTACAGATGTTCAAAGTGAGCAGTTAGAAACATTTATAAACGTGTCGTGCTGAAATTTACAATTTTTATTTTACGTGTAAAAATGATTGAATAAGACAATTTTTGATGTGAGGATTCTAAATTTGCAACTAGTCAAATATAAAAACCTTAAAATGTAAAATAATATTAAACAAATTCGTGGCAAAAGTTTTTGTGAAAATTTAATTAATAATGCGAATCTTCTCCAAAAACCCACCAAATTGAAAAATATGTGTATTAAAAACAAGAAAAATGATTTATATGGCAAAGATTAATAAAATAATCCGTCAGTAATAGTAATAAAGTAATAAAACATAATCGTAAAGCGTCTCGGTTTGTCTCTCGCGATTTATGGCCACTTTAGCTATGGCCCCTTTTCGTCCAAACTAAACCGATTTTTTGTGTAGTTATTTTTTTGTGTGTAATTATTTCAATTTTCACAAATTTATCACTTATCTCTCACCCCCTCTATTGATAATCCTTTCATTATTTTAACGACTTTAAGAATGTTGAATTTTTTACATTTGCGTTAAGTTGTTCAGTACAGGCCTGTTTGTGATATATATTTGGGCAAAATATACGGTGATTATTTATACACTAATTAATAACTTGTCTCGGAGTTTAATGAAAATTGTTTCTCAAAATTGCCTCGTTGTTAAATCCTTTTCTGTATTCATACAGAAAGACTTATTTGATACAAGTGTAGAAAAAGAACTTTAGAACATATCATTTTGTGTATTTGCAATGTCGCTGTATAATATATACATGTAATAGTTAACATAGGGGAATCAACCCCACATTGTTTCGAATCCGAACGGACACCGTGTATATAATAAATCGGGGGCGGCACGGCACGCAAGAACAGTCAACATATCCTATAGAGCTGCAGCTAGAGCCGTGGCACCACCCCCATCTCATGTATACATATAGCTCCCCAAAACGCTAACGAACACCCCAGTTTACCCTCAGTTCGGATTCAGCCGTCGGTAAGATCGCAAATATCGCCCTTGTACGCTCTCTTCACCTCGGCAAGTATCATAAAAAAATCGGCAATGTGCGACGCGTGGCGATGGTACTTTAGCACGTGGTGGTGCATTGTCTGCATTTTCGCTCGCGATCTCCCCATTATAGAGATCCCTAACCAAGGTTCTATCCGCGGCAAGGAGATCTCTATGATCCGCACCAATCGCATCGTGGCTTATCTCGGTATTCCGTACGCCCAGCCGCCCATCGGTGACTTCCGGTTCCGGGCGCCAGTTACCAGTCCCCTACCCAGTTGGGATGATGTTCTGAATGCCACGCAGTACGAGTCGCCCTGTATGCAAACAGAAAAAGACTACAAACAACAGGATTTGCCATTCCTCAATCTCCTATCTGACTTAAAGTTCAACATCAGCGAAAATTGTTTGTACTTGAATATTTTTGTGCCGTACGGTATGTTATATTTATTACGTGATCAATTAAATTACGATAATTCCAATGGAATTATCACCTACATTTTACAGAAATCATAATTAATATACACAAATTATTTGCATAAAACATTCTTCTATTTGCAATGGAGGGTTTGCAAGAACTGAACTTTGAATGACGCAGCATATCGTTAACCTCCCCAGTAAAGTTGTAAAAACGCAACATTTATCGAGCTACTTCTTGCCACGAGGATTTTATTATTGTCGTTCGAGATTTAGGCTGTAGATTTTTTACAATTTACCATTTCTTTGTTGTGTAAAGTAAGTCGGTCAATGCAGCACTCCGGCTACAAAACCACAATAGCAACCCCTAACCATTTTAAACTGCCGAGATATTATTTAACCCACGCGTGATTAGAAGTTTTACTGATGTACAGGGTGCGTCAGTTTGTACTGAACAAATTGACAAACGATTTGCAAATGGCGAATTAAAGTACTTTAGATCTTGTTCAATTTCGATATATAATACGAAACTAACGGTCGAAGATTGTTATTGAAATTATATAGAATGAAACTTTAGAGGATGTTACAACGCCAAGAGAAACGAAGAACCTGTATTTAAGATTCTAATGTGGGTACCAGACATAAACCACAAACTGTAATAGTCCGTCACGCAACAAGAACCTTACCGAGGCGCTTTTATCTAGGATCTTAAACTTGCTGGCTTTATACAAGTATATACCTAGGTTCGACTATTATTATAACATCAACTTCTCAATAAAATAAACTAAAAATCGAATAACGACAATTTTAGCGCAATCACGTCCTTTGGACAGTTGGGGAAACTTTTCTTTTGATTATACTACATTTGCGATAATTGTCTAGGGTATAGTCGGTCGTTGGCATACATAATAAACATCGTTATTGTGAAACCATTGCGCTATTAAAAAAAAAAAATTCTTGCACCATGATAAATATTCGTTTAAAAAATGGGGGGAAATTTTAAGACCTAACATATACTGAGGAATTAGTTACAGGCGTTGTACAGTTATGGGCAATACGAAAGAAAATTTAACGTTTTCCAGCATGGAAGCTAATAAAAGGCTATATTCTTCGTCTTGGAGTTATTATGCAATTAGTAATACAAGGTGAATTAGAGGGAAAGATCCAATATAAACAGACCCAGATTACAGTACATAATCTAGATAAACTAATTCAGAATTGGTATAGGATTGACGACTTCTTAATAACAATAAAAAAATCACGCGATTTCACCAGGGACATTAATCAGGGTGGTTTAAATTATAATTGCCAATGTATTTCCTTGCTTGGAACATAAGCGAGTGCAATCACTTTCCACTCTCAGAAACAACAACATAAATTCAGACTGACCGCGTTTTTCTACCTTACAGAATGGCGCTATCATTGTTAGTGGGGCGTTAGATAATTGCTAATTTATTCCGTTCGAAGTATGGATTTTAGCCAGAAATGTGGTATGCGTGCTTTATATGTTGGTGCAATCAATCAAGACTAGAAAATACTGCGAAAATCATGCCGGACTGTTAAAGCGGACTATTTATTAATAGTCCAGCGAAGTTCTTTTGTAAGTTAGTTTGTGGGACGATTTTCATATGAGGAAACATCAGTAGAGGAAAAGGTTGTCGGAATTCGGAATGCAGAAACTAGTCCGTAAAAAATAACATGTGCAGCACTCGATAAATCATTTCCAAGGCGAAGAACGAAATAAATATGTTAGTTTTGACGCAGTAATGAGCTCCAGTTTATGTTGAAGCCATAATTCAGTTGGTTTCTGCGTTTAAATTCGCAATAAAATGCAGGTTTTCGACGTGTAATGTGTCGCGGAAGATTTACAATTTACAATTAAAATCGGCGGCAGAACTAGATCCATATTCATAATAATTCCCTTTTAATTCAAAGTGCACAAATTATTCAAAGTAGTGCTGTCAATTTTCCTCTCATGAATCGGTAACCCGGTACAGTCCATTGTTACCGGTGCACTGGTGCACCGCTTACCGGTGCACTAGTCCGTACCATACGTACCGGTACGCATGGTATGGACCGGTACGTAAAAAAAATCTGTGCACCGAATCCGTTGATGGGCCGGTATGGTACGAACCGGTACATTGATACGTACGGTACGGACCGGTGCATCGGTACGCATGGTGCGAACCGGTACGTATAGTACGGTCCGTACCATACGTACCGGTTTTCCCTAGTATCTGATAGTGGTCTCCTATAAACTTATCGAAAAAGGCAAAAGAGCACGGGTAAGAGAAAGGAAATAGTGGAATGGAACGAATAGAATGAATTCAACCTCCTCAGAAAGCTAAAGCAACTGTGGAATCTATGTGCTCATTTATTAGCAGTTTATTATATTTATGTGGATAATTGACATAAAAAAAGAATTGATGTTAATAATTGATATAACAAATGAATAAATGATATTTATAATTTATAATTGATAAATATCTCTTGATGACCAATCAGTTTTTGTTTCATAGTATTAAAATTTAGATTTAGGCGCTGTTTCATTTCTAGTACTTTCAAAATTTGTACTGATATTTTGAAACGGCCCATTGTTTGTAAACCGCTGTACCGGTGGGCAGTACGCACCGCTGCATTAGCGCGTTGCAGTACACACCGGTTTGGCGGTACACACCGATACGGCAGTACACAGCGGTGCGGCGGTACGTACCACCGGTGTACCACGAAAGGACCACAAAGGTCCAACAAAAGTTGGACCGGTACACCGGTACACCGGATTACGTGACAGCACTAATTCAAAGTCGAACAATCGGCCTGTAAAACTTTCACTTTATACCTTATTTCTTATATATATCAAAATATACCATAAAGTGAAAGTTTTTCAGGAAATTTGCTGTCAACTTCTTTCTACTATGTGTTATCAAGGGTAATGTGTATGTCCCTGATTACAGGAAGAATAGGTGATTGCGTAGCGTGCCAGAGGACAATTAGCGATTGGAAGTTACAAGACAGTTACAATATTTCAGATTCGATACAAACGAGGTTTTGAAGAAATTGGTGCGAACAATGAAATATCTTGGTCCTAAATTAATTGGACGATTTTGGAAAACAATTCAAACAGCTCGTTTCAATCATTGTTGATTGTATAAAACGACGGCCTTTATTAAAAAATCGGGAGTGATTATTACAAACTAATATTGTGAAATGAATTGAAATATCTTTTGAAAATTTAACAATATTACATAGTGGAGGATAAAGGTATCAATCACATCACATCGTTGTAAATAAATTATTTTTGGTAACTGAAGGTTGTACAATTTTGCCCGATATCTTTAACCGCGTTTTATTTTGGATGTGGCCGAAACAATAATTTAAGACATATATTTAAGTTGATACTTAAAACGAATCCAGACTTAGCGATAAACTCGAAACTAGAATTATTATTTTCGTGCACGGCAATTTCTTGTAATCAATAACACAATCCAAATGATTCTGAAGCTCCCCAATTCACGTGCATCTACAAATCGTATATTCTTCATATTTTTACGCGACCTAGAAAAAGCCAATATCAAGCTAACATGAAATTCGCTAAAACACCAATTATTCAAATTGATAAATAAATCAAAACAATAAATTCACGGAATTGTATAATTGTTTTCTACACAAGGAAATTAAAATAATAAAGTAACATTTACATTTCTATAGATTACTTATTTTATTTTCAAACAAATATACTAGCTTATACAGCTCTTAATTATATTTTTTACGGAGAGTTTCATTCACCATAAAGGCCATATAAAAAAAAATTAAAGGTCTAAATAAATATCTTCTCAATAATAATTGTAGCAAATCGATTGGATTGCTTTTTAAACTACTGCAATTAATTAAAAAAAAAGACATTTCATTCTTCGCATAAATTTCTGATTAATACCTGGACATTATTGAGGCGAAACGTTGGAAATAAATAAATTTTCTTTAACAGATAGATTGAATAATCTTATCACTAAACGCATATATTGATTGAACAGAAACTCCCGCAAAAAATTATCGAAATCCATGGCTTTTCCAGATTTTTGTTCACAATCGTGTATACGCTTTGTAGTAAATCAAACGCAACATCTATATCGCATGATTTCTTACAGTATCGAATAGAAACGAGTTTTTTTAATGTAAGCTACGAACCCATTGCATTGATTTAAATATTTCACGAAATGGCGTTATTAATGCCGAAGAAAATAGGAGCTAAATTGTGTGAGAACTATAGGACCATTAGCCTACTATCACATGCATCGAAGATATTGTTAAAGATTATTTATAGGAGATTAGAAAATAAAGTAGAGGAAAGGCTAGGAGAAGATCAGTTTGGTTTTAGGAAAAACAGAGGGACGAGAGAGGCGATTCTAGCACTAAGAACGGTAGTAGAAAAAAGAAATAGGGTAGGAAAGATAACTTGCATAGCTTTTGTAGATTTAGAAAAGGCATTTGATAATGTAGATTGGGACATAATGTTTAGAATTTTAAAAGAAACGGGTATAGATTATAAGGATAGGGGAATAATTTTTAATTTATATAAACACCAAACTGCCTTAGTTAGAATTGAGGGGGAAGAAGAGGTAGCAAAAATAGGGAAGGGAGTTCGGCAGGGATGTACACTCTCACCGTTATTATTTAATCTATATATAGAAGATGCAATAAACAAAGTAAAAGAAGAGTATAGTGTAGGTGTGAATGTACAGGGAGAGAAAATATATATGTTGAGATTCGCCGACGATATAGCTATATTAGAAGAAAGCGAAAAGAATTTAGAAAGGGTATTGAATGGTATGCAGGCAGTATTGACTAGGGATTTTAACATGAAAATAAATATAGGTAAAACTAAAGTGATGAGGTGTGTCAAAAAGGAATGCAGTAGAAAAATGAAGATCTCAATAGGAGATAATAGAATCGAAGAAGTGTCAGATTTTTGTTATTTAGGCAGTAGAATCACAAAAGATAATCGAAGCAAAGTAGATATAAAGTGTAGGATAGCACAGGGTAGGAAGGCATTCGTAGAAAAAGAACAGATTTTAAGATCAAATATTGACTTGGGTATTAGAAAAAGATTACTGAAGGTATATGTTTGGAGTGTAGCACTGTACGGGTCTGAGGCGTGGACTATAGGAAAGGAAGAGAAGCGTAGATTACAAGCATTAGAAATGTGGTGTTCTAGGAGGATGATGAGGATTGGTTGGGAAGATAAAGTAACAAATGAAGCTGTACTAGAGTTAGTAGGGGAGAAGAGAAGTATCTGGAGAGTGTTACAGCGTAGGAGAGACAGATTAGTAGGGCATATTCTTAGGCATGGGGGGATTATGCAATTGATCATAGAAGGTAGAGTGGAGGGAAAGAGAGGGGTAGGTAGGCCTAGATTGGAGTATGTGAGTCAGATAGCTGAAGACGTTGAGATGAATAGCTATAGAGAGATGAAGGGATTAGCTCAGGATAGATCGGCATGGCGTGCTGTTTCCAACCAATCTTTAGGATTGCGGACTGTTTAACTAACTCGCCCCATAATTTAGGCATTTAGTTACATTGAGTATATTTGTTGTCAAGGTCAGTAGTGTTAGTTCTTCGGTGGCGATTGTTCTTATGCAAAATACTAGGGGCTCGTAAAATATCAGCAGTCGGTAATTTATTCCAATCGAGAGTGTGCGTTTTGATTAATAATTCAAATATGATGAATTAGCATAAGCCGTGAACTAAGGGCATGTGACATTATTTTGTCCACAATTGAAGGGCTTGGTCAGGTCAGCTCCATTTTTATCAATTTGACAAAAAACTGTTTTGCCAAGTATAACCACTGAAAAAAAAAATTTAGTCCGTTTTTTGCGCCAAAATAAAAATATATAGAATTATGTAGCAAATCTCTGTTTTATTAACTATCAAACATACAAAATGACTTTTACAATGTTAATACATTTCTACTTCAACATCCTCCTCCTCGCTATCCATATCTTCTTGAGGTATTTCTGGTCCCACAAGATCGTAATACCATTGATAATTTTTGGGCACATACTTTTCAGTTTTCAAGTTTTTTCTGCTTGATGGGTATATGGGGTAGTTTTTGTAAAGTTTTTCCGTTGGCATTGAATATGTAGCTGATGATTTCTTGAATGAAAATTCGGAAAACATTATAATCCCTATGGTAATACAGTATTTTACTACATTCGTTTTTTCGTACTTGAAAACACGATATTTAGATATGGAAAACTTTTCCTTTGCATTGTTTGTAACGGTTTAAAAAAAAATCCTTTTGAAACGTTCGGCGAAATTAAAAAAAAATAATGTCTTGATTCACCACAACTACTGTAAATTTTCGAGTTGTCTTCTTTACCAAATCGATCCAACCATTAGGCGTATATACTATTTCTTTGTTTCTTTTCTCTTTTTCTATTAAACCGAAAGATCGGTCATATGGCAAAAAGATCGGTCACTCCATTCTTAGCAATATTTCCCATTATATGCCCGTCTTTTGCACCAAAAGATGCCCAATGCTACGTACATTAAATTCCGCATGAAAAGTCAATTTTGCCTAAAAAAATGGAGTTGACCGATTTTTGCACCAAAACCGCAATTACACTGCAAAATATTTCGATCCGATAAGAGATATATTAAAAAACGTCGGTATATTTATGTAAAAAATAACGTTCTAAGTATCATTTAAAAGCGTACCATACCGAGTATACACGTGCCAAGTTTAAGTTTGCTGCTGACGTAATTAAAATTTGTTTCTAGGTCAGCCTCCAGCAGGTGGCTATCCAACAATTGTCTGGTTCCATCCGGGTAATTTCACTACGGGCAATCCAGCTCTTTGGAACCCATACACACTAGTGTATCGGCAACGCATCATCATGGTGACGTTCGCGTGGCGGTTGGGCATTATGGGCTTCCTGACAACGATGGATGGCGAAGCGCCTGGTAACTACGGTCTCCAGGATCAGCAAGCGGCACTGCACTGGGTGAAGACTAACATCGGATACTTCGATGGAGACAACACCAACATCTGTCTAATGGGCTATGGTACCGGAGCCATTAGTATCACCATGCACCAGATCAATCCCGAATCGAAAGGACTATTTGATAAAGTAAACAATGTTTATGTGTATAATACTATTTAAATGTTCTGGGATATTTGTACATGCTTCGGTATTCTCTGAACGAAATGCTGAAAGTAGATGTTTAATTGGAGAAACAATCACGGAATGTAGATTGAATTTGAGCACGTCGTAATTCTTCAATCGTAATTCCCATCAAACATTTTGTCCGAGTGGTGTGCGGTTATTGACCATTATTCAATACAATTAAGTTTTCACGTCTTCCTCTGCATTATACGGAATGATATCAAATCACCACACATGACGACTGAAGAAATCGCATTAGAGGAGGAAATAGTGCAATATGATAAATTTTACATATTGCAACTATTCCTTCCCCAAATGCAATTTCTTTCGAACGGTACGTAATAATATCACGTATATTTCCAAGTCATTTCGATAATCGCGAATCCAATGATACATTTTCCGTTTGAAGATTTGTGGCTATTTTCCTCTCCCCTTCTGAGTCTTCGTCGAATATGCATTGATTGAGTAATCTAGAAAATTTGAGAAACAACCGTGGAACGTATATTGAGTTCCATACGTTTACACCGAATATCTGTAACCGGCATTTTGGGTATAATAGAAATACAATATCATTAAAAACATATTGAGTTGTTGTATCGGCGAAGAGTTGAAAAAAAAAAGTAGAATCCGATGAATGACGATTTGGAGTCATTTCAAAAATCCAAATCGACAACATACAGATACTATTTCATTCATCGTGTGTTTCTTACTTAAGTATGGAACTACATTGGTAACGATGAATGAAGAAATCTCATTTTGAGAAGAAAATAGGTGATTATAGTTTTAATTCGACATAATCCACTATATCCTCCCGAAACGCAATATATCAATTGGTACACATTGGTATATATCCTATGGTACACAATAATTAGTTCTTCCTAATAACTAATTATGTTGCTGTTTGTTAGTTGCTCCACCACCGCAGTATGTAAAAAAGAAATACCAACTGATTAATGACTATCTAGATCGATTTCACACAACTATATAGCCAACATTCAGCTGCCATTTCAACCTTCGTGCAACTATATTGAACCCATAATAATGATGAATGATGACATGTCGTATAGAGAGGAATATACGAGAGTATAATTTTAATCGTATACAATCTCATATTTACTCCCGAAACGCAATGTCTTATTAAATATCCATATGACCAATAATTCAGTTTTCACGTCTTCCTTTGCTAGATGCGGAACGATATCAAATCATCAAATATGACGACTGAAGAGAACTCATTAGGAGAAGAAAGTGTGGAATATGGTTTAAAATTTACATATTGCAACAATTCCTTCCCCAAACGCAATATCTTTCCTATGGTACATAATAATATCAGATATATTCCCAACTCGTATTTCGTTAATTACGATTTTAATGATACATTTTCCGATCGAAGTTTTATAGTATTTTTTTCTGAGTTTACATTGAATATGCGTTGATTGAGTAATCTCGTTTCGAGAAACAACTTTGAAACGTTTATTGAGTTTCATACGTTTACATGGTAGTTCTCTAAACGCAATATATTAATTGCATGGCAAGTCGAACATCTCTGGCAATTTTGGTTCGGTACATATCTGGTCAAATAGAAATAAAATATGAGTAAAAATATGTTGAGTTCTTGTATCAGCGATGCGTTGAAAAAAGAAGTAGAATCCGTTCAACGTCAATCTGAATTAATATCGTAAATTCAAATCGGCGTTAAATAAATACTACTTCAGTCCTCGTGTGTTTCTTACTCAAGTATGGAACTGTATAAAATCATTAGTAACGATGAATGAAGAAATCTCATTTGGAGAGAAAAATAGGTGATAATGGTTTAAATTCTACATGATCAACTATATCCTCTCGAAACGCAATATATCAATTACATGGCAAATCTAACATCTCTGGCAATTTTGGTTCTGTACATATCAGGTCAAATAGAAATAAAATATCAGTAAATATATGTGGAGTTCTTGTATCAGCGATGAATTGAAAAAAGAAGTAGAATCCGTTCAACGTCAATCTGGATTAATATCGTAAATCCAAATCGTCGTTAAATAAATACTACTTCAGTCCTCGTGTGTTTCTTCCTCAAGTATGGAACTGCATAAAATCATTAGTAACGATGAATGAAGAAATCTCATTTGGAGAGAAAAATAGGTGATAATGGTTTAAATTCTACATAATCAACTATATCCTCTCGAAACGCAATATATCAATTGCATGGCAAGTCGGACATATCTGGAAATTTTGGTTCTGTACTTATCAGGTCAAATAGAAATAAAATATCAGTAAATATATGTTGAGTTCTTGTATCAGCGATGAATTGAAAAAAGAAGTAGAATCCGTTCAATGTCAATCTGGATTAATATCTTAAATCCAAATCGGCGTTAAATAAATACTACTTCAGTCCTCGTGTGTTTCTTACTCAAGTATGGAACTGTATAAAATCATTAGTAACGAAGAATGAAGAAATCTCATTTGGAGAGAAAAATAGGTGATAATGGTTTAAATTCTGCATAATCAACTATATCCTCTCGAAACGCAATATATCAATTACATGGCAAGTCTAACATCTCTGGCAATTTTGGTTCTGTACATATCAGGTCAAATAGAAATAAAATATCAGTAAATATATGTTGAGTTCTTGTATCAGCGACGAATTGAAAAAAGAAGTAGAATCCGTTCAACGTCAATCTGGATTAATATCGTAAATCCAAATCGTCGTTAAATAAATACTACTTCAGTCCTCGTGTGTTTCTTACTCAAGTATGGAACTGCATAAAATCATTAGTAACGATGAATGAAGAAATCTCATTTGGAGAGAAAAATAGGTGATAATGGTTTAAATTCTGCATAATCAACTATATCCTCTCGAAACGCAATATATCAATTACATGGCAAGTCGAACATCTCTGGAAATTTTGATTGTGTACATATCAGATCAAATAGAAATAAAATATCAGTAAGAATATGTTGAGTTCTTGTATCAGCGATGATTTGAAAAAAGGAGTAGAATCCGTTCAACGTCAATCTGGATTAATATCGTAAATCCAAATCGTCGTTAAATAAATACTACTTCAGTCCTCGTGTGTTTCTTACTCAAGTACGGAACTGCATAAAATCATTAGTAACGATGAATGAAGAAATCTCATTTGGAGAGAAAAATAGGTGATAATGGTTTAAATTCTACATGATCAACTATATCCTCTCGAAACGCAATATATCAATTACATGGCAAGTCTAACATCTCTGGCAATTTTGATTCTGTACATATCAGGTCAAATAGAAATAAAATATCAGTAAATATATGTTGAGTTCTTGTATCAGCGATGAATTGAAAAAAAGAAGTAGAATCCGTTCAACGTCAATCTGGATTAATATCGTAAATCCAAATCGGCGTTAAATAAATACTACTTCAGTCCTCGTGTGTTTCTTACTCAAGTATGGAACTGCATAAAATCATTAGTAACGATGAATGAAGAAATCTCATTTGGAGAGAAAAATAGGTGATAATAGTTTAAATTCTACATGATCAACTATATCCTCTCGAAACGCAATATATCAATTACATGGCAAGTCTTACATCTCTGGCAATTTTGGTTCTGTACATATCAGGTCAAATAGAAATAAAATATCAGTAAATATATGTTGACTTCTTGTATCAGCGATGAATTGAAAAAAGAAGTAGAATCCGTTCAACGTCAATCTGGATTAACATCGTAAATCCAAATCGTCGTTAAATAAATACTACTTCAGTCCCTCGTGTGTTTCTTCCTCAAGTATGGAACTGCATAAAATCATTAGTAACGATGAATGAAGAAATCTCATTTGGAGAGAAAAATAGGTGATAATGGTTTAAATTCTACATGATCAACTATATCCTCTCGAAACGCAATATATCAATTACATGGCAAGTCTAACATCTCTGGCAATTTTGGTTCTGTACATATCAGGTCAAATAGAAATAAAATATCAGTAAATATATGTTGAGTTCTTGTATCAGCGATGAATTGAAAAAAGAAGTAGAATCCGTTCAACGTCAATCTGGATTAATATCTTAAATTCAAATCGGCGTTAAATAAATACTACTTCAGTCCTCGTGTGTTTCTTACTCAAGTATGGAACTGTTTAAAATCATTAGTAACGAAGAATGAAGAAATCTCATTTGGAGAGAAAAATAGGTGATAATGGTTTAAATTCTGCATAATCAACTATATCCTCTCGAAACGCAATATATCAATTACATGGCAAGTCTAACATCTCTGGCAATTTTGGTTCTGTACATATCAGGTCAAATAGAAATAAAATATCAGTAAATATATGTTGAGTTCTTGTATCAGCGATGAATTGAAAAAAGAAGTAGAATCCGTTCAACGTCAATCTGGATTAATATCTTAAATCCAAATCGGCGTTAAATAAATACCACTTCAGTCCTCGTGTGTTTCTTACTCAAGTATGGAACTGTATAAAATCATTAGTAACGATGAATGAAGAAATCTCATTTGGAGAGAAAAATAGGTGATAATGGTTTAAATTCTACATGATCAACTATATCCTCTCGAAACGCAATATATCAATTACATGGCAAGTCGAACATCTCTGGAAATTTTGGTTGTGTACATATCAGATCAAATAGAAATAAAATACCAGTAAGAATATGTTGAGTTCTTGTATCAGCGATGATTTGAAAAAAGAAGTAGAATCCGTTTAACGTCAATCTGGATTAATATCGTAAATCCAAATCGTCGTTAAATAAATACTACTTCAGTCCTCGTGTGTTTCTTACTCAAGTATGGAACTGCATAAAATCATTAGTAACGATGAATGAAGAAATCTCATTTGGAGAGAAAAATAGGTGATAATGGTTTATATTCTACATGATCAACTATATCCTCTCGAAACGCAATATATCAATTGCATGGCAAGTCTAACATCTCTGGCAATTTTGGTTCTGTACATATCAGGTCAAATAGAAATAAAATATCAGTAAATATATGTTGAGTTCTTGTATCAGCGATGAATTGAAAAAAGAAGTAGAATCCGTTCAACGTCAATCTGGATTAACATCGTAAATCCAAATCGTCGTTAAATAAATACTACTTCAGTCCCTCGTGTGTTTCTTCCTCAAGTATGGAACTGCATAAAATCATTAGTAACGATGAATGAAGAAATCTCATTTGGAGAGAAAAATAGGTGATAATGGTTTAAATTCTACATGATCAACTATATCCTCTCGAAACGCAATATATCAATTACATGGCAAGTCTAACATCTCTGGCAATTTTGGTTCTGTACATATCAGGTCAAATAGAAATAAAATATCAGTAAATATATGTTGAGTTCTTGTATCAGCGATGAATTGAAAAAAGAAGTAGAATCCGTTCAACGTCAATCTGGATTAATATCTTAAATTCAAATCGGCGTTAAATAAATACTACTTCAGTCCTCGTGTGTTTCTTACTCAAGTATGGAACTGTTTAAAATCATTAGTAACGAAGAATGAAGAAATCTCATTTGGAGAGAAAAATAGGTGATAATGGTTTAAATTCTGCATAATCAACTATATCCTCTCGAAACGCAATATATCAATTACATGGCAAGTCTAACATCTCTGGCAATTTTGGTTCTGTACATATCAGGTCAAATAGAAATAAAATATCAGTAAATATATGTTGAGTTCTTGTATCAGCGATGAATTGAAAAAAGAAGTAGAATCCGTTCAACGTCAATCTGGATTAATATCTTAAATCCAAATCGGCGTTAAATAAATACCACTTCAGTCCTCGTGTGTTTCTTACTCAAGTATGGAACTGTATAAAATCATTAGTAACGATGAATGAAGAAATCTCATTTGGAGAGAAAAATAGGTGATAATGGTTTAAATTCTACATGATCAACTATATCCTCTCGAAACGCAATATATCAATTACATGGCAAGTCGAACATCTCTGGAAATTTTGGTTGTGTACATATCAGATCAAATAGAAATAAAATACCAGTAAGAATATGTTGAGTTCTTGTATCAGCGATGATTTGAAAAAAGAAGTAGAATCCGTTTAACGTCAATCTGGATTAATATCGTAAATCCAAATCGTCGTTAAATAAATACTACTTCAGTCCTCGTGTGTTTCTTACTCAAGTATGGAACTGCATAAAATCATTAGTAACGATGAATGAAGAAATCTCATTTGGAGAGAAAAATAGGTGATAATGGTTTATATTCTACATGATCAACTATATCCTCTCGAAACGCAATATATCAATTGCATGGCAAGTCTAACATCTCTGGCAATTTTGGTTCTGTACATATCAGGTCAAATAGAAATAAAATATCAGTAAATATATGTTGAGTTCTTGTATCAGCGATGAATTGAAAAAAGAAGTAGAATCCGTTCAATGTCAATCTGGATTAATATCTTAAATCCAAATCGGCGTTAAATAAATACTACTTCAGTCCTCGTGTGTTTCTTACTCAAGTATGGAACTGCATGAAAACATTAGTAACGATGAATGAAGAAATCTCATTTTGAGAGAAAAATAGGTGATAATGGTTTAAATTCTACATAATCAACTATATCCTCTCGAAACGCAATATATCAATTACATGGCAAGTCGAACATCTCTGGAAATTTTGGTTGTGTACATATCAGATCAAATAGAAATAAAATATCAGTAAGAATATGTTGAGTTCTTGTATCAGCGATGATTTGAAAAAAGAAGTAGAATCCGTTCAACGTCAATCTGGATTAATATCGTAAATCCAAATCGGCGTTAAATAAATACTACTTCAGTCCTCATGTGTTTCTTACTCAAGTATGGAACAGGCATGAAATCATTAGTAACGATGAATGAAGAAATCTCATTTGGCGAAAAATAGGTGATAATGGTTTAAATTCTACATAATCAACTATATCCTCTCGAAACGCAATATATCAATTGCATGGCAAGTCGGACATATCTGGAAATTTTGGTTCTGTACTTATCAGGTCAAATAGAAATAAAGTATCAGTAAAAATATGTTGAATTCTTGTATCAGCGATGAATTGAAAAAAGAAGTAGAATCCGTTCAACGTCAATCTGGATTAATATCTTAAATCCAAATCGGCGTTAAATAAATACTACTTCAGTCCTCGTGTGTTTCTTACTCAAGTATGGAACTGCATAAAATCATTAGTAACGATGAATGAAGAAATCTCATTTGGAGAGAAAAATAGGTGATAATGGTTTAAATTCTACATAATCAACTATATCCTCTCGAAACGCAATATATCAATTGCATGGCAAGTCTAACATCTCTGGCAATTTTGGTTCGGTACATATCAGGTCAAATAGAAATAAAATATCAGTAAAAATATGTTGAGTTCTTGTTATCAGCGATGAATTGAAAAAAAGAAGTAGAATCCGTTCAACGTCAATCTGGATTAATATCGTAAATCCAAATCGGCATTAAATAAATACTACTTCAGTCCTCGTGTGTTTCTTACTCAAGTATGGAACTGCATGAAAACATTAGTAACGATGAATGAAGAAATCTCATTTTGAGAGAAAAATAGGTGATAATGATTTAAATTCTACATAATCAACTATATCCTCTCGAAACGCAATGTCTTACTTAAGGATACATAAAAGTATATATATTTTTATAAATGTGTTTATTGAGAAATTTCATGTGAAGAGATCACCATGTAACGATATTAATTAAACGTTTCCATGGTAAGTCTTCGTTCGAAATATCTCACATAAAAAGAAAACCAAATATACGTAATTGATATTTTGATCCTGTCGATAACTTTGCAAACAAATATTAAATAACATACAATAAAAATATAAATTATATTTCAATCTCCTATCAGCGAAGTTTTGGAAGAAGAAGACATTAAATATGACGATTGAAGACATTTCTATTTGAGAGGAGATTATGAATATATCGTATAAATTACATATAATACAAAAACTCCTCTTAAAACGCAATTTCTTTTGGGGACTTCTTCGTGTCGTAATTTTGTTGTTGTCTACCGTTTCTACCACCGAAGTGTGGAAAGAAGAAATAGCATCTGACTAATGTCCATCCAGATCATTTTAATACAACCAAATAGACAAAATTCAGATGCTAATTCAACCTTCATGCAACCACATTGAATCTATAAAAATGATGAATGACGGCATGTCATATAGAGAGGAAAATATAAGAGTATAATTTAAATTGTACACAATCTCATATTTCCTCCCAAAACGCAATGTCTTATTAAATATCCATATGACCAATAATTCAGTTTTCACGTCTTCCTTTGCTAGATGCGGAACGATATCAAATCATCAAATATGACGACTGAAGAGATCTCATTTGGAGAAAAAAGAGTGGAATATGGTTTAAATTTGACATATTCCAACTATTCGTTCCCCAAACGCAGTATCTTTCCCATGGTACGTAGTATATTTCGCTAATTGCGACTCCAATTATACATTTTCCGTTTGCGGTTTGTATTTATATATCTTCCCTTCTGAGTCTTCGTCGTATATGCGTTGAATGAGATATCTCGTTTTGAGAAACAACCGTGGAACGTATATCTGTTCTACACGTATACATCTTGTAGCAGCGAAGAGTTCAAAGAAGAAATAGAATCTGTTGTATGACGATTTGGAGTAATTTCAAAAATCCAAGTCGACAACATACAGATACTATTTCAGTCCTTTTGTGTTTCTTTCTTAAATGTGCAACTACATGAAATCATTAATAACGATGAATAAAGAAATCTCTTTTAGAAAGGGAAATAGTAGATTATAGTTGAAATTCTACATAATCCCGACATATCTTCTCGAAACGCAACGTCTTAAGGATACATAAAAATAAATATTTTTATAAATGTGTTTATTGAGAAATTTCATGTGAAGAGATCACCATGTAACGATATTAAATTCTATACGTTGCCATGGTAAGTCTTCATCCGAAATATCTCACATAATCTCACAACTCTTCAAACAAATATTAAATAACACAATAAAAACATAAATTATCTTCTATCAGCGAAGTTTTGAAAAAAGAACACATTAAGTATGATGAATGAAGACATCTCTATTTAAGAGGAGATTAAGAACATATATAGTTTCAATTCCATATAATGCTAAATCTCCTCTAAAATCGCAATGTCCTACAAAGTCTATTTTGGGGGATTTCTTCGTATTGTAATTTTGTTGTTCTCTATCGTTCCTACCACCGAAGTGTGGAAAGAAGAAATAACATCTGATCCTTTTCAAACAAGCAGATAGCCAAAATTCAGATGCAATTTCAACATTCATGCAACCACATTGCTTTATAATAATGCTGAATTACGGCATGTCGTATAAAGAGGAAAATATAAGACTATAATTAAAATTTTACAAAATCTTATATTTCCTCCCAAAACGCAATGTCTTATTAAATATCCAGATTACCAACAACCCGATACAATTCTGTTTTCATTTCTTTCTTTGCTAGATGCAGAACTTAAATTCTGATTTTGACAAAAGATTGTGATATTTATTATTTAAAATCTCTTCATAATCCCATAACTCTTCTCGACACGCAACGTATTACTCAAGGGTAGTTAGAAACATGAAAACTTTCAATCGCGGTTCTCAACGGGCATTTTGTATTTAGTTTTCCATTCGCAGTGTTCAATGAAGAAATGGCTTCAGGTTATTGGCTATCAAGATTGATTATACACATCTAGATCTCCATTAACCTCGTGCAATTCATTCTTTACAGTTTTCTATTCGCAGTGTTCAAAGAAATGGCTTCAATTTATTAGCTATCAAGATTGATTATGCACCTCTACATCTCCATGAACCTCGTGCAATTCATTCTTTACAGTTTTCTATTCGCAGTGTTCAAAGAAGAAATGGCTTCAGGTTATTGGCTATCAAGATTGATTTTACACATCTAGATCTCCATTAACCTCATGCAAATCATTCTTTACAGTTTTCTATTCGCAGTGTTCAAAGAAATGGCTTCAGGTTATTGGCTATTAAGATTTATTATGCACCTGTACATCTCCATTAACCTCGTGCAATTCATTCTTTACAGTTTTCTATTCGCAGTGTTCAACGAAGAAATGGCTTCAGGTTATTGGCTATCAAGATTGATTATACACATCTAGATCTCCATTAACCTCGTGCAATTCATTCTTTACAGTTTTCTATTCGCAGTGTTCAAAGAAGAAATGGCTTCAAGTTATTGGCTATCAAGATTGATTATACACATCTAGATCTCCATTAACCTCGTGCAATTCATTCTTTACAGTTTTCTATTCGCAGTGTTCCAAGAAATGGCTTCATGTTATTAGCTATCAAGATTGATTATGCACCTCTACATCTCCATTAACCTCGTGCAATTCATTCTTTAGTTTTCTATTCGCAGTGTTCAAAGAAGAAATGGCTTGAGGTTATTGGCTATCAAGATTGATTATACACATCTAGATCTCCATTAACCTCGAGCAATTCAATCTTTACAGTTTTCTATTCGCAGTGTTCAAAGAAATGGCTTCAGGTTATTGGCTATTAAGATTGATTATGCACCTGTACATCTCCATTAACCTCGTGCAATTCATTCTTTACAGTTTTCTATTCGCGGTGTTCAAAGAAGAAATGGCTTCAGGTTATTGGCTATCAAGATTGATTATGCAGTGTTCAAAGAAATAGCTTCAGGTTATTAACTATCAAGATTGATTATGCAGCCCTAGATCTCCATTAACTTCATGTAATTCATTCATTACGTCATTTTTGATATATGATGAATAAGGAAAACTCAATTTGCGAAGGAAATATCGAATCATGGTTTAGATTTTACATAATTCAACATCTCTTTCCCAAACGCAATGTCTTGTGCGCTCGTATATAAAAATATTAAGTATTTTTTCACGTTGTAATTCTTCAATCACAATTATTATGATGCATTTTATATTTGCATCTTGTCTTTTATTCCTAATATTCTTTGAAGATGTGTTTATTGATATATCCCATGTGAAGAGATTATCACGTAACGATATTAAATACTATACGTTTCAATTGTAAGGCTTCAAATGGAATACCTCAAATAAATAGAAAACTGGACATTAATATTTCCTTATATCGATGACTGGCCAAACAAAAAAAAAACATAGAATATCGACGAAATGTTCAAAGAAGAAATTGTTACGTACATGTAGATGATCAATAACAAGAAACAATTTAAACTTCATGTTTTTCTTTGCTAGATACGGATCAACAATGATTCAATATAGAAATTAAAGTAACAAATTTAACTTAGGTGATATCAATGAGCGGGGGTGCATTTCTGGACTCAAGCGCGATAAAACGACCGATAGAAGAGAAACCGTTATTGGACAATTTGGCCGAGAATTACGGTTGTAACAGAATGCCTACGAGCGACTTAATTACCTGCTTACGTCGTATAGATGCAACCAACCTCGTAGAGTTCACCTCCAACATCAATTGGCGCCCACTAATCGACGTTGATCTCAGCAATAGCAGCACACCCTTCTTAACGGAGCCGCCCAGGAACTTCTTCGAGAGAGGTGATTTCTATAAAGTAAGTCGAAACTATATAAAAACGACTGCGCTCAACCGATGATTTATAGAATGGCTTAAATCAAACAGGTACCAACACTTACCGGGTACACGCATATGGAGGATGTCCTCAGTGTGCAGAGCTTGAACGTGCAAATGGAGAACGTAACGGAAGACTTCGTGAAAGAGACGCTTGTTGAATTGGTGATGAAAGATATGCCGCAGCCACCGAATGGGACCGATATTATCTGCGTATACAATCACGAACACATTATGGATTCTGTTCTCTTCTTCTACGGTCCTGCAGTACCAGTCAAGAATGTTGATGTAGCACGGACGCTGATAACGGACTTTCTAACGGAGAAGTACTACGGATCTCCTACGTTCTTGTACGCGTCGTACGCTATCAAGGGTGAACCGCAGACACCTACCTACATGTACCGGTTCGATATGAAACTCAGCACGGTAAAGAAAAAAAAATGGACATTGTACTGTTTCGAATGTTAACTTTCATATCAACTTACAGATTGGTGCGTTGGCCAACATCCCGGACTGGGTAAGTGTTCCGCATCTGTTTGATTTAATCTACGTTTGGGGAATACCATACTGGGTGCAGTTGCCGGCGCACGAATGGGATGAGCGGGATAAACGCAACGCGGATATCATCATGAGCTTCTGGACAAACTTTGCCAAGTCGAACAATCCGACAAAGAGCAGCAACTATCCCATAACGTGGGAGCCATTCACGGCGGACAACCCCGCAATTCTCATCATCGATAAGCGGTTCACAATGAGCGACCCAGAAACGCTCAATTATAAAGCGTTCGAATTCTGGAATCAGTATTATCCAAAAGTCGTGGAATTGGCGACGCAATGCTGCAATGCAACCGACGCGGCCACGAGGACGCACCTTGCGCAAAGAACCATAATGGCGGCGAGCGGTATTGCTTTGGGGGCGGTTTGTGTGACCATGTTGTTGTTCACGTAGACGGTATTTGATAATTACTAACAAATAATAATGTAAAGCTTCCTTCAAGCCATCCATTAATTAGTTTTAAAATAACGCACATATCAATGAATAGTACAAATAAAATGAGAGCGCCATTGCTGTAATAATATTTTCTCGAACTTACTATTTCAGATTGTTGGTAACTTGATAAACACTCGTGATAGCGATTCATTTTTACATTTTTGTTGTTAAGATTCTATTTTATCAATTACAAGTTACAATGATAGCAAAGTTTTTGGAATAACTGCAGGAGCGTCTTCTATGAACCAAGATGGACGCATATCGCACATTGTTTAAATTATATTAAAAAGCTGAACTTTTGCAGGAATACTATACTGATTGGATAATTGTTTCCACGATAAGAGGAAATACAATCTTATTACAACCAACTAAACTTGTATATACTTGTAAATATGTATTAAATGCAATAGTTCTAATAATTTTATCTAATTGTATCAAATTTCTGCACTTACCCTGGTATCTGCGAAAGCAGTTCTGCCGATTGCTCCGATTGCTCCGATTGCTCCTTGCTACAATTAAAAGGAGCGCAAATGCGACATTTAACACTTGGGTGGGAGCAACAAATAGATCCACAAATATATAAGTTTTTTAAGTTTCTCGTCAATGTATGACATAATAAAAAAATGGATTGCTCATCCATGCGTATGAAAAATCTCCAATTACACGTGTATCAAATTCTAAGAAGCTTTTTAATGTATTTCTAAAAAAACATATTTGAAATGCTTAAAGAGGGGGTACCACCACTCTAACTGCCTTAGTAAAAAACAATTGCTCAGCAACTTATCAAAGTGAGATAGGGGTTTTATCAGAATGAGCTAGCGACAAAGCGAATATGTCATTCTCTGCCATTTCAAGGTTTCATCATTTCGTCAGCATCTCACCACCTCGATTGGTATTCATACATGTTCTTATTGTGCTGGGCTGTTGTGAGCAGTATGAAAATATGTTTGAAAATATTTTATCAGTAGATATAAGATTCAAAAAAAAAGGGTATAAGATTGCCTTTTTACCGTGATTTTTCCACAGGATTAGAAAACTCTTGAGTTCTCAATTACCATTGATTATCAGAGAACTCAGATTACCAATTAACAGAGAACGCAGAGTTCTCAAAGAGTTTTCTAATCCTGTGGACAAATCAAATTATTTGCCACAGTAGTTTATGAGAACTTATAACTAAATATTTTTTCAAGCAATACTGAACTGAAACCTGAATTAAACTGTTCAATTTTCTTAATTCCAAAAAACTAAGCGAGATCTAGGATTTCGCAATCTAGAGACATCGCTAGTTTTTCGGAATCTAATAAAATTATTTTCAAACCCAACAAATAGTTGCAGTTCTACATTTATCGCAAATAGCATGCGTTCGCGCTTGCGCCTTGAAGTCCTTTTAACTTATATAATTTGCAACGATAGAATTTTTATATGAATTCTCAGTTGCTTGTTTGGTGAAATAGAAAAATATATTTCCTTTCCAATGTGTGTTCCTAATTTTTAAATTTAGTTGTCTAAAAGATTGTTTGGTAGAGAAATGTCATCTGATTGTTTAGTAACGTAGAGGAGAAGATCTAAGAAGAACGGCCATTACCGCCAATGTTCACTTACAGAACAACATGAGAAATGGCAGCAATACGTTTCTGAACTGTTTTACTTTTATTAAAAAATCAGAAACTAATTGAGTTGCGATTTTCATCAATATGAAGAAGATGTTCGCAAAAGCAGTTGGATCATTAATTAACATTGGTCGATCCTCAGCTTCTTCGATCCGAGCTATAGCAATTGATTTAGACCTTGCTAATATAAATTGTAAGTATTTTAAAAATCTTTTCTTCTCACTTTTGAAGCTTAACAGTAGCACGAACTTGATTCTAAATCGCTTAAGGGACAAGAATCCAGAATAACTAGCTCGTGGTACATCTCAGAAAATGAGATCCTCATATTTGGCCGACATGTTACTATCAACATCAGATGATATATTTTGCTTTTTATGTTCATTTGTACATCATTTTTGTTCTTGTAGGACCTTAAATCTGGCCGCCGAATGTCGTATTTAAAAGTGCATTGCAATCGTTAACAATAACGATAACAATAATAATAAATCTTTATTGTATAGGCCAGATATTTACAAAGGTAACACAAACATAACATAGCTATGGTTTAAGACCTACCAGTGTATAAAAGGGTTACAACAGGTCAGAAAAAAACGAGAAATAAAACATTAGATAGCTAAGTACTAAGTACTATAGTACTAAGCTACAATTTAAAATAGGACAAGAACTCATTGATAGAGTATGGTTCAATTTCACACAGCAGATTGAAGCATTTATTTTTAAACGTGGAAAGATTGCGGACTTCTATAATCGTACTGGCAGATGGTTGAAAATTTTTAAACAGTTATACAAGCATACCCTTTCAGATAAACTTGTTGCATGATTATAATATGCATATAATATAGAATATCACCCAAATTTCGTAACAAGAATTAAGTAGCTAGATGTACATTTCAGGGGCTATGCCCCCATCTTCAGTAGCACAAGATAAAACGAAATAAAATACCTCTGTCACGAATCGTGATTGATATACTATCAAAAAATAAGTCAACATGACAGAAGCATTTCAAAAATTGCAAATAATGACCTATAAATCTTTTAAAACAATCTAAATTAATAATTAACGAAACTGACAAGTTTAGGTTTGTCAAACCTTAAATAACAAAACATAAATTTAAAAATAGTTCTTATTAAATAAATTAAATAGACAAGATGCAATTGGGCCCGAATCTAAATTCATTCAATTTGATTTAGATTTATGCATGTACAAGCTTTCATAAGTATTTAACTCGGAATAATTCAAAACACTTTTAAGCAGTTTAAGTGAACTAATTTGAATAGGATGACCTGAGTTGGTCAAAAATATACTCGGCTACAGCACTTTTATCTTTTCCATTTAATCTGAAATGAGCTAAATGCTCCTTAAATCTAGTTTCAATTGGTCTACGTGTTTGTCCTATGTATACTTTAAGACAACTAGAACAAGATATTTCATAAATACCTGATTTTTTTATTGAAATCGATCAAATCTTTGGGATTTTCTAGAAAATTAGCAAAAGTATTATTAGGCACTTTCAGGAACTTTCAGGTCAAAACCACAGAACTAGAACAAACTATACCAATATGACTAGCAAAATATCAATTTACATGTTTCAAAGTTTTAGTACCAAATAATAAATAGAAGAGTATATGAATTTTTTGCCGGAGTGTTGAGGAACCTGTATATTTATGTAATTAGAACATTATAGTATTTATATTTTTTGAGTTGTACTTTAATACTTGATACAGTTTTAAAAATTATCACTACGGTGTTAAATTATAATATAGAATATCACCCAAATACCGTAACAAGCATTAAGTAGCTAGATGTACATTTCAAGGGCTATGCCCCCATCTTCAGTAGCACAAGATAAAAACTAAATAAAATACCTCTGTCACGAATCGTGATTGTTAACATGACAGAAGTACTTTAAAAATGGCATATAATTACAAATTAACAATATAAATTAACAATTAACGAAACTAACAAGTAACAGCAAAAAATATTGGTTTGTGAAATCTAAAACAAACCAAAAATAAATACATAAATAAAATTAAAATAATTCTTATTAAATAAATTAAATAGACAAGATGAAATTGGGTCCGAATCTAAATTCATTAAATTAGATTTAGATTTATGCATGTATATACTTTCATAAGCATTTAACTCGGACTAATTCGAAACACTTTTAAGTAATTTAACTGAACTAATTCGAATAGGATGACCTGAGTTAGTCAAAAATATGCTCGGCTGCAGCACTTTTATGTTTTCTATTTCATCTGAAATGAGCTAAATGTTCCTTAAATCTAGTTTCAATTGGTCTACGTGTTTGTCTTATATATACCTTAGGACAACTAGAACAAGATATTTCGTAAATACCCGATTTTTTATTGAAATCGATCAATTCTTTTGGATTTCCTAGAAAATTAGCAAGTAAAATTTTTGAAATACTTCTGTCATGTTGACTTATTTAT
Source organism: Leptodirus hochenwartii (assembly GCA_947310635.1). NCBI lineage: Eukaryota > Metazoa > Arthropoda > Insecta > Coleoptera > Leiodidae > Leptodirus > Leptodirus hochenwartii. The sequence goes on along the minus strand of OX371187.1, from coordinate 978,772 downwards.
TTAATAGTATATCAATCACAATTCGTGACAGAGGTATTTTTATCTTGTTTTTTTTTTAATCTTTCATTTTAGTTTTATCTTGTGCTACTGAAGATGCTACATAGCCCTTGAAATGTATATCTAGCTACTTAATGCTTTAAGTTACAGTATTTGGGTGATATTCTATATTAATATTTAACACCGTAGTGATAATTTTTTTAAACTAACTATATAGTTATTCTTCATTGATAAAACTTAATAGTTATAAGAATCGTTATAATACATGATTTCTTGATTTACTATACAAATAAATCATTGATTTTCTGCAAATAATATAATGATATTTTCAAATAAATAACGAAACCGTTAATTTTGTTGTAAAATATCAAATTTTTCTTGTCTAAACATCACCCAATAACCGTAACACAATTGCTTTGTGTTGCGGTTTTTTGAGTGATGTTTTATACAATTATTTAACGCCTCAGTGACGATTTTACAATCAAATTTTACGCTTTAAAAATAATAGTTATAAAGTTGCGCGCGGCCCCACGCTTGATATTTGTATTTACATCTTTCACTATAGTTAGTAGCGCGTATCCAGTTAGTGCATTTTACTACATGAAATACATTGCATTGTGTAATTATTCGTAACATGTGATGATGGAGTTTGTGAACAAAAAATCGTTCCTTTTAAATATATATTTCGTTGTGACAGAAGCAAGTTCAAATCATTTTACTAATCAAAGACATCGCAGCCTGCACGTACAAAACTAGTTCATTAAAAAATATTACATAACCTATACATATTCAAATGTAACATACACGAATTTTCAATAATTTCCGCGTTGGAAGTGATGTCAACGACGACGATTGAATTGTCTGAAAAGGGCGAGAATGTTAATCCAGATAAGGGTAACCAATATAACAATTTTCCCTTTCGCATCATTCGCGGACTATTTATTAATACCGATTTTGCAATTTGTATCTCCATTACAGCTCAACTTGTTTTCCGGTTCATTATGTGTATATTAGCTCACGTAGACCATGGAAAAACGTCCGTCGCGGATTCCCTGCTCGCCATGGCTGGGATTGTTAATCCCAATTTCGTGGGAGATACTCGATATTTGGATAGTCGGCCAGACGAACAGGCCAAGGGTATTACATTGAAAAGTTCCGTCTTTTCAATGATGTACCAGCCGTCAGAGGAGAAATATATCTTTACAGTGGTAGATACGCCCGGCCATATAGACTTCTCGAAGGAAGTTTCGTCGGTTGTGAAGTCTTGCGATGGTGCCGTAATTGTTGTGGACGTTGTTGAAGGGGTGAGCATTAAATAATGACTTGTAACGTGGTAAGAGTGAAATAGGTTTTCTTTTTCAATTGTTTTCAATATGGAGCGAGGCGCGCTTCCTCATTTACACGTTAACTGCCATGAGAGAACCGCCTTATCATTCTCAACTATAGAATAGAAAATTCTTTATTTTTCTGAACACAGATACATCTGAAACTCTTGTGCAATATGTAAAGAGAAATAGTGTCGATTTAACACAAGGATTTTTTTTCACATATATACATTTCCAAAATATGCTCGTTTGTTATATGGCTCCATATTACATATATAATCAAAACATTGATGTTTAGTTAAATTGGATTGGTTGGAAACAGCACGCCATCTGTCGATCTATCCTCAGCTAATCTCCATATAAATTATTCATCTCAACGTCCTCCACTATTTGACCCACATACTCCAATCTAGGCCTACCTACACCTTGCTTTCCCTCTACTTTACCTTCCATAACTAATTGCAAAATACCCCCGTGTCTAAGAATGTGACCTACTAGTCTATCTCTCGTCCGCTGTAATACTCTCCAAATATTTCTCTTCTCACCTACTAACTCTAGTACGGCTTCATTTGTTACTTTATCTTCCCAATCAATCCTCATCATCCTGTAGCACCACATTTCGAATGCTTCTATTCTACGATTCTCTTCTTTACCTATAGTCCACGCCTCACACCCGTACAATGCTACACTCCACACATGCCTTCAGTAACCCAAGTAAATATTTGATCTTAAAATCTGCTCATTTTCTACGAATGCCCTCCTACCCTGTGCTATCTTACTTTGGGTATCCTTTGTGGATCGCAATGTTTAGTAGGATCTACTTCCTAAATAAAAAAAGTTCGACACTTCTTCTATTCTATCGTCTCCTATTCTTATCCTCAATTTTCGCTTGCATTCCTTCTCATCACTTTGGTCTTGCCTATATTAATTTTCATGTTAGAATCCCTAGTCATTACTTCCTGCATACTAATTAATACATGTTCTAAATTCTGCTCCCTTCTTTCCAAGATAGCTATATCGTCGGCGAACCTCAACATATACATTTCCTCCCTGAATCCCTGAATTTTCACACGCTATACTATACTCTTCTTTTATCTTGTTTATTGCATGTTCTATATACAGGTTAAATAACATTGGTGAAAGTGTACATCCCTGCCTGACTCCCTTACCTATTCTCGCTACCTCTTCTTCCCCCTCAATTCTAACTAAAGTCGTTTGATGTTTGTATGGATTGAAAATAATTCCCCTATCCTTATAATTCTCCTATTCCCGTTTCTTTTAAAATTCTAAACATTATGCCCCAATCTACATTATCGAATACCTTTTCTAAATCTACGAAAGCTAAAATAATAAACGAGTATAATGAAACAGTTATATTGAATTAGAAAATAGTGATTATTACAAATATTGCTGCAGTAGATTATGCATTTTAGTATCTAAATTATGTTAGTTTTGTGAGTTTCAATGAGACAGGATAAACAAAAATATTTTTGGCGAATTTTAAACCTGTACAAATTTCGAATAGTAAGGTATGAATCTCATGGCAGAAATTACTTTGCGGCTCTGAGACCAGAATGTCAGTTCTCATTTTACACAAGATTTTTTTTGTTTAAAATGTCCAGGAAATTATTTCTAATAATATATTTAGATATTTTTACATCATCTAGAATGAAAATGCGAAATGGCCCTAAGTGCCATATAATTATGTTCCATTTCGGCAGTTAAAGTGCTGATATTATAACTTCAGTCAATGGAAAATTTTGTTCGTATATTTTCAGATACTCGCGCAAACTCGGGAAGCAATAAAAATTGCGATGGATGGCGGATTAAAGATGATACTTATAATTAACAAATATGATCGCCTAATACTAAATAAAAAGCAAAGCTTCGATGAAACGTGCTTCAGCATTCTGCGCCTTCTAGAATGCACCAATGATGTTTTAGTGGATATATTTGAGGAGCGTTTGAAAGTGCGGTCGAAGGATGATGAAACGCGCAAGAATCAGGCGATTAAAATGGCAAAGAATCATCTCTTTGCCTTCGAAAAGGACAATGTTATTATCGGCAGTAGTTTAGATGGATGGGGTATCTTACCTAGAGATATGTTGAAACTGTTCCTGCCAAATGATGGTAATTTACATTGCATATTACATCTCGGTATATTCAATTTTTCAAGTGCGCCGTAATATATTACAGTATTAAACAATACCGTCAGCGAATCTTAATACGATCTATTTCTTGCAATTATTTTACTCGTAGATAAAATGGACGCGCAAAGCAAGAAGAATCTAGAGAAGAAAGTCATGTCTCATTTTTGCGATCCCGATTACTATTACTCTTCACACCACACAGTTAGGCAAGGCGCCATTAAGAAAGGATACGATTCCATGTTTATGGTTATGGTGGTAAAGACTCTGTATTACGTCTACGATACGCTGATGGGCAAGAAGGAGATTTCGGAAGTCGTAAAAATCGCCGGAAGGCTGAAAATTAAGAACATCACCAGCGAGATGCGTAGTAGTTCTTCGCGCACACAATTACGTGCTATTATGCGATCTTTTGCACAGCTAGGTACATTTTTGATTAATCGTGATTTAGTATTTTATCTTTCGCCCGCTTTTTTTCTTTTCACAGCTGAATACTTCGTATTACTTATATTTATCTATAATTACTTATACTCATTCTGCATACCTCTTAATACTTGTTATCTCCCCTTTCTTCTAAAATAGCCTCTAAAAAGATGATATCGGCGATCATCAACATATCTATTTATTTTCGCATTTGCACTCGTAAATCCTATATATCTACTCTTCTCAAATCTTATTTATTTTGTCTTCAATACAGAGATTAAATAGTAACCGCGAAACAACATTACAACTGCACTTTTATCTTACCACTTTACATTTAATCCTCATCGGACAATTGTATTAATATTTAAATTTTGTTTCTTAATATTTTGATCGATATTCTCCGATTTGTTACATTTCTTAGGAGAAACTATCATGCGTGCGGCAATTCTAGTAGTACCAGAGGCGCGCGACGTCCCGATAGTGCGCATGCGCCAAATGATTCGCGACACCATATACCACCGAGATGGAAATAATTTGGAGCAAATTGCGCAAATGATGAGCGATTTTGAATTTAGCAGGCGCCAGTTAAACGACTCGCCAACTAGTAAGTACCGTTCCATAGGTGGATTTTTTTTAATTTGCGGCAATTATATACATTAGCACATTCTACACACGTCATTTTACCTGATACATAATACCTGATCAACGAGGAAATTAAAATAGGACATGAATATCAAACAATAGATACATACAAAAACTATTTTGATACATGGTTATAAATCACTAAAATTATTTGTCATATAATCTTGAAAACTATAAAAAGCTGTTTTTATTAAATAAGATTTGATTTTTGCTTTAAACCTCTTATGCTTTAATTGTCTTAAGCTTAATGCAAGCACATTAAAAAAAATTATGCACCAGTAGTTTTCTCCATTCATCCTTTTTGTTAGTCTTAATCGTTTTAGACAAATGTTCTCTTTAAATTTAGTGTTGTGAACATGGTTCATTTCATGTCTTTGGTATTTTTTTAGAGTTTTTATGAATATTTAGTAAACAATTCAAGATATAAATGCATGGAAAAGTTAAGATATTTAAAGCTACAAAACTAGGTTTACAGTTTTCACGATATGGAATTCTTGCAATAATCTTAACAGCCATTCATTAAAGACGAAAAACACGATCTTTGCAAGCAGCATGTCCCCAAGATTATTTATTATTATTATTATCCCAAAATATTTGGGTGATATTCTATACTATAACAACATTTATTTAATTTCGATGCCACATTTTGACCATGCCTATTCCAATCCGAAAAAGAAGATTAGTTCCGATTAACGATCCTTTTTGTACTAATAATTGTATTTGTACCATTTTTTTATTAGCTAGCTCGCAGGAACTGGCGACCTACGCTTATATATCCAAGCTGATGTCAGTCAAACGATCGGATATTATAGCATCAGATTATATGAAGAAGCTACTGAAGATAGTGCCAAGTACTAACGAGCCAGCACCAGCAGCCGCTATTGATGATTTTATCGCAGAAATGGATGGTCCGAATCCCAGTAGTAGCTACGCTGGCAAAAGGTTATTGTTTTTCTTTCGATAGGTGATCTTGTAAAGATTCTTAATACGTTCTGTCAATTACAATGTATGCTTTTGAAAAAATATCTATGAAGCTTAATGCTGTAAGGAGCTGATTCCAGCGAGTAGAACATGTTCTCATGCAAAAAAAAAACGTGACACTTTCCTTTTGAACTTTGCTCAATCTAGGATTTTCTATTTTGTAGGAAGTTGATTATACAATGTTATGGATTGATATGTGTAATTGTTTTGAGATTTGCTTAGTAGACATGGAGGAACGACATTGCGTCCGTTTGACTCTTTTATTGCAAAATATTTAATTTTTATTTCAGCTCTATAAATATTCATTTTTATTAAATAAACGTACAGGGCTGATTATACATGACGTTCGTTGCGGTTTGATTTTCTTTTTAAAAGTGGCGATAATAATTCTTTCATAAGTGACGATTTAATGGAAGCTTTTTTAGGAAGCACAACGGACACTGTATGATTAGTTACAATTTAAGTTTTTCACACAGGGAGTCGGTAGTTTGCGATGTGCGTGAGACAACGCCACTTCTAAAATCTCCCAAGTCGGTTCAGGCGAACGACAAGATCCATTCCAAAACCAGCAAGGGCTTGAAATTTCGCAAAAATTCTGCCAAAGTTCAGAAAATATCCCCGGAAAGAACCAATGTACAACTTCAGTTAAATTCGAATGCTGACGGCGCTACTGAATTGGCGCAACCATCAACCTCTAAGTCTTCCTTAACTGAAGAGACTATTTTAGAGAATCGACCGACAGTTGTCCTGAAAGCTATCCCTTCAGAGACGGCTTCTAAGATTAGTGCTGAAGCGGGCGTTCCTTCAACCGATGTACAGCGGAAGATATCTGAACAGGAGAATATCTCGGAAGATATAATAGTTTCAGAAGCAAGAGTTGTATCGCTGAAGATATCTGAGCCAAAAGCTGTTCTGGAAGGTATAATGGATTCTGAGATGGCTTCTAAGACTAGTACCGAAGCGGCTGTTCCTTCGATCGATGTACAGCCGAAGATATCTGGGCAGGAAATGCAGGTAGAGTTAATTCCACATTATGGCTATAGCGAAATAATGGACGGGAAGTACCAGCTCCCAGTTCCAGAGCCAGAACTACCAGTCTTGTCTGAAGATTCGTACGGTTCGGACAAGTCCATAGATACTCCTATGTTCGCTGATAAAACCGTTGAAGAAACTAATCTCATCAACAAGAGCAAGGAAGACGTTATAATTCATTCTTCTGCCTATACTTCCGCATCAATAGAAGAAAAAAACTATCAGCCCCCAGTTAAACTTCCGACCTTACCGGAAAACTTGAAAATCTCGACTCACGAATCCAGTGCCGTCCGTATGGTGCCTAAGGTCACTATCCTCGAACAGACTATTTTTCGTCCCGGGGAAATTTCGAACGTAGAATGCGAAACAATCAACCAATCGGAAAATGGAGATATATCGTCTGCTGGTGACTTAAGAAGTGTCAGCACCGGCGATGAAGAACCGCTTGTGGTACGTGCAGATATATTTATTACATAGTGATAATTGTAAAATAATTACGATCGACTAAACCGAATAAATCCTCATTTTTAATTGTGATATAAAACTTTGTATTTCTCTTTCCTAATATGGAATATCACAACATAACGGCAAAATCTATAACATAATATATATATTTTTTCAATTTAGACAATCGCCATTATCCGCATATTCTTTGGGAAAATTCAGATGGGCGACCATGTGACACTGTTGCAGTCCGCGTACAAGCCGCCTATAAAATTCGACAATAAGGAAAAGTCCAAGGAGTACAACGCGAAATATATGGTCGAATTTCAAATAAAAGAAATCTATATATTAAACGGACGAGATATTATTCTAACGGACAAAGCGTCAGCGGGTAAAAATATTATATTTACTAGCTTTTTTACCTTTCATCGTACTTGAAATTTAGTAAAGATTATAATACGTAATCAAATGTTTTCGTCAGGTCTCAAAAGACTTTAAAAAAATCACAAGGGACTAGACATCTATTGATCACATGTACATGATAGATAGATAAAATTTATTCCCATCAATAACACAGTTTACATTTAAAATTTTTGGTATAAAATAATTTAGTATAAAACGGTAAAATATTAAATAATACAAAGAAATCGTAGTTAGTAAAGTGTCGTAATAATAGCTCACAATTATATAACGAAACATTAACTTAATTAACACTTATTATAATACAGTATCACATAAAAATTCGACCACAGAATAGTAGGCCTTCTCAACCATGATGGAGCGCAACTTATTTTTAAAAGCTTGCATATTTTCAATTTGTTCGATAGTATTTGGTAATTTATTGTAAATATAATTAGACGTAAATAATAATGAATTTTTATAAAAGCTAGAAATCGGGATGTTAATATAAATAATATTACAAGATCTTGTAATAAGATTTAACATTCTTGTCGAATAACTGTGAAGCTGGTTTGGGCTAAAAAAAAGTATTGCGGTATTTGTTCGTTAAAACACATAATTCTGCAATATACAGTCCGGCTAATGATGTTGCAATAGATCTGTGTAAGACCCTATTCTGAATCTTTTTCTATAATTATGAACTTTTTCTTTGTGAATTTACGTGCGGCTCTTTGTTTGCGTTCTTAGGTTGCATTTGTGGGATTCGTTTCGATCATACATCCAAAGATGGGCATCTACACCGCACAGGGACCATTGTCAACAATATAGATTTTTATCCGATATACGAACTGCCTCTTCTCGATCCTGTGTTGAGCGTATCCGTCGCGCCGCGTTTTGCGAAACACATGCACTTGCTCGCAAAGGGATTAACCTGGCTTCAAAACACTGATCCTTCAGTCAAGGTACGTCTACGGATAGTTCATAGTGTTTATTGTAATTTTTTTTTATAATGTCTCCTGTTTACAAAAGTTGATTGGCTTCATTTGCTTATATAAATTACATAATTAATGTGATATAAAAATGTTTTACAATTATAATGTTCATATAAATTTATATTTATTGGTGTATCGGAAATTGTATTTAAGAATATCAAATAAGAGCCGTTCTCAATTGAATAGATTTTTATTATGTGCTATTTGCAGGTGAGGCTGCAAGAAAATGGGCAGTATGTTATTTTAGCAACTGGCGACGTGCATATGTCAAAGTTAACAACAGATTTAGCCAATTACGTGAAAATCGAATTGAAATTCGAAGATCCAATTGTCTCATTCAGAGAGACGGTTATTAATCCGAAAGAAGACGATGTTGGCAAAACGATCGCTGCACTGCAAAAACTGCAACACAGAGGCGAACTTAAAGAATTCAAGTTTTTCATCGAAGTAAGTTTTCAATTTATAATCGAAATGTCGCTCTGCACACAGCGTAGTACTACTTTACTTTTTCAAGCTGCATGTAATGAATTTGCCGAATGACATCTCTTGCTTCATCGAAGAGAACATAGAGATATTGAAACTAATCGAGGACACTTACGATTGGGGCTACATTCGCAAACGGTTTGCTATTGAAGCGGGCATGAGCATGCGTAAGTCTATTAACAAGATATACGACACCCGACAGATGGAAAGTCATTCCATGCTGCTGCAGGAAAAGTTTAAAACTAGTAAGTATGATGTTTAAACAAAAATGATTTTATTTCAATTCTACCTGACTTCTACTAAGATATATCATGACCACATATATATTTTTTTCCAGAATTTTCACGACTGCCGTCTAATATAATTTTTATCAATTTATTGTATCAAATAAATAGACTGAAATGCACATCCTGGTTGGCTTCCCATTAATTGTTATTTTCGCTTCTTTCCCTCCCAGATATAACTAGCGGTTTTATGGTTTATACAAATTGCCAAAAATTCTTAAATTTTTGCTATCTTTTAAATTAATTTTAAATAGGTTGTAGATTTTGCCGTTATGTTGTGATATCCCATATAAGGGAAGAGAATGAAAATTTATTCGACTATAGTTTCGCTTATTAAGCATTATCAAGAAATGAAAACAAATTACAGAAAACTTATTTATATATAAACAATCTACCTAGAGATAATATCGAATAATGGGGAGGAGATTTAGTTCTAATTCATTCGTCCTTAAGTAAACTATAATTCGTGTTTTTTCGGTGTTTGTAAATTTCTAGTGATTCAAGCAAATTTAATTTGTGACTTTTTGAACAAACCGGTAAATTGTTAAATTATATATACTAGAAAAATTATGGTGAGATTCTAAAATATGCCTAGCAAAGTTTGAATTAGTCTTTTTAAATTTGTAACTATTAACATGTTCATTAAATCTAATTTTAAGGCTAGGGTTTTATTTAATCTTATATACTCCACAACAGGTAAATTTATGTGTCTTATCTTCGTGGTTAAATAATATATTGGATAGTGTGTATAAAATGTTCGTTCTGAATGTAGACTTAAATTGTGGTTAGACAAAGTATTAGCAATTTTTTAAATGTTCGGTGGAGAAAAAGTAAAGGAAATATATTTAGTAGTTTTAAAAATTATCACTACGGTGTTAAATTATAATATAGAATATCACCCAAATACCGTAACAAGCATTAAGTAGCTAGATGTACATTTCAAACGCTATGCGCCCGTCTTCAGTAAAATCTATAAACCCATTTACTGAAGATGGGCGCATAGCGCTTGAAATGTACATCTAGCCACTTAATTCTTGTTACGGTATTTGGGTGATGTTCTATATTATATTTAGTAGTGTTTGTAGAAGAGCATGTAGTATAGATCGAGTTGAAAATCATTTGCTTACGCTTTCTATAGACAAGATTAGAAATGGATGTTTTTTAAAAACCATCCAACCTAGCAATCTCAAGAATATTCGAAAACATGTTCACTAAATCTAATTTTAAAGCTACGAATTCGAGAATTTATGGCAACACGATAAAGTCAGTGTGTATGTACGTTTCTGATTATTTCGTGTTTTAGTTGTCCGAATGATCGCGAAAGAAAATCTAGAATCAAAAGACACTTCGGGCGAATTCTCCGCTGTTACCCATTCGTTGCTCGCTCGCAATATATGGAGCGTCGGCCATTTGGGGATGCCCGAAACATCGAACCTGTTGATCAACAAAGTGAGCCGCTATAGACGCAGCATCTTCGACACTATCGACGAAACGGATAAGCGCAGTTTAATCGATTCGTGTATCGTGAAGGCGTTCAATGAGACGACCAAGGTCGGCCCAATATGCGGGGAGCCGTTGGCAAATTGCGGCTTCGTCATAACTGATTTTAATATTGATTCATACGACGGCATCATGGCGTCCGACATCGCTATTAGCACTGTGAGTAAAATCAATCTGATTATTCCCGAAAAACTCGATTCATTTTTAAACGACTATGTAATTTCTATTATATAGTTTCGTTTTTATGTACACAATTATATACTATATTTCTAATATAGTAGAGAATTGTGTACAAAAAATCGAAACTTTTATTGAACAATTCATTAATGTGTTGCTATTATTTTTAATTAATTTAATTATTTGTAAATTTTCAAACTAATTCAGCTAAATTTCGATCATTTTTGTAATTGTAAATGTAATTTACTTAGATTACGTCTCAAATTACCAATGCTTGCATTACCGCCATGAAAGAGGCCTTTTTGAAGCAGAAAGTCCAACTAATGGAGCCGATGTTCGAAACAGAAATTAGTCTGATGTCTTCGGAACAGTCCGGTAAGTCGCTAGTCATTTAAGATTATAAATTTCATCGAAACGATTGTTACAAAGACGAATGTTTCGTATGACTGTGGGTTATATTTAAAAGAAAACGAATATTTATACGGTAAATATAAGTTTACTACAAATATAGTAAATATAAATCGGTTTTATAAAACTAATATATAAGTCTTGAGTATATTATTTATGATTTATTATTAGAGCATTCGTCTCATATATGAAAGAGATAATTAATCTAGAAATTGTACAATCGCTGGTCCTTTTCATGCATTTCGGAGAAAAAGAGAAGCAATTCTTTTAATATGCTAGGCAAAAGTAAATTACTTATTAATCTTAATTACGCTAATGATGTGTTCGCTTGCTTCTTTGTACGCGAATATTTTGTTCTTCGCGTAGATTCATATATGAGTACTTGGAAATTGTGTTTATATTTAAATTGTAATTAATATCAACACATACATATATAATTTTTTAGTATTTATATGCCCTAAGTACTAATAATAAAATAAATTAAAAGTAATCTTTTTCGAATAAATACTCAATAAATAATTTAAATAATATTAACATACAAGTAGTTAGTTATAGGTTGGTTTTTTTTTTTTTATAGTTTTCTCGAATGTAGACATTTTCTCAATTTATCACGATAAAGTAATACTATTCAAGTGCTTCAAAATTGTATTGCCAATTTTAGGAAATACATATATCGTTTTTATTAGGTATTTTTATAAAACTATACGAATCAGGACATCAGAAGTTATTCCGAACTATTTTTCAATCAAGTTTCTATATTATTGTCCAAATCAGGTACTACATGGCTGATTTAAAATCTATTGTATTAAATTATAAGAAAAACCTACTATACGTCAACTTTCAATGTCCCGTTCAAATGAAATGAAAATACATTCTTCGTTATTCGCAGCGTTTTCTCATACAGAGCGTTCCAAATTCACCCAATTTACCCAAAAACTGCGCGCGAATTTAAAACACCTTGTATAACATCTGCATCTGCGGTTAGCACGTTGAATCACATCGAATTCATTCATCCGGTCGTTATCGTCGGTGATTTCCACTGGTTAATCCCAGTTGGCAGTCTTCGCTATTTCTTCGACGCGATCCCAAGGGATTGGCGGACGTTCATCGTCCGCCGATCGTACGATTCGAAGCGGTCGACCGCGTCGCTTGTTATTTATACCCGCGGTTGTCGCCGAATTGCTGAGTCCTCCCAATGATCCCATTGACATCGTCGCTTGTTGCTGCACGCACATCATTCCGTACACCCGAATTCCCGGTACACTCGCGTACGTGGGCTGGTCGTGAGACATCGGACCCTCTGAAACCATCACACATTTTACTAATAATAATTATAATAGTTAGTTAGATAGTCTCGATCTCTTCTGAGCTAATTCCTTCATTTGCCATTCCCATTAAAAAATGGTAAAGAAATTCATTATTCTACGAATGCCTTCCCACCATGTGTTATCCTACATTTTATATCTACCTTGTGTCGGTTATCCTTTATAATCCTACTTCTTAAATAACAAAAGTCTGATACTTCTTTTATTTGATCATCAAGATGAACCACTGGAAATTCGAATCCTCATTTTTCGTCTGCATTCATTCTTGTCACTTTGGTCTTACCTATATTTATTTTCATGTTATAATCCCTAGTCATTACTTCCTGCGTACCATTTAATACCTGTTCAAAATTCCGCTCGCTTTTTACCAAGATAACTATATCGTTGGCGAACCTCAACATATATATTTCCTTTCTCTTTTACCTTTTTTATTTCATGTTCTATATATAGATTAAATAATAACGGCGCTAGTGCACTTACCTGCCTGACTCCCTTTCCTATTCCTGCTACCTCTTTCCCGTCAATTCGAATGTTCAATTCTCCAATCCTTATCATTTATTCCAAGAATCTGTCCCGATCTATATTATCGAATGCCTTTTCTAAATTTACGAAAGCTACGTAAGTAGTTTTTCATACTCGTTCTTTTTTCCACTACCATTCTTAGCTCCCTTAGGAATTAGCCTCCCTCGTCCTGCTTCTAACCTTTATTCTACTTTATTTTCTAACTCCCTATAATAATAAGAATAAATTCTTCATAAATAATTATATACAATAAAAGTATAAATAATTTTTTTATCAATAGGCGAAGTTGGCTTAGTAATTTTTTTATTATCATAATCATTGTCAAGTGTCAATTTAAAACCCCCGTTCTTAAATGGATTCTAAGAAGCGGCGAGAAATACTTTGGTTAAAGTTAATTGAATACGTGTGTTCCTATTTTATTAACCTTTGGGGATTGATGAACCGATCTTAGACATTATACTGTAGGACAAGGATATTTGTAAAAAGCTGATTTCATTGTGACAAAATTAAGTAATTTATTATTGAGAGAACATTACAAAAAGACGCAATTGTATTTGAAGTACATTCTACGAGTAAATCCGCGAAGTAAATTATGATCGTAGGAATTTCTATTAATTTCTTTCAACTTAACGTGTACAGTCCATCAAGAAGTAATACGGTGAACGACGCTCGGCAACGATGATGTTATTACCGACATGCCACTTAATGTTAACATTAGCCGTCCCCATAGGGCATGTCTATCGACTCACTCCTTTATCAATCCATACGGTAGTCCGTCTTCAGTATCCGCGTAATGAATGTTGTTAAGGATCATTATGACGAAAGTATCAACCCGCACGCTCTAATTTCAATCCTTACCTAAGATGCTGGTGTCGGGACATCTGCAAATGACCAAGTAATGGCTCTTCCCGGTACGGATGTTCTGTAGAGCGAGCAAGGACCAATCTCGCGGCGCTCTACAAATCCGCATCTCGGCCGTCGGTTCGCACGTCTTCACCAACGTCAGAGCGCGCTAATAATAAAATAACATATGAAAATTACCGAAGAATAAATAACTCTCGCGTCAATACAAATTTTAATGAGAAACGAATTTTTACCACGATAAATGAAGAACGTATTAGTCGATTTTTTGAACGCTTGAATCTCTTTTAAATAGTTCGCGCGAGATGTTAGATGAAGTATATATGCGGTAGAGATAATAAGAGATACACCCGCGGTGGTGCGCGAAGACTCACCGGCGAACTTAAATCTTAATTGCCATTCTCTCCTGCTCCATGATTTCAAACATTACAGACATTACACTGAGCGTTGCGTAAACTTTCTATATTAACTAGTTACGAACTTTTAACAATTACCGACAAACTCACTTTTCGATTATTGTCTGTCTGTGAAAGTTAACAAATTTATATATTCACACTGATCAGTTTTAACGACCGGGCTGGTTAAGGATAGTTTTTATCACGTTTGAAAACGTACAGTACATACTCCACATAAATTCGTTGTTTTTTTGCTTTCAGATGCGTACGCTGATTTGTTTGCCTACTCGCTATAAGCCCGCTTAATTGACTCAATTAATATCCTTAATTAATCGCTTACAAATATGTCGTTATATCGATCATAAATCCAGCGCACAGCTTGGTATATAATATCCTTTATATTCTGCAATTATATCTATCACCCCGACTCTTGACAGTAACAAATTGCCGATTTTACGTCGATATTTTTGTTTGTTTTTGTTTCGAAATGATGTTTCATTCCCTGTCGGCATTTGAAATATTTTTGTGAGGCCTTGATACATTCATGATATAATTCTTTCGTTGGTTGGTAGCGTACTTATAGCTGTGAGATTGCCATCGCTACAGCATCTTCGATATCTCGCTATCGGTTTACCGTATTAAGTATTATATGGTAGCCTAAGGGTCACGTTAAATAGACAGCGTCTTTGTTTCCGAATCGCTCGTGATTGTAGTGCCCAATTTGATTGTGCCAGCGGTCGCGAACTAATACTTTATCGTTGCTTTATGTAGCTTCGGAATGAATTTATATGATACAATGGATTGACTGAGCCGTACTTGACAGTAAAATCAAAGTTGTTTTTTATTTCCTTAATCGAATTTATATGAAGAAAAATGAGTTTTCACTTGAAGATTGAATTTTGAAAAATTGTGTGAAGATTTTCAATTTCATGGATAGGGGAATGTCGCATATTAATTTCTGATTGAAAATGTGCATTAGATGAAATTAGATGGTAGAACAAATTCTAGTGGCCCAAGAGAAATTTAGCATTAATGACCACTGATCTATTCTGTTATTCTGGACCGTAGTCACTTGGCACCTTATTGTTGAAGCGGCGGTGGTGTCCTCGTTGTTTGCCGCGCCGAAAGAAAGCATGATTTACGATGTTCGTTATTTTCGTTTATTTATCGATCCAATCAGACATGTCCCGTTTCCAAATATAAGACTTGCAATCGTAAATTTGCTGCGAACGTACATTTTGACAACGCCACAATTGAGGAATTCCTTAATTGCTGTCAATATGATTCTCAATGTAAATCGATGATCGCCAACGGTTATATCATTCAATACAGCCCACGCGGGTCAAAGATTTCACATTAAAATGCCGGTGTTTTTCTTCTTCCACGGATTCTATAATTTGGTGTAATTTTAGCTTGGATCGCGAGCTTTTTTATTAAAAATAGCACATAATTTTGAAACGAGCTATTTCGTTGCGTAGGTCAGACGCTTTTTTTTTATCTTATTCGAAATGTATGCCGTAGCGTGATCTTTTCTTGACTGTTGAGTCAATTCGTATAAAGTAGCCATATTGCCTGTGAATAATGATTCTATTTTCTCATACTTTTGAATAGAAGACAGTGTTACGGGCTGACCCACGACCTATCTCCAGCCGATCCTATTGCAGTTAATACGATCGATTTTTAGTGGAAAAAGATTAATCTTCGGCTATGCAGTTCCTAGTCCAGATGGTCGTCATCCTACTCATACCTTCCTATAGAAAGTGCATTTGGTATTTGGCTACCTTATATAACGGGTCGTCAAATAAACAACAAAAGCAATCGATCCATCCGCAGCGCAGATGTGTATCTTTAATCTCAAATCACCTGTGCACGAATCAAATTGAACATAAAACAGAACAAACGCGTAATACGGCCTCGCAAACAATGTATCGAGTTGTTTGTTTATTTCTTTCAAATATTTCTATTGAAGATTCAAGAGTTTGTGTATTTACTCGCGTGTATTTACCTTCGAATTTCGATCCGTCATTAATTCCGTGGTGTGCAAGTCGTCCGCATTTAAGCTAGCTGAGCAAGGGTCCCGGTAACGTGACGGGCACGCACATAACGGCTGCGTCCAATTCAATCGAACGTACACTGCATTGCACACCTAAAAAATTGTTTTATCAAGTTGTTTTTTTATATATATTTACAACAAATCATGAACTATTGCATTATTTCATCAAATCACACAAATTTGAGGCCTTCGGCTGAATAAGTAGCTTTGTTAAATGTATTTTTAAAAATAATTTAAATGAGCCTGTACCTGTTGGATGGCGCATTCCGGTAGTAGATAGATATGTTGATTATGTGGGTAATAATGATATTTTGTTGGCTTTACCAACGCTGCACTCGCTCCGGCCGGTAGTGGCAATAAATTCTGAAAAATACAAGAAAAAAAGAATGTTAAAAGAACGAAAAACATTCGCCAGGTTTTACATAGCAATCTATCACAATTATTTTTTTATTGCTCCACAAGGAGTTGATATTTAGGAGTCAATTATCTTCTGCGACTTCGTGTTACAAAACATATTAATTTGTTTCAGGAAACGAGTAATATATTAATTCCTGCGTATGTATATCAACTTCGCGTAAAGTTGTTTTCTAGTAGGCTGCAGAATATAGGCATAAATATCTTCCGTATGGAAAACCAGTATATCTGGATGATATTTATAAACACATCGTTCATGCAGAAAATCTCGCCGCCGTAATATATTTAAGCATCGATAATATTGAAATAATAAAACTATATCTGCATATTACATACAAGAACGTATAGCATAATAAAAGAGGAATAACACGTACAACTCGAAAGCATTTGCGGCAAAAACCGAAGATGTTTGACAATGTTTTGTTTTGTAAAAACGCCTCTTCGGAAAACATGACAAATGTTGTTCGCTTACAGTAATTATATTTTAATTAAATGGTAGATACTGATCTTATACAATATCTGTTATCATTTCAATCAATCGATATATCCCGTGTTAATTGCAGTTATTTGTTTAAAAAAAAAATGCATTGCCAATTTGAGCGGAACGAGCAATAATAATTTACGTGTGTGTGTGTTTTTTTTTGTTGCGCTTTGTAATTAGCCGGAATTCCAAGTGCATATTATTTATTTTTATATATGCTATTACGATTGAAGACAAATCCTATTGTGTGCGACCGCAGTAAACTTCTGCAACCTAGATTGAAGATGTCTATCTTTTAGCTTCTAGCTTCTTTTTATTATTTAATCGTTTCAAATTGCTTTATAATATCGACGCTTTATTTCACGCGTCGTTTACATTTTGGCATTTAAGAACGGATTCTTCAGATAGAATGCGTATCGAGAAACGTAACTTGTCTACCAAATCGTTTAAATTTATTTTTTTAATACGCAACCATATAACTTTTTAAACGTTCAATTTTGAACTGTTATATTATACTGTTATATTTTGAACTGTTTAGTTATAGTTAAACGTTCAAATATAATTTTGAACTTTTAACTATAACTAAATATAACGTAACTGTTATGGTTATCTTAAAAGATTATTTATTTCGAAAATTGTGTTTCGGTTGGAGTTTACCGAAAAAGGTGCAAATAACTCAATTTTCTATTGCACGCGTTCGAAAATTATATTATTATGTCGAAACGTGTAATGAATATGTATACGGCAGATTAAATGTACAAATAATTACATTAAAGCCATTCGCGTTGTATTATTACATCATTTAACCGTTGGCTGTCCTCAATTGACATTTCGCAAATACGCGAGTTGTCTATCTATATAACTGCAACATCTGCGGGACTATTATTTGCTAATTCGTTCGCTAGAGATAATCAATTGTGTCTTAATTGCTAGTAGTAGATTAGATATCATTTACCACAAAAACCTAATTTAATCTGATTTCGAGCTTTCGAAACAAACGTTTCGTTTATTATCACGCACGCTGTGCATAATTTCACGTTTCTGATATTTTATGGGCGACATTTTAATAGATACGTCAATGAATGGCGGAGTAGTATTATGTACGCGGTAATGGCGTTAATAGTCGCGTTAAGGACAATTCAAACGAACAAAGGAGCCTCCTCTACGTTTAACATCACCGCGCGCGCGGCATCTAGCAAATTTACTGCGTGGCACGTGCAAAAGTGCAAAACGAAAGTGTGGCACCCTCGGGGCACCTATAAAACATTTCTCCAGAACCGCATTCATCTACTAATTCCCCGCGTAAAATTCGCCCCCCCCCCCCGTTTCAGTCGATTATTATCTGTTGCCCCATTAACTGTATCGACTGTTGGCTTGTAACAAATCACTTAGCCTCACGTTGTTTTAATAAATCTTTAATAACGTAATGACGATCCTGATCACGGTTCTGATCTCCGCTCGCCTTTTGTACGTCAACGTTTCTATCGTTGACACTCGAGTTCAACCATAAATCTTCCCGCAAAGTGACTCGTCATCCATCTTGCACCGTCTGTAAAACTATATTTATGCGTACTCAATCACATTTAAAAAAAAAGAATGGTATGAATGAGACTGTGCAACTTGTTGCGTTGTAATTTTTCGCTGTAAATAATCCATGAATGATGACTGAAACCATTACAGTTGGAATGCCGAGTTACTATCACGTCACACTGGTTTACCACATGCAGCCATTTTCGAATCATTCTTTGCTCGGTGGTATTTTTATATTGTTTCGTTTTCAATAGTACTTAGATATGTGGAATACATTAATTGTGATATCAAATTTGAGCGGTGTATAACAATTAAACACAAAGGGAGTTGTAAAGGAATTTGTTAATTTGTGTTTGTTGCAAAAACCACAATGCTCGATTGTATATAGTACGCTTGCTGTATTAGCAATTCGCTTTTACGTTTACCCTAGTGATCCTTATGACTCCTATAACTACATACATGTAGGATTTCTTATACCATATTCGTTCTACAAGAACGTATATACTGACATTGAGATCGCTCGCAGTCCTCCAGAGCCGTACCTACGTTCAAAACATTCGATCATTTAGTTTTCGCAAATATACCACAAATTGGAACAATTTCGCGAGTCGTGTTTTTAATACAGCCCATTTTTGCTATAAAATATATTGATGCGGACCTCCTGTAAATTCCCTAATCCTCTCCTGTTTGCCGTCTTCGCATGGCGAAGATAACCTTTGTAACCTACATTACGTTACATTTGCTTTTGTTTCGTTTAAATACATGTAAGTTTGTTGAGCGGATATTGTGTGTATGTATCATATAGAAATCGAGGATCGATTGCATTCTTCCATTTTATTTATTGCTTAGCACGTTTTATCGTGAAAGACATCCACTTCACAATATATGCCACATCATTAGTTCGCTATGCAGCCGCCGGTCGAAAGATTCTCGTAATTTGATATTCACGTTGCTTTCGTGAGGGAAAACTTTCAAAATGTTTTTTTTTTTTTTTTTGTATAGAAATTTTACAACAAGCGTTTTCGTAATAATTAATTATCGCTGTTGTGTGACATATCTAGAAACTCGATGTACCTGAAATGCAATGCTTAATTAGCGATCGTATAATTTGGAATTTATGAGCTATTAAACGGTTGGAAGGAGCAGGGGAATCTATTATAATTGTACCCCGTCCGCGAATAAATAGCTCTTCTATGCATTTAGTGTACTAATATATTCGATGTAACCGTTATTATCCGAGTTGAATATAAACTACGAATTTACACTTGGTTTCCAGCTGGCGAACTTCCGTCCAAAGCACAGATTTTTTTTCTATAAATTTTCACCAAGTGCATTCGTATAATGGACGTAATAAATTGCGGTTACTAGCGATTTTTAATTAGAAATATTAATCAATTTACACCTCGTATAAATCATACATAAATGCCCGTTCGAATAAATCATTTGTTGATATTATTTCGACAAGAAAAAAATGTTCACTCTGCGATTGAGATTAACCGTTAAAAAACAATTATCTTTAAGAATCGGTTATGACAATTGTAAAAGCGAGGAAGGGCAAAGTGATAGAAGCTACGGATATCCCGGACGAGCCCTCTACATTTAGGGCATATATACCAGCTCTGCAATGCGCCGATTTCGCAGATGCCGTACGCAACATTACGTCGGGATACGCGAATCCGTACCTACGATTTAACAAGTTCGAAGTAAGCGATTTCCGTTTTATTACGCGAGCGATTAAATACAACTAAATGCCACGTATTTCGTTTTAGATCGTCGAGGGTGATCCCCTGGACGATATCGGCGATGATGAGGAACAAAATTCCGCGTATGCATTTCGCACCATCGTGCGCAAGCGCAAAGGTTTGCACGCGGGCGACGAAGTTGTCGAGAAAGGTGAGAAACAAAAGACCCTTTCTAAAAAGAAGTAAAAACAGTTTATTGCGCGCAATTGCATATAAATCGGATTATGGAATTGGTCGTTTTTTTTTTAATTGATTCGACAAATAGTAATATTCTAGTTGATGTTTTTTTATTAGTGTAATTAAAATTGGTTTAGGGCTCGTTGAAAATTGTGCGCGCTAAATTTGAATTCGGTTTAGTTGCAAATTACAGCTTCACCGTCAGTTCCTTGAGCGTTTAATTATTGGCGCCAATATATGAAGTTTCTGTTATTTATAATGTTTATCTATTTAATATATATTTATTGAATATTTTATTTTATATTTATTGCATACTTTAACTGGAATAAGATTGTTAAATTAATTATTGACTGATAAACGCAATATCGGTGATAGTATTATAATATATTTGTTAAACTTTCTAGCGGTAAGAATTGTTGAACACTCTGTATGGAAGATTATAATGACCACTGTATTTTTATACGAATTTATTGCCGAATTTGGCGTATATACGTACTTAGATATCTGTTAATAAATTTCTTACGTAATACGTTTTTAAGATCGTAAACTACGTTGAGGAAATTTCATAGATTAGAATTTAATTCATTATACTAGATTTTTCGTGTTTAGTATAAAATATATGATTCCTAAACTTAAATCGATTATTGAAGGCCGTATTAAGCACATAAGAATGTGTTATTATTGGTTTTTTAATTAGCTGTTAGAATATTCTTTGCGACAATAATAATGAGTAACATCCCCAATTGTTACGCTTTTTTAAGTAGTTTTCGTTTGTTTCAAGCTTATTCTTTAATCACCCGTATCACGCACACAAGAATGTGTTTTTTTTATTAGCTGTTCTTTTAATACATTAGAAATAATTAGTATCATACCGAAGAATATTTTAAATCGTTTTCTCGCAAGATTTTTTATTGTAGAGATATAAATTGTTTTGCAATTTATTTAACTGTTTTAAAGTAGTATTTAGTCGATATATTTTTTTGATTTGTCGGTTTTATTGGCTATTAGGATATTCTTCTCAACAATAATTTTGTAGTTTAGCTTTTCTTAAAAAGTATTTAATTTTTGATTGTTTCACAAAATTCTTTAAAACCACCTTAAATCGTTTTAGCTCAATTGGAATTCAAAAAAAACTCATTTTTTGTGTGTAATTTTTTATTTTGAGCTTGAATACTTAAGTACATATTTCATTCAACAAAAAATTATTTAATCGCGGCCTGAAATCGATTTTGAACCTGTACCCTCATGCCTTAAATAAATTCGTTGTGGTTCCCATTCGTTCCCATTCAATTATTTAAATTGCCAAATGGAGATCCGATATTGAGCTATGATGGCGGAATTATCTCCTATCCATCGACATTTGTTAAGCGGCACAAGAAGCTTGAGCGCTTTTCTAAAGACCGCAACAATGGTTTTGTATTTCGGACGTTGGTCAGACAACGGCGCTAAAGTGCGATCGCATAATGGACGTCCGAAAGTCCAAATACGCCATTGATTATAGATTGTAGACCTTACCAAAGCGATATATTTCTAGAACGATCGCATAAATCAGTTACAGGCCCCGATATTTGGAGTTCTCTTACCAGGCTCGCGTAAGGGCCTTGTTACGCAGCCCTCCAGTGTAGTTTAAAGTATGTAGACTTTTAAAGTTGTTAATCTACTACATTAAGAAAATTTGCGCAGTGTTTTAAAATTGACGAAGTACTTGCTATACGTGGAATAGTAGTTATCATATGCTAAAGGAATTCAGGCCTGTTCCTAAAATATACCGTGAACATCTTTGAGAAATTAAAATAAAACGAGTTGTTTGAAGCAATAAAAATGTATAGATTGCTCAATACGAAGGTTCAGACTTCAGGGATGATGTACCGAGTGTGTATAATTTCATGCCGACAGTTTAAAGTATATACTGATAATATGTTGGACATAATTTTTATTTTATAAAAAAAAAATACGGTTACTACAACAAAAAAGTTGAACAAGCATTATTTTAGTTACATTGATTTCCAATCAATAATAAAATTAATAATAATCAATCGCTACAAATTATATCCGTAATTTGTACCTCGAACATGTTGGTGTTTAAACAACGATTAAAAAATCACATTATTATGTAATAAAATACATACTATTTCATGAATTTATATTCTGAAGAATATCATGTGTATACAAAACGTCGCCACGTTTTATTGCATTTATTGGTTACAAAATTGCTTAAAATCCAAAAATCTACCTCCGAATATGATTATATTCTCAGACTTGTCGTAAATATTTTGATATTTCCCTAGCGTTTGTATCTGCATCTTCTTCGTCGTTGAATGTATGTACAGAGGATATTTTGCCCAATACCATAGTAATTACTTTCACCACACAACATTATCCATACAAATTTGATATGCAATTATTAAAAAAAGAACAGAAATATATGTTGTTTGCTGCGGTGAAACTTCAAACACTCCGTATAAAATCCCAGAAATGGGAAATTAATCCATATATATTTCTTAGCTTCAAACAACTCGTTTCATTTTACAAAGATGTTTACGGTATATAACAACAGGCCTGAATTCCTCTAGCATATGCTAACTACAATTCTACGTATAGACAAGTATTTCATCAATTTATAAAAAAAAATTCACAGCGCAGTGGTTAACAAATTAACAGTTTTAAAAATCTGCACTCTACACTGCAGGGCAGTGTAATACAGCCCTAATATGTTAAATGAGATGGGCCAAATTCATTCAAGGGACATGTCAGAGCACAAATTGATCTTTGCCACTTGTAATGCATTTGTACTATTAAATAAATAAGTGAACATGACAGAAGTATTTCAAAAATGGCATTAATTTATATTGTTTTAAAAGATTTATAGGTCATATTTGAAATACTACTGTCATGTTGACTTGTTTATTTAATAGTATTTCAATCACGATTCGTGACAGGTATTTTATTTCGTTTTTATCTTGTGCTACTGAAGATGAGGGCATAGCCTTCGAAATGCTTCGAGTTACGGTATTTTTGGTGAAATATAAACTTGTTTACAAGTCGTAGCATTTCGCCAGACATTTACGCGCGCATATTTCCTATTCCCATTAAATAACGCTAGTATGCAATAAATAACGTACGTACATACTTTCAACGTTTTAGTTATACGAACGGTAGAATGCGTCAATTATACGTCATATTGTCGGTTCTTCTTCTCATTAAGTCGCGTCTAATTACGCACCGATCTCATACGACAAAACGGTCCATTTTATGACCGGACAGGATATTAGTATTATTACCGTATTATAGCATTTCATAACAGTTATTGTAAACGCAGCCGCAATTGCCGTAGATAAAACTGAATTTTCCATCGTATATCGATTGAAAAAGAAACAGGTTTCAGTGAAAAAAAAAAAGCGAAATGTTTTGTTATATGTTACAAGCCTTTATGTTAGCTAGTGTAGTAGATCTAGATTTAGATAATGGCCTGCGGCGGCTACACACTCCAGAAAAATAAAATTTTGTTGAAATCGACGAGACAAGACATTCTCTTATTTTTATTATAAAAAAAAAATATATATTCCCCCGTGAATGTACAAAATTGCTGATATATAACGCTATTTTAAATTGGAAGCATAACGGACGTGTATTTAATAACGTTGTTTCTTGAGAGAATTCAAATATAAAAATTCCATGTTCGACTACAGTACAAAGAGTGTTTATATTATATTACAAGATGAATCTTTTAGCCTAGATTTGTGTTGTGTACCTTAATATTAATCTGTGTTAAATGCGGCGCTCACGTTTGCTTTTTATACGGGCGAATTGATGCTAATTACGAGCAATTAATGTCGGGAAGCATATAATTTGTACGACGATAAAAAAAATAAAACCGTCTTAACATTATTCCAATTTAAATACAATACGTCTCTCGTGGTCTATTAATTATACTTGCCCATTGTTGATATTAATCATTTTTACACTACTACATTGTCCTAAAGAAATTTCTGTGCACCAATATTTTTAAACATAATACATCCATTTAATTTTTGACATGAACAATTGCTATTTGCACGGCTAGGTTACGTATTTAGAATAATTCTGCATTATTCCCATATAGGAAATAAGAGAGTATTACCATTTTATTTATAATTTCTTTACTAGACGGCTACAGTTTCGTTTTATATATTTTCAAATCAGATTGATTTATTTAGATTACAACATTACAACCGACAAGAAGAGATTACGTCCAGTTGGACATATACAGCTCGTTTTTTTTTTTAATTGGCGGAGAATGACAGAAGTATACGCATCATAAATCAAAAACCGACATAATGACCTGACCAATACAGTACATAGCAGTGCTATTCGAAATAGTATGGTATCAGTCGTGTAGCACATTGAATATTCCAGTGCAGTACTTTTTTTTTTGCAAATTCGTGAAAAGTATCACTAATCATCGCTATCACTCCATTAATATTGATAATGAGATCTGGGCATTTCGATTTTGAACAAAAATATAACTTTTATTTCAATAAATATAATTCTACCAAAACACCCTACGCTTCTGTCTTCTCCAAAGAATAAATAGGTGTGTCTAATGCAGAACGTGTGCGTCCTATGAAATGCAATGTTGACAAATCACCACGCACAGTTATAACCATTTTATGCAATTGGAATGAATTCTTTGAAATTAATACAAAATGCAGAAAAGTTATACTAGAATATAGGAAATGTTGATAAATACTTATTATAGTATCATATTTACGTCATAATTAATTTGTACGATAGCTATAAAATAGTGACAAATTTAAATTCTTAAACCTAGAGTACTTTTTGTTGTCTGGCACCACTGGTACTGTATAACCCTGATAAGCACAACCCTATGCACAGACGACTAACAAAAATTCTCTGCCAATTTAAAAAAAAAAAGAGCTGTACCAGTAAAGTGTATTGTGGGATTTTTCGATATTTGTGGATTTCCAGAGATTTTGGGCGATTTAGTTTCGGGCCTTTTGTACAAACGTATAAAATGCCAAATTGTAGGAAAGGTATTATTTGATTCTATAATATGATTTGCAAAATTGATAATGGTTTTCTTATTTCTATAGCTACTCAAATGTCCCTTAAATCTAACTTTAACTGCAAGCAGAACAAATGAACTTATAAACACCAAACCGATTAAATTTGTCAATACTATCATTATTATTAAAAAGTAGACTGGAAAGTGTTTTTATAGCTACATTTAAATTATATTTTGATAGTGTGTTTGCTATTTATTGAGTTACAGAAGGGAAGAAAGTGAATGGTATATATTTTGTAGATTAAAGATTTTGCGGAAGATATTAGGGATATATAGAATTGAAAATCAACTGCCTACGGATAAAGTTGATAATAATGCTTTTTGGAAACTAAATGAATGCAGATGCAAATAAATTATCGTGATATAAAACAAGTAATAATTATTACTACCTATATTATGTATATAATAAAGTTAGTTAAAGAGTCTGCAATCCTAAAGATTGGTTGGAAACAGCACGCCATGCCGATCTATCCTGAGCTAATCCCTTCATCTCCCTATAGCTATTCATCTCAACGTCTTCAGCTATCTGACTCACATACTCCAATCTAGGCCTACCTACCCCTCTCTTTCCCTCCACACTACCTTCTATGATCAATTGCATAATCCCCCCATGCCTAAGAATATGCCCTACTAATCTGTCTCTCCTACGCTGTAACACTCTCCAAATACTTCTCTTCTCCCCTACTAACTCTAGTACAGCTTCATTTGTTACTTTATCTTCCCAACTAATCCTCATCATCCTCCTATAACACCACATTTCGAATGCTTGTAATCTACGCTTCTCTTCCTTTCCTATAGTCCACGCCTCACACCCGTACAGTGCTATACTCCAAACATATACCTTCAGTAATCTTTTTCTAATACCCAAGTCAATATTTGATCTTAAAATCTGTTCCTTTTCTACGAATGCCTTCCTAACCTGTGCTATCCTACACTTTATATCTACCTTGCTTCGATTATCTTTTGTGATTCTACTGCCTAAATAACAAAAATCTGACACTTCTTCGATTCTATTATCTCCTATTGTGATCCTCATTTTTCTACTGCATTCCTTTTTGTCACACCTCATCACTTTAGTTTTACCTATATTTATTTTCATGTTAAAATCCCTAGTCAATACTGCCTGCATACCATTCAATACCCTTTCTAAATTCTTTTCGCTTTCTTCCAATATAGCTATATCGTCGGCGAATCTCAACATATATATTTTCTCTCCCTGTACATTCACACCTACACTATACTCTTCTTTTACTTTGTTTATTGCATCTTCTATATATAGATTAAATAATAACGGTGAAAGTGTACATCCCTGCCGAACTCCCTTCCCTATTTTTGCTACCTCTTCTTCCCCCTAAATTCTAACTAAGGCAGTTTGGTGTTTATATAAATTAAAAATTATTCTCCTATCCTTATAATCTATACCCGTTTCTTTTAAAATTCTAAACATTATGTCCCAATCTACATTATCAAATGCCTTTTCTAAATCTACAAAAGCTATGCAAGTTACTTTTCCTACCCTCTTTCGTTTTTCTACTACCGTTCTTAGTGCTAGAATCGCCTCCCTCGTCCCTCTGTTTTTCCTAAAACCAAACTGATCTTCTCCTAGCCTTTCCTCTACTTTATTTTCTAATCTCCTATAAATTATCTTTAGCAATATCTTCGATGCATGTGATAGTAGACTAATGGTCCTATAGTTCTCACACAAATTAGCTCCTATTTTCTTCGGCATTGTTACTATTCTACTACGCTGAAAATCCTGTGGTAATAAATATAATAAAGTAACGTAATAATAATAGCCCATATAAATGATGCGGTAATTTTTCAAATCTAAAACGACTTGAAAATTTGCTGTAATTGATTTTATAACGAATTTGTGAATTGCTTTAGAATTTTTTTAAATATTAGCCTGATTCGCCATTATTATTAATTCCAGCCGTTTCAAATCAAACGTCATTTCGCCGAGTGCTAGGTCATCACCTCATCACTGACCGCGGTCAATAAAGTCCACCTTGAGATTATAATTCACGACTCGACTAAGTTAAGCGCTCATTAAAATCACCTCGATGGTTTTGTTTTTATCCAAACCTGTTCCCATCTTCGTACGCATTTCTTTTTCGTGCTTAACGATTTAGTAGACTAATTTATCATTTTGATCAGATATTGCGCGACACGCGTTTTTCGTCTTGTGTGTCTTTATTAAGAGGCTGGTCAATTGGTGACGGGTCAATATTGTACTTGACTGTTATTTATTTTCGATGGCATAATGTATTTAATACGTTTAAAAGCATGACAGTTAAAAGTAAATCGACTAATTGGAAAGCGAAAATGATTTGAAAAAGCTTTAATTGAGGTATATTGTTGTGTAATTTAAATTAATACTAAGTAACTAACTATTTTATTTAAAACATAACGAGCGGAAAATGTATTGTTTCAATTTGTCTTTGACGAAGTGCTTTAATAATTCGCGGCCTTCGGTGTGTTCTTTATTCTTTGGCAGCTGGTCTAATAGCGAACGTATAAAATGCAATGAATTCTCTCAGAAATAATATCTTTTTCTACAGCTAGAATATATTGAAACCACGGAATATTTTACCACATATTTCATAAGGGGAATTTGTTTTTTTAAGAAATAAAGATGTTAAATATTCTTAAGGTAGGGATAATATATCACCGAATATAAATTTCCTTAAGTTATTACAACATGTTTATAGTTGATGAAAAACTTAACATTACTATTTCTAAAACATTTCATTTATATATAAAAAAAAAAAACATTAAGAATTTTTGTAGAAAATGTAATGATCATCTGTTATATATAATGGTATAAAAAATAATAAAGATTGATATTTGTTGTTGATGTGGAGGACCTCATTGAACGAAGCGGTCTTAATTTATATTTATTTCTGTTGATTTCGCATTTTTTCTACTTGAATTTTTGCATTCTTTACAATTAGTTGCGGTGTTTAGAAATATCAACGATTATCGAACATCCACTTGAAATTTAGATTTTTAAAGACGCATTTATCGATTTCGGAATGATAAACATTATTATTACTAAGATTGATAATTGTTGCTGATGTGGTACCTGATGTGATAACTATTTCAATTATATATTCGTTTTTAATATAAATTTTGGAATTTATTGTTTCAAATTGACCGGAACAGCGTGATTTATTATTTTGCGTTCTTGAGTGCGCCATTTATCCTTCGACGCGATATATATAAAATTTAATTACACGGACTTTGTTGCGGTCTATAAGTGCCTTACACCTTGCCGCAACGGTGTGGCGTAATTTAATTAAGGATCGTGATTTTCGCCGGTTTTCCGTCAATTCAGAGGGAATTTATCGCACCGCACCGGGCAATAAACAATGCCGGAAGAACGCTTAAGGCCCGCTCTATCGTCCAGCCTACCCAAGCTGTATAAAGTACTCGTCCACCTTCTAACGACACTGCTGCTATAAGCCTACACTTTGCAGATTACCTCAAATATCCACCTTAATAAAAGTGAACTCTTCCAGAATGTAACTACAATTTATAACAAAGTCACTAACGTATTGCACATTTAATGGCTACCAATAAAGAATATTATTTTTAATAGCGCGACTATCAAACGAACAATAAGACACTTTTCTGTCACTCGTGCAATTACACAATTTAATTATAAAGCCATCTCGGCAAGAGCGCACAGGTGTCGTCTTAACTTGTTGTGGGACTAAAGATGATAATTTGGCTTTCGAAATGCGCATACGCACATCGTTTTGCGATACACAATTGTCAGTTGTGTGGTTTTTATATATTTCGTTTGTCAGCAGTTTGTTTACAATTAGCAACTAATCAAATTTATATATTCGCAAAGCGGTCGTTCGTCGTTCGTACAGTCTTCTAGCCGAAATAATGATCGGTTGGCGAGTCGTGTTCGCGTCATTAACCAGAAATTGATTGATTTTTATAACTGCCCTTATAACCACCGTATATAATGCGTATGTGATATAAGTTGCAACTAAGTACGATATAAGCGAACTACAATCTCACTAGTTACGGTTACTGATAATAAAACACAAATTACGATACAACCAACTGTAATATCGTAAAACTAAAGGGTATTGTAATTTATCGCACGGTAATTATTATAATATTTTGACAAGCCTCGCCGTCAGGTGAAATATTACTTCCAATCTCCTTAAGAAGCGCACGATCAATTAAAAGGACTTCTAAAATTTTGCAGGACAACAATATTCATTTGAGAGATTGCTAAAGTTTTCAAATTTAATTCAATTTGCAAAACAACTTTGTTGATGCGGCATAAGAATTCACTCACAGGTTTAAGTCCTCACCATTCGGGTAAAAGCCCTGATACCGAGTCCAAATATTACAACAATCTCTAACTTTCTTCTCCCAAACAAATCAAAATAACTTATCAGAAGCTGTGTAGAATTCACCTACTGGTACAACTCGTTACCATTCGGGTAAAAGCCCCGATACGAGTCGAAATACTCCAACAATCTCTAACTTTCCTCTCCTAAACAGATCAAAATAACTTATCAGAAGCTGTGTAGAATTCACCTACTGGTACAACTCGTCACCATTCGGGTAAAAGTCCCGATACGAGTCCAAATACTTCAACAATCTCTAACTTTCTTCTCCCAACCAAATCAAAATAACTTATCAGAAGCTGTGTAGAATTCACCTGCTGGTATAACTCGTCACCATTCGGGTAAAAGTCCCGATACGAGTCCAAATACTCCAACAATCTCTAACTTTCCTCTCCTAAACAGATCAAAATAACTTATCAGAAGCTGTGTAGAATTCACCTACTGGTACAACTCGTCACCATTCGGGTAAAAGTCCCGATACGAGTCCAAATACTTCAACAATCTCTAACTTTCTTCTCCCAACCAAATCAAAATAACTTATCAGAAGCTGTGTAGAATTCACCTGCTGGTATAACTCGTCACCATTTGGGTAAAAGTCCCGATACGAGTCCAAATACTCCAACAATCTCTAACTTTCCTCTCCTAAACAGATCAAAATAACTTATCAGAAGCTGTGTAGAATTCACCTACTGGTACAACTCGTCACCATTCGGGTAAAAGTCCCGATACGAGTCCATATACTTCAACAATCTCTAACTTTCCTCTCCCAAACAGATTAAAATAACTTATCAGAAGCTGTGTAGAATTCACCTACGGGTACAACTCATCACCATTCGGGTAAAAGTCCCGATACGAGTCCAAATACTCCAACAATCTCCAACTTTCTTCTCTCAAACAAATCAAAATAACGTATCAGAAGCTGTGTAGGTGCGGCATGAGAATTCACCTACTGGTTCAAGTCCTCACCATTCAGGTAAAAGTCCTGATAAAGTCCAAAAGCACTAACATTCTTCCCAAAGAACTAATCAGAGACGAATGCAGCGTATATGTTGAGTTGAGCATGCGGTTTTCTTCTTAGAAGAGCGATACATATTATTTTTATAATTCAGTTGTCGAATGCTGCTTGAAACATTTCCATAGTCCTGGAAATAACTGTGCAAGGTATCTATAAATGCAGTCGCTGTTTTTATGCGATGGTCGTCGATAGTGCAGATATTCATTGTCTTCGAGATACAGTTCTTCAGTATTATGGGAAAACGTCAGCAGCGGCATATATTATATTATAAAATAGGATGCACCGGTAATAAGAAGTTAATAATATCTGTAATAAAACCTGAGGTATATAGTCCATGCACGTTGTATCGGAGTTTTCTTGCCGCGCAGAGTTACATACAATTAGAATTCTCTTGTATATGAAGCTCATTCGGATTTCCGAGCATTTAATACGAATTTAATAACAATAAGATTGGGAATGTATATTTATTTATATGAACTAAAAGCTATATTTTATCTCAATTAAAAACAAAAATGACATCGTAAATTAGATCTAGATGCGCATATCGAAAGCGAAGCTATCATCCTCAGTAACATAACAATCACATTTAATTACTCAACGAAAATGTATAGCAAAACTCATATAGATGTATATAAACTCAAAAATGTAGATTTTGTACACAAATCTTGTGAAAGTAATTTTGTTTTTAATGGGAGCAGTTCGGAATAACTCGACCCATACGGAATCTGCAATTCTCGGATAGTTGAAGCGTTGTGGATGCTGCGGCATCTGCAGCTGCTGCAGCATCTGAATCGCTAATCTACAACCTCATAAATCACTAGATGTAAATGTCTCGAGAATCTCTCGGTGGAGAAAAGGCATTGAAATCGTTGCAAAAAGACGGTGCATATTGCATTCTGCGTTTACACCAGGAAGAAGACCTGAACAAGTATCCATCGAACAACCGCTATCTCGAAATTATGCTATCAAAATTGCGCGAATGCAAATATCGGCTTCGCGAAACAAAAAACGGCGGGAACGCTATTAAAAAAAAAAAAAAAAGCTTCGTGTACAAAAACATTTATTGAATCAAAACTTGCCTTTGGATATTTTTATATTTTTTTGGAGGGTAAAAAAAACAGGAAGAAGTTACAATCGCTATGTTGAAATTTTGTTATTAAAATGCACAGACACAATTATCGACTAGTTAAAACAATCAAAAATTTGGAGGAAATTTACTTAATCGATATTCTTTTCTTGCATATAAAAAAACAACAATTTTAAACGTTACACATACTTTCCGCTTCTATCATTTGCACGGTGCTATAAACGGATATTAATCTCAATTTAAAAGAATTATAGTCATCATTACCGTTGGGATACTTCCCCTTTTCCAGAAATTCTTTGAAATACGAGTATTGATTGGTCAATGCACAACTTAATTGAGCTATTATGATTTTATAGTACATTACTCGAGCAAAATACGTTTTTATTTTATTTTCAACATAAAACGTTGCTGCTTTATTTCTAAACAGCTTTTGTATTGACTTGTATATTTCACCGTGTAATTTTACATGCAGCGAATGAAAATGTTTAATAGAAACCATCAAAATTCTTGTCTGATCAGATCTGATATAATAAAATTAGACCATCGTGATAAACAAAAACGCGTTCGTAAATAAGAAGAAAAAAGGGTTGATATTCTCACTCGTAGTGAGCTTAGAACGAGATCCAGAGCATATGAGACAAGAATACATGTGGTTCAAGAGTTGAGTCTTCACAGTATATTCTTTAGCTCGAACCCGAGGCGATCTAATGGATTTCTACGGTCAGTCAATTCGTAGGACTCTTCAGGGCCGTCGTTTAAGCGCAGCGCTCTAATAAAATGCTGAATAAATTAAGTTGTCGGACAGGCCTAATAATGTAGCTCAACAAATTGAACTTAAAACTTCATTTTAAAAGCTAGTACGGATAAGGTGGATAATAAAAATATGATTTACGATTACTTACGGAATATACGATAAAATGCGCGAGACAAACTCATCTTCGCTTAATTTAAAATCATTTAACGGTCTCGCAATTGACACTACAACTAATTAACTATTACTATAAAAATAACCGATTAAATCTTGGAATCTAATCTACGGTGCATAAAAGTAGTATATAAGAAGCGCAGGATTCTAAAATACATATCGTTTATAGCTCTAACGAAAGATAATGGCCGTTTTATTTTCTTCACGTAAAAATAGCATATAATTGTTATTGTTTACTGCGATTGGTTCAGAAGAAAATGAAGCAAGAAATCAGTTTTATGCTCGGCTGATATTATAATAATTCCATTATTTATTACTAAGAGACTCCAACAGTATCTTTAACGAAATATAAGCGAAAGATTACATTATATTTGCATTATGGTCCATATAGAATATGATGGCCAGAAACAAAAGCACAAATTCTACATACACAATGTTATAAATATACAGTACGCAGATTGTGGCACACAATTTTCTCGCCAACTGTGGCATTAAAGTAATTATACGAGAGGATAATATCCACTAAGTAAACTGCGTGTACATGTTGAGAAGCAATTTCAGTCATACAAACACAAAGACTTTAAATCGGAAGAGGGAAGGCCGCGCAGATTCAAGAAAAACTAGAACAGATCACAGGCATTCGCTTGCTTAATGCCCTCGCCAACGAATATGTCTTCGGCTGGCTAAGCGCTTTTTTCTGTTTACCTCGCACGATGGAATTATAATACCCGGGATATTCCCGTAGACCAAAACATTTGATCCCAGTCAAATACACAAAATTGTTTGTACTTTACCGATTGTTAATTGTCTGGTAGATTATTCAAAAATCATTTATAATAATTATAGAAGAAGAGGTAGCAAAAATAGGGAAGGGAGTTCGGCAGGGATGTACACTTTCACCGTTATTATTTAATCTATATATAGAAGATGCAATAAACAAAGTAAAAGAAGAGTATAGTGTAGGTGTGAATGTACAGGGAAAGAAAATATATATGTTGAGATTCGCCGACGATATAGCTATATTGGAAAAAAGCGAAAAGAATTTAGAAAGGGTATTGAATGGTATGCAGGCAGTATTGACTAGGGATTTTAACATGAAAATAAATATAGGTAAAACTAAAGTGATGAGGTGTGACAAAAAGGAATGCAGTAGAAAAATGAGGATCACAATAGGAGATAATAGAATCGAAGAAGTGTCAGATTTTTGTTATTTAGGCAGTAGAATCACAAAAGATAATCGAAGCAAGGTAGATATAAAGTGTAGGATAGCACAGGGTAGGAAGGCATTCGTAGAAAAGGAACAGATTTTAAGATCAAATATTGACTTGGGTATTAGAAAAAGATTACTGAAGGTATATGTTTGGAGTGTAGCACTGTACGGGTGTGAGGCGTGGACTATAGGAAAGGAAGAGAAGCGTAGATTACAAGCATTCGAAATGTGGTGTTATAGGAGGATGATGAGGATTGGTTGGGAAGATAAAGTAACAAATGAAGCTGTACTAGAGTTAGTAGGGGAGAAGAGAAGTATTTGGAGAGTGTTACAGCGTAGGAGAAACAGATTAGTAGGGCATATCCTTAGGCATGGGGGGATTATGCAATTGATCATAGAAGGTAGAGTGGAGGGAAAGAGAGGGGTAGGTAGGCCTAAATTGGAGTATGTGAGTCAGATAGTTGAAGACGTTGAGATGAATAGCTATAGGGAGATGAAGGGATTAGCTCAGGATAGATCGGCATGGCGTGCTGTTTCCAACCAATCTTTAGGATTGCGGACTCTTTAACTAACTAATAATTATATGATTGTAATATAGAGACGCCGATATTAGGGCATATGGCGTAACAAATCAAAAACCGTATATTATGCGCAAGTATAATTTTATTAAATTATACCGAGACGGTAGCGAGGAAATAATATTTCCCATCAAGGAATCTATATTAAATCATTTTTGCGGTCGTATAACGAGTAAACCGTAACAATATGTTCACAATTATTGCGCGGAACGAGCGAAGAATAAGTTCATTTAACAATTTGCGAAAGTGTGTTGGCTAGTAAAAAAAATCGCGCTGTAGATGATGATTATCAGAAGATGCGGACGGTACCATCGCGGCGATCCCATAAAGCCCTGGCAAGTGGTACTAACATATGTGCACCTGTATCGGAGCTAATTAATTGATTACCGTCGCTGCTGTTCGTCCATCCACCATATGGTCGCACTAATCGCCGCCCAACGAACCATTCGGTCGGTGGCCGTCCCTCTGCCCCGCACGTATGTAGTATTTGCCGACCTCGGTGCCAATAATGCACTACCTCTTCCAGGAGCGTAAACCGTGCAGATAGATCACGGACCCCACCACAATGCTATAAAATGCGCCAGCGTATGTTCGATGTTGCCAAAGTCTAATTGAAAAATGTATTCGATGAAAATTACGTCATTACACGAGCTGGGGGAGAAATGAAGTGACATAACGCAGGAGCAGATCTGTGGAGAATGTAGTGCTAGTGGTCGATCGTGATTTAGGTAATAACTAACATTACTTTCTTGTTCACATATCTCGAGCAATATCGGCGAAATATCCGCGGAGTGGAAATGCATACGTGCTCGACGCGGCCGTTTGTATTTCCATTGAACAGCTGCCGGCGATTTGAAGAATCTTAATAATTTGCGTGTTCTAGGTTGCAAGGTGTTACAGTTTCTCTCCCAAGATTTACCGAGATTTAATAAGGAAATTGAAATTAATGTTATGCAATGTGTTAGTTAAAGAGTCCGCAATCCTAAAGATTGTTTGGAAACAGCACGCCATGCCGATCTATCCTGAGCTAATCCCTTCATCTCCCTATAGCTATTCATCTCAACGTCTTCAACTATCTGACTCACATACTCCAATCTAGGCCTACCTACCCCTCTCTTTCCCTCCACTCTATCTTCTATGATCAATTGCATAATCCCCCCATGCCTAAGAATATGCCCTACTAATCTGTCTCTCCTACGCTGTAACACTCTCCAAATACTTCTCTTCTCCCCTACTAACTCTAGTACAGCTTCATGTGTTACTTTATCTTCCCAACCAATCCTCATCATCCTCCTATAACACAATGTGTATCCATATTAATTTATCCGTTCGCATCGTACAATTCAATCGTCCTGTTTTCCTTCGTCATCTCGATCTTGATACCGCATCATTTTCTATTTTATCCATTTGGTATTTAGAATTCAATTTTAAAAGCGCAACCTGAAATATAACGATTTCATAAGAAACGTCAATTAGTTAGTTCGTCTTCAATCCCTGGTCATCCAAATCCTTCATTTACATTTTATGTCGCACGTCCACTTACATACTCCAATTTGGGCCTACCTACCCCATTACATTTTGTAACTAATTGCATAATACCCCCCCATGTCGAAGAATAATACCTATTAGTCCACCCCTCTTATGCTGTAATACCTTTCAAATACTTCTCTTCCTTCCTAGTAACCCTAAACCGGCTTCATTTGTTACTCTATCTGCTCACCTAGTCTTCATCATTTTCCTATAGCACCACATTTCAAACACTCTTATTATACGCCTCTTTTCCTTTCTTATAGTCCACGCCTCGCAACCGCGTAGTGCTATAATGCACATATATGCTTTTAGAAATCATTCTATAATACTAAAATCTATTACTCTTCTTAGCGCTGAAATGGTCTTGTCTCTTGTGTTCTTCCTAAAAACGAATTGATCTTCCTTATCTTTACTCTCTTATCTCGTATAAATAATCCTTAACAATATCATCGATGAATGCGATAATAGACTAATGGTCCATATAGTTCTCACCTGAATTAGCTCCTACTCTTTTCGCCATTATCACTGCGCTGGGAATCCCGCGGTACGTTTCTATCGTCATATATTTTACAAACTATCCTGTACAATCGATCCTGTATCTATTCCCCTGCGTGTTTTATTAATTCTTCTGGTATCATATCTGCTTCGCAATTCCTTAACTCGTGCAATTATCTATCAAACTTTGACAAAAGGATATTCTGCCGTAACTCATCCTGATCGATCTGCTCTACACTTTCATAAGAAACATCGTATATATTCATTCATTCTTCACCTTCATCACCAGATAGAAGATACATTGTGTTCGTATGTGTGTTATAAGATTACGCGCGCTCCGGGATGTGGCGACCGACCCACCCATCCTCCAACAATCAATTGCGCACATTCACAACCGAAGAATCAGTTAAAGTGACTTAATAGGAAGTGCAAAATTGATTATTGCATCGTTTCGATGACGAACGAATAAATTGCTAATTCGTCGAATGTTGGTATCTGCAATTTTTTCAGCGACGAAAGTTGAGACGGTTGCGACCATCTGGCCTTCGGATAATATTCTTGGGGATATTTTTGCGCCATCCGGCACCGAGCAAGCTTTCCGTTTGTATTGATATTAGGTATATTAGCCTCTCGACCGCGCGACCCACATATCCATAAGAGAAACGTTATAAAAAGAACGTTTACTGAAAATGCACATACACGCGCTTTTGTATTATATGAATGTTGCGCGGCTAAATAGGAATGCTAAAGAAACGTTACCGAACCCGCTGCGCCAATTACGGAGCTCCCACATCGACGAAATTGGCTACACTTCCTAAATTAGTAAAACAATTTGCGAACGTTCGCTAGCAAAATGTAAAAGGATGTATTGAATTGCTGCGATTTATATTATTTCTCCATCGAACTGGTGAAGACTTCTTTGCTTGCACGTGCATTTTGAACTGGACGATTTAAGCAAATGCATTTGCAAAGACGCGCGCTTTATTAAAGCGTCATTCTGTGTTTATATTATGAGAGTTGCTTTGGTAGTTGAAGGAAAAGCATTCGTTATATCGGAGCAAATACTTACACTCTTTTTCGCTACTTTGGATGGTCGCGTGTTATATAACAACCGCGAAAGCAACTAACTGAAGAAGATTCCCCTTTCTGCTTCCTGGCCTCATCTTCAATTCGATTTTGGCAAGTAGCAATACGTATTAATTTTGACGCACACTTCCTCTACAATTATTCCGAAGTATCGACGACTCTCAGTAATTAAAAATGCCTTTTCTTCGAAAACAATAAAATCGATACTTACACTCTTTTTCGCTACGTTGGATGGTCGCGTGTTATATAACAACCGCGAAAGCAACTAACTGAAGAAGATTCCCCATTCTGCTTCCTGGCCTCATCTTCAATTCGATTTTGGCAAGTAGCAATACGTATTAATTTTGACGCGCACTTCCTCTACAATTATTCCGAAGTATCAACGACTCTCCGTAATTAAAAATGCTTTTTCTTCGAAAACAATAAAATCGATACTTACACTCTTTTTCGCTACGTTGGATGGTCGCGTGGTATATAACAACCGCGAAAGCAACTAACTGAAGAAGATTCCCCTTTCTGCTTCCTGGCCTCATCTTCAATTCTATTTTGCCAAGTAGCAATACGTATTAATTTTGACGCGCACTTCCTCTACAATTATTCCGAAGTATCGACGACTCTCAATAATTAAAAATGCTTTTTCTTCGAAAACAATAAAATCGATACTTACACTCTTTTTCGCTACGTTGGATGGTCGCGTGTTATATAACAACCGCGAAAGCAACTAACTGTAGAAGATTCCCCTTTCTGCTTCCTGACCTCATCTTCAATTCGATTTTGGCAAGTAGCAATACGTATTAATTTTGACGCGCACTTCCTCTACAATTATTCCGAAGTATCAACGACTCTCCGTAATTAAAAATGCTTTTTCTTCGAAAACAATAAAATCGATACTTACACTCTTTTTCGCTACGTTGGATGGTCGCGTGTTATATAACAACCGCGAAAGCAACTAACTGAAGAAGATTCCCCATTCTGCTTCCTGGCCTCATCTTCAATTCGATTTTGGCAAGTAGCAATACGTATTAATTTTGACGCGCACTTCCTCTACAATTATTCCGAAGTATCAACGACTCTCCGTAATTAAAAATGCTTTTTCTTCGAAAACAATAAAATCGATACTTACACTCTTTTTCGCTACGTTGGATGGTCGCGTGGTATATAACAACCGCGAAAGCAACTAACTGAAGAAGATTCCCCTTTCTGCTTCCTGGCCTCATCTTCAATTCTATTTTGGCAAGTAGCAATACGTATTAATTTTGACGCGCACTTCCTCTACAATTATTCCGAAGTATCAACGACTCTCCGTAATTAAAAATGCTTTTTCTTCGAAAACAATAAAATCGATACTTACACTCTTTTTCGCTACGTTGGATGGTCGCGTGTTATATAACAACCGCGAAAGCAACTAACTGTAGAAGATTCCCCTTTCTGCTTCCTGACCTCATCTTCAATTCGATTTTGGCAAGTAGCAATACGTATTAATTTTGACGCGCACTTCCTCTACAATTATTCCGAAGTATCAACGACTCTCCGTAATTAAAAATGCTTTTTCTTCGAAAACAATAAAATCGATACTTACACTCTTTTTCGCTACGTTGGATGGTCGCGTGTTATATAACAACCGCGAAAGCAACTAACTGTAGAAGATTCCCCTTTCTGCTTCCTGACCTCATCTTCAATTCGATTTTGGCAAGTAGCAATACGTATTAATTTTGACGCGCACTTCCTCTACAATTATTCCGAAGTATCAACGACTCTCCGTAATTAAAAATGCTTTTTCTTCGAAAACAATAAAATCGATACTTACACTCTTTTTCGCTACGTTGGATGGTCGCGTGTTATATAACAACCGCGAAAGCAACTAACTGTAGAAGATTCCCCTTTCTGCTTCCTGACCTCATCTTCAATTCGATTTTGGCAAGTAGCAATACGTATTAATTTTGACGCGCACTTCCTCTACAATTATTCCGAAGTATCAACGACTCTCCGTAATTAAAAATGCTTTTTCTTCGAAAACAATAAAATCGATACTTACACTCTTTTTCGCTACGTTGGATGGTCGCGTGTTATATAACAACCGCGAAAGCAACTAACTGTAGAAGATTCCCCTTTCTGCTTCCTGACCTCATCTTCAATTCGATTTTGGCAAGTAGCAATACGTATTAATTTTGACGCGCACTTCCTCTACAATTATTCCGAAGTATCGACGACTCTCAATAATTAAAAATGCTTTTTCTTCGAAAACAATAAAATCGATACTTACACTCTTTTTCGCTACGTTGGATGGTCGCGTGGTATATAACGACCGCGATAGCAACTAACTGAAGAAGATTGCCCTTTCTGCTTCCTGACCTCATCTTCAATTCGATTTTGGCAAGTAGCAATACGTATTAATTTTGTCACGCACATCTTCTACAATTATTCCGAAGTATCAACGACTCTCAGTAATTAAAAATGCTTTTTCTTCGAAAACAATAAAATCGTTTCTAATTCGATTTTCTAATATGTCGTTCGGGTCAGGTCAAGCTTCGTTAGAGGTATAAAATATCGATGAGGGTATTCAAATTGAATCGTTCCATTCGAATATTACAATTTCTACGATGGCTAAATATGGCAAACATTGCATATGCAGATGCCCGACTGTTATATGCAGATCATTTATATATTTGCTAGGAGCAAATCTCGAATAATCGTAAATCATCGTTTTCGCATCCTGTTGTATAGGGAACTGGGAAGCCGAAGCGCTAGAGCAGCAAACTTCGTCTCTTCTTCTATACACCGCGGAAGAATGCTTCAGCGCTGTTCGGACGGAATGGGACTTAATGAACTGTCGTTTGAAGCAATTATAAGAGATCGGTGCATCGCCAGAGAGACTTATTCGATCGTGTCACACACACACAAGCTCGCGTCATGGTTATTTAAATTGCATTACTGAAAGGATATATGCACGCCTTGCTGTTGCTGGACTCTATACTTTATTAGATTAGACATTTCTTGTATACGATGTATATGTAAACAGTAAAAGTGAAAAAATCGACCGCGTGCATGCTGAAAACGTTGCAGAAATTTGAACAAAAAGGCTCGAGCTGAAACTAAATTTTGAACAAATTTCAGCGAATCTATATTACGATATAAATTGGTTAATTCTAGAAATCTTGGTGAATTAAAAAAAAAATTATCGAACGAAATGAACCGCTAGACAACCCTGTACGATTGCAATTTATTCTTTTAGCGAGTTTCTTTTGTTTCTAATGCAATCAGCAGTTTGCAGACCATCCAGCTTGCACTATACCTACTAATTTGAGTCTGAATTCAATTTAGAAGTCTGACGTATTATACTACATTGAAGCAATGGTATTTATTCTGCAAAGTACAGCACACACCAGTGTACGTAATAACTGAAAAGACCGTGTCTGCAGCGAGTATATAATCAAGCTGGACGGATAGTTCTTCTTGTCAATCAATAACGCGAATCGTCTATACCGAACGCCGACAAAAAACCGCAGCGCCTTTTCTCATTTATAATCGACCAGCTTATCATCATCATCATCATCATCATAATCGAATACATAGAGACATAGATCCACGCAATATTTCGCTATCTTTATGTAATAAATATAGAGGAACTAAAAGACTAATTTTATATATATGTGTGCCAAAGATCCACCAAAATGTTTAGCGTAGAAAAATTACGAGCTATTTACGTTCGTATATTATTGTGCTTCGAAAGATTTTATCGTCTGAAATGCACATAAAGGATTTCTGTATCATATTATTAAATAACTTTTTTTTTCCACTAATGCTCGAGAAAATTTTCCTACATTTTGCATAGTTTGAAAACATTGAGGAATTAAAAACGAAAATATTCGCAGTAAAAAGATTTGTGCAGTATTAATGAATTTTTGAGTTATATTATGAAACGATTGAATGATTGCATTTGAATGGATAATTTTTTTTTGGAAATAAATATTTTGAAAAATAATCAGCACATTTTTGTGCTTCTAAAGATGAAAGTTAGCATTTGAAAAGCAATAACATTTTAGTATATTTATTAAATTTCCGGTAAAAACTTGTCGAAATGTCGATTATTTTGTTATTTTTTTTAAATAATCGCGAAATTTTTAGAGCCAAATAATATCTTCCCCGTCGATTTTTTTTATATTATAGTTTTACTATCGAAAAAACATGCGAAAACCACGAAAGTATAACCCAAATATAAACCCATTTTACATAGCCGACATTAAACTTAAGCGTCCATCATGTCATTTTCCATGTTACAGGTACAAATGCCCGTACCATAACCGTGTAATAATATACAGGGTGATTGATGAAAAAGCTAGTTATATCGATCTTAAAATGAAATCAACGCGAATATTCGCGTTGAATTAATTTAATATTATGTTTAATCGTGGTTTTTTTTTGCATGGATACAACATCCTGGACGGACATAATTAATGACGGCGAATAAAACTATAAAATCGACGTAGAAGAGTTACGGTGGCACATTACTAGGTCTTCGCGCTCATGAGCGATCAGTCTTCGCGTCGCCGTCCCACATTCGCTCGTATAGTAGGTAAATCCAACAGAAATAAAAAAATGACTCATTGTACACTCAAAGTACGAAATTCTAGTACATCCTATAATAGAATTTACATAATATAACTCGTACATCGTAATGTCAATTATTCCGTATTCATATATACGTGCTCAAGCGATTTCCGCGCAATGGCTTATTCGATCGGTCGAAATTAATACCGACTATCTAAATGGTAAAATATTGACGCGCTCGTAAAGAATAACTCGGGAAATTGACAATGAAATTACTCGAATCATCAATATGGTAATTTTAAAGTGCATCTTCCGTCTGTAGGATGGGCGCCAATTTTATTTTATTTATGCCAGCTAGGTTAAACATTCTCTTCAACAGATATTTTAATTTTGTCGGATTGATTTTTAAGCTTGAATATTAATTTTCCTTAAGAAATACGGTACATTTTCTGTAAAAAAAATTTTTCGGGATATATGTTCGGAAAAGTGTAAATCGGGTTAATCAGGTATTTATAGTTTTTTTAAATTTCAAAATTGAGTTTTTTTGTCAAAAACTTTTAACCATTGTTTTCAGTGAGATATAATCAAAACTTAATTATGCGTATAGAAAATTGTCGTTGTATTTTATTGGTCTTAAAATTTTGCACTTCACAGATTTAAGTTATAACAAAAATTAGATTAGTAAATTTTTCATAACCACATATTTATTGTACAATTCGAGTCAAGAATTTTTTTTACACAAAAGTCTTCAGGACGTATTTTTAAATTTATATCTAAAAAAAGTTTAGATTGTATAACGACAGATGCCGACAGAATTAATTATTTTAGTTATTTTCCTTTCTAAATGTGGAAATTGGGACATTTTGTAAAAAAAAATTCTACTTTTTGACTGCTAGAAACTCGGGAAAAATTTGCCACATCCAAGTTAGAATATTTTGAACAGCTGGTTGAAAAAATTTACATCACTGCACTAAAATTTCTTGGCTAAGAAATTACAATACACTCGCGCGTTAAAAATAAAATATTTATACATTTCGAGACATATTACATCAAATATTTGCCAGAGTCGTTAGAAATTGTAAATTTGACTAATTCAAATACAGGCGGAAAAACATTTTTCTCAACAAGTGATACAAATTGTTAGGAAACGATCAAAAGTCAACACTTCAGCCGAGCACATTTTTATTTCATTGAAATTAATTTGATCAAATTATACAATTTTCTTTATTATGTAAGAAACTATTCCGAGCTACGACGTAGTTAAAAATACTTTAACATACGAAAAAACCTTTTTTTAAGGTAATTTAGCCCATTCATCTTCCCATGCTGAAGAATTATTATTAAAAACTTGAAGTTTCAAATCAGAATGAGATCACTACTATTATTATTTCGATATACTTGTTAATTTTTCATAACGACATATTTATTGTACAATTCGATTCAAGACATTTTTTTACA
Organism: Leptodirus hochenwartii; assembly: GCA_947310635.1. NCBI lineage: Eukaryota > Metazoa > Arthropoda > Insecta > Coleoptera > Leiodidae > Leptodirus > Leptodirus hochenwartii. Next base: position 934,665 of record OX371187.1, on the reverse strand, counting down.
CAAAGCTCTTCAAGACGTATTTTTAAATTTATATCTAAAAAAAGTTTAGATTGTATAACGACAGATGCCGACAGAATTAATTATTTTAGTTATTTTCCTTTCTAAATGTGGAAATTGGGACATTTTGTAAAAAAAAATTCTACTTTTTGACTGCTAGAAACTCGGGAAAAATTTGCCACATCCAAGTTAGAATATTTTGAACAGCTGGTTGAAAAAATTTACATCACTGCACTAAAATTTCTTGGCTAAGAAATTACAATACACTCGCGCGTTAAAAATAAAATATTTATACATTTCGAGACATATTACATCAAATATTTGCCAGAGTCGTTAGAAATTGTAAATTTGACAAATTCAAATACAGGCGGAAAAACATTTTTCTCAACAAGTGATACAAATTGTTAGGAAACGATCAAAAGTCAACACTTCAGCCGAGCACATTTTTATTTCATTGAAATTAATTTGATCAAATTATACAATTTTCTTTATTATGTAAGAAACTATTCCGAGCTGCGACGTAGTTAAAAATACTTTAACATACGAAAAAACCTTTTTTTTTAAAGTAATTTAAGCCCATTCATCTTCCCATGCTGAAGAATTATTATTAAAAACTTGAAATTTCAAATCAGAATGAGATCACTACTATTATTATTTCGATATACTTGTTAATTTTTCATAACGACATATTTATTGTACAATTCGATTCAAGAAATTTTTTTACACAAAGGTCTTCAGGACGTATTTTTAAATTTATATCTAAAAAAAGTTTAGATTGTATAACGACAGATGCCGACAGATTTAATTATTTTAGTTATTTTCCTTTCTAAATGTGGAAATTGGGTCATTTTGTAAAAAAAAATTCTACTTTTTGACTGCCAGAAACTCGGGAAAAATTTGCCACATCCAAGTTAGAATATTTTGAACAGCTGGTTGAAAAAATTTACATCACTGCACTAAAATTTCTTGGCTAAGAAATTACAATACACTCGCGCGTTAAAAATAAAATATTTATACATTTCGAGACATATTACATCAAATATTTGCCAGAGTCGTTAGAAATTGTAAATTTGACAAATTCAAATACAGGCGGAAAAACATTTTTCTCAACAAGTGATACAAATTGTTAGGAAACGATCAAAAGTCAACACTTCAGCCGAGCACATTTTTATTTCATTGAAATTAATTTGATCAAATTATACAATTTTCTTTATTATGTAAGAAACTATTCCGAGCTGCGACGTAGTTAAAAATACTTTAACATACGAAAAAACCTTTTTTTTAAAAGTAATTTAAGCCCATTCATCTTCCCATGCTGAAGAATTATTATTAAAAACTTGAAATTTCAAATCAGAATGAGATCACTACTATTATTATTTCGATATACTTGTTAATTTTTCATAACGACATATTTATTGTACAATTCGATTCAAGAAATTTTTTTACACAAAGGTCTTCAGGACGTATTTTTAAATTTATATCTAAAAAAAGTTTAGATTGTATAACGACAGATGCCGACAGATTTAATTATTTTAGTTATTTTCCTTTCTAAATGTGGAAATTGGGTCATTTTGTAAAAAAAAATTCTACTTTTTGACTGCCAGAAACTCGGGAAAAATTTGCCACATCCAAGTTAGAATATTTTGAACAGCTGGTTGAAAAAATTTACATCACTGCACTAAAATTTCTTGGCTAAGAAATTACAATACACTCGCGCGTTAAAAATGAAATATTTATACATTTTTAGACATATTACATCAAATATTTGCCAAGAGTCTTTAGAAATTGTAAAATTGACAAATTCAAATACAGGCGGAAAAACATTTTTCTCAACAAGTGATACAAATTGTTAGGAAACGATCAAAAGTCAACACTTCAGCCGAGCACATTTTTATTTCATTGAAATTAATTTGATCAAATTATACAATTTTCTTTATTATGTAAGAAACTATTCCGAGCTGCGACGTAGTTAAAAATACTTTAACATACGAAAAAACCTTTTTTTAAAAAGTAATTTAAGCCCATTCATCTTCCCATGCTGAAGAATTATTATTAAAAACTTGAAATTTCAAATCAGAATGAGATCACTACTATTATTATTTCGATATACTTGTTAATTTTTCATAACGACATATTTATTGTACAATTCGAGTCAAGAATTTTTTTTACACAAAAGTCTTCAGGACGTATTTTTAAATTTATATCTAAAAAAAGTTTAGATTGTATAACGACAGATGCCGACAGAATTAATTATTTTAGTTATTTTCCTTTCTAAATGTGGAAATTGGGACATTTTGTAAAAAAAAATTCTACTTTTTGACTGCTAGAAACTCGGGAAAAATTTGCCACATCCAAGTTAGAATATTTTGAACAGCTGGTTGAAAAAATTTACATCACTGCACTAAAATTTCTTGGCTAAGAAATTACAATACACTCGCGCGTTAAAAATAAAATATTTATACATTTCGAGACATATTACATCAAATATTTGCCAGAGTCGTTAGAAATTGTAAATTTGACTAATTCAAATACAGGCGGAAAAACATTTTTCTCAACAAGTGATACAAATTGTTAGGAAACGATCAAAAGTCAACACTTCAGCCGAGCACATTTTTATTTCATTGAAATTAATTTGATCAAATTATACAATTTTCTTTATTATGTAAGAAACTATTCCGAGCTACGACGTAGTTAAAAATACTTTAACATACGAAAAAACCTTTTTTTAAGGTAATTTAGCCCATTCATCTTCCCATGCTGAAGAATTATTATTAAAAACTTGAAGTTTCAAATCAGAATGAGATCACTACTATTATTATTTCGATATACTTGTTAATTTTTCATAACGACATATTTATTGTACAATTCGATTCAAGACATTTTTTTACACAAAGCTCTTCAAGACGTATTTTTAAATTTATATCTAAAAAAAGTTTAGATTGTATAACGACAGATGCCGACAGAATTAATTATTTTAGTTATTTTCCTTTCTAAATGTGGAAATTGGGACATTTTGTAAAAAAAAATTCTACTTTTTGACTGCTAGAAACTCGGGAAAAATTTGCCACATCCAAGTTAGAATATTTTGAACAGCTGGTTGAAAAAATTTACATCACTGCACTAAAATTTCTTGGCTAAGAAATTACAATACACTCGCGCGTTAAAAATAAAATATTTATACATTTCGAGACATATTACATCAAATATTTGCCAGAGTCGTTAGAAATTGTAAATTTGACAAATTCAAATACAGGCGGAAAAACATTTTTCTCAACAAGTGATACAAATTGTTAGGAAACGATCAAAAGTCAACACTTCAGCCGAGCACATTTTTATTTCATTGAAATTAATTTGATCAAATTATACAATTTTCTTTATTATGTAAGAAACTATTCCGAGCTGCGACGTAGTTAAAAATACTTTAACATACGAAAAAACCTTTTTTTTTAAAGTAATTTAAGCCCATTCATCTTCCCATGCTGAAGAATTATTATTAAAAACTTGAAATTTCAAATCAGAATGAGATCACTACTATTATTATTTCGATATACTTGTTAATTTTTCATAACGACATATTTATTGTACAATTCGATTCAAGAAATTTTTTTACACAAAGGTCTTCAGGACGTATTTTTAAATTTATATCTAAAAAAAGTTTAGATTGTATAACGACAGATGCCGACAGATTTAATTATTTTAGTTATTTTCCTTTCTAAATGTGGAAATTGGGTCATTTTGTAAAAAAAAATTCTACTTTTTGACTGCCAGAAACTCGGGAAAAATTTGCCACATCCAAGTTAGAATATTTTGAACAGCTGGTTGAAAAAATTTACATCACTGCACTAAAATTTCTTGGCTAAGAAATTACAATACACTCGCGCGTTAAAAATAAAATATTTATACATTTCGAGACATATTACATCAAATATTTGCCAGAGTCGTTAGAAATTGTAAATTTGACAAATTCAAATACAGGCGGAAAAACATTTTTCTCAACAAGTGATACAAATTGTTAGGAAACGATCAAAAGTCAACACTTCAGCCGAGCACATTTTTATTTCATTGAAATTAATTTGATCAAATTATACAATTTTCTTTATTATGTAAGAAACTATTCCGAGCTGCGACGTAGTTAAAAATACTTTAACATACGAAAAAACCTTTTTTTTAAAAGTAATTTAAGCCCATTCATCTTCCCATGCTGAAGAATTATTATTAAAAACTTGAAATTTCAAATCAGAATGAGATCACTACTATTATTATTTCGATATACTTGTTAATTTTTCATAACGACATATTTATTGTACAATTCGATTCAAGAAATTTTTTTACACAAAGGTCTTCAGGACGTATTTTTAAATTTATATCTAAAAAAAGTTTAGATTGTATAACGACAGATGCCGACAGATTTAATTATTTTAGTTATTTTCCTTTCTAAATGTGGAAATTGGGTCATTTTGTAAAAAAAAATTCTACTTTTTGACTGCCAGAAACTCGGGAAAAATTTGCCACATCCAAGTTAGAATATTTTGAACAGCTGGTTGAAAAAATTTACATCACTGCACTAAAATTTCTTGGCTAAGAAATTACAATACACTCGCGCGTTAAAAATGAAATATTTATACATTTTTAGACATATTACATCAAATATTTGCCAAGAGTCTTTAGAAATTGTAAAATTGACAAATTCAAATACAGGCGGAAAAACATTTTTCTCAACAAGTGATACAAATTGTTAGGAAACGATCAAAAGTCAACACTTCAGCCGAGCACATTTTTATTTCATTGAAATTAATTTGATCAAATTATACAATTTTCTTTATTATGTAAGAAACTATTCCGAGCTGCGACGTAGTTAAAAATACTTTAACATACGAAAAAACCTTTTTTTAAAAAGTAATTTAAGCCCATTCATCTTCCCATGCTGAAGAATTATTATTAAAAACTTGAAATTTCAAATCAGAATGAGATCACTACTATTATTATTTCGATATACTTGTTAATTTTTCATAACGACATATTTATTGTACAATTCGATTCAAGAAATTTTTTTACACAAAGGTCTTCAGGACGTATTTTTAAATTTATATCTAAAAAAAGTTTAGATTGTATAACGACAGATGCCGACAGAATTAATTATTTTAGTTATTTTCCTTTCTAAATGTGGAAATTGGGACATTTTGTAAAAAAAATTCTACTTTTTGACTGCCAGAAACTCGGGAAAAATTTGCCACATCCAAGTTAGAATATTTTGAACAGCTGGTTGAAAAAATTTACATCACTGCACTAAAATTTCTTGGCTAAGAAATTACAATACACTCGCGCGTTAAAAATGAAATATTTATACATTTTTAGACATATTACATCAAATATTTGCCAAGAGTCTTTAGAAATTGTAAATTTGACAAATTCAAATACAGGCGGAAAAACATTTTTCTCAACAAGTGATACAAATTGTTAGGAAACGATCAAAAGTCAACACTTCAGCCGAGCACATTTTTATTTCATTGAAATTAACTCGATCAGATTATACAATTTTCTTTATTATGTAAGAAACTATTCCGAGCTACGACGTAGTTAAAAATTTAATATACGAAAAAACATTTGATTGAAGTAATTCATCTTCCCATGCTGAAGAATTATTATTAAAAGCTTGAAGTTTCAAACCACAATGAATTATTATTTAAGCAAAATTTGCGGGTAATAATTTTCGTGTTATGTACGACTCGAAATGTAATTGCGAAAAACATTCCGACACGTATGTACCGTACCACAACGCTCGTTGTTTTGTAGCGTATTTTCAGCGGTTTATTGTTGTTATTTTGTTTATTAATTGGAACCTTTACATAAACCGTGATTCACAACATATCGTACAACATTCTTGTTACAGTTATAATTGAAATACACACATATTCAAAAAAAAACAACAGCTGTAACAACCGGATTTATTACTACAATTCGCTTAGCTAGTCACTAAATCACTACAGGTGCTTCTTATTATACAGTGTTTTTTTATTTTATAAAAGTCTTTTTTAATCTATAACTTCTTCCGGTCTCTTAAGCGGCTATTAAGATTTTTTTAGACGCTCCAATTCTGTAGCAACACTTTTACTTATTATTATCTTTTAATAGTTGTTCTTAAAACATTCTTAGCCCGGATCTTGTTCAAAATGTGTGTATATTCAAATAGAATGGTACATCCACTCGTAATTCTAGATGCACGATAGTTTGAAGCGACTTTAAACATAATTATTAATTGACTCGAGACTGACTAACCTACTAGCACATATCATAACCGACAAAATGTGTGAGCGCGTAATATACGGTTATAATTGCATATTATTTGATAACACTTATCAACGGCTCAGTTTTTCGTATCTAGCGAAAACAGCATTTTCGTAACGACACCGATTTTCATCGGCCGATTTGGTTTCAACGCCGCTTTACATGCAGATTTATACCGCTTCGCCAAGCGCTGTTATCCGCATTATTATTATTTCTATTCCATATATAATGACGTCTCTAATCCTATAATTTGCGCTGATTGCTGCTGCGGGAAATAAAATAAGAAGTTGGGCAGATTAAGGACTATTATATAACAACATCTGCGCTATGGCATTGTAAGAATTCGAACATTATTCCCAATTACCGTTTTTATTGCGCTGACAAAAAGAATGTTAATCTAAACGCTAATCTTGACCCTGTTTTAAATTCGATTTAAGTGCATTTTGTTCGAAACGATTAGCGAATATAAAAATAAACACCGTTTTACAAGTTATATATAAGTTTTTAGAAGATTTCGCAAAAAATATACATGTACTATGAATTTGTAATTTTACTAGGGAAATAAAATTTCAAAATTGGTATATGCTATATCCTCGTGTTCTTTAAAATTAACGCTTTCTCGTAAGTGAAGGAAATATAATGTTATAAAACAATATATTCGCGTAACATGAGATTTATGTCGTTATAGTAAGTACACTCATGGTCCATGGGGATAATCCCTTATATATATTTTTTTATTTCTGTTCATTATGGATTTGTGAATTTGCACTCACAAAAAAATAATGTGGATAATTGCGCATGAAACAAATTGTAGATTTTGAAGCAATCGATCGAACTATAGTCTAAGATTAGCAACAAAGCGTTGCTGCAATTTATAACTCACCAGTTGCAACTACATTTATTTGCTCGTATGTACGAAGAGCTGCAGAGATGATAGTCACCGTTACACTATTATTTTCCCATGGTTGGAGATAGAGGTAAGCGCTAAGCGGTGTGGATGTATGTCACCAGATGATTCGCAACTTATGCCAAACGTGATACGATTTTTAATAAAGCGATTCTTATCGTCTATCGTACTTACACGCCGCTATTATCCTTCTGAAAACAATAACAGCCTTCTTCGGGGATACCGCTCGATAAAATATGCTAATTTTTATACAACACCGTGTATAGTGTACCCAAAAACAATTCTTCAAACGACAATAAAATTTTAACGCCATTCGTGGCGTTACAATCCTTTTTTTAAATTGTACATACAATTTTCTTTTATTTTTTAAAACTCTGTGGTAGATTCAATATACAGGCGAAAGCGTTAGTCATTGCTGCGGTAGAAGAACTCGTATAGTATAGTTAAAATATGTATATCATAATCTGTGCCGCAGATTTAATTACGACCGATTATTGTACGATATAATAATAAACGCATCATTAGTACGGATAGAAATGGAGAAGTACCGCGAACGAAGAAGTATGTGTTACAGGAGGATATAGTATGTCCTAGTTATTTCGGTTTTCACGGTTAGACGCCGAATATCGACGCATTTATTTATAAATAAATACGTTTATTTCGCGCAAACTTTATTCATTTTAACAGAAATATGTATTGAATTTTAGTAAAGCAAATACTTTTTTTAATTCTGAAAAAGTCTATATTTTCTTGTTACATTTTACATGGTAAATCACTATGTATCAACAAAATGCGTGCAACATATGTGTAAAATACAAGACAAAATAATTTGCGAATAACACAAATTAAAATTTGTTAATTTCAAAAATTCACATCGATATAATTTATGAAAATATTTATTCGGTCTACCGTTTTTATATCGAGAATGTCTCCTAAATATTTTTAGTAATATATTTATTAAATTCTGTATCGGTAATTTAAAAAATAGCCTGTATATTGATGGATGTATCAATTTAACTTACAATTTATTAAAAAAAATTTTTTTCGTAACAATCGTATCTTTTGATATATCCTCGCATCTTAATTTATTGCGAGGTATTACAAAAGTGAAGACCTCGGACACAACACAATTTCAAGTGACGTGTGAGGTTCGGTGATTACCCGCCGCAACATCGGTTAATTGAAAATCCTTCTATGCGAGCTCGTTGCTAACTCTTTCGCGATTATTAATTTGAATGGGTACAATTGAATCGATATTTCAGAGCAAGAGACCGCGATATGTCGTGCTGACATTACTCCTCTGAATAATTTCTCGTCGGACGTATCACAAGAGCCCGATGAACATTTTGAAATCTAAATTTTAATCTATCTCCACTGCTTTCGTTGGATTTAATGGGGAAGAATTGGTAGCGAGAATAGGAGCGGGAGTCTGGCAGGGATATACACTCTCGCCGTTATTATTTAATATATATAGTAGAATTTGCAATAAACGCGGTTAAAGAAGAGTATAGTGTAGGTGGTAGAGCAAAGTATGCGTATAGCAAATTTTAAGATCAAATATAAACTTGGATTTAAAAAATTATCAATACGGTGTTAAATAATAGTATTGAATATCGTAACTTAAAGCATTAAGTATCTAAATATACATTTCGAAGGCCATGGATTTAAGGAGCATTTAGCTCATTTCAGATTAAATAGAAAAGATAAAAGTGCTGTAGCCGAGCATATTTTTGACTAACTCAGGTCGTCCTATTCGAATTAGTTCACTTAAATTACTTAAAAGTGTTTTGAATTATTCCGAATTAAATGCTTATGAAAGTATATACATGCATAAATCAAAATCAAATTTAATGAATTTTAAATTCAGGCCCAATTTCATCTTGTCTATTTAATTTATTTAATAAGAACTATTTTTAAATGAAATTAATTTTTCTATTTGGGTGATATTCTATACTAATAAACTTAGATATTGGAAAACGATTACTAAAAGCATATGTAAGGAGTGTAGCACTGTACGATTGTGAGGCGTGGACTATAAGAAAGGAAGAGAAAACGTAGAATAGAAGCATTTGAAATGTGGTGCTATATGGGGATTGGTTGGGCAAATAAAGTGACAAATGTTAGATTTAGTAGCGGAGAAGAGAACTATTTGGAGAGTGTTAGAAAAGATAGACGAGTAGGTCATATTCTTAGACATGGGGGGTATTAAGCAACTAGTTAGTTAAAAGATAGAGTAGAGGCAGAGAAAAGGGTGGATAGGCCTAGATTGGAGTATGTATGAAGGAGTTGAAATGGCGTGCTATTTCCAATCCATCCCTAGGATTGAGATTTATCTAGCTATATAAACATTTCTGGTATAGCAACCGGATGTATATAATTAAGTTCTCAAAGAGAATCTCCGCTTGATTATTCAACAGCGTTTGTTTTGTCGAGCGATTATTTACGTTGCAGCGTTTTGTATCTAGTGCTTAAGCGTCTAGATTTACGTTATATTTGATGTACTGAAGATAATGCGAGTTTCAGATTTCCACTATTATTTACATTGATGCGTGTGTAAGCATACACATCATTGGAACAATCGACGCTGTAACTATATTAATAATCGTACAACATTTTCTTTCGTCATATATTTGCGATACTTGCCGATGTGCATGTACCGTTACACGTTCGGTATTCCGTAGGAATTTTTCCGTATCGGGTAATGAAGCGAGAAGTAATTAGCCTTTGCGCCACCTCATTGTTCTGTATAAACATACACACATTGCACACGCATCCCTACTTGTGGCCAGATCGCACAATGCAGATCCTGTCAGGGCCGTCGTTAAATAATTCGTTAACATTCGTCCTGGCAATCCTTCGTTCGTTACTTTTGAATTTTTTTTTTATATATGCAGCTTTTTTGCCGTATATTAAAGTTTTAAAATAAAATATTTTATGTTATCAACAAGTCTGTTTTTAAATAAAAACATGTACTCTCTTTTAACACAATTCTTTTGTTCTTTATCTTTTTTATAAATAGTCTTATTGTTTTGTTTCTCAATTTCACCAAATTTTAACTATTCTATTAAAAAAGCTTTTTTTTAAATTATACATCAACTCTGCCTTATTTTGACTTTTTTGAAGACGATTTTGCAAAGTATTTTATTTTGCGAATTCCTTAGTACATAATTTCCATGAAAAAATATTAGGAATGAACGTGGAACAAAATCCTATGCTGGAAGTAATGGCTGCAATAAATTTATTAGCAAATACATCGAGTCATAGGCAAGAAGAATCTTTTTTTTAATTCAAAGTAAATATTATTTGTTATTTATTTAAATGAGAAAATGGATTGCAGAATGAAATAAATAAATTTAATTTGATTATAGATTTTGCCGTTATGTGATATTCCATATTAAGGAAGAGAAATAAAAAAAAAAACAATATTGTATTTTTATTATAATTTCCAACAACTGGTACAAAAATCAATTTTTTTTTTAACCAATTCTTCCAAAAAAAAAATCAACATAATAAATTAGTTCGTTAAATAGTCGTCAATGCTAAAGGCTGGTTGGAAAATATAATAAATTATAAAAATATAAATTATTTGATTAAAATAAAAATGTTTGAGCTTCATTGTAATTTATGAAAAATTTGTAATTTTTTTTTGCGAAATCTGGCCAAAATGATGCCATAAGAAAGAAATAAGTTGAATATTTTATATGAATATTTGTTTTTTTCGTTTTAAAATGTGGCAAACCTAGTCTGTGGTAAACTATATATAAAATAGTTAAAATAGTAACTCAAAAAATAATTAAGGCATTTAAAAATTTGATCAACATCACTGAGAATATTGTGTGATAGTTGTTTAAATAGAAATTAAAAAGTACCTTTTTTCTCTGCTACAAATGCATTATAGGCAACTAAAAACTAAAATACACAAAAAAGCAAAATACCCATCTTTCAAATAACCCGATGGTATATTTATCGCGGTCAATTTGAACGACCGTGCGATTTTTTCCGTTCATATTTTTCTAATTTAGTTCACATCTTCGCCCATAAGCGTAGCAAAATTTCACTTTACTTCGCGAGCTACTATTTTTGCCTGGACACGATCCTGTCCGTATCATAGGTCCCTCAATATACTTACGTGCCTTGATGCTGCCAAGTAAGATCGTTATTACTTTAGTTGCATTGCTTCAGCGCACCTTGCCGATAATAATACGTATATACACGCTCGTCTTTTAGGTTCACCTAAGTAGTTTGTAAAGGGATCATAGCCTCGATTCGAGTTATCCTCGTTTTACCACAAACTACTTTCATCCATCGTCGGAAAAATGCGAAAACGCCAGCGAAATATATTCGCCATATATGCTGGTCGGGTAAACTAATCGCCCTTCTTCCCATTCACTAGCTCTTCCACATCATTCCGACTAATTACAAAATCAAATCATTGCACATACGCCCGCTGTACGATCAATTACAAAATGCCAACACAAATAAAAACGCTTTCGATTTGTACATCAATAATTACAAATGGTTATATAAACACCCAAAGCGTAGAGTTTTTTTTAGGTAGATTTTTTTTTTTACAAGGTAGATATAAAGTGTAGGATAGCACAGGGTAGGAAGGCATTCGTAGAAAAGGAACAGATTTTAAGATCAAATATTGACTTGGGTATTAGAAAAAGATTACTGAAGGTATATGTTTGGAGTGTAGCACTGTACGGATGTGAGGCGTGGACTATAGGAAAGGAAGAGAAGCGTAGATTACAAGCATTCGAAATGTGGTGTTATAGGAGGATGATGAGGATTGGTTGGGAAGATAAAGTAACAAATGAAGCTGTACTAGAGTTAGTAGGGGAGAAGAGAAGTATCTGGAGAGTGTTACAGCGTAGGAGAGACAGATTAGTAGGGCATATTCTTAGGCATGGGGGGATTATGCAATTGATCATAGAAGGTAGAGTGGAGGGAAAGAGAGGGGTAGGTAGGCCTAGATTGGAGTATGTGAGTCAGATAGTTGAAGACGTTGAGATGAATAGCTATAGGGAGATGAAGGGATTAGCTCAGGATAGATCGGCATGGCGTGCTGTTTCCAACCAATCTTTAGGATTGCGGACTCTTTAACTAACTGCTTCATATGCGTTATATTCAACATATAAGTTGTCTAAGATTAGTCCAAAAAAACTAAAAGACGAATTTTTCTATTTTTTCAATTTTAATATATTTTATTGTCAATATTAAACAAATGCCGCTGAACTCTCGTTAAATCAAAAATTGCTTAGTTCCGCGTACATCGCGTATTATATATATATATATATATATATATCAGTGGCGTATCCATAAAATCAATGGTAGGGTAATAATATATTACAACGTGAGGAGTGATTAAATTTGATATCGACGTAATTGTTTTTAACTATATAATGTAATGTAATTCAAAAATATTTTTTCAGGGCTTGTGAAGTATTTAGAGACTGTCAACCACTAGAGGAAAATAATATATAAAAAATATATAAAAGAAATATATATGTAAATATTGTTTAACTATATTATGATATTTTTACAATATTTTATATATTGTAATATTTTCTTAATATATTTTTTGGTTAAAAAAAACTTAATATGCTATAAGTTTTTTCATTATTTTTATTATATTATAAAAAAAAACATTCAAATATTTTAAATATATTTCATACTTTCAAATTGTTTGTATTCTTTCAATTTTTAATTAAATATTTTTTTTAAGATTTACTATAATATATTTTTCAATTTTTAAATGCAATAAATTTTGGTACTGACAGTTAAGTCGAGAAGTTAAAAAAAATGCAATACATTTTTTACATTTAACCTTTGAGAGGTACTCTTCATCCCCTAGTAGATATATAAGAGTACATAACATTGACAAATCGATAAATCAAGCTCTTAACTTCTGCTGGTATTAATAACGTATGCCTTACGTAGATATTTCTGATTTACTGAGCGATTATAAAAAAAATATATTTCCTTTTGTGCATAAAAAAATATGCTACACATAAATGAAATTCATCAAATGGGGCGAATGTATAATTTTTCTATTAATCAGCCAAACACCGAAAGTACAAATGCGGAAATGAATTAATAAATTCTCTGCTTTAGCTTGGATTCGAACCTTCAGCCTAGCGATGGCAAACTGTAGGTCACTTTGAGGACCTACTTCGTAGTTCGTAGTTCATTTCAATGTACCGTTCACGAACTATAGGTCGTCAACTACTACATCTTTTAAAAATGAACTAGTTCACGACCTATATGCACATACATGCACATGCTGAAAATAATCTCTTTTTTTCTCAATATAAAAATATTAAATGGTAAAAAATAAATAAATCGATATATTACAATACGTATTTTGAATTAGGAATGAGGAAGAAAAGACAACAATGTTTATAATTTATACAAATCATATATATAAGGAAATATAATCTTCTCCAGGTACTCACGATTATTTATACGAAGTTCTAAAATACTTATTGGTAGTTACTGATGAAAATGTTTACAACTTTAATAACACTTGAAAATTAAATGTACAAACTATAATCAAATGAACCAGATAGAATCGTTTTGTGTGGCGTTATAATTTTAATTTTCTATTCCGAATCTTCTCTGTTCAAACATCAAAGCTTTGATTTGATATTAAGTGATTGCATTGCACTCAGTATGAAATAGAAGAACTATAAGATTTAGATGTTTATTTTTGCATTATTGCAAAAATTTGCTATGGCATGACATATTTAATCTTGCGAATATATTAATTATATTAATCCAAATGAAATCTGATACCAACATATAAATATCGCATCAAGTTTCCTATTTCGTTCCGTTCATCAACACACTTTATCACTAAATAAATGTTAGTACTGTATATGTAATGTATACTATACTGCATCGTTTACGAGTCGTTGTGATTCAGGTTCAGGACCTAGTACAAGTACATCTTACAACACGTACACCTTTCACCATGTAGTTCCTAATTCACGAACTAGGTCATAGTGACCTATAGGTCGTTGCAAAACATCGTCACAGTCATTTGATTGAACCGTTCAGAGTGAACGGTTCGCGAGTGAACTACACATCGCTAGAGCGGACTAAATGATCTCCACGTAGTATGTGTTGAACTAAGTAATACAATTCGCGATGTGTTGACACGCCATGATTTATTGTAATTATATGAAAACGTGGCCGTACTAATAACATAATAGTTTGTAGTACCCACATATACTCCGCTCTTATATAACGCAATTGCGAGTACTCTGGTAATGGCCGTTTTCCACGTAGATTACTAAACTAATCATAATTCCCGCGCGTTTATAATGAAATTTACCACTGAAAACGTCATTAATATTGTTAAAGAACGAGGCGATTGCGTATTACGATACATCGCGGCTGAAACGTAAATGTCCGCTATCGATGCAGGTATTGGTAACTTTTTTCCAACTGGCGAACGTCCGCGGCTGCAAGGGTATGCGCACTCGTCTGTACGACATTTACCTGTACGACTTTGTTTCCTTGCTATCATTTAGCAGCAGTTTGGGTACCATTCAAACAGCAAATGTATGTTTCAAAGATGCTCATTTCGAAATCTAAACCCCATCTACAGTGAGATCACTAACCGCGATTGCTATACAATTGAACGAACAGTCAACATAATTACGAAGACATAACTTTATTGGACTCTATTTTTATGCGGTACGAATTCCTATAATACCAAAAATGTATGTATTACCAAAAATATATGAAACTGGGCAATTTGTAAGGGCAATAGTTTCTGCTATTAACGTTCTAAAAATATGTACTTTCAAAATGGTTTTTAGCAAATTTAATTTTGATCGTTTCGCCGTGAAGAAATTTTTGGAATTCATTAATTCTGTTAGAGATTTACCAATATCAAACAATGATATGCTAATTTCATTTGATATCTGCACGCTATTCTCAATATCGGTTTTTTTCTATTCATGAAACTATTCGGTTTCTTGAAGATTTGCTGAAAAATAATTCGGTTGATGTTGTCGTCATTCTTCCCCCTCAATTCTAACTGCCTTAGTTAGAATTGAGGGGGAAGAAGAGGTAGCAAAAATAGGGAAGGGAGTTCGGCAGGGATGTACACTTTCACCGTTATTATTTAATCTATATATAGAAGATGCAATAAACAAAGTAAAAGAAGAGTATAGTGTAGGTGTGAATGTACAGGGAGAGAAAATATATATGTTGAGATTCGCCGACGATATAGCTATATTGGAAGAAAGCGAAAAGAATTTAGAAAGGGTATTGAATGGTATGCAGCCAGTATTGACTAGGGATTTTAACATGAAAATAAATATAGGTAAAACTAAAGTGATGAGGTGTGACAAAAAGGAATGCAGTAGAAAAATGAGGATCACAATAGGAGATAATAGAATCGAAGAAGTGTCAGATTTTTGTTATTTAGGCAGTAGAATCACAAAAGATAATCGAAGCAAGGTAGATATAAAGTGTAGGATAGCACAGGGTAGGAAGGCATTCGTAGAAAAGGAACAGATTTTAAGATCAAATATTGACTTGGGTATTAGAAAAAGATTACTGAAGGTATATGTTTGGAGTGTAGCACTGTACGGGTGTGAGGCGTGGACTATAGGAAAGGAAGAGAAGCGTAGATTACAAGCATTCGAAATGTGGTGTTATAGGAGGATGATGAGGATTGGTTGGGAAGATAAAGTAACAAATGAAGCTGTACTAGAGTTAGTAGGGGAGAAGAGAAGTATCTGGAGAGTGTTACAGCGTAGGAGAGACAGATTAGTAGGGCATATTCTTAGGCATGGGGGGATTATGCAATTGATCATAGAAGGTAGAGTGGAGGGAAAGAGAGGGGTAGGTAGGCCTAGATTGGAGTATGTGAGTCAGATAGTTGAAGACGTTGAGATGAATAGCTATAGGGAGATGAAGGGATTAGCTCAGGATAGATCGGCATGGCGTGCTGTTTCCAACCAATCTTTAGAATTGCGGACTCTTTAACTAACTACGTTATTAATGAATACTCATTAATAACGTACACCCGGTATGTATGCCTCAGAATTGTTTTTCCGTAAATGGTGAGTTCTTTAAGAAAATAGAAGTCCTTTTATTGCTAATATATTTTGACACTATTTAAGAGAAACTAAAGCTTATTTTCCTAGTGTCTGGCTTACATATCTAGACGATATCTACATGATTTTATAATACCGAAACGATTTAATGTCGATGATTTTATTAAAATATTAAATTCGATAATTTCCTTCCATTAAATTAACTTTTGATATCGGAACTAATAATCATGAGTTGCGTTTCTTTAATTTTTTCATCTATACTGTTAAACATTTCTATGTTCTTGTAATTAGATGAAATTAACATTAAATTTTTATTAGTGTACATTAATTTTGTTCTCACGCAACAAAACTGATTGTAATAGAAGTAAATCTCTTCTATTTAGTATATGATTTTCCCAGCTGTCAAATGACGAAACATCATCATATGTCGAGTACGTAATCAGAACAAATATTCCCTCATCTTCGCTCAATTGCAGATGCTTTTTTTCTTTTTGGTTTCTTACAGCAAGGATGTATCTGAAGATCGCGCGTAAAGATAAATGTCATTAAGGACAATATATTAAGTTGCATTCTGCGCGGAGTGAAAGAACTGGCAAGCACTCTGATTACAAGTGCATCTCTTCGCGGGCAACATCATCATTACGAAGCTGTTTCAGAATTTCGATTGTCTGTCATTATTCAGTGAAGCAATAAGCGTCGCATTCGTACTGAATTGCAATGCGTGCGGTACTCGGATTTTCTTTTTATATTTACATAATAAAACGCGAATAGTGCTATTATCATCTACCATTGCGCAATTTTTATCTGTACCCCCCATAAAAATCGAAATTTTCGAAATATTTCCCTCAAAAAAAAATCAATGCATCCATTTGTAAACGTGTTTCAAAAAAACGTGTAATTTATTGCACTGCTAATCTCAAGTTGATTCTCACGCTCAGTTCTTTCACCGCTCAATTATGCCGAGATGGTATACTTTCTTTGCGATCTTAAGCTATTGTGTGGTAACACGATTATCCGCTTCTTTTGGCACATTTTTACCATGCGTCTATTTCGATTGAGCGCTTAATACATGTACGATTGACGACAACAGTAATGCGTCGCTATAGAAAGCGGCTGCAGCTGCACAACTACCATTGCCATGCCATACATTGCACGGAACAGAACTCCCATAGCGGCGCATTATTACTGGCGTCTCGTGTATCTTTATCCCGAAATTTTCATTAGTTTATCTCGAGGAATGATTTTTAATAGTTATGTCCACCTACGTATATTTATTTATTAGGCCAAGCCGATCAAGATTGTCAAAATGATTATACAGTACGTATTTACTTAGCTCGATGGATTTAACGTGTAATTATCGACAGAGTCATCGCTTTTAATTGACCTCTAATTAGCAACGAAACATCTATGTGCATCTTGATACTATATCGGCCTACGGCCTCACACACAATGAACTTATTGTTTTCTCTTTACTTGCATTGTTGTTACACTATAATTTCGTTTTCGAAAAATACTGTTTATTAACAATCAAACTGAATTTTATCTTATTTTTATTAGCATGATTCAATTTGCTGTACATAAAAATATTGAAATTAGTATAATAAATGAAAATATTACGAAACATTTTTTTCGAGTCAGAATATTTTGTTTGTCATATTATATTTTGAATAATTAATGTTTGCGTTAATTACATCAATTATAATTAGTTAAACAGTCCGCAATCCTAAAGATTGGTTGGAAACAGCACGCCATGCCGATCTATCCTGAGCTAATCCCTTCATCTCTCTATAGCTATTCATCTCAACGTCTTCAGCTATCTGACTCACATACTCCAATCTAGGCCTACCTACCCCTCTCTTTCCCTCCACTCTACCTTCTATGATCAATTGCATAATCCCCCCATGCCTAAGAATATGCCCTACTAATCTGTCTCTCCTACGCTGTAACACTCTCCAGATACTTCTCTTCTCCCCTACTAACTCTAGTACAGCTTCATTTGTTACTTTATCTTCCCAACCAATCCTCATCATCCTCCTATAACACCACATTTCTAATGCTTGTAATCTACGCTTCTCTTCCTTTCCTATAGTCCACGCCTCACACCCGTACAGTGCTACACTCCAAACATATACCTTCAGTAATCTTTTTCTAATACCCAAGTCAATATTTGATCTTAAAATCTGTTCTTTTTCTACAAATGCCTTCCTACCCTGTGCTATCCTACACTTTATATCTACTTTGCTTCGATTATCTTTTGTGATTCTACTGCCTAAATAACAAAAATCTGACACTTCTTCGATTCTATTATCTCCTATTGAGATCTTCATTTTTCTACTGCATTCCTTTTTGTCACACCTCATCACTTTAGTTTTACCTATATTTATTTTCATGTTAAAATCCCTAGTCAATACTGCCTGCATACCATTCAATACCCTTTCTAAATTCTTTTCGCTTTCTTCTAATATAGCTATATCGTCGGCGAATCTCAACATATATATTTTCTCTCCCTGTACATTCACACCTACACTATACTCTTCTTTTACTTTGTTTATTGCATCTTCTATATATAGATTAAATAATAACGGTGAGAGTGTACATCCCTGCCGAACTCCCTTCCCTATTTTTGCTACCTCTTCTTCCCCCTCAATTCTAACTAAGGCAGTTTGGTGTTTATATAAATTAAAAATTATTCTCCTATCCTTATAATCTATACCCGTTTCTTTTAAAATTCTAAACATTATGTCCCAATCTACATTATCAAATGCCTTTTCTAAATCTACAAAAGCTATGCAAGTTACCTTTCCTACCCTATTTCTTTTTTCTACTACCGTTCTTAGTGCTAGAATCGCCTCTCTCGTCCCTCTGTTTTTCCTAAAACCAAACTGATCTTCTCCTAGCCTTTCCTCTACTTTATTTTCTAATCTCCTATAAATAATCTTTAACAATATCTTCAATTATAATATTTAACAAAAAATAAATTGCTAGTATAGAAATATATTTATATAAATACGGGTCCTGCTTGATCCTAATTATTAATAAAAGGTATACAATTATTATTTAAAAAATTATAATTGCTTGTATGGAATTTTCGCGATGAAGCAAGAAATTATACAGGCACGTTTCACTTAGCGCGTAATAAATTGGAGACGAATCATAATGCTTCGAGTGTTAATGTAATATTTTTGGTTAACAATCGCGAGATTTATTTCAAAATATTACCCGCGCAATTACTAAGATTATATTTAAAATATTATGCAAAAATGATTTTTTTCCCACAATTGATCTAATATTTTTTTATTGATACTCCTTATATATTTTTTATAAAAATATTTGATTGATACTCCGACGTATATATCAACGCGTACCGTGATTAATGTCATTCTTTTTATGCTGCTTAGTTAATCAATTGCTCGGTGCACATTCAACGTTAGTAATTAATCACATATTGCACGTTGAAGTTCATACGATCTCGATTATGAAGAACATGTTTCGCTGCCGTCGGTGTGCACTTCGACGTCGATCGAATCACTTTAATTATGTCAATTGCGGACTTCGAATTACGGCGACGCGCAATCAAAGTCAACAGTAATGCGTCACTGCAGGAGTACCGCGCAGTGGATGGCATGGAAATGGGAGTGTTAGTGCATCGATGCGTCGCTTCCATATAGCGACGCATTACTATTGTCTGCTTGTGCACAACCACCGAAAAGCCATTTCATGTAGTTTTATCGGCTGTAACGCAATCGTTTGTTAAAATTTCGTATTATTAATGTGGAAACTATTCCGCGAAATGACTTATTTAGTGCCCAAATTCGAATTAATTAATTAAATGAATTTATAATGCCATTCTTGTTTTACCAAAAAATTATATTGGGCGTTTACGGCATTAGAGCTATCTTGTAATCGTTGTTTGATTAATCGTCGTTGGATATTTATCTACCATTCGTGATTCCACGAAAAACGCGGAAGTTAGTTAAGTCGTGGCCTTTTATTTTTGTGGCCCGAAATTTAAATACGTGAACGAAATATTAGCGACAAACATACGAATGGATGTTATAATCATAACGAAGGTAGCAAATAATTTTATTTACAGCGAATAAGTACATCTAGAACGCATAACGTATGTTTAGAATCGCAGTTGTCAAATTTGAGTACATAAATCACATGTTCATTTCTTCGTAAGTGTCGCATTAACGCCATTATTTAACGATTGTCGTATAAAATGGTCAATTTACCATGTGACATAGTCGTCGGATAAACTTACGGAGTTCTAGTGCCATATATTCTTTCCGGGAGGACGATATTCTGTTTGTCAACATGTCGGTATAGTGTATCCCAGTCGCTATGGTTTTGACTTTTCGACTCGGATTAATTCGTACCTCACAATAAATACTCTTTGTACATTGCCTTTTAGTTGTACACCATGAACAGGGCCGTATTTAGGATTTTTTAAATATAATTTATTATTGGATGGTGAGCTTATTATCGATGACAAATAATATACAGATTTACAAAAAATCTATGTAGTATAAGAAAAATATATATCCAAAAAAAAATGGATGATAAGTTAAACTATAGTATAGAATATCACCCAAATACCGTAACTTAAAACTTAATACCGTACTTATGAAATATCTTGTTCTAGTTGTCCTAAAGTATATATAGAAGACAAACACGTAGACTAATTGAAACTAGATTTAGTTCATTTCAGATTAAATAGAAAAGATAAAAGTGCTGTAGCCGAGCATATTTTTGAATCTATTCATATTAGTTCACTTAAATTACCTAAAAATGTTTTGAATTATTCCGAGTTAAATGCTTATGAAAGTATATACATGCATAAATCTAAATCAAATTTAATGAATTTAGATTCAGGCCCAATTTCATCTTGTCTATTTACTTTATTGAATAAGAACTATTTTTAAATTTATTTTTATTTTATTAATTTTTGGTTATTTTAGGTTTGATAAAACAATAAATTTAATAAATTTATTGGTTTATTAAGTTACGGGATTTGGGTGATATTCTATACAATTATTTAACACCGTGGTGATAATTAAAAAAAAAAAAGAGTTAAATTATGTTTTTTACTTTCCGTTTTGCTCAATATATATTTTTTTTTTTGGAAATTTTGGTGCAAAGAATATAAATTTATTCCAACACTGTATAAAATTTATTTACAGTATATGCAAATTTTTTTTACAAACAAAATCGGATCATAAGTTAAACAATATTTTCATTTTCATTTTGATATATTTTTTTATAGATGTGGCGCAAAGAATGATTATGCCAATTTTGCAAAGTTGCATTTTCACTATTATCAGTGGTTAGAAAGTCGATGTAAATTAAATAAATTACTAAAAATATTGTATTTTTTATTTATTTTAATTCAAAATATTTTCTGATACAATTTTGTATAAAATAACAAAAAATATATAATAAACAACCGGCCATATTGTTAAATAAATTTTTCTTTCTTTTTAAATAATATATTAGTTTGTATTCTAACATTCTATTAAAATAGAAATTTGAATTTTGTCTACCGATTATTACACTCTCACCGTTATTATTTAATCTATATATAGAAGATGCAATAAACAAAGTAAAAGAAGAGTATAGTGTAGGTGTGAATGTACAGGGAGAGAAAATATATATGCTGAGATTCGCCGACGATATAGCTATATTGGAAGAAAGCGAAAAGAAATTAGAAAGGGTATTGAATGGTATGCAGGCAGTATTGACTAGGGATTTTAACATGAAAATAAATATAGGTAAAACTAAAGTGATGAGGTGTGACAAAAAGGAATGCAGTAGAAAAATGAGGATCACAATAGGAGATAATAGAATCGAAGAAGTGTCAGATTTTTGTTATTTAGGCAGTAGAATCACAAAAGATAATCGAAGCAAGGTAGATATAAAGTGTAGGATAGCACAGGGTAGGAAGGCATTCGTAGAAAAAGAACAGATTTTAAGATCAAATATTGACTTGGGTATTAGAAAAAGATTACTGAAGGTATATGTTTGGAGTGTAGCACTGTACGGGTGTGAGGCGTGGACTATAGGAAAGGAAGAGAAGCGTAGATTAGAAGCACTTGAAATGTGGTGTTATAGGAGGATGATGAGGATTGGTTGGGAAGATAAAGTAACAAATGAAGCTGTACTAGAGTTAGTAGGGGAGAAGAGAAGTATTTGGAGAGTGTTACAACGTAGGAGAGACAGATTAGTAGGGCATATTCTTAGGCATGGGGGGATTATGCAATTGATCATAGAAGGTAGAGTGGAGGGAAAGAGAGGGGTAGGTAGGCCTAGATTGGAGTATGTGAGTCAGATAGTTGAAGACGTTGAGATGAATAGCTATAGGGAGATGAAGGGATTAGCTCAGGATAGATCGGCATGGCGTGCTGTTTCCAACCAATCTTTAGGATTGCGGACTCTTTAACTAACTAACTACCGATTTATACAAACAAATATTTTCGAAAAATTACTATCTAAATAATATAATGGTTATTGTATATTAATTTATTGTTAGATACTAATCGACGTCTAAACATCAAAACCAAAAAAACTAGGACATACTATTCCATACTCATAACTGGCCGTAAAATAGTCTTTTAAATTCATATAATAAGATATTTCAGCGAGGAACTTTTCCATTCATTTTATTACCAATACCAGAATAATGTCTTCAATAACCTCTACATAAAAAAAAAAGTTATTGTAACAATATAATCAAATTTGCGTCATTTTTATGTGCTCAAATCAGTTATGATTATCTTTTATAATGTGCTGCGGTTCGCTTAAAATAATTAATGAATTAAATTCCATTGACTGTGGTCAAGATACACTTTACTCTTCGTCTAAGTAAATCGTCCGGCCGAAATATTACGAAATTCGTAAATGGTAATTCTAGTAGAAGCTTAACTGAGTATTATATTAAGTTTTATGGCCGTAGAATATTAAACTGAAATATACAGCGTTAATGTTAATGGGTGGCTTCTTCAGAAGGTGTAATAAAAAATCTTGAGCGCTACCGAAGTTCCGTATATCTCGATTTTTATACATAGCTCGAAGCGGATTATCTTTAACTCCGTCATAATCGAGAGAATGCGTTGAAAAAACACTTTAGACCACCGTTCTGGCGAACGCCCGTCATCTGATATTGCGCGAAGAATGCATGAGCAGCGGCCTCGCGTCCGGCGATGAAGAAGAAAAAAAAACACGAACGACAGACGTAACGGTATTGTTCTAAAATGAAATAACGTTGATGTGCGTTTCGTTGACAAGACGTGGCTATCGTTTTAGCGAGATCCCTGCAAGCAGGCTGAAAGGATTTCGTTCCGAGTGACTCCAAAACGAAATTGAAAGTAATACTGCCATAAAACTATCGCTCATTTGATTGCACCGTCAATTAAAAGGCTATATTAAACACGAACACATTTTGTCATCGTATTTGATCATCACTTACGTAATTATCTTTCATTTTAATTCTACTCGTTTTATAAATATTAATTGACCTCCTATACTGCGTAATTTTATAATTTTGAAACTCAACATTGGTTATTTAAATTTGTCAAATTTCAGATAAAATCACCCCCTTTTAACCCCTTATCCTAGATGATTTGTCATATAAGGCACGAATATTATTTTCCTTCATTATATAATTATGAATTTTTATATCGGTATATAATACTGTTTTTTTTATAATTACTATTACAAATAAAATTTATTTATAAAGATTTTTGTACAGTAACTAGATAAATCAACCCTTGTAGCAAATTTTAACGCTGCCAAAATAAATGTCTTAATTTTGAAGAGCAATGAAAGTTAAAGACAGTTGATTTTTAGTTAAAGACAGTTAAAGTTGATTTTTCTTAGCGATATATAGTAATAAGTAATTTTATTCAATGTCCAACTTTAATACAGTTAATTTTCAAGAGACTTTTGGAAACCCGATAGTTCTTTTTAGTTAAAGACAGTTAAAGTTGATTTTTCTAAACGCTATATAGTAATAAATAATTTTATTCAATGTCCAAGTTTAATACTGTTAATTTTCAAGAGACTTTTGGAAACCCGATAGTTCTTTTTAGTTAAAGACAGTTAAAGTTGATTTTTCTAAACGCTATATAGTAATAAATAATTTTATTCAATGTCCAAGTTTAATACTGTTAATTTTCAAGAGACTTTTGGAAACCCGATAGTTCTTTTTAGTTAAAGACAGTTAAAGTTGATTTTTCTAAGCGCTATATAGTAATAAATAATTGTATTCAATGTCCAAGTTTAATACTGTTAATTTTCAAGAGACTTTTGGAAACCCGATAGTTCTTTTTAGTTAAAGACAGTTAAAGTTGATTTTTCTAAGCGCTATATAGTAATAAATAATTTTATTCAATGTCCAAGTTTAATACTGTTAATTTTCATGCGACTTTTGGAAACCCGATAGTTCTTTTTAGTTAAGGACAGTTAAACTTGATTTTTTTAAGCGCTATATAGTAATAAATAATTTTATTCAATGTCCAAGTTTAATACTGTTAATTTTCAAGAGACTTTTGGAAACCCGATAGTTCTTTTTAGTTAAAGAGAGTTAAAGTTGATTTTTCTAAGCGCTATATAGTAATAAATAATTTTATTCAATGTCCAAGTTTAATACTGTTAATTTTCAAGAGACTTTTGGAAACCCGATAGTTCTTTTTAGTTAAAGACAGTTAAAGTTGATTTTTCTTAGCGATATATAGTAATAAGTAATTTTATTGAACGTTCAAGTTTAATACTGTTAATTTTCAAGAGACTTTTGGAAACCCGATAGTTCTTTTTAGTTAAAGACAGTTAAAGTTGATTTTTCTAAACGCTATATAGTAAGAAATAATTTTATTCAATGGCCAAGTTCAATACTGTTAATTTTCAAGCGACTTTTGGAAACCCGATAGTTCTTTTTAGTTAAAGACAGTTAAAGTTGATTTTTCTAAACGCTATATAGTAATAAATAATTTTATTCAATGTCCAAGTTTAATACTGTTAATTTTCAAGCGACTTTTGGAAACCCGAAGGTTCTCGGTGCGTGAAATATCGAAAATATTAACATAAATGAATATAATTAATGTGCTATTCGATTTTATTCTCAGTAATATATAGCATTGCCCGCAAATGGCGGTAATTTATTTTGCAACAGATATGACGATTCGTATCGCAGATAACATTTGACAGATCGTTAAATAGGATATCCACGATCGGATAATAAATATAAATTGCGAGATCACGAGATTGCTTTAAAAAAAAAACCGCCACATTATCTGCGAAACTATTCGCCACCGATGCTTTAAAAACAGTACGATGATATGAAAGAGACGAATATTAAAATGTTAAGTGGAGAAATTTAACGTGGCTTGAAAATATGTAGCGGCGAAGAGAATATGCATATATTTGCAATTGCATCTCGAAGCGGGAAAAGCTTGCATAAATTTTCTAAAAGGGAAACTCGTTTAATTGAAGTGTCCATTCGACGGACGATGAATTGTGATTTCTGCAATCGGCCCGATCGATCGATTATTGTACTGTTGCACACTTCCTTCTTCTATGCAAAACACCTTCTCGCAATTTGCGCTTCGTAACAACCCATCAACGAAGAATTTACAATCACACTGTTACGGAAAACATTTTTTTTTTGAATCGCGCGATTATTCATTCCAATCCCTTCATAAAAAAAAGTTAGAAAATTGTAACTTTTTTGGGGCAAATGCCCCAATGCATTTATTTAAACACGTATCCATCCGTTGCTTTATCATAAATCGCGGAATTTTTGTTTAATTGAACAGAGCGTCTCGCGAGTTCCGTATTGCGCTGGTTGATCGAAAGATGCGAAGGCATAACTCCGCGGCAATTTATTTTCACATTAGTGCAAATCTCTGTTGTCATGAGAATAAGATTGCAACGAATCTGATCACGAAACCATAAATGCAATCAGCGTACAACACGAATGTGATGAGCTTTCGATGCAAACTTTCCCAATCCGTATTATTTGCTCAAAAATCCAAGACTTTTCATGCAACCTTTAAAAAAAAAAACGATATTCGTGCCAATCTCACGCCAATATCAGATTGTTTATATCAAATTGGCATTCGTTAGACTAAAATGTCGATCCATTAAATTGTGGATTAAACATTTGGCAAGTGTTTTATAAAATTATTTCAAATTCAAGCGCGCATTTCCTTTACATACTCGCGCCTTACTATTCATCTAAATGTAAATTCTTGTCCTTCTGTAACTTCTTCGGCTGATATCCATCGATTAAACTACCTTACAGTGCACATTATCCGCTGTCCGTTAGTTATCACCTGTCAGCACATCAGCAAGAACGACACGCATTTTGTCATACACAACGTGCATTTATGTCTTATGCAACATGTCAAGGAAAACATGTTGTACAATGAAAGAGAAATGACTTCCACATCTTTGGAACAGTTCTTCCTTCATTCGCGAAGAAGAACGCATGAGGTATTTTTTTGCTGGCTTCGATTGCGGTGTCTCGGTTCGGGGGGTCAGCTATAGCGCGCATAGACCTGTCAGATGACACGATATAAATTAGCGGTCGCGGTATCCTCAATACTTCTTCTGGTTTCTATTTTATACGCCAGACAGTTAGTACACGTAGGTAATGTACTTTTATAATGAGCAGCTGTATCGTAACAGCGAAAAAACACGGGCGCTTTCCTTTCGGAATCAAAGCTATTGTGCGCCATCTTATTAATCGCCATGTTTGGCGATTCATCGGCCAAAAGCGACGATGCAATAAGCTCGTAGCTAAAGCTAATTTCAATTTCTATAAAGTCGCCCAAGAATAAGGTGTACCCAATCTTGACGTTAGTCAACTTTCTAAAGTAGAAAAATTCTTACAGTCTTACATTTCATTCTGTGGACAGATTCGAAACACCTTCAGGACTTTAAAAACGCTTATTGCTAAAGCTAATTTCAATTTCTATAAAGTTGCCCAAGAATAAGGTGTACCCAATCTTGACGTTAGTCAACTTTCTAAAGTAGAAAAATTCTTACAGCCTTACATTTCTTTCTGTGAACGGATTCGAAAGGCCTTTGGGACTTCAAAAGCTTCAAACACGCTTATTGCTAAAGCTAATTTCAATTTCTATAAAGTTGCCCAAGAATAATGTGTACCCAATCTTGACGATAGTCAACTTTCTACAGTAGAAAACTTCTTGCGGCCTTACATTTCATTCTGTGAACGGATTCGAAACACCTTCGGGACTTCAAAAGCTTCAAAAACGCTTATTGCTAAAGCTAATTTCAATTTCTATAAAGTCGCCGAAGAATAAGGTGTACCCAATCTTGACGATAGTCAACGTTCTACAGTAGAAAAATTCTTACGGCCTTACCTTTCATTGTGTGAAAGGATTCGAAATATCTTCAGGACTTCAAAAAAGCTTATTGCTAAAGCTAATTTAAATTTCCCTAAGAATAAGGTGCCTCCAGTCTTGACTATAGTCATTGCTAAAATAGAGAAATTCTTATGGGCTTACATTTTGTTGTGCTGAAGTGTTCGAAAGATCTTGTATCAAAAAGGGTCTTGTAAAGAACATTATAGATTTGATGTTTTTTTATTTATGAATTGTGTAAAGCCTTGAAAACTTTAAAGATGGCTTCGAAAGCTTCAAAAAAGGAATTACAAAACAACTCATTCCTATTCTGGTGTGTGCTGGATGTATTTTGCGTACGCGTTTACGCGGCGGGAGCACTGTGGAGAAGATGCGGTTGTCCATCATCTCTTTGAAAAGAAGTCTCCGCGCAGTCATTGACCCATCGTCCGTCTATTTATTTATGCATCTATTTCGCTTCACTCGTATTTTCTATTTACCTTTAGTCCGTATGGAATGTACCGCAAGTAATTTTGTCGCCCCAAGATCGATCCGTGCAATTCGTGCCTATGTTCTTTCGCCACTAGTTAGTCGACGGTCTCGCTATTATACGTCCAAATTCTAATTACCAATATCTAAATTATAACTTACGTATGCTCATCAGCTTTGGTTCATCACAGCGAAGTACCTCCTTTGCTAGCTCGGTCAACTTTTTTTTTTTAATTCTGATATTGATACACCTTTTGCTAGCTATTGTATTGTGCTACGCCAATAATATCTGCGAACAAATTTATTCTTCGCGCAGGAAAAAAATATCCACCCTATAAAATGTACAAAGTGCGTAGTTTGGGCAAGAATAGAAAAATATTGAAAAATGTGCTTCGAAGACAATTCAGGACTAATATACTTGAGACCATTTTAACTAGAAATAATATAGCGCCTGCATTTCCGTGTGGCAATGCCTGAACCGAAGATTGAACTATTCGAAAAACGTATTTTGTACACTTCGCGAGCCATTTCTGGCATTGTGTTGCTGTTTCTCAGAATCCCTATATAAAGCACGGTGTGTAAAAACGGCCGCAGAAAAATGCTTGATTCCATGCAGTCACGGCGTATAATAGAAAATACGGCATATCTTTTACCAATCCACCAGCCAGAGAGCAAAGAGCATCGGTATTTTACTGTAATGTACAAGTATTAGTTAAGGCAGGACCACACTAGTTGCAGTTGCGTTTTTATGACTTTTGCCATGATTGCAATTTAATTCCGCACTAAATGCGACAAAGCCTTAGAAAATGTCAAATACATTAAATATCCAAATTAGAATTGAATTAGAAATTAAAATGAACAATAATATCGATATATAAATAAGAAGAGGTATGTTTTGATTAAATGTTAATATTGGTGCGGATAGATCGGCATGGCGTGCTGTTTCCAACCAATCTTTAGGATTGCGGACTCTTTAACTAATTGGTGCGAAGTTGTGTCCAGAAGGTGCTCAAGCGAAAAGTCTGTTTGTTGCAAAATCCGCAAAACCGCAATCGTATCTAGTGTGAATCCACCTTTATAGCTTGTACTGTCTACTTGTGAACGCGAGAGTAATTTGCGCTTTGGCGTTGTGTTTGTATTTCGTTTTTTTTTTGCCATGAAAAGCTATAATTGGCGCGAACGTCACGAGAGACGATTTCCGTTGACAAGATTCGTCATTTTTTGCTCGACATAAAACCGCGCTTTTTGCAGAATGTAAAATTACCATAAGACGCATGGGAAATGATAATACACGTGTCTCGTTGGATATTTGTATATTAATCTGCGCCGCTAACCAACCGAAATAATCGTCCGGAGGGATTGTTATTAACGACGAAACCAAATCACATGTATTATTATAATAATGGTACATTTTCAAAGAGCCTTAAATTACTCATAGAACTTATGTGCTAAAGATGCTCGCCGAGCGTATTAATATATTGCAGGCGCAAAAATTAATTTGCGCTCGTGGCGACTGCTTTATCCTTTGTTGCGCATCGCTGTACATATTGTTCATATTGCACTGGCGTAGAAACTATAAAGATCTAGTATACATATTGCTGGGTGTTCAGTGCTCCGATTTTACCATAAATATTGTATAATTGCAACAATTGTCGGCTCAGCTTTGCGGCCGCAACGAATATTTTATGCGCATATTTCCTTCGGGCGATCCTCACTAGTTTTTTCTTTTGTTTTTGAGTGCGGTAAATAGATTTCGCGAGGCACGATATGTGGGTGGAACAAAAACATCCTTGGCCGAGATGTCCAGATGCTTTTCCTGTTAGTTTAGTATATATTAAGAAGTGTGGAAAAAAAAACGATTGAGAGAACGACTTAGATCGAGATCGATTATTTAACTGTTTACGGGATAAGCGATTTCTTAAGATCCACTTGGAAAATGATAAAAAGGAAAATTGTACGCGGAATTTGTATTTGATCAGCGAGTCGACAAATTTGAATACATGAATATAATTGAATTAGCGATGATGAATAAGCGTATGGGACAAGTACCATCGCGGATAATTTATACGAGCATTTATACGACCCGAAATGGTTTGTAACTGGCGTAGGGAAATATTTACGCGCATAATGCAAGTACAGGCCGTTCTTCCTATTTAGTATGCATAACTGATGTTCGCAGGAGCAGCGACTTCTTCAGTTGCTGCATCTGTATTGAAACGCATGCATATTACACGCGATGCGGCAGTACAAACTGGCCGCGTGTTCGAATCATCTGTCCAGCCAAAGAACTGTACAACATACTGGTATGTAGGTGTCACGTGCAATCTTCTAACAGTGACGTGGAAGATCGCATAACTGGCGGATTTGCATATTCATCTTCCACCAGGTCGTTCCGTATCGCAATTAATAGATTATTATGTCTAAATTTCGCCAGCGTAAGCGAGCAGTTTAATAGACAGTCGCTGTTATATTCGCTCCTCGTAATTTGTAGCATTTCAGAAGGGACCTGTCTTCGCAATCTTCGTATCCAACGCTCCGAATGGAATAAACCGAAGTTATATTGCAATTCCGCATCGAGAAACCTGGGTGCATATGATCGCTGTTGGAAATTGCTGTACATCTTCTACCGAGCGATTCTTCGGATAATCCAAATACACGAACATAATACTGACACGCGCAGCAAAATTTGAAAGAATTTACAAGATCTCGGTTTTAACTTTTCATTTCGGTTTCATATAATTTTATAATCTCGATGAAATTGTTGCTTGTGCACTAATGACCCATTTATATAAAACATGAGCGACGTTTCATTAAGAGGCAAATCTGAAAGCATATATATTTAATCAGTGGATCTAATGGAATAATAATATCGATATTAAAAGAAATGGGAGACGACGAAGTGCAAGATGAAGAATGCGTTCGCAGCATACGTTTAGCCTCGATCAGATATGTAGTCGGTGGATATTTACGTGTTATGTCGCATAACGAAACTGTAAAACTGAAGCAGAATTATAACTGACCATCTCGTGCCTCGCGATCGTTCGCTTTCCTACGGCCACTTCGCGCCCAAGAACAGACACAAATGCATATTATTATTGATATAAACGTAATGTGGAAAACGGAACATCGCACCGAGATCTGTTACATCAGAAACAAAGCAAATTGTCTTTCGAAACCACAAACAAACACTGACCAACAAGAATGAGCGCAAGAGGAATAACTTCGTTCGCATAATATTATCGCACGCAATCGAATGTACATATGAAATAGATAGTAAAAAAGCGCATTCCTCCAGTTTAACGTAGATGAAGTCGAACAAAAATATCATTGAAATTAAATAAATCGTTACAATTGCGAGTGAATTGATTTCTGCATACGGAAATCGGTCGAGGCGTACCGCCGCACACTTTTATCGACACTTTTGCACACCCAAACAGCATTTTCTATAATTCCGCATCAATCATTGATAACAATCTGCGGAATGCAAATAATGCACACATATGAGATGGTTTCGTAGCGTAGCACTTTCCGACTGGCCTGATGAAATCGCGAATTCGCCCAAAGCTAGAAGCTCGCACAAATAGATAAATCGTATATGCCTTATAAATACCACACTTGAATCGTTATTCTTTTATCATAAATACACGCCTCGAGTTTAAAGATCTTCGCATCGGAATTTTAAATTAGCTTCTATGCTGAAATTAGTTAAATGTATGCGCATACGTTAGTCTTATGTTGGATTTATCAAAATAATATTCTAGCTCTCGTTAGATAGTTGGCCATTAATCGCAAGATATTAATAGAAATTTACATGGTTGAACATTTATCGATCGCTCTTCAGCTAACTTTTTTATTTCTCTATACTTATACACCCCACTCCACTATACGAATTGCATACTCTACATAATACCTACGACGTTTAAGAATATTACCTACTCTGGTAAGATCTTTTCTACTAACCCTAGCACGGCTTCATTTGGCACTTTATCTGCCCACCCAATCCTCCTACAGCACCACATTTATAGTTTATAGCATCTTCTACTATATATATTAAATAATAACGGCGAAAGTGTACATCCCTGCCTGACTCCCTTTCCTATTCTTGCTACAGCTTCAATTCTAACTAAAGCCGTTTAATGTTTATATAGATTAAAAAAATTACCACTACGGTGTTAAATAATAGTATAGAATATCACCCAAATACTGTACCTCAAGTAGCTAGATGCGCATTTCGAAGGTAATGCCCCCATCTTCACTAGCACAAGATAAAAACTAAATAAAATACCTCTATGATTGATATACTATTAAATAAATAAGTCAACATGACAGAAGTATTTTAAAAAAGTATAATCTATTCCCGTTTTTTCTTTAAGATTCTATACACTATAATCTACATTATCAAATACCTTTTCGAAATCTACGAAAGCTATATAAGTTGCTTTATTCTCGTTTTTACTATCTTTATAAACCGCTAAATTAGTCTCCCCCGTCCCTTTGTTCTTCCAAAAAACCAAATTGATCTTCCGCTAGCCTTTCCTCCACTTCATTTTCTAACCTATAAATAAATAATTCTCGACAATATCTTCGACGCATGCAACAGTCTTAATTTGTATTAATTTGAAATCGTGAATTAATAGACGGTTTTTCTTTCGTGGTGTCTTCTTTACATCTCGCGCTTTAATGAAAATTCAACAATGACCCTTACGTATATGGAAGAAATCCAATTGGCAGTACGACCGCTCGTTACGATGGTCAAATCAAATCAAGTCAAATGGTCAATCGGTGCGGTACAGATGTAATTATAAAATTAATCAGAATATTATATAATACGCGCGGAGTACGCATTGATTTAATTATAGAGCGGATTATTCATAATTTATTCACAAAGGATATTTTTTACTAAAATTCCCAAGCTCACCGCAACGATATTATATGGTGGCGCATAGATACTGATTTCGCATTGTATAAAAAATAGGATATTCTTATAAACTAGCATTTTATTATACGAAACGAGCTATAGGAAAATTTCACAATTTGAAATACCATTTAAATTTCTTATTACATATTTAATTAATTTCCGGCACTAAGAAGACGTTTTTGGTTTGTTTGGTTGAAAGGACGCAACACAATTCCAGATTTGACGCATCCAATCAAACACTTCAATTAATTAGACTCGAATGAATTTTGTATGTAGCTTTTTTTTTATATCATATCGTTGCTTGTGGATAATTCATAGGATTTTGGAGGCAATATGTCGTAAGTAGTTTTTTTTTTTTATAACCATTAATTTACCACTAGATTTGCGCGCTATTCGAGTTCTTCTCGCATCATCAAAACCGTGCAAAACATTACATCGAACGTTTAGTGCAATGTGCAATTTTATTGCAAAGATGAACATGTTAGTATATATTTCATATATCTAATTACGTTGTAACTGTGGAATAACGTTTTTGGGTCAGAAATCGCGGATGTTCATCATTTACTATATCTGGAGAAATGACCTTTGAGTATATTCAACGCCTATAAATTAACCAATTCCTTCCAGCTGAAGCAGAAGTAAAATTAATCCTAGAAAGTTCTGCACACATCTCCTCACGCCTCCGCTATTATATGTCTGTACAAATATACTTTGCGCTTAATATATCACCAACGCTTTTTTATGTGTTCTAGTTTTATCAGTCATTAATCCTCGGAGTAATAAATAATTTTATATCAGCCTAATATAGCGAATATATTCGTATTCAAACCTATCATTAAGCATGCGATAAACTTTGATTATATACGTTAAGATTTCTTATTTATATTTTCAAAATCCAAAAATTTATTCCACGTAAAATTTGATTTAAGCTATTATGAAAAAATACTTTTTTTTAAATTTATTCATTTTGCTAGGAAATTGCACAGTATTTTTGGGCGCGGGGGAATTCAAACAACCCCTTTGATATTATAGGTAAAACTAAAGTGATGAGGTGTGACAAAAAGGAATGCAGTAGAAAAATGAGGATCACAATAGGAGATAATAGAATCGAAGAAGTGTCAGATTTTTGTTATTTAGGCAGTAGAATCACAAAAGATAATCGAAGCAAGGTAGATATAAAGTGTAGGATAGCACAGGGTAGGAAGGCATTCGTAGAAAAGGAACAGATTTTAAGATCAAATATTGACTTGGGTATTAGAAAAAGATTACTGAAGGTATATGTTTGGAGTGTAGCACTGTACGGGTGTGAGGCGTGGACTATAGGAAAGGAAGAGAAGCGTAGATTAGAAGCACTTGAAATGTGGTGTTATAGGAGGATGATGAGGATTGGTTGGGAAGATAAAGTAACAAATGAAGCTGTACTAGAGTTAGTAGGGGAGAAGAGAAGTATTTGGAGAGTGTTACAGCGTAGGAGAGACAGATTAGTAGGGCATATTCTTAGGCATGGGGGGATTATGGAATTGATCATAGAAGGTAGAGTGGAGGGAAAGAGAGGGGTAGGTAGGCCTAGATTGGAGTATGTGAGTCAGATAGTTGAAGACGTTGAGATGAATAGCTATAGGGAGATGAAGGGATTAGCTCAGGATAGATCGGCATGGCGTGCTGTTTCCAACCAATCTTTAGGATTGCGGACTCTTTAACTAACTATTGTCGCCAATATAAAAAATAATGCAGTAAGTGTGACGTCAAGCAACATTTTGTGTAAAATTCCATTTTTTTGCAAAAATTAAAATTATTCCACATTGCCGTTAATTACTGTATAAATCTCTTCAATATATGAACAGATTTCGCCATAAAAACAAGTTCACTTCGATGATATTTGAGAAGAAATCTTCCTAAATGAACGCACCTTCCAAATAACAACTGTGAAGTGATTCATACCAGGACATTTTTACAAAAGATCTAGGATCAGTTATATCCCCCTTATCGGACTATTATTAATAAATAGAGACCGGATTATAGGCACTAAAAAAATGCGAAAATAGGCGACAAATAGGCACTAAAAAACTTTTAAAAATTTATTATTTTCAAAAAAACTCAAAAAAGGCATGAAAAACACAGTAAAACAACATTTTTCCTTTTTTGGATTTTTGATTGATCTGAACTGCTAATTTTAGGCATTTTGATTTTATTTTCGAATGCGCTAACTAAACACAGACTGAAGAAATGAAGGGTGAATTTATTTATTTGAAATAACAGTTGTTACAAAATAACCACTATTGGTACTTACGGGTAGGTACTTAACAGTACATTAAGAATGATTAGGGATTTTTCTATTGGTATTGTAGCAATGACACAAACAATTTAGAAAGTTTTTATCATCGAACAAAATAAATTATGGTAAAAAGCAAAATAAATATGAAAAAAAGGCGCGAATGCATGAAAAGTGTCGAAATATAGGCAAAATAGGCGATAAACTGAAAAATAGGCAAAATTTTATCAAAATCGTCGGAATAGGCAAAAAAAGGCAATTTAACGCATTTTGCCTAAAATCCGGTCTCTATTAATAAATATACAAAATTTTTCTACTTTTGCGTTTTTGAAATAAGTGTTATTTTGTGCAATTTCAATTGTTCATCTACTTAAAAAATTCTTTCATTGCCTGAAAATTCCCAAAAATAGTAATGGGTTGTTGTTTTAATTTATCGGGTATCATTGAACAACAATTTATACTTAGTACGGACATGATTTTAAATTATTCTAGTACTGGATCTTAGAGTTGACAAAAAACGAATACTTTTTTATAATTTTTGCACGCTTGTTAACGTACCATTTCAAATTATGGACTGCTTAAAGTTCATATTGCACAAATAAGAAACGGTACGTTCTGATACGACGTGCCGAAGATATGTTGAAACGGTGCCATCTATGCGCCACTCATTAGCCTTAATATAGGAAACGAAAAAATGTCAACGTAATTAACAAAGACTTTTCCGAGTAAAAGCTCGAGGCCACATCGGCGTACATCGAAAGTACGATTATTTCAAAACAAAAATGAACCAAACCCAAGTTAATTCGGAGAAGTGTCACTGACATGTGCAGTTTTTGAAACGTGAAATTTTAAGATTCTTTTTAAGCTCGCTATTGTTGTACAACAATGAAGGTATTCACAGCCAAAGTATAAGTCATTTTTTATATCTTGGCGGACCTAATTCATCAACTACTGCGCATAAAAGTTGAGCTTCCAGTACCATTGTTGCCATATATGAATAAAAAAACTTCAGTACAAAGTGCTCAAATTGTAAACTGCATAGCAAAATTCAGATTGAGAATATTTAATGTGTGAATATATACGGCTTCGATTAAAGTCCACTATTTAGTAAAAAGTTTCCAGTTATTTATTATTTCTTTCGATCAATTATGCTAATATAATACTCTCTGTATTTGTTGGCGGTCGATATGACAACATTGCAGTAATTTTGACCACACCTTCAAATGACAAAAATGCAGTGGCGAGCATCTCTTCACGAGCATAAGGTTTCGGGGTGTTGAAGCGGCCAGTATATTTTCAATTTTTTTTCTTATCATTGGTCTTGTGCATAAACTAGTCTTAATTTGTAATGCGCAGTAGAAGGGGCGGGCCCGCCACTTTAGAAAAAATAGCCTATACTTCATTCGTTCTTCTATAAAGCACATTAAAAATCATTATTTAATTCGAATAAGCGCGAAGTATTTATGCGACTAGCTAATGCTTTTATGAATGTCGCTAAGCCTCGAATTTTGGCGGAGCTTAAATTTAAGCGCAGATGAAAGTTCTTCCAACTATATTACGCTAACTGTAAATGAGAAAGTTTTAGAACACACCTGCTTCGTTTCATATTAATTTAATGAACTGTAAAATATGGTTTTTGTTATATTTACAGACGTTTCGGAAAAACGAAAATTGGATTTGTTTGTTGCCAGTTGCATGTTTAAAAAATAATCAAGTTTCAGTTGGGTAGATAAATTAATACTTTCGGTTATCCTATTTTATCCATCTCATATTCTAACTATCATAGTTCGTTTTCGTTCCTTCTTCGCACACCTCATCACTTTGGTCTTGCTTATATTTATATAATCCCTTGTCCTTATTCCCCTGTATACCATTCAATACCTGTTCTAAATTCTGCTCCCTTTCTCCCAAGATAGCTATATCAACATGCCATATCTTTATCATTCTTTTGGCATCCCAAGCTTTATGAGTACATTCGACAATATTGGCATTAGATATGTGAAAATTTAATTAAACTTTTATCCTAGTAGCACTATAGATTTTACCTATAAAGAAATATTATGGTATTAAACATCTATTATCAAAATGTTAGAGGCATGAAGACAAAAACATTAACTTTACATACTAATATTGCTCAAAATATTTGTAGATATTTCTTTGAAAGGAGAGTCAATTCGTTACTACTGGAATAAATGAGAATATATTAATTCTTTGCAGTAATATAACTTTTTGTATTTATATATCAAAGTATGGGGTGTGAATGATTCCTTTTATTTTCAATTTTTAATATTTTAAGAGAGATGTTTTGTAATAATAAATAATACATAAATATGTATATATATATACATATATTTATTCTTAAACGTTTTTTCTTTATTTTTTCTTAAATATTTTCACGCTTAAACTATACTCTCCTTTTTTTTAATAGATTATAACTTTTTTTTAAAATTTTGTATTGATTCTCTCTTTTATATCCCACAAAAGACTTTGGCATATCGTCCTCTTAATACTTCAATTGGATCACTAGAAATTAGTATTTCTTTTATTTTAAGTTTTCAAAAGCAAATAAAATGTATTCAACATGAAAAATTGTTATTGCGTTTTTGGTTTTAAGCTTTTATAAGAAAATTTAACAAAGTACATATTTTCTTTTACTATTTGTCTGAGTATGAGTTGTATGAATTTGTCTAGTATGAGCCGATAACTCAAAATACCAAAAATTTGAGTTACCCACTTAAGGGGACGACAAAATCACAACATATCACAACAAAATAATGAATTAATTCAGTTTTTGGACTATTGTGACAGATATCCTTCATCGAATTTGGCCTTTATAAATTTCGTGCCACATATTGGGCGATTTCTCCCCAGATTTGGTTATATGATCAACGACGTGACTCTCCATCATTCTTCCTTCTGCATAGCAATTTATTGCGTGGCACACAGGAAGTATGGCAATGCGAAGATACGAACGAGGCTGCACAAATAGATCGTACCGAGATTGGTGTGTAGTAATTTGTGCGCGAACAATACTAGCAAGTTCGCATTCATCTCATTCATACATACTCGCGTATTGAATGTTCCCTCTGTCATCACGTCTCAAGACCATCGTCGTTGTCTTCAATTAATTAATTAATATTGTATTAAGCGTTCGATACGAAGAGATTTTAATATTCCACCAGCTAATGTAATTTCTATCCCGTTAGCATTGTATTGTATAGCTGCATTCGAATTATTTGGTCTTCGCCGACGTATATACAGATATTTTATGTAAAAACCGCGCAATTACGATCAGAGATTAAAATTTAACAGCACGGTGGAAATAGCTCGATGAAGCCTATTAAAGAGAAACGCAAAAATAGTCTTTTTGTACGCCATCCTTCGATGCTCGGCTGGTCTTAATATCTGCTCTTATACTATACGTACGAATGCAAATATGATAATGCGAATGTTATGTGTATGTAATATAGTAGAACGGCCAACTGTGCATAAATACGAACTGCTCCTTTCGACTTCTTCTTATATACGCATCACCTCCGTATTCCATATTCTAATCCATCTGGAAAATTGCTCACTTCTTCGTGCTTTTTCTTGATCCACGACTGCATTATACCCGGCAGATATTCTTGTAACAATATATTATTTAAAGAGTCAACGATTTTGCTAAAGAAAAATGTGCGATTATTTATTGTATTTTTGTTTTCCGATTATCTAAATGTCATTTCAACGATAGTTTTTCCACTTGGGAGCGAAAGTCGTATTTTTATAATCTCAACACTAAAATTGACGCGGAATTTGTCAAAACATTTTTGTATAATCAACAACGATAATTTTAGAGACAAACAGTACTATCGAATTTTGAATTTCTTCATTTCTTCGCATATTTGAACACATTTCGTGCTTCGCGGATTAAAAATGTATTTTTCACGACAAAAAAACATTTTTTATCTCTGAAAATCAATTTATCAACGTCAGAAAGCTGGAAACATCTAAAAACGATCACTTTCGACGAATACAAGCGTTTTTAGACATTTTCGTTCTTCTTGTACTAAAACTGTATTTTTCACGACAAAAAAATATTTTTTATATCTGAAAATCAATTTATTAACGACAGAGAGCTGGAAATGTCTAAAAACGATCACTTTCAATGAATACAAGCGTTTTTAGACATTTTCGTGCTTCGCGGATTAAAACTGTATTTTGCACGACAAACAATATTTTTTATCTCTGAAAATAAATTTATTAACGTCAGAAAGCTGGAAACGTCTTAAAATGTTTGAACACCAAATTCAGCCGATTCAAATTTGATAATTCAATATAACTTCAAAAATTCGTACACATTTATGGTAATTCTTGCAATTTAAATTAAATTAAATTAATCTATTTCAGCTTGCAATTCTCATTTTCAGGCAAAAAATAGATTTTACATTGCATAGAAAAATTAATTCTTCTTGCCTATGATTCATATGCATTTTCATATATTTATTATATGAAAATTCATATATTTGCTAATGGATTTATTGCGGCCATTACTTCCGACATATAATTTTGATTGGCTTCTATCCCTAATATTTTTTTCATGGAAATTTTGTACTTCCGACTTGTACATATTATAGGCATCATATTCCATATTTTAATCCATCTGGAAAACTGTTCACTTCTTCGTGCTTTTTCTTGATCCATGCTTTTTCTTCATAATACCTGGCAGAAATTCTGCGATTGTTGGGAAAAAAAATGCGACTATTTATTGTATTTTATAATCTCCGATTAGGGAAATTGCCATTTAAAATTCCGCTTAGTAAATCGAAAATGTAGTTTTTGTAAAATCTATACTTCATCATGCACTTGCCCTTTCGATTTTCGCTCGCGTTATTTTTATAAAACGCCGCAGAATCGAATTTATATTGTATTGTTGAAAATCGCGTCTGTACTTAATATAATGACCATAACGACTTCTATCCAACCAAGAGAAGAAGCGAGCAACTAAACAGGAAGACAAAAAACTCGGTATTGACCGCATTCAATTGTCTTCGAAATAATTACAAAATAAAAAGAAATATACCGTGCTGCGTGAAATCTCGATATATCCATGCGAATCGATGATTCCATGCCAATAACAAAAATTTCCGATTTCGCGTTGGAATTAATAAATCCGTTTTTTCGATTGTTCGCAAAGCGGATATTGTCTGCAGCGCTCAGACGAGTTTTCCCAATGCAATTGACAAAAATCCTGCGGACGCAATAGCGCAATTAATAATCTTGTTAATGGATAATATTGTCGCTATAAACACACATCGACACTTGACACTATTGTTTAATTGCTAATAACATTTCACAAGCAAGTCTGGGCTCTTATCTAATAGAAAATCCATCTGATGTATCCATCAAAAGTTTCGTTGATCGTGATTTATCTTAACGTTAGAACGCGTACGTTGATGAACAACGATATTAGTTAAATAAATTGTATAAATGGAAACGGTATAATTATACGAACTTAGAGGCTCCTTTTCACATCACTGAATTTTTGTTGTGAATCTAACGGCTAATGGAAGAGTTAAATCTTAATTATTTTTGCTCTCTGACCAAAAATAGTTGATTTAAAATGCATCGTACAATACATTTGATACGTTTTTTTGGAAGGAACTTGATGTTATATGTGCCAAAAATATATAAATCTTTCATTTGTTACTTCGAAAGAGTTTTGTAAATTCTGCGTCGATATATTTTGTAATAAACATTTAAATTTGTCATTCCCAATACTACAAAATGGGTTTCTGCAAATTTTTCCAATGGAGTCTAAAAAAATGAAATTGAGAAAAATACTTAGTTCGAAATGTTTTTGAGTTATATCAACAATTTAATCGAATTAATTTCAAAAGAGCAAAAATGCGCTCGACTGCAGCTTTTGCGATGACTTTTCCTATGAGAAAAGAAAGGAACAACTGTTTAAAATCTGTTATAACTAACAATAAATCGGCTTGTAATTAATTGGAAACTTACAACATTTTTTGGAGCCATTTTATTCTATAGGTCTGTTCTTTTTTTTCATTTGTTAGGAAAATGCTTTTCTTTTTAAACTTCATATGTATTTTAATTAGTCAATCGTGAATTTTGGCTCTTGGTCAAATATTTGACAAAATGTATATCAAAAATAATTTTCATTTTTAACTCATTTTTCTTTAATAATTTCTGAGTTAAGAATTTTTTTTAACACACAGTGCAGCGATATAATTTTTTCACGCAGCTGTTTCAAATATTCGAACTTATATAGTCAGGGTGCGGCAAACTTTTTCGATGATACGTCAATTTTTCGCAGAATCTCGACTTTTTAACAAAAAAAAAATAACTAAATTTTGAGATGAGAGTTTTTTTTTCTCGTAACACGAACTTTTTTAAGAAAGTAACTAATATAGCAAATAACGTAATCATTTTTTATTGTAATATGGGTTCCTTATAAAAAAAAGACATTTTTTATTGTGTATTAAAAATATTATGTCTATATGAAATTTGTGTCAAAAATGTTTGGCTCAAAATATACGAAATTTCGCAAAAAAAATGAACATATTCATTTGTAATTTACAAAATTTAATAAAAGTATACACCAAACAAGGATGCACCGGAAAACGTTTATTTGCAATCAAAACAATCAAATATTGCAGGAAAATTGTATTGAAAATAACCTTAAAATGTGACGAACTTGCGAAAATGAAGAATTCTAAAAAGTGGATTTTTGTTGAATTTTTTTGACTGCAGCAACGTGTAGTTAAAATGATTAGGCTTAAGGTTGCCCCTTAAATACATGACTGCGTTGATAATAATATAAATCATCTTGAACAATTTAAGCCGACGCGCTTAGAGAAGACGTGCAACACAGTCTTATATGACGCGAAGATAAATGGATC
The DNA here is from genome assembly GCA_947310635.1 of Leptodirus hochenwartii. NCBI lineage: Eukaryota > Metazoa > Arthropoda > Insecta > Coleoptera > Leiodidae > Leptodirus > Leptodirus hochenwartii. The sequence goes on along the minus strand of OX371187.1, from coordinate 892,458 downwards.
AGTCGCCGATTTGTGCATGTAACAATAAAATGTCTCATCTTAAACTAACAGTCCACTCGTAATAAATGTAGTAAATTGCCCGAGCGCTATTTATCATTCCCTAATCGCTCCATCAAATACCGACACGTCGTATTATTGGTATAGTTTGCCATCCGATGCGAGATGATTATTTGCCAGTCTGTTTGAAAGACTTAACAAACATTCAATTGCACCGCGCGATGCACATGAACATGATCTGCAACAATAGCGACAACAATAACAATCTCGTCTGTTGCATTGTTGTACGTTTGTTGCATTATCTAACGCTGACCACAACCACACACCACCTAATTGTCTTCGTTAATTGTAAGACCGTTGTTTCAATTCGCGCTTTCTATCTCCTATGCGCTAAACAATCGAAAAAATAAATCAGCGAGTGTAAATAGGAATAATATCAAAAAAAAAACATTTAACAAAAAAATTATTGATTGACATTTATAGGTTTCTTTTTATTTGGCTTTTATATTTCTTATATATTTTTTATATTTATTATTATAGTTTATATTTATTTTTATTTATTGATTGGCATTTATCGATAGCCTTTGTGATTTTTTTTACTTAGTTCTTTCTTTGTTCCAATAAAATATTTTACAATTATCACTACCGTGTTAAATAATAGTATAGAATAATTATTTAACTTCCCAACGTCAATTAATATAAAAATTCAAGAGATTTTGTAAAGAATCAATAAATATATTGCAGGATAAATTGGAATTATATTTGTGGGTGCGAATTTTTGCTATTTTTGTAATAAACATATGATTTTAGAGTAGAATAGTTACAAATTGGCAACATTGAAAAACCGAACAATCTGAGTGTATATAAAAGAGATAGCGAACAAAAAAATTGCGGTTAAAGAAGAGAATATGTTTTGTTTAAAGTAACAATCTTTCTAAAAGGATTGTAAATTTTCCTATGATGACGCAGATAGTATTTAGATGTCTGGTGCGCATGTGTCAAAGCAAAAATTCCATCCACCGTTGCCACAACGAATATAAATGCTGATATTGTAACAAACGTTTTTCTAAATCACTTTCCAATTTTATGACATACATAAAGAAACGTATATTTTTATAAATAAATTAAAAATATATAATAAACATCTGGTATTGTGAATTATTTTACTTATTTCTTTCTTTGGTCCAATAAAATATTTTACAATTATCACTACCGTGTTAAATAATAGTATAGAATAATTATTTAACTTCCCAACGTCAATTAATATCAAAATTCAAGTGATTTTGTAAAGAATCAATAAATATATTACAGGATAAATTGGAATTATATTAGTGGGTGCGAATTTTTGCTATTTTTGTAATAAACATATGATTTTAGAGTAGAATAGTTACAAATTGGCAACATTGAAAAACCGAACAATCTGAGTGTATATAAAAGAGATAGCGAACAAAAAAATTGCGGTTAAAGAAGAGAATATGTTTTGTTTAAAGTAACAATCTTTCTAAAAGGATTGTAAATTTTCCTATGATGACGCAGATAGTATTTAGATGTCTGGTGCGCATGTGTCAAAGCAAAAATTCCATCCACCGTTGCCACAACGAATATAAATGCTGATATTGTAACAAACGTTTTTCTAAATCACTTTCCAATTTTATGACATACATAAAGAAACGTATATTTTTATAAATAAATTAAAAATATATAATAAACATCTGGTATTGTGAATTATTTTACTTATTTCTTTCTTTGGTCCAATAAAATATTTTACAATTATCACTACCGTGTTAAATAATAGTATAGAATAATTATTTAACTTCCCAACGTCAATTAATATAAAAATTCAAGTGAATTTGTAAAGAATCAATAAATATATTGCAGGATAAATTGGAATTATATTAGTGAGTGCGAATTTTTGCTATTTTTGTAATAAACATATGATTTTAGAGTAGAATAGTTACAAATTGGCAACATTGAAAAACCGAACAATCTGAGTGTATATAAAAGAGATAGCGAACAAAAAAATTGCGGTTAAAGAAGAGAATATGTTTTGTTTAAAGTAACAATCTTTCTAAAAGGATTGTAAATTTTCCTATGATGACGCAGATAGTATTTAGATGTCTGGTGCGCATGTGTTATAGCAAAAATTCCATCCACCGTTGCCACAACGCATCTAAATGCTGATATTGTAAAAAACGTTTTTCAAAATCACTGAAAATTTATGACATATATAAACAAACGTATATTTTTATAAATAAATGAAAAAATATATAATAAACATCTGGTATATATAATGGATTGAAAAAATAATAATTACGAAATTTATTAATAAGAGAAAGTTTCGTTAATTCTGAACTTAAATGCCAAACTGTTGTTGGAATTAAGGGTATAATTAAAAACCATTTATTTGGTTGGAAATGGATTTTTTTTAAATCCATTTTCCAGTACAATAAGAAGATTTTCTTACGTTTTGCAAATGTATTGTTTTCGATTGTTTTTCCAAGTTGTAACACGCCGAAGATTATTGGTAACTTCGAAATAGCTCGCATCAAATGAGGCATTGCTTCAATTATTCCGTACCACGAAACAAAGAGATATCTTGTTATTAATATCGATCGAAGATACGGATCGAGTACCATAAAAAATGCACAAACCTGAGGAATCCTGATATTGCAAACCGCGAGCGACGTTTTGACAAAATAAACGCTATATAGTGCGAGCGCGCGTTCTGTTTTTTTTCTGTGTTAATTCGTTGACAATTAAGAAATCGGTTGTGGTAAATAGTCTTCGAAGGTAGAAGAAAGATATTTTTGGATTAAATACGAAAATTGCTCAATTCATTTTCTTCTTATTACGTAAAGTATGATGTAAAAGTAAATACAAATGAAGGAAAAAAAATGAAGAAGTGGAGAATCTACACAGGTGTGATGTAGGTGTATTATACACAGCGTACTTTACACTCTGTGGGATCTAAAGAGCCTGTGGAAACGACGTTTCGATAGAGTTGTCCGGAGCTTGTTTTCCTTCCGCAAATAGATCGGAAAACGGAGGAGTGTTGCTGAACGTACGTACTCTTCGTAGTATCGCGTAACGCGATAGTACACTAACACAACAGTAATGCCCTGTTATAGATTTCCGTTCGGTGCATTGAATGAGTGTATCGAGTTTTATCGACGCATTACTATTGTCTTCGAATGTACATTATATAGAGTACCGCAGAATGGTAGTAGTCACGGTAGTATTACATCGCCAACATCTTCTAACAGCAATCGTACCAGCGTTTCCCATTTAATAGCGTCTAACCACGCTAATGGTCGACGTATATATATTTCGCGATAAATTACAAATTCTGAAGGGCTCTATTCATGTTATATACACCATAATATATACGAATGGATCTTCTTACATAGGCGAGTATAAATAAATCTCCAGCCATTTTTTTTTGTACCATAGTTCGAAGAAGCTGTATAAAAAGGAGTTTTTCAACATATCAATTTCTTTTCCGCGAGCTTGGACGGCTACACTTCTTTTGAAGTAGAAATAAACTAGTTTGATAAATTAACAGTACGTGTCTAATTTTAAGAAAAGCTAATTTAAAAATTGCAATAATTTCGATTAAATGATTGAGCTGTAATTGTATTTCGCGGTTGTTTTAAATTTCGCCCAATTTTTGAACGTAAATTCACAATATGGGCGAAATGACTATCAATATAATTTCCATGTAGCTTCACATGACATGTGCTATTTAGGGCGAAACATTTTTCTAGTACATTCCCCTGTGAAAAATCGAAATTCCCCCCAAAAAAAAGTCATTTTGTTTTCAATACGTTATTGGATGTCGCATTAGCTTTCTTGTCGTTATGGATGAAGCGGAACATGTGCATGTTATCGCGAACGCACTGTAGGATCCAAGAATATATAATTGATTGCATTCGTTTATAAACCGGCCCTTAATATAATTTGCATAGATTATACATGACGTAACATGCGATAAACGAGATGAAGATGAGGAAATGCCGCTTACTGTTGAGTATAGGTTACGACTCTTCCTGTTGAAAATAGTGCCACAGCCGCTGCCCGTAGTCACTATACAGGATACACCAACAGCATCATTAAAAAATATTTTTTTTGGTTCATTTATGATTAAAACACTGAAATATGTATAAAAAAAACAACGCTGATAAATATTTTCGTATTGTGCGTAGATATTTATTCCTCACCATGTATTGTTAAATAACAGCCCATGGGCTCATTGAAAAATGTCAAAATACATTAAAAAGCAAATTTCTATGGAACTTTTGCTCATATTTGTCGCACGTTTACAAGAAAATAAAGTTTAGTTAGTTCACCAATCGTTTTCAAACACTTATTATATTGGCGATTTTTCGCTTATTGACAGATAAATGGACTATGAATTTTCTGTTTTGTGAGACCCTGTATTGCGTACTTAGGACAAATCTGCATACGTAGCAATTTAGGCTAAAGAGGTTGAGCGCATCTTCGCGGTATCAATGAACGCAAAAATGATCACATCGCGATGTCAGTCATCAATGAAATCACCGGCTAATAGGCAGGAAGATGCGCCGTAAATTATTTTAATTTTATATTCTATTAAATTGTTATTACATTCTTAAGTAATTGCTTCATAATGAGAAGAATTTCTTTTTGTTCTTTAGAACGGAAATTTATTTACAACGCCTTTGGATGGAAAGCCAATCTCTTATATAAAACATTTGTGAATTCTTTTTGTTTTTGTTGAAAATAGCCCTAAGGACATATACCAAAAGAATTTTTCATACGTATTTCTGTTTGCCGTAAACATTTTTATGAAACGACTTTTTTTTTTGCTACAAAAAATGTATTCGGGGAAGATATACAGAGTGTTTATAATTTCATAGCGGCAGTTTAAATATATCGAGTGTTTATGCCTCATTTTTTTTTTCTGAATACAAATTTTTATGAAAAATATTGTTTAGTAAACATAAATGCGATGTTGTCAATTTATATTGTAAAAAATATCCTTTGTGTATTAAGCGACGAAGAAGACGTGGATAAAAAAAACATGTCTATTATAATCCGAGGTATATTTATGGATTTTAAGCACATTTTTGAAAAATATTGCCGCAATAAAATCCACACCCTTTTTGACAACTTCCAATATACAGAGGATATTTGTTTTTGTTTGAATATCCTGTGTATGTACTAAATAACATAATTCCTCTAAAATATTCTTTTGTATAAAATTTAAATACTATTGTATAATTACAATCGAATATGTATAATATGTACAAAAATTTGCCCTTTGATGTCTACTATAAATTACCATACCGTATTGTGGATTATTTTTTTATTATTATCATCAGTACACATATTATACTTTAAGCTGTTAGAATGAAATAATAAACACTCTGCACATCATCCCCGAAATGTACATAAAATATTTTATAACTACAAAATAACTCATAATATAGAATATCACCAAAATACCGTAACAAGCATTAAGTAGCTAGATGTACATTTCAAGCGCTATGATATTATAATATTAAATTATAATATTCTATAGTAGTAGTGATCATTTTTAAAATACAAAATAACACGTTTCGTTTTTGATTTACAAAAAATTCTACATCAAATTTAAAGCACTGGACAAGAACATGACAGAACAGTGGAAAGAGTCCAGTATTTTGACTGCGATGAAATAGGGCCATAAGTAGGTAACCCTTCTGTAACGTCTGCGCAACAACAGCGTGCATATAAAGACAAGTCTTTCATCATAAAATCGAACTGTGAAAGGAACCGTGTGCGAATCTGATGTCGCTACATTGCGATCGCAAGTTATTTACTGTAAGCATTAAACGATACAAAGTGCCATCGCCATCCTAGAATCCTTTACAATTTATTGTTACGTATAAATTACGAGGTGCGCCTGAATAGCGAAGCCATATATCGCGAGAACTGACGATTTTCAATCTCATTAATATACGTGGCCGCATAATGGCTATTATTCGTCAGGCGTATAATGTCCTGTTGACATCTCGGCCATCGCGTACATATCGAAGACATTTGAGCGCAGGTAGGCAGGCCGTTTTGACAGACACGTGATTTTATGCCTTCTTGCAGATGCAGTTTACGAATGCCAGTGGCGGAGTGACCTCATATCTTGCACCGAGCAAACTGGTCGATTGCTAAATAATATTGTTGCAATTAAAACTATGTTCCAATATTTGGACAATTCGCAACATGGCGAAGAAATGTTCGATTTTCCGAAAAATTACATCCCGCAGTGAGATTTGAAACCCACAACTACCGCGGCGGCGCTACTTTTTCGCAATTCTCTTTGATTGTGTTTCTTGTTTTCTTACATTCGGCGCAAGTATATTTTTCGAGAATAAAAAAATAATGTATTTTTTTACATCGCTCTTGTTTTTAATAGCACTATATAGGTGATTTTTTGACATTAATGTGGAAGCGTGAAAAGACATTGGGATTGTTATGAAAATGTTAACGGCCAGGCCGGTTCTGTATCGTTGCGTATAGCGTATTTAACGGCACATATATATCGGAACGGTGGATAATGTAACAACGATAATCGTAATTAATTAGTGTTAAATAAGAATCCGATCACAAAGATGTACAAAGTGGTAACTGTAACATAATACAGACCTTTCGTGGATCAGTAGTGCGAATTGGTCGAGATTTTAGCCATATGCCTTTAGATTACAATGTTAGGTCAAGATACGGTCTAAAATATTTCTTTTTTATCAATAATTTAATGGCAACAAATATTTTAACAAAATCGGCTTCAATTGTCAATTTGACAGCACCTGTGCATTATCTTTTTTAAAGTTTTTATAACATATTTCTGACCTAAAACATTTTGATTTTATTGTGAATATTTTCTCGGGTGATTTCGGACTTTTAAATAAAACAATTTTTTTTTAGCAACGTTTCGAAATATTTTTCAATTTCTTCATCAGAATTATCAATAATTATAATTCACAGTCGATAAGTATTTGCTGATCATTAAAATAAGTTACATCCTGGCCCAATACAATTATATACAAGGACTACTACAATTTTTCATGGAAATTTCCCTTTTTTAAACTTAAAGTTATCATTAGAGGACCGGATTATAGGCACTAAAAAAATGCCAAAATAGGCGGCAAATAGGCACTAAAGAACTTTAAAAGAGGCATTTCTTATTCTCAAGAAAACTCAAAAAATGCATGAAAAACACAGTAAAACAACATTTTTCCTTTTTTGGATCTTGGATTCATCTGAACTGCTAATTTTAGGCATTTTGATTTTATTTTCGAATGCGCTAACTAAACACAGACTGAAGAAATGAAGGGTGAATTTATTTATTTGAAATAATAATTCTTACAAAATAACCACTATTGGTACTTACGGGAAGGTACTTAAGAGTACATTAAGAATGATTAGGGATTTTTCCATTGGTATTGTAGCAATGACACAAACAATTTAGAAAGTTTTTATCATCGAACAAAATAAATTATGGTAAAAAGCAAAATAAATATGAAAAAAAGGCGCGAATGTATGAAAAGTGTCGAAATAGGCAAAATAGGCGCTAAACTGAAAAATGGGCAAAATTTTATCAAAATGGTCGAAATAGGCAAAAGAAGGCCTAAAATCCGGTCTCTAGTTATCATATTACCCTTGTACAATTCTATTGCTTACTAAATTTTCAATTTTTTATATTTTATATTATATTTTATTATATTATATATTATATTATATTATATTATATTTTTTATATTTTTTTTTAGCAACGTTTCGAAATATTTTTCAATTTCTTCATCAGAATTATCAATAATCATAATTTACAGTCGATAAGTATTTGCTGATCATTAAAATAAGTAACATCCTGGACCAATACAAGGACTACTACAAATTTTGATAGAAATTTCCCTTTTTTTAACTTAAGGTTGTCATACTACCCTCGTACAATTCCATTGCTTATTACATTTTCTATTGTTATACCCAAATTTGCTTTTATATTTTAATATTTGCAACTGATCATTTGACAAATTTTAGATATTGTTTCGTATTTTGATTTTATATTTTAGGGACTGTGCCAATCAATAGATTACAAATCGAATCAGCCAAAAATATTTCGTTGCTTCCAAATAATTTTATATACAAATTTACATTTATTTTGTGATTTCATTTAATATGAAAGTTTCATTAATCGAACAAGACACGATATATTGATAAATTTGTGCAGAAAAACGTTTGTTTGAAATTGATCGTAAAATTCAATTCTATCTATAATTAATTGTTAACAATAATATGGTCTTGAATGTATATATCTTACTAATAGAAGCAATTCTTGTAAATGTCGCTACACCAAAAATAATTAATTTAGATACCAAATTACCAAATTAAAGTATAGATTATAAGGATAGGAGAATAATTTTTAATTTATATAAACACCAAACTGCCTTAGTTAGAATTGAGGGGGAAGAAGAGGTAGCAAAAATAGGGAAGGGAGTTCGGCAGGGATGTACACTCTCACCGTTATTATTTAATCTATATATAGAAGATGCAATAAACAAAGTAAAAGAAGAGTATAGTGTAGGTGTGAATGTACAGGGAGAGAAAATATATATGTTGAGATTCGCCGACGATATAGATATATTAGAAGAAAGCGAAAAGAATTTAGAAAGGGTATTGAATGGTATGCAGGCAGTATTGACTAGGGATTTTAACATGAAAATAAATATAGGTAAAACTAAAGTGATGAGGTGTGACAAAAAGGAATGCAGTAGAAAAATGAAGATCTCAATAGGAGATAATAGAATCGAAGAAGTGTCAGATTTTTGTTATTTAGGCAGTAGAATCACAAAAGATAATCGAAGCAAGGTAGATATAAAGTGTAGGATAGCACAGGGTAGGAAGGCATTCGTAGAAAAAGAACAGATTTTAAGATCAAATATTGACTTGGGTATTAGAAAAAGATTACTGAAGGTATATGTTTGGAGTGTAGCACTGTACGGGTGTGAGGCGTGGACTATAGGAAAGGAAGAGAAGCGTAGATTACAAGCATTAGAAATGTGGTGTTATAGGAGGATGATGAGGATTGGTTGGGAAGATAAAGTAACAAATGAAGCTGTACTAGAGTTAGTAGGGGAGAAGAGAAGTATCTGGAGAGTGTTACAGCGTAGGAGAGACAGATTAGTAGGGCATATCCTTAGGCATGGGGGGATTATGCAATTGATCATAGAAGGTAGAGTGGAGGGAAAGAGAGGGGTAGGTAGGCCTAGATTGGAGTATGTGAGTCAGATAGCTGAAGACGTTGAGATGAATAGCTATAGAGAGATGAAGGGATTAGCTCAGGATAGATCGGCATGGCGTGCTGTTTCCAACCAATCTTTAGGATTGCGGACTGTTTAACTAACCAAATTACAGCCAAATGAAGTGATAAAAAAATTGGAAAACGCAATTCTATATATGTATAATATATCGAACTACAGAGATTTTTTATTATTTTGAAGTTACTGAAAAATTAAGGTAAATTCTGTGTAAATACTTGACGTGCACATAAATTGATTATATGTTAATTTAGATTTTTTTTTGAAGAAATCTCTTTGTAGTTGTATAGAATGACTAAATTTCGTACGTACTAATTTTCGCGGCTCTAGGCTTATGTAGTTTAATAGTAAACATCTAAACTACATCTAGTTAGCATTGCCAGTGTGTAGAGATCTAAAATGCATCGTGTCCTCTTAAAGTCCTCCTTTCACTTTTCATCTGAGCTATTATAATGTAAACAATTATTTGCAATCCCGAGGGCAGTTTTTATTTTTGTAAAGAAATCGCGCCTCAGTGCAAAAGTGTTATTTTTATGTTTCCGATCAAAAGCGATTCTAAACAACATATACATTACATGTAATTTGCTGTACAAATATTGTATAAATAAAAGGAAATCGTGGAAATGATATGTTGCATATATTTTCAATTAAATTGCAACCGCGCTTTTTGCAATAAATCATTTTAATTACCATTATACCGCAATTTTTTTTATGCACAAGAAATTTACTATTATAATTATAATTTACAAGGAATTTACTATTATAAAAATTTCCTCTAGACCAGAGGCTGAAAAAAATCACTATTTTATGGAATCATTTGTAATAATCGACCTCTAAAAATTCGATTTTTTTTTATCTGCATTTAAAAAAATTACATTCAATTTTATTGCATTGAATGAACACATTGAATAAGGCTATAAAAAAATCAAAATTGTTATATATAATTCATCGTTTACAACGTACTAAGTACTATTATAATAATTTATGTACCATTCAGTTGTCTTATGCAGAAACTAATAGTGTTTAGCTACCCATAAAATTGCTGTTAACTTTTTTACTCAACTGGAATATTCCTTACAAAATCATTGCTCGTATTTGCATATCAAAATCGACAGCGCATTTCTATCGAAATCAGTTGAAAGGCTAAGTTACGAATTCAAGCAGCTTTTTAAATACCTCTAAAAGGTGTATTTAAATTTGTTTTCATGAGAAAGTAAATAGTACGTCGTTGCAGACGTGACTTTGCAAGGTGCTAATTTTTAAACATAATACAAATTTTCCAGAAAATAAAATGTATACGCTACTAAAACTTCTGTAAAAAATGATTCGTGCGTTATAAGTAAGATATGTAATATTCTTCAAATATATATATTTTTTGTATCTCGGCATATAAATTGTATCTATTTAATTTTTGGATGATACCAAAATCACTAGTCATTAATTCTTATTTAAGTAAAGTACCCTCGAAGGCTTAAAGTACGTTTTTTGATCTGAAAATGGATTTCCAAATTAGACGTTTTGTTTTGGGCGCTCCATGCATTCTCTGCACAGTAATTTATATGCATGTACTTCGCCCATTCTGCGGGCTAAAAAAAATAATTAATTATGAAAAGTCGGTACGAACCTGGCTTATATTAGACGCAATCTTGATGTGGGGTTTCTCGCGTTTGCTCAGATAGAAATCGTGCACACGATGATTGTCACCGCGCGGCTCTTCGGTGGTGGCTGTCACTTCGGGGCTGGTGGTTGTGTCCCAAGTGAATGTGGTGGCGGTGGCAGCAGCTGGTACCGTTTCGGTAACTGCGGACCGAGCCGCAGTTGCTGTGACGGACACGGCGGGAACTACTGGCAAAGATACGGCAGGACGATTCGTATTGCCTGTAGATGCTACTACTGAGGCAGTACTACGAGGTGACGTAGTTACAACACCACCTGAAGTGGTACTATTGTTGGCGTTCGCTTGCGCCACTAGGATAGAAGCAGATTGGGGTTGATTTGGGCCCTGAGAAGAATCTTCAACATTATTCCCCGCTGTTGTTAATGCTACGGTTGTCCATTGCACGGGAATGGTACTGCTGCGAAAGGCGCGTTTCGTCGTCGTTGCATTTAATGTTATAGGAACGGGTGTTGTAGCCAAATTGAGCGCCTGAATCTTCGGCTCCAGACTGATGATACCATCGCTACTCGTTGTGGTGGTGTTCAAAAACGCTCCCGTACTGGTACTACCCGTTTTACCCTGACGTATCCACGAGAAGGGATTGAAGAACTGTTGCGAGTACTTCCAAAATTGCGCATCGGCACCCCGAGATGCGAGCAACATCAAAGCAATTATCAAAGGCAAAGACACGGCTCTCATTGTTGATATTGTCAATTGCACAATTGTCACGAACAATGGTCACTCGCGCTCGCGTTTTTTAATTGGACGTGGGACGTTCGAAACACGCAATAAGGGATGGTGGTTTTGGGGGATGGTTGAACGCTACCGTAGACGTAGCCGTCGCATGGATATTGGGCTATAATTGTCACAGCACGTTGCTTGTAATAAATAGGTGGAAGAGACGATAAATAGGAGACGATGTGACTGAATCGTTTTCTATACAGAAGAAGAGTACTGGGCTAGAAGAGTGTACCGTGTTGCGGTGTGTTGCGACGACGGTTGCAACGATGATGATGATGAAGACGACGAAGTACGGGCGTTGAAGAAGAGCTAGCTGATGCTCCAGCCAACTCCAGCACTCTAGCTCTAGTCTGCTGTAGCGGCGCTCTTTCTCTATGTTCTATGCGGCATTGCGGCGCTACGCTAGTTGCGAGAGCAGCCAAATCGATGCATAACGAAGAAGCGCTGAAGAAGAGCTTTCCGGCGCTCCATGTATTTCTTGCCCCGTATTGCACACTACGCTCGAGCATTTTGCAATTAAGGAATCGTCCGGTAACTTTTTATGAATTGTAATCTATTTCACTCTCGGCCGGTTCTTCATTAGCACTGGCTAATCTGTGACGGAATTTTATTTTGCATACGTTTATTGCGTAATTTAAAATGCGCCGGTTATCAAGAAAAAGAGACGAGGCGATCTTTTTCTGAAGGAATTCTGTAAGTAGTTTCGTAAATTGATAACAACGACAGATTAAATTACTTTTAAATAACTATCTTCTCATGTAGTCTGACTCTTCAGCTGAAGTTGCCACGTATAGTGTTATAAACACAACTAATGTTGCTTCTAAATAGTCGTTATTTTGAATACCAACTAACGTAAATGCGAAAATTACTTGAATTTTTTTTTGGCTTCTTAATTTACGACTATGTATTAATTAGAGATATAATGAACTAATAATAGTTAGTTTATACAGCTATATTATTATTCCCTCGGGCATTCGCAACGCTGACAAGGAAAAACTTTTTTTTTATATATTCAAAACTGCAATAGTTGCCAAATACGAATTTTTTTCCTATTATATTTGATGGACTTAATTTAGAACGTTCTCGAAATGAGATTTTTGCATTTTATATAGTTGTCCAACGAATCCGCTTTAAATTACATATTCTATTCGAAAAGTACTATCTTTTCAAATTAAATCTACTACGTATACGGTCTTGCGTGGAAAGTGTTTTTTTTTCTGGTAACTGTGGCTTGCTTGTAAGCAAAATTGGACAAGTAAAAGGTATCGCCTTTACAGAAAAAAGACATTGATAGACCGACAACGCGTTCAATTTGTTAACGCCTTTCACCACTGAAAACTTTCTTAGGTAATGCACGTTAGTAAAAACACGGAGTTTCTATTAACTCCGCTTATCAAATTCATGTTACAAGATAACTAAATTTTGCTATTTCCTACGCACCGAATGAATAGATTCGTGCGCAACTCGACAAATTAACGAAAATAAACCATATTATTACTTATTATTTAATAATAAGCATTTTACAGTGTGAAGTTGTAAATTTATAAATCTTACTATTTATAGAAAATTAGCAAATATTTGAAATTAGATATTACGATTATTATTCAACAAATGTAACATTGCAGATATTCAAACAATAATACAACGATGTTAAACATTATCCGTAACTCTGGCCGTTTATAGCGTGCAATTTCGTGCCTTTGATATACTTACTTCCAATATACAATCAAAGCCAATACTAATGCGTTGCTAGCAGCTCCCATTGTTATACATTGCACGAAACTCCTGTACATATCAGTTATTATTGTCTTCGATTGCACATCTCGTATTTTTGTAACCTGTATATTTTGTAACACTGTCAGAGTTATGGATCGAAAGACGTGTGAATAAAATTTCGTGTAACGTAATTACAAGAACTGGGTATATCTTTTTTCGATACTGGAGCACCTTTATCTTGTCCAGAAGCATATAGCGTATTTCTTGAAATGATTTGAAGTTCATAATTAAAAATCATTCGGAAATATGAGAACTAGGTCAAATTTGTCTGTATCAAATTTAATCATTCTATTATGTTGAGACAATATGAGACAGAGAGTCGTATTTTTATAATTGAAATTTTTTTCTACACTAAATTTATTTTAATCTATTTAACTACGAAACATTTTAATATCATCAACAACCACGATTTTGCAGACAAAAAGTATTATCGAATCTTCATTTTCTTCGCATGCTGAAAGTTCGAAGTTCAACCAATTAGAACTATTAAAATTTGATAATTCATAACTTCAAAAATTCATAGTTTTATTGTAATTTAAATTAAATTAATATCACTTTGCAATCAATTCTTCTCATTTTCGGGTAAAAAAAAGATTTTACATTGTATAAAAAAAATAATTCTCTCGCCTATGATTTAATATATTTGCTAATAAATTACCTCCGACAGAATTTTGGTCGGCATTTCGATCTAATATTTTTTTCATGGAAAATTTGTACTTACGACTTTTTCTCTACGTATTACATGCATTCAATATTCTAATCCATCTGGAAAATTGTTCACTTCTTCGTGATTTTCTTTATCATATATTATATACAGTAAAAACTAAGAAAAAATAAAAAATAAAAACAAAAAAGAGAACACTTTTGTTCTTCTGTTCTGTTTAAAAAAAGGCATGTTGGTTACCTTATTGAAATATTCCGATTTTTTTTGGCGATTTTGGTCAAAGTTTAACAAGTGCTGCCCAAAACAATGCAAAATGGCTATAAATCGTCTTAAAACTATATTTTATTGATTTCCGGTTCAAATGGAAAAAGTTGAAATTATCGTCGAAAAATGTGAAAAAGTCGTGTATATATACCTTTGAAATATTCCGATTTTTTTGGCGATTTTGGTCAAAGTTTAACAAGTGCTGCCCAAAACAATGCAAAATGGCTATAAATCGTCTTAAAACTATATTTTATTGATTTCCGGTTCAAATGGAAAAAGTTGAAATTATCGTCGAAAAAAGTGAAAAAGTCGTGTATATATACCTTTGAAATAGTCCGATTTTTTTGGCGATTTTGGTCAAAGTTTAACAAGTGCTGCCCAAAACAATGCAAAATGGCTATAAATCGTCTTAAAACTATATTTTATTGATTTCCGGTTCAAATGGAAAAAGTTGAAATTATCGTCGAAAAATGTGAAAAAGTCGTGTATATATACCTTTGAAATAGTCCGATTTTTTTGGCGATTTTGGTCAAAGTTTAACAAGTGCTGCCCAAAACAATGCAAAATGGCTATAAATCGTCTTAAAACTATATTTTATTGATTTCCGGTTCAAATGGAAAAAGTTGAAATTATCGTCGAAAAAAGTGAAAAAGTCGTGTATATATACCTTTGAAATATTCCGATTTTTTTGGCGATTTTGGTCAAAGTTTAACAAGTGCTGCCCAAAACAATGCAAAATGGCTATAAATCGTCTTAAAACTATATTTTATTGATTTCCGGTTCAAATGGAAAAAGTTGAAATTATCGTCGAAAAATGTGAAAAAGTCGTGTATATATACCTTTGAAATATTCCGATTTTTTTGGCGATTTTGGTCAAAGTTTAACAAGTGCTGCCCAAAACAATGCAAAATGGCTATAAATCGTCTTAAAACTATATTTTATTGATTTCCGGTTCAAATGGAAAAAGTTGAAATTATCGTCGAAGTAAAAGTAAAGTAAAAAGAAGTAAAAAGACCTTGTGAAAAAAACGATTTTTTTTCTACAACTAGAATTTAGCTTTTTTTCGGAAATATGATGACACTGAAATCCGTAAAAAAAACTAGTCATTCTTATCTGTTTAGACAATTATTTAAAATTGGCTTGAGCGGACAAAACTTTCCTCGATATTTCCCTTTTGATAACTATTGCGATTACTGTTCGGTTATAGTAAATTATTTTATTAAACACGATTTGGAAGGATATTAGAGATAGCGTTGTTTACCGCTCCGGTAAGCGTTGCTATATACCTAACTTCTTCGTATACGGTCCAAATAATTCACGGTTCGAATTGCTCTAATCCGTAATAATAGATTTAAATCATTTCAGACGATCATTAGTTTCAATTGCATATTTACCAGATATGATAAATTAATTTCCGTACAGCTTCGGCTTCTTCACTGTTTTGGCCGCTCTAAAAAGACACCGTGCATACAGAACCGAATTGAAAAAAAAAAATTTTATAAAATTTATAATAGCAAAATATCGTTCCGCACAATATCATAAAAAAATCGCTCCAATTTTATTTAATCAGCAATAATAAATCCTTCTCGTATACCGTATTATTATCGATTTTGTAGAAAGAAAACTCCGCAATTATTATTTTTTCTTAAATTAAGTGCGGCCCTTTTCGAACCGCAATCATAATGCGCTTATTAGCGATGATATGGAAATGAAGTAATGTTTTTTTATACAACTGCGGCCAGACAATATGCGCTCAAATACAGTTCCATTAATTACCAAACTCATTAACGCAGTCAGGAAGAAAAGCACCATACAATTTTACAGGCCCGAACTGGTTTTTATCTCGTGTTCGCCCGAATAATCTTTTATTTAACATCGTAAACTACACAGCGATATTGAGAGTATATTAATTTTTTTTTAAGTTTTCAAAGCTCGTATTTCCAGACCATATAGGTGGTATTTTTAAATATAATGTAAAATTAATTTTTGGTACGATTCTGTTTGGTAAAATTAGATATACGAGTGCAAAATATTGCGGGCATGATTTACAAGGAGCTATCTGTGTCAAAATTCAGATAATTTACTATAATATACTTACTTGGAAATGAATTATCATAAATATATACGTTCAATTATCTCGCTAATTTTCGCAATTGCTACCGGTGAAAGAGGACTCTTCGTACGCCGTAACTTATCTTCAGATTCATATACGCTTATATGTAGCCACAAATCCAAATTAGATGTCACTACATAGTCAAAAATATCACTTATTTGTCACGCGCTTTAAAAAATAATAATTTTAAGCTGCAGAAGGTTTTTTTCAATCGAATAAAGTGAGCAAGACTGGCCTTAAGGAATAATTCATCTTAATTTGTATATTAAGAACAATATTTTATGTAGCTGCGGAATTTAATAGACATTATAACTCAATTTTCAGGTTGGTAGATTTAGAAATTGTGGAAAAATAGTTGGCATTAAAAGAAGAACCAACGCGTAGAACATAATTTCTAATTTAATGTGTTTGTATTTGTTATGTCAAAATTACACATTGATTCAATTGGAAAATTAATGTCTCTTTGGCAGGCAGCTTCAATAAATATACGATAATATTGTAATGAATTCTCATGTGTAGTTTATACACGCGCATGATTGAAAATTATAATTTTATTGAAAGTAGATAGATGTTACACAAATATTTACTTGTAGCGCCCATATTTAGTTTATAAAAATTCTAAATTAAACAAATAACATTGCCGAGCGGTTATATGTATTCGTGATTGTTCGATTATATAAAATCATCCAAGTCCATATCTTTTTTGCATTTTTATCGCCGTAATTGCGTTACGTCCTCGATTTGGTAAAAACGAACGAATCTCCCAAATGCGATACTTTACCGACAGACTTTAAAAATAGGCGCATTTTTTTTTTGAATAGCCGCACTAAAATACCTCTTACAAATTTTTTATTTGTGGTTATTGCTTGGAATTTATAACGGGTATTTCCAACCGATGTACTCGTATTATTTAAATTGTGACGTGTTAATAATTGGACGGTGGCTATCACATGCCGTAATTAGAAATGTATAGAAATGGTCCGAAAGTAATTTGAGGCCATCTCCAAATCGAATTAAATCCGTACATATTTCGACAAAAGCTGCCTTTTTTTTTATTGAATTATCGTAACGACGAATTATCGAGACATTTTAGTTCGTCGCCTTTCTATAGTCGTATTCGTTTTGCAAATTAATAGTTGGATATTGCTCAGTTCTTTGTTTTATATTTTATATTGTGTATGCAAAACTAACATCATTTCTTTGTAAACACAGAGAGAAAATTGCGAGTTCGCAATTCGATTTCGCCGTAATGATATACCACAACAAATATTGTTATATTCGCGGTTGTTTCTGCGATTCGCAGCGCACATTGTCTTTTCTATTTGGCCGAGAGGCGTAGCGCGAGAAAGAGATTTTCCCCGGGATTATCGGACGCGCGCATCTCCAAGAAAATGAACCGTCATTTTCTAATAAGCTAAACCTAATTAACAATTACTATATAAGCCGCTAGTGTGTGTGCGTTAATAAAATTATTTTCGCGATTTTATCCAATTTAATTAAAGCGCACACACTTCGACTCGAACTAACGAAACGTTCCGATTTGTTACGAACTTAGCGTAAAATGTCGTGATTCTTTAAGACTACTTGAGTAGTTAGATAGTCATCAACGCCAGGGATTTTGTTGGAAACAACACGCCATATACCGATCTCTCCTCAGCTAACTCCTTCATTTCCCTACAGCTATTCCCTCCGCTTTCTGACACACTTACGTTCTAAATTTTGCTCCCTTTCTTCCAAGATAAGCTATATCGTCGGCGAACCTCAACATATATCCTTTGGATTCTTATGGTGCTTGAAGGGTGATAACACGCGACATACCCGCATATTGGATGCGGCTATCCAAGAGAGATACCTCTAAATAACTGATCGAATGTATCCAAAGTTTATCTGTGATAAATGCTTTAAAGTACATATAGAAGAGAATAAAGCTTCTAAATCTGATATATCCATTTACACCCATGCGTCGAAAACAGTGCAGGGTTCAGAGGCACGAATCTGTCCAAACTTTCGCATAATTATTTCACTGGGAGCGTATAATAATAATAATAATAATTGTCTTTATTCATGGCCATATCTTTTCAAATAAACATATAATAAATACACTAGTTGTGTCCACATCCACCCAATGGCCTACCTTGTGCAATATGAGAAAACGTGGAAAAACTTATGTGTAGTACATTGCCACTAGTATATCGTCGCACAATAAATTAAAAATATAAGCAAGTAAAAGTATAAAAAAAAAAAACGCTACGGTCTATCAAGCGGAGATGGTGCACTAGAAATAGAAATTCTGGATCAAAAGATCCATAATAAATTAATACTTATATCGAGTGATAGAAGAGCGGCACTAGCTAGCTTGAGCATCAAAAGCGGTTCTGCAGTGCCATGAAGCTCTCTCGCAGATTGTGATAACAAATATTCTAGAACTCGTTTGGGTGAAAGGACAAGTTCGGAATACTGAAGCTACAGATGAACTAGCTAGGGTGAGCTCGCAAATCCTACATCGATACCCGAGCCTGTCCTACCTCTTTCAAGATTCACATCTCTAATAGATACTACAAAAAACCACAGGATAAAAAAAGATCCACAGGTTCCGGCGTGTCTAACAATCCGATCGTGTGCGCCCTGTGAACAGAGTTGAGTGGTGCATCGGCCCGGTTTAGTTAGAATATTAAAATTGGGAGCGAATGGTAGCGGTATTGGCTCGCCGCGTGGTGTGATCAGGTTCGTCGAGTACATTGGCTGGCTTGTGTAGATCTGTTCTAGGACACTGTAAAACACTAGGAGATGGGCCCACTCGAGGCCTAAGTACGCGCACCTTCCCTTTTCTGATCCAGCATCTAGAAAATATATTTAATTTTCCCGAATTTTCACACCTACACCCATACTCTTCTTTTTTTAATTTAAAATTTTATACCTCATCGATTTCCTCTCGTATTATCTTGACAAAATACAATCCTGCACTGGGACAATATTGAATCGTCGTAAGTAGGTGTTTGTACTAAAGATAAAAATCGCTGCATTTTAATGATTTATTTGATGTTATACGTGTAGTCATGCGTATAAAGTAAGACAATGTTTTATGTCCGTTTAATTCCCGCATATGTAAGTATATGCATATGAAAATGAATCAGAAGCGCATTAATTGCAGGTCTGTTGTGTATAATGGGCACGCTGAGCAAACGAGTGTTATTACCTGCTCTTCCAATATATTAGTTATACATATCGATCGAAAAGTCCGTACCTTTTATACGTACGATATCTCCATCGAATGGATTTCATCAAATTGTACAATTTTTTCCTAACAAAATTCCTAAATTTCAAAGAGAAATTTCTGTTTACTAAACAACAACAATAATTATTATAGTTTATATTATTGACATTTTTCACCAAATTGCTGTGTTTATATAAACACACAATGAACTATCTTGTACAATAAGGCAAAAAGATTTGGAAAAACTCATAGGTAATACATTGCCACTAGTATATGCTGCATAATAATTAAAATATTTGTAAAAACTATAAGTCGAAGTAAAATATAAGTACATATAGATATATGTACTTATACATCTATAAGTTATATTTTTTTTAGATAAAAATGGTGTACAATTTTTCGTATAACACGTAAATAAAAAAAATATGTCCACAAAAAGGCGAAGTTTAAACTTCCGTTATTTTATTACTCCTGAATTTAGATTTTAATTAGCAATAAATATTAGGAATTGAGCGAATGTTGATTAATCGATTTGGGATTGAAAGATTATTTGATTGTTATGTAGAATACTGATCGAGTAACGATTTTCCATGGAAATTTTCTTAAAAAAAACTGGCAGGTCGAAAAAAGAGACAAGTTTTTTAAATTGATTTTGTTTGCTTTATTTAATGGGAAGTGGTAAAAGTAAAATAAAATTACTTTCGTAAAAAAAATGTAACAGGATATCTTGCAAACTTTCGTTTAATCAACACTGTATAAAATGCGCGTAGGATATTTTCTGTGCGTTCTTTTATCGTCTCCTTCGCGTACCCCAGATCTGCCATCTAGTTGAAATGCGTTTTCTTTTATGTACAGGGATTCTGGTTAATTGTTCAAGTCTATATATAAAAAAAATTATAATTTATATTAACACTAACACAACTGACGTTCTGAAGTACATATGCAATCGGTTTTCAATGCGCGCGCAGAAAATTTATACCTTAACTGGAATTCGAACCCAGAGCCTATTGATTCTAAAACGGCGACTTAAGCGCACGAAGAGAAATTTATGAGTTAAATTTAATCCTTACTGGTATTTCAATTGGAAAAACTTATTTTTGTACTTTTTAAACTAGATAATATTTTATTCAATAGGAAATTAACTAACTTGGATATAACTTGAGTTAATAGCAAAATTATTTGCACATATAATTATATCCAACTTCATTTCGCCGTATGAAAAGTCTTAAAACGTTAATTGAATCTTTCCGCGCTGTATATTAAAATAGATGTTATAGAAATTAATATTATTTACGATGGTACTGAAAGTAGTAGGCCATATTATCATATTATATATACATACACATACGGCTTTATCTCTAGATAGAACATTTAAAACAAACCATTAAATTTCTTCAGTCTTTATTATGCATGCGGTACATCCAGCGATGCAAAATATTTGTTATTCATACTTAATAACTATAAAACATAATGTTATTTTTTTATAACTTTCCTGCCAAAAAATACAATACGGTATTTTTTAAAATATTAGATACTTACGAAAGCATACGTTTTTGTTCGGCACTAAAATTGAAAATAACATTTATCACCAATATGGCAACTATTAATTTATTCAATTTACGAGTATTAATGAGTAGCAGATTGAAATCGCAATATCTAGGAAAAGTAATTACATAACTATCGTATGTATGTCAACAAAAAAACAATCCGTCAGAATTGAGTACTGTGTTAAAGAAATTTGATTTTTAAACTTTCCAATACATTTAATACGGAAAATCTACTGAAATAATACAATTTTGCGCGCTTTATTTACAGTCGTTTCTTTCATTATATTATTTCAGAGCGAAAATATTAATAATTTTATTCAGTTAAATAATAGTAATATTAAATGCTTATATTATATTGTTGTGCTTAGTTATAAGAGCAATCCTAAATCCATTTTTATCAACAAGTGGTTAGTTTTTAATTTACTCTTCTGTGATAGCAATCGTTTGCCAGTTTTGTCATTATGAAAAACTCGTGTTATTATCATCATTAACGTTAGCCATTATAAAAAAATTTCAAGTATTTAAAAAAAAATCTTAATGAGCACCGGTATTCGGCAACAAATTTTTTAGTTCATCAATTTGTTGTGCAGAATGTAATAATTAACAAGTGTTAATTGCGTGAGTTGTGAACTGTCGCTTAAAATACATTCGAATTAAATAATTTTCAACACGTGCAGATTAGCAACTGTCAAGCATACACATTCGCTTGTATAAAATATCACCCAAATACCGCAACTAAAACCATATAGTAGCTACATGCGCATTTTAGAAATCATGTGGCCATCTTCAATAGCACAAGAATCATGCAAATTATATAACTATGTTATTCGATGATCGAGATAGCCTGAAGTTTGGTTGAATTAAGGGAACATATCAAGCACACTTTTCTGTGCTGAAATCGAAATTGCTTTAGTATTTTTTAAATTTTAATTGTGTTGCTTAACCGACAAGTAACAAAAATGCAAAATTTTATTTAACTCTTTCGCGTTATTGCAAATAAAAGTTTAACATTTTATATCTTGTAAACATTTTGTGTTTGGTAAAGGCTTTTTTATACATCTGAAAAATGTATTTTTAGAAATAATAGTTTACAAAACCAATCTACGACGATCAAAAACGAATCTACGATAACCCGATCCAGTCACCTAGCAGATTCCTTGCTCCAACGATTGGAGACTATGCAATCCGTGAAACGCGTTTGTTATATGTATTGCCTATATACTTCGAAATGTACTTGTGGCTTGCAGTGCGGTCGTTGAGACTGCAGGCTAGGAGGTTGTATGGGCTCTTAGAGTGGATGGCACGATGGAAATGCTTAGGTATAATTTTTATAGTACTTGCAGACTAGTATAGTATAAGTCTTGTAGTTATCAGAGTGCTTTGATCGGACAGTTACGATGACCACAGCTATGACACTGTCATAGGGCTATGACACTATCATAACTGTGCGAGTCATTTTAATACTATACACTCTCGGAGCCTTCACTCTCACACATGCGTTAACGTGTGGCTTTATTTGAATTTGATTCTGCAAACACGACACGTGTTACAAGATAGGTTATAGTGGGTTAAATTAGTGTTAGTGAAGGCAGAACAGATTGTTCCTAATATCTTCGATATATACTTTTAAATTAATAAACAACAGGGTATTGCGACAAGGATAATACAAGAATCATTCGACAATGATGAGCAAAGCGATGCCGTTCGCGAACAATCCCCACAGTAAGGGTGCCGTGGTTAAACTCGAGAACGGTAAAACAGTCCCGCTGTTAAACGGAGCCGCTCAGCAGAAATCGAAGAAAATGTACATCCCCAACCTGAATGTCGTACGGCAGAAAAACAAAGATAAAGAGCGAGTTGATTATACGTTATTCTAGCGTCAATCTAGTGACTTATTGCGTCATATTGCAGGATTGCCAGGAAGACCATTGCGAAGAACAAGAATATCATCGCCTCCCGAAACAATCATCGTAACGCGGACGTCGTGGGGCGCTTTATCCAATCGCACGGTGTATTCTCCGATGGCACTGGCGAGATGAAACGCTTAGTGAGACATTACAATGGTGATAGTGGGCGCCAATCAAACGGGCGTGCGTCCGTGGGCGATTGCGTGCTCCGGCCCAAACTCGAGATGAACGATCGAAAGGTATATGGAAATTACATCATGTCAATGAATTACTAATTATATAAAGAACGTTAATGCCACGTAATTTTTTCATTTATATAAATTGCGAGCGAGAGCGGCGTCGGCCTCTGTACAGTTGATCGAGGAACTAATATTGGCACAATTCTACACATTTTACTTCAGTATCTTGCAATTGCAGTAGCCAGTGTTGTCACGTTACTGCTACTAGTTACTATGTTTGTTTTCTCTAGTAGGATAGAGTAACATAGGGATTAGATATAAATTGGAATAGCTACATGTGTCAGCATTTGGCCGCATGTGTAGCTATAGCCTTGTGCAACATATGCGTATTTATGAGTACCCGCAAATAGTGTCAATAATATAATAATACCAAATATATATGTATAATATAGAACGAGTCGGCAACCAGCGACCCGCCATGTTCTTTGATGCGGCCCGCCGAGTAATCGAGTAATAATCTAAATATATATATTTAACACAATATTTCATTTTAAAAATTATCACTACGGTGTTAAATAATAGTATAGAATATTACCCAAATACCGTAACTTAAAACTAGATGTACATTTCGAAGGCTATGCTCCCATCTTCAGTAGCACAAAATAAAAACTAAACAAAATACCTTGTGTCACGAATCGTGATCGATATACTATTAAATAAATACGTCAACATGACGGAAACATTAAAAAAATGGCATAGAATATTTTATATAAATGCATATAAAATATAGCAGCACAAAATGGCTATTCTTATAAAATTATAAATAACGTATCCTTTAGAATATATTCAAGAGATTTCAAATCTCTGCAAAGAGAACGACGTTTAAAAAATTTAAAAGAACAAGAGATATCAGAAATATTAGTAGTTACCAATTATTATTTGATCCACGTGGTTTAGATAGTATTTTTAATAAATATAATTTTAAAGTAACATATATCTTGCTAATTTTCTAGGAAATCCCAAAGATTTGATTGTTTTCAATAAAAAATCTGATATTTATAAAATATCTTGTTCTAGTTGTCCTAAGGCAAACACGTAGACCAATTAAAACTAGATTTAAGGAGCATTTAGCTAATTTCAGATTAAATAAAACCGATAAAAGTGCTGTATCCGAGCCTATTTTTGAATCATTAGTTCACTTAAATTACTTAAAAGTGTTTTGAATTATTCCGATTTAAATGCTTATGAAAGTATATACATGCATAAATCTAAATGAAATTTAATGAATTTAGATTCGGGCCCAATTTCATCTTGTCTATTTAATTTATTTAATAAGAACTATTTTTAAATTTATGTTTTGTTATTTTAGGTTTGACAAACCTAAACTTGTCAGTTTCGTTAATTATTAATTTAGATTGTTTTAAAAGATTTATAGGTCATTATTTGCAATTTTTGAAATGCTTCTGTCATGTTGACTTATTTATTTAATAGTATATCAATCACGATTCGTGACAGAGGTATTTTATTTAGTTTTATCTTGTGCTACAGAAGATGGGGGCATAGTCTTCGAAATGCGCATGTCGGTACTTAATGCTTTAAGTTACGGTATTTGGGTGATATTCTATACTGCAATATTTCATAATTACAAAATCGAATACATTAGAGCAGTGGTCTCAAACTCAATTTGCATGCGGGTCGAATGCAGGATCTGAAAGCAGCTGACGGGCCGGAATTATTTTTTTTAACAAAATGAGTGAATATATATATATTGCACCGTATTTACCCCTAATGTAGGATACCACCCCTTATAACCTGGTGTTACGCGTGTGTGTGGTGTGTTGCGTGTAAGTTTATAATATGTTTGGAAATTTTACTTTTCAAAGTTAATTTGCCTCGAACATGGTTTAATTGAAAATTTATTTCAATAATGTCTAATGTTATATAATGTTCGCGGACCGTGTAAAATTGCTTCAGGGGGCGGATGCGGCCCGCGGGCCACCAGTTTGAGACCACTGCATTAGAGAGCATTAGAAAACACGGTTGACAGATCAAAACGTGCATAATCTTCTGAAGATCTCAGTATCACAAAGTAATGTCGACATAAATGAACTATAAAATATGATTCAAGAACAAAGATCTCATTAAATTTAAGTTTTATTTTAATAATTAGTACTCTTAAGACCAAACATTTAAATTTTTTATTATTATTTCTTCGTACTGTATTTTGTTATTTTATGATACTATATTTTTTTAAAGAAATTCCCATTTAAATGAAAAAAAAAGTGTGATCACTTTTATTTTTGATTAAAAATTGCGAAAACCTATTATATTAAGCTACAATATTGGTATATGTGGCCCGCCTGAAATTTTTAATGTATAATTTGGCCCTTATCTAAAACAGACCCCTGATATAGAATATAAAATGCAATGTAAAAAGCATTGCATTTTATATCGTTGTCCAAGAAAATAATGGATCTTTATTTTTTTGTGATAAAAACTCTTTAACTAGGCTATCACTTTTAATCGTATATTCAAATCATTATTGACTATATAGAAGTTGAACGCCAACTAATAATCAATATTTATCGCTTAATTCAGATAGAATTTAGATATGCCTTAGAATTTTATGGATATACTCGATTGTAATCGAACACCATTTACACGCCTAAACAGATAATCGGGTACTAGTTTCGTATATTGTATCGATATTTACGAAAAAAAATGATACGTTTTTCTAAATTTGCTAAAATCTATTTAGGTGAAAGATTATTCGGTGGTTGCTAATTCTTAATAAATATGTCATGCCTGAGTTCGCCACGGGCAGAGTTAGTATTCATTGATCATGACTTCGCTTGATATAACTGTTTTTTTTTTCCAGGTCGATAATGGAGCCGAAGCGAGCGTAGTTAATAATTTACTCGACTGTGATGATTTAAATTCCTTGGATTCCTTATCCAGGGATTACGAGCCTATAGTTTTGCCTTTATCCTCAAATACTAGTGAGTTTGTTCGTTAAATATAAAAAATGCCCTCGCAATCTGAGATGTTCAAATTTTTGCAGAACCGTTCCTAGATATTTTCTGTGTTACCCCCAAATTAGTTAAGCAAGAGAAAATAAACCAAGAAAAAGAGACTGTACGTGACGGCTGTGCTAATATTTTAGTTGGTAAATTGACAATTAAATCACATTTTGCTAGTTCTTTACGCTGTTTAATATTTATTTCAGATACTCGGGAAATATTACACGACGCGCCAAATTTTCTTAAAGTAGGCAAATATACCGACGATGATCCTTTTATATCGTTAATTCGGGTTAGTTTTTATATCATTAAATCAGTTGCCATTTTAAATGTAAGTTGCTGCTGTTAATCGTTGCTTACGTCACAAGGAATATCTTTAAAGGATTAATTGGATCGGTAGATTAATTATTAATCTATTGGCTACGGGTTTGAAATAGACCCAAGGCAG
This sequence comes from Leptodirus hochenwartii, assembly GCA_947310635.1. Lineage (NCBI taxonomy): Eukaryota > Metazoa > Arthropoda > Insecta > Coleoptera > Leiodidae > Leptodirus > Leptodirus hochenwartii. Next base: position 865,602 of record OX371187.1, on the reverse strand, counting down.
AAATTTGTCGATTACATTTGTTGGTGTGCGGTTTATTAATAAAAAAAAATTGTTTTTATTATTGTTTGAAACAGCTGCCAGATTCTTTTCCCGCAAAGGGTTTTTCCGATAGTAAATCTAACGCAGTGTCCGACACTGCGAACGAAAAGGAAAAAGGCCAACCCGAGCAAACAGAATGTGTTGATTTCAATGCGCGCATGTTCGATGAAGGCCAATTAGGTCGTATTATTGTCCGTCAATCTGGAAAGATTGAAATTCAGATCGGTCCAGGCAGCTTCTTGCTTCAAAGCAGTGGAGAATCATCTTGTGCTGAAGAGGTTCAGTCTTTTTTTTCGAAAGAAAAATCAAACTATTTTTCACGTTTGTTTTATTAAAACAACCCTATAGATTCGATAAGACACTTAATTGTCTAGAATATCACCCAAATATCGTTACATAAAGCGTTTAATAGCTAGATGCGCATTTCAAAGCATGCCCTCATCTTCGGTAGCATAAGAATCAACCAAATAAAATACCTTCGTCACTTATAGTGATTGCTATACAATCGAAGAAAAAAACTAGTCAATATTAACGGTCATATTCTGATAGAAAACTAGTTAACCACGCATGCGCACTATAACAAGAATTCCGGATAGTCGAACTTTTAGTCTTTATTAAATAAGTTGAATCGACTAGAGGAAATCGTGCCAGAATCAGAATTCAGTAAATTTTATTTAAAATCTCAAAATTCTGCCCAAACCACGCGAAATAATAGGATTAGAAAGTAATTTAACGAATTTAGAAGTCGAATTGCTACTTTGTACTCGACTAATAATATATCTGATATCTTTCGTTCATTTACATTTTCTTCATATAATAATAATATATGGAATAAAGATTCTTGTCAGGTTATTCTCAGTTCTTGTCTATTATTAAATAGCCTGTATATATAGTTGTTAATATAATCTCTTTCCATTGAAATTTTTGCAATTTGCGTTGAATTAGGTTTTATAGATTATTGCTTTTATATTACTTTTAATTAAAGAAAAATAGCCATCTGTACTATTAAATTCCGGATATTATTCAATTCAATGTTATATATCTCATTAGGCAAGTGAAAATATAACAAGCGGTTGATTAAAAATAGAAAGCCGCATATTGATGGCAGTGAGTCATTCCTAATATAGCAATCGATATTCATAGGTTTCCCAAAGATATCAAATTTTGTAGTATCTACATCCATAGATCAAAATTAAATGCAATAAATTCAGTTTCGGGCTCTTATTTCTTCCTGTCGTATTAAATTTATTTAATAACGACTAACTTTTCCTTTTAGTACATTTTGTTCAATTGTATAGCAATCACGGTTAGTGGCCACATAAGATACCACATACGAGGTATCTTATGTGGTCTGATCTTGTGTTACCGAAGATGGAGGCAGGCATAGCCTTCGAAATGCGCATGTTGCTGTTAAACGTTTTGCGTCACGCTATTTGGGTGATATTCAATACAATTATTTAACGACGCAGTTTCATTTGTTCCTTAATTAGGTAATGATCGTTCCGAATGAGCCGAATGGAGAATCGGAAATTAATTGTGAGGACGAAATGGTTGTCCTCGGAGATGTGAGAGAGCATTTGACATTATCGCCGAGTTGGCAGCAATTGTACATGGATAAAATAAACAAGAAAAAGCATTTCGGATATTATACCAGCTAGCAAATAAAGTAGCTATATATTACGGACTTTTGATGATTATTCTAGTCGATTTTTATATTTGATATTCTCTTGAATAAATCAGTTGGAGGCCTTTAGCGAACTTACTAACAAAATATCCAGCTGGCTAGCAAGATTACTGAATAGTTTTCAAGTTTTTGTAACTTGGCTCTTTTTATCCATGTACTTGATAATGAGTATTTTAGATCGTGAATGAAGTTTGTTATTAATTCTTGGAATTCATATATGATATATTGTGATATAATTAAATATTTAATGATATTATCGTAAGTTAATTTTACTATTGTTATATTATAGGCTCTCTAATTAATGAAATGCAGTTATTTGTATTAAAATATCCTTGCTTGGATTATTGTTTAATTATTTAACTATTTTTTTAGCAATAAAATTACTCTTGTTGTATAAGTATTTATTTAAATTTTTGTATAAATAAATAATACAGTAATAACTTAGTAAGTATAACAGCATGTTTAAAACATGTATATTTACAGGTTATATTTGTTGTAACGAAAAACTTAATTACAAGAATTTTATATCAATTTTTACGATTATGATATTATTATAGACAATAGCGGTTTGATGGATTTTTCAGTACATTTAATCGTCTATGTTTTATCATATACCGTGTATGGAGGCCCTAAGTACCAATTCTACAATTTCACTTAACTTAGGCTACACATTTCTTTAATTAGTTGCTTCAGTTTAAGCTTAAGATGATCTGTACCTAAATATCAGTTTCAGTATCAAAAATATACCCGATTTTTTATGTAATTTTGTAAGACACACCTAAATTGATTAGGGACTGATTTTCGTAAAGCAAGCAACTATTTATTAATTACATCGTTCATAAATTAAGATACCTCCAAAACTTATTTTAATTAATTACTCCGTTTAAATGACATTTTTCAGTCGCATTTCATAACTATGCCCTGGGCCTAAGCTATTTATTTTTAATCAAATATTTGAGTTCAGTTTCGAATGAAGTTGTTTTTGAAGTTCGAATAAAGACTGAAGTTCCGAATTCTGTATGTTCAAAAAACAATTGCGAAATTATAAAAAGTAGCTTGCATTTTTGATATTGAAATAATTGCGGGGGTATATTCATCTTAAACTCAATTGTAAATTACGCATATAGTTTGTATATGTCAATAAAAAATATTTTTATATTTTTATACCTGCATTTTTTCCACGCATTGTAGAGCGTACTATTTCTAACAATGTTACTATACCAATTATTAAGGAATGTACGTATAGAGTAAATGAAATGATTACGGACTGTTTGGATGATTAATTTGAAGAAGTACTTTTTAAGTTTTAATATCGAGATACTAGTTAGTTGAGATTAAAATCAACGAATAATTATATCTAATAACAAATAGATAACAATATTGTTGCACTATTATAACTATTAGTAACTAGGTATTAAAAGAATACAAAGCAAATACTGCTATAAACTAGATGAATTAGTAGTAACTTTATTTTGCAATTTCAATAATCGATTTGTTGCCATAAATAATACTTGGAATTGTGTGTCATGTTTTGAACATATAAATTTAAGTATCTTTTAATAATTTTTGTAAATTGTCGGTTAATAATGTACTAAACTACGTTTTGGTATTTTGTGTTTTTAATATGTCCTCTATAGATTGTCGCTACATATACGAATAAATCTAGAAAGTTCACTCAACAATACAACTACTAAATGGATTAATAATCGCTATTATGATTTTATATTTAGGTACGTACTAATATCACTACAATCGGAAAGGAAACGATATCTACGTTCTACTATATGGTAACACGAAAGGAATAACAAATACTTATTGGATATTATCGCATACATCCCCTACAAATATATAATTGTTTCATCAAGGAACTACTTGTTCTTTTCTCTTACGAAGAATCGTCGGATGGTATTTGGAGTTTCCATCTGGTACATCAATTATTGATGTTTTGATATTTAGCTTTGTAAGGTGTGCGAACTTCTGTAGACTTGCTTGAGGGATGTGGATTGATGCAGAAGGCTGCGCTTCAAGTTCGTTATCGTGTGGACAAGAGCTTCTTGTCGCAGATTCTCGCAGCTGCTATTCGGTTTCACAGATGATTCTATAACAAAGCACTATTTCGTCTAAAATCTACGCTATTTCTAAGCTCTAAGAAAGCATACAACAATAATGTTGAAGTCATTTTTACTACAATTTGAAGAGTTTTTCGTGTTACACTAGCAGCTTTTAATGATTGCGCAAAAAACAAGCTTGAGGCCGCTGCTATTTTAAACATATACACGTGCAAAGGAAACCAACTAGTTCATTGGTGCTTTTTTCGTTTTATTTCGTATAGACTTTAAACAATCTCTTAACAAAGCACTTGATTCTAGACAAACCATGAACATTCTCACACTTTGTCACCAATAGAAGAAGACTTTATTACCTGAATTATCGATAATATCGTACTGAAGATTAAATCCCACGGCCTTACCGTTACCACTCTGACTGGCATTGATGTACACCTTTCTCTTTACCGGTTCACTCTGCGGACAATTACTGTATTCATCCTTGCTGATGAAACATTTCCTGGGGAAGCTTTCGTTTTCCGGTTCCGAATCGGTACTATCCGATTTATTGTAGCTCACCCGTCGTTTCGCTTTCGGGCTAGGTAATTTGCGCGTGTACTTCGGACTCCTACGCAGCGGCGAAGATGGCCCTTTGCGACGTGGCGGCATCGGACTCAGCGTGGCGTGTTGTTCTTTGCGTAGGGCCAATGGGGAATTGCGCGGACCTTGCGTAGATTCTATTATATAGCTGCGATCTAAAATCAATAAAAATTACACCGTTTAGTTCTTAAATTAAACCAAACAGCGAATGAACAAACCTGCGCTTCTATCTGCGGCACTGTTCAATAAAATAGGCGAGTTATTGTTCATGAAATTGGTAATATGATTTCGTTTTGGACTAAACCGGGGGGAACAACCCGACGTTCCGAAGCGAACGGGAATTTTGGATGGTATCAAAGCGTTTGCAACGGCGGCATTGGTGGATACAACCACCGCATTATTGGTGGCCGAAAGTATTATTTGTTCGTCTGATGGTCTACTCTTCAGATGGTAGGTTTCTTGTTTAGCGCATTCGGTGCGTAAAAGCTCTACCCGCTTATTCGCTGGTCCAGGCAAACGACGAATTGGTGAGAGTATACCATTTACCTATTTAAAAAAGAAAATGTACAGAAATCCATCAGAGGATTTATTCAAATTTGTTGAAAACGTCTTCAATTGTTTTCGTGAGTTTTGCATCAATTGGCATAAGCTTACTGAATGGCCGTTCACGTTAGGCGTCTTCATATTCATTAATATGTGCTCCGCTTCGACGATGAGTTCGCGGTATTTCCTGTCCGCTTCCTTATCTCTTTGGTCGAAAGCCGATAGAGGTACCCTGGCGGCAGCGCTAACCGAACTCGAACGCTTCCTGTAGTACTGCTCGTTCCCAGTGGATCCGTGAACGATGACCGTCGAGGCAGCCACTATGGCCGCACTCTTCTTCACCTTACGGACGGATAAAGGGGTTGTTCCGGCGCTGCGAATGTTTCGTTCCATCACATGTCCATATTGTACTTGTTCTGTAGTAGATCGCTTCTTAACAGATCGTCGACTGCCGCTCATTACTGTCTGTTGTTCACCCTTGCCACGTCTGGATGAATTTCGCTTCTTACTGCACGACATTTTGCGTTGCGTTTCAAAGTTGTAGTACGTGCAATGTTGCGTGTTGATTCTTTGCTGATCCTGCACGTTGAATTCCAAATATGAGCCATTATCGATGAAGTCCAGTTCATCGCCGCCATCCTGGCCTGTGTCCAGATCTGTCTCATCGTCATCGCCGTCCTCTTCGTCGCAGTCGGTCGGATCGCTGTCGCTCAAGATGTCCGTTTCTTTTTCGTACACGTAGCTTTCGTCGTACTTGCCCATCATTTCATTTAATGTGCAGTCCTAAATAAGTATAACAAATTAAAAATCGAATATTTTATCCATCGCAAGGAAAGTGACAATTCCCATGCCAATTCCTCTGGTGCTTCAACTGACTTCTTCCTCCTCGTCATCGTCACTCGGTATGCTCTGCTTGGAAGGATGCTGCTTTGCAATTGTCTTTGCGGTGTGTTGGATCGCCTTGTTACGACGACGGGTACCGCACGAGCGACTCGAGCTGCCGATAAGACTTGCCGCGTCCCACTGCAGACTGTTAACGCTAAGGGATGAACAGGAAGAGGACGAAGATAAGGATTCGATGGCGACTCCGCCGCTGTTCCGGTTTATGCCAGCTAAGCGGGCGACGGGACTGTAGCATAGTGCTGTAGGGTTCGAATTGTGTCGACTAGTGAATCTGAAGAAATGATTATTATAATACAAATAAATTCTTCACGTTTGCATTTAGCTTCGATGTATTGTTGAATTACTATATGTGATGTTTGAAGAGATATAAACTGTAATGGTTAGTTCATTGTTGAACTAGCAAACAACTAAATTGTACGTAATAATTTATAAGGGGTGTTGCGTACGATCAATTGGGATTAAGTTGGCAGTCACGCTTTCTGCTACCAAGCCCTTATTCTACGTACTGTTTGTATTATATATATGTACTTCCACGCTTTCCAAGCAGATTTATAGCACAATTAAAATCAAGGTTCGTGGTATTATTAAAGTGTCCGGGACAATCCGGATTTTCGGTAATTTGCTCCGCGTCCCGCGAGATTTTTGAAATGTCCCGCTTTAAAGAAAATATCAATATTTCAATGTTTACTACAAAAATTTACTATTTATCCGCTTAAACAAAATTCGATACTCCGTTGCAATAGCGTCATCCAGCTAGCATATCTTAATCAAAGCCTTAGCGGTCTTTTATCATAAACAATCGAGTTAAACAAATGGTCAATAATTGTGTGTTTTTTTAAAGTTTTTAAACTATACATTTGTATCTCATTTGCTATATTTTGTCAACAGGTTTATAGTGTTTACATAAAATTCTGTTAATATAAACACGTTGATAACAATACTCGAGCAGTTGCTGCGAATTTGCGGACGTTGATATCTGCCCGGTCAGTGTTCACTATTACGTCTTCAAAGTAACCCGCGCTGTTAAATTGCCTCTTTGAAACAAAAGTTACAGATTTCCGAAGTGACTGGTTAGAAACATTTTTATATGGACGTGCTCAAATTTACAATTTTTATTTTACGCGAAAAAATGATTGAATGGGACAATTTGTGATGTGAGGATCGTAAATTTGCAACTAGTTAATTATAAAAACCATAAAATGTATAATGAATGCAAAATAATATTGAACAAAGTCGTGCCAAAAGTTTTTATGAAAATTTAATTAATTAACAATGCGAATCATTTGAAAAAATCCACCAAGTGAATAATATGTGTATTAAAAACAAGAAAAATGATTTATATGGCACATTATGCAGCGTACATATAAACAGTGCAATTTCGCGGCAACAAAAACTCGCTTATTTAGCCCCAGTCGGCTATTATTTTACCTTATGTGCAGCGCCCCGAATATCGCATATTAAATTTCGGCCCCTTCTCTAATAAAATCGAATTAATTTACGCGTGAGTTACGCAAAAAGTTTCCTTCATCGACGCGCTAGTTATTTGGGAACAAGATTATTACGATGTCAGCGTGGGTTACCATTCGAGGCTATGAGGTATGAAATTACGCGTATTTCCTATTTCCCTTTGTATTACGCCCTAAATTATGACTTATAATGCATAAATTGTACGAAAAAAAGCACGCGCCCCTAATTAACCGAACGCCCTATTGAAACGTTTATTATAATTACGTTAAAAAAATAAACAATATTTGAGTAAAAGTTAAGACGGCAGATTTATCGCTTACGGACTGTTGAGTACAGCCGATTTCCCCGTAGCGACGTATGCCCCAGGGCTACATACGACGTGCGATGTGCCACCGGGACTGCACGGTGGCACCGGCGTTGGGGCACCCAGCCATGGGTTCGTCCTTATGCGATTCCTCTGGCGTGGCGACGTGACCGCCGAAGCTGTGGCATTCGAATTGCTTGTACTCGTGCCGCCACTGCTGACGGGGATGTTGTTGACGCCGCCACTGGCGGTAGGTGCAGGAAGAGGTGTTCCTGGGATGGCGACGGACGATGCCGACGCCAAGGCGGAACATTGGGATTGTGCGATGCTGTATCGGCGCATATCCACGACATCGTACTCGTGTGTGATCTAAGAGAAATATATCTATATTGGCATACGATTTGTATCCGTTCTTTTATGAGTCTACTGTCGCTTTGAATCTTCAATTTATGTTAAAGACGAGGATATGTTTCCTTTAGTTGATACACGCTGTGTACTCCACTTCCAAACCATCTTTTTACCTTATTATTCAAAAGCATTTTGTTAGTTATTCGCATGACCCACAATCAATTACGTTTTCTTATTTATTTCCGCTTTCTATAAAACGTGACCATGAATGGTCGCGTCCAATTTCGGACGACAATGAATTTTCTAAATGAAAAGGGAATTGTTTACATCACATGGACTCAAATGTGTGTGCCCCATGCATTTTCAGTGGCGCTTGATCTTTATGTAATCCCAACTATGCCAGTCGGGTCACGTCAATACTTCGATGCCATGTAGTTTCAATTCAAGTTTGGCCAATTGGGAAACTTTACTTTCGCCCAAAGAGGAAATTGAAACCAATTCCATTAGCACCGATAACTAAATCATTGCTTCGTAATTGCGTGGCTAGTTATAGTTATAATACTAAAATTGAATCAAGAAGCAATTGCCACTGTCCAATAGCGATGTGTAGTTCACTCTGAACGGTTCAATCAAATGACGGGCGTACTGTGACGATGTTCTGCAACGACCTATAGGTCACTAGGACCTAGTTCGTGAACTATGAATTACATGGTGAATTGATGTACTTGTACTAGGTCCTGAACCCGTCGTGTACTAAACCGTTCATGAATTACAACGGCTCGTAAACGATGCAGTATAGTATACATTACATATACAGTACTAACATTTATTTAGTGATAAAGTGTGTTGGTGAACGGAACGAAATTATATTTCCTTATATATATGTTTTGTATAAATTATAATCACGGTAACGGTAGCGCTAGTAGGAGGTCGGCATCGGTTGTTAGGATGCCGATGGATCCTGACATAAATTCCGTTCTTGCACAGAGGGACCAGATAAGGGAATTGGAGGGCCTCGCCAGTGAGCGGGATCATCTCCTGTGTGAGAACAGCAACCTCCGTTTTGAGCAGGAAATGGTTGAGCTGAAGAGGCTTAAGGACGATAGGTACGAACCGGATAGAATTTTTATTTCATACTATTTTTCGATCTGAAATGATACAAAATATCCTGGCATCTGACGTCTTCGGAATGTCTTGTAAACACCCTACATGAAGGGAGTTTAAAAATTATTTTGTCGTTATGTCATTTATAAAATATGCATCATCTCGTGTTGCTATTTTTGTTTAAAAAATAATCGAATAATATATACCATATTTCGGGGGTTGTTGTAAATTTCTTTCGAGCTGTTAGATATATATTATCTAGCTTTATAAGATACTATTACTCGCATCTCTACGTTTTGCGATAAATAGACTTTTCATTAATAATGAATGCCTTTATAGATATAGATGAGCAAATGAATCCAAAAAGTTTTTTCCTTCTTTGTAGTTTAAAAATGATCTTAGAGTTAAGGGAGTAGAGAAGTATTTGAAAAGTTATTAGAGCGTAAGAGAGTAGGTCATATTCTTAGACATGGGAGAATTAGGCAATTCGTTAAAAAAAAATCAAAGAGTAGAGGCAATGGAGGGGTAGGGTAGACCTAGATTGGAGTATGTGGGTCAGATAGTGGAGAACGTTTGGGATGAATAGCTATAGGGAAATGAAGGAATTAGCTCAAGAGTGATCGACTTGGTGTGCTATTTCCAACCAATTCCTTGGGATTGATGTTTATTTGTTTATTGATAATTGATAATTATAGTATACATACATCCAAATATTAATAAGATGAATATACATATATTAAATTACATGTCATGGTCATTTATTCAGTTCTTATTAGTTCAGTTCACTCTGAACGGTTCAATCAAATGACGGGCGTACTGTGACGATGTTTTGCAACGAACTATTGGTCAATATGGTGACGATGTACTTGTACTGGGTCCTGAACCCGTCGTGTACTAAACCGTTCATGAATCACAACGGCTCGTAAACGATGCAGTATAGTATACATTACATATACAGTACCAACAGCAGTACTAACATTTATGTGATAAAGTGTGTTGGTGAACGGAACGAAATTATATTTGCTTATATATATATGTTTTGTATAAATTATAAACACTGTTGTTTTTTCTTGTTCATTTTCAATGCAAAATAAGTATTGAAATATTTCAATTTATTTATTTTTTACTATTTAATATTTTGATATTGCGAAAAAGAGATTATTTTCAGTATGTGCATGTAGGTCGTGAACTAGTTCATTTTAGATAGATGTTAGTAGTTCACGACCTATCGTTCGTGAACGGTACATTGAAATGAACTATGAACTACGAACTAGGTCCTCAAAGTGACCTACAGTTTGCCAACGCTACTGTCCAACTTAAGACCGCTACGATTGGATTCGCTTATCGCAATTTTGATTTTCTATCGATGTGTTATTTTCGTGTTTGGGAAACAAGTATTATCTAATCACGTTTTTTTGTTGGGCGAAAACGCGAAAAACCGGACATATAAATGACGCTGCGGCTTTTCTGTTTTCTCACGCATTCGTACGATTTATCTAGTTTCCGCTCCTGTGTACTCGCCGAAACAAAGGATATTTCAGTGTTCGAAACATGTGTATATTTCGTGCAACACCATTTCTGTATGGGCACGTTTCCACAATATCTGCTGGATGTGATTTGGCGTTGGAGTGTTGCATGTCCCGGAGGACCTCAACGCAACATCGGGACATATACGGCTATGTGCCGTTCTGTCCTCTATTCTCTTGTACTATGCATTGGCATTGACATATCGTCAGTGGTAAAATCGAAATAATTTGATCTGATCTTCGACTATCTTCGAACGGTCTTTTGGTAACCTGATCTGATGTTTAAATTTATTTTGAAAATATTTTATTGCGTCTTTTTTTAAATAACACAATACACAATGTTAGTTAATTCTTTTCGCATATATTTTCCTAACGAGTCAATGGTGGGGAAGCTAAATATTTTTAAAAATTGTGAAAAATCGTGTTTTCGCGCCACAGAAAATATTTTTGGTATATATACTCTTATTGCACAATGTGAGGTAACTGGCCTGTGTTGAAAAACACTTTGCGAGACGTCGAGTAATATTGGCTATATCCTTGTTTTCGCGGTGTTTTTATTTATTATTGAGCTTTCGTGGAAAGTGCTGCGTAAGGGATCAAAATTTCTCTATTACAAAAGAAATTGGCTTTATAACAACAAAAACGTAATCGAAAAGGAAAACGTTGTAAATATTATCTAAATATTGGTTTAGGTATATTTTACGAAGAGTATATGGAATACGATAAATCTGTAAAAAAAATAGAGTAACAAGTATCAATATATTACCGACGCGTATTTAAATATATTTGCAGTAAATGTGGACATGGAAACCGTTTTTCAATCAGTGCTTTTCGTTGGGCCAGAGCTCTTAGGAGCTGCGGCCCGAATGTAAATGTCCTTAAATAACCGATTCCTATACAATGCGAATTCTGGATGCTGCCAGTTCTGTATCCATCACTTGATAAGCCGATTATCTCTCATACTATCCGGGAATAATGCACGCCAGTTCGCATCCAGTTTTAACCGTTTGCTCGCCTTAACGTCATGTAATAGCCAAATTTACTCCGCAACGCTTTGCAACGCAATCCCAATTTATTTTCATTTTCTTATCCGGGATATTTACAATGCTTTAACAACCTATAGGCTCAATATACCGTATATTGCGTGTAGAAATTGAAATTGCATTGAGTCGTGTCTTTTTAAAGTATAAAATAATGCCAGTTTTAAATTTCATATTCAAAAATATTGTCGGGCCGTGCAATTGATAATTTACTTTTAATGTAGACAATTGGAAATTCTCAAAACGAAGTTGTTTCATTGTGTTTTATTAAATGAAATAATTTGATCCGATATATTGTTTTCAAACATATTACTTTTATTGCTCCTGGTAAATTTTAAAGATTGCAATTGTTAACATGGATCATAAATGTAAGAACTTTTAACAAGAATACCATTTCGGTTCTGTAGCTAATATTGTATTAAAATAACTCTTAAAATATGCGAATCGTACCTAGCGATTTCTACAAATATTCTAGTACCAATTTGATTTTTTTAAATGTGTTTAATAACTTTTATTTTTGTCTATATAAATACTAGAAGAATCCCATATGGCAATTTATTTTGGTCGTTATGCAAATTGTATACCTTAAGATGATATTATGGCAATTATGTTACATATTTCTTTAATGAAATACATGGCAAATATTCTTATTTTAATGAATTTTAGCGAAAAATAATTTCATTGTTTTTGCATTCGAGAAACAGTTTCCTTCGCGTAACATCAAACAGAAATTGTTCATTATACTTCCCGTTATAAATTCAAATAACTTACCGATTTATTTCTACAATGTGGGGGTTGTTTGATTTGATGATGTCCAGCAGTCGGAATGGTTGATCCGCTGGAAGAGCGCTCCACGTGTGTGGATAAGGCGCGATTGATATGTACCAATATGGGCGAGTTGGGTGATTTGGGCGATAGGGCGGGAATTGGGCCAACCCGCTCCGGGTGTGTTGGTAGCGGCGTGGTGGCCAGATGCCCATTCTTAAGCACTGACGAATATACCACCGTTGTCACACCATTGCCATTTTTACTAGGGTACCCTGCCAGTTGAATTTGCCCATTTGTATCTGAACAAAAATATATTAAAAGGCAATTATTGCTAAGGCATATTGAATTTTTTATAAATATTTTTTATAATTAGGCAGGACATGGAGGAGCTAGAAAATGTGGAACAGATAGATGAGGATGACTTAGGTCCTAGCATACTTAGGTCAGAGTTTCATAGAGCATTAAATGATTTACGGAATAACAAAGCAGCGGGGATTGATATGATACCAGCCGAATTAATAAAACACGCAGGGGAAAAAATGCAGGAGCGATTATACAGGTTAGTTTGTAAAATATATGAGAAGGGAGAAGTACCACAGGATTTTCAGCGTAGTAGAATAGTAACAATGCCGAAGAAAATAGGAGCTAATTTGTGTGAGAACTATAGGACCATTAGCCTATTATCACATGCATCGAAGATATTGTTAAAGATTATTTATAGGAGATTAGAAAATTAAGTAGAGGAAAGGCTAGGAGAAGATCAGTTTGGTTTTAGGAAAAACAGAGGGACGAGAGAGGCGATTCTAGCACTAAGAACGGTAGTAGAAAAAAGAAAGAGGGTAGGAAAGGTAACTTGCATAGCTTTTGTAGATTTAGAAAAGGCATTTGATAATGTAGATTGGGACATAATGTTTAGAATTTTAAAAGAAACGGGTATAGATTATAAGGATAGGAGAATAATTTTTAATTTATATAAACACCAAACTGCCTTAGTTAGAATTGAGGGGGAAGAAGAGGTAGCAAAAATAGGGAAGGGAGTTCGGCAGGGATGTACACTTTCACCGTTATTATTTAATCTATATATAGAAGATGCAATAAACAAAGTAAAAGAAGAGTATAGTGTAGGTGTGAATGTACAGGGAGAGAAAATATATATGTTGAGATTCGCCGACGATATAGCTATATTGGAAGAAAGCGAAAAGAATTTAGAAAGGGTATTGAATGGTATGCAGGCAGTATTGACTAGGGATTTTAACATGAAAATAAATATAGGTAAAACTAAAGTGATGAGGTGTGACAAAAAGGAATGCAGTAGAAAAATGAGGATCACAATAGGAGATAATAGAATCGAAGAAGTGTCAGATTTTTGTTATTTAGGCAGTAGAATCACAAAAGATAATCGAAGCAAGGTAGATATAAAGTGTAGGATAGCACAGGGTAGGAAGGCATTCGTAGAAAAGGAACAGATTTTAAGATCAAATATTGACTTGGGTATTAGAAAAAGATTACTGAAGGTATATGTTTGGAGTGTAGCACTGTACGGGTGTGAGGCGTGGACTATAGGAAAGGAAGAGAAGCGTAGATTACAAGCATTCGAAATGTGGTGTTATAGGAGGATGATGAGGATTGGTTGGGAAGATAAAGTAACAAATGAAGCTGTACTAGAGTTAGTAGGGGAGAAGAGAAGTATTTGGAGAGTGTTACAGCGTAGGAGAGACAGATTAGTAGGGCATATCCTTAGGCATGGGGGGATTATGCAATTGATCATAGAAGGTAGAGTGGAGGGAAAGAGAGGGGTAGGTAGGCCTAGATTGGAGTATGTGAGTCAGATAGTTGAAGACGTTGAGATGAATAGCTATAGGGAGATGAAGGGATTAGCTCAGGATAGATCGGCATGGCGTGCTGTTTCCAACCAATCTTTAGGATTGCGGACTCTTTAACTAACTATAAATAGTAGAGGTAATTCACCTATGAATCGTTCTATTTGAACTATTCATCAGAGCGAACGATTGGTATTCAATATTATTCACTACGTTATTCAGATTCAGTACTGTAAATTGTATATTACGAATTGCATCGCTGATACTTAAGCATAAGGTAATAATAAAACAATCGGTGCATTAGCACTTTTCTGCGAATATAAATATTTAATTTACCTGTATCATTTAATGTCGCAGAGTCTAACTAATGTTCTTGGAAATTACTGTGATTTAAAGCTGGATCGTTGCAAATTTTATTTCCAAACCAAATAAAATATTCTTTTAGTTAGTAACTCGTTGCTTAATGTTATCGATGTATATGTGAATAATGAATAATCGTTCGTGAATTATACACTTAAGTTTTACCGGTAATTATTTAGTAAAAAAAAAAAGCTGTGTAGGTGCGGTATAAGAATTCATCTACTGGTTTGAGTCCTCACCATTCAGGTAAAAGTCCTGATAAAGTCCTAATAAAAGCCTATAACTTTTGTTATATTCTCCGATAAACTAACAATCCTTAGATCGTATAATTTGCATTCTTTCCCACGTATATAATTCGTGAAAATGTTTGAAATTTTACATAATACAATTTAATACGCGGTAGCTTTGAAGCAGCTATACTATGCAGTAAACTAAATGAATTGGCAAAACATTTCGCGTATTACAAAGTTTGTATCATTTGAAAAACTTTGAGCAAACAAATTTCATTCTATACGGTATATGTATATACTAAGACAATAAAAGCAAGTTGAACAACAACAAATGAATTGCAAGCGGCAGCGTGAATTCTAAACACTTTTTGTCATGGGAGAAATGTATCAGATTGAAACTTGCATTTCTAAGCTGTAAATGGTTTGAAATTTCGCAACCGTTGATCACCCTCGCGAGGTCCATGGAAAATAGAATAAACACGCCGCTGACTATTAACTTTGTTGTTCTAGTATTATTCTGCAAAGCGAAATCTTCGCTTCAGTAAACAGATAGAATTAATATTAATAACGTGCTATATTATTATGTTTATTGTTTACTGCCTCAATAAGAAATTGGGGAAAATAATCACCGTTATACTTACGAATTTATATTTTCTCTTCAGATCGATGATAACTTACGTGGATTGCTTCGTGTATAGTAATCAGGCAGAGCAGTACCCGGTGAAGTACAGTCGGTGCTATATCCCGTGCTATATGCTGACTCTGGTGAAGACAGATTCGCCCCCGAGGCGTAGCCCCCACTGTGCGGTCGATCGGACCCGCTTAGTTCCGCTGAGGCCGAAGTGCCGGTCGTGGCCACAGTCGCTGCTGTTGCCACCGTTTCCGTTGACTTACTGCATGTACTCTGCGACCGATACCGATCCTAAAAATTTTAAAAAATCGTTTACTTAAGCGAAAATATGTTTAGAATGTAACATTAAAACTACCGCAATGCCGAAGAAAGTGGGAGCGAATCCATGTGAGTACTATAGGATCATTAGTCTACTACTGCATAAGCATTATTTCTAGAACTAACTTATTAACTAGAAACGGTTGTGACGGATTTTTAACGATTTAAAAAAAGGACATTTTTTGTGGGTTTTTATGTCGTTTCCCACAGAGGGCCCGATGTTGGTTTAAATCATTCGTATATTACGTGTTACTGGGTCGGTAAGTTGGCCGCGCATTCTGCAAAGCAAACCTTGAGGTCCTCCCTCAGTGATTTATAAGTTCGCTCGGCTATCACGGCCTCTATAATGTACACCGTTAGAGCCCGCCGTAGATCAACTAAAATGTTGCCGTAAGCGGTGCACAAAAAAAAATACATTTACGGCGTGAATAGAATGGCCTCGGCTATAAAACCCGAATATATTTAGTTGCCAGAACTATTAGATTATGCGTGCGGTTCGTTGTTAGACGATCGGTTTCTTAGCCGCTGCGATTTTTCAGAAGATTTAGGTAAAGTGCCGAGCAATATTTTAACCGAGAACTATTTATGTATCCAATAGCATCTTACCACGTCATATTCTTGTAAGTAATACCTATTCGGCACCCGATTCAATCATCCAACGCAACGACGAATTTATATGGTCTTGGGAACGTTTCCCAGCAGCTGAAGAACAATATTAAAACATTTTTTATCGGTGGTATGTAGCAACCAATGTAATCCACCGAACTTCAAACCATTATCGATTCAAAATCTAAATGCTCCATCACTCTGGACTTCAATTTCCGGCATTAATTCGAATCTAATCGCGCCGGAATTTCGAATATCCGCAGTTGCAAAGTATTAGTTCTCCGAGTGCTAGATGATAATTCACGAACAACACTTTACATGAAATATCTGAATTGTTTAGGCGGTTGGTCGCAACGGCACGGAGCACGTATTTAACACCCACTTAATTGTGCAATTTGGGGCCGTCCCGTTCGCTGAAAGGCGCCGCAGAGTATCCCCCCGCATCCCGCAGGCTCGTTATTGTAACGTGCTGTATACATACGCGAACGAACGGTCGTATAGTATTCAGCCCTGTGGGGATTATAATTAGAGCCGTCGCAGGATCAAGACGGGATGGGACGGGATAGTCATTGCGTGGGAAGATCGGCGGATACGATTGACAATAGACAATGGCAAGAAAAAGTATTGTGGATCGAGAGAATCGCTCGATGTTCCTTTCGAATTCCCTTTAAGGCTCCAACAATTCACACGTACTTGGCAATTAATTATATTATCCTTCTTCTTTTAAGCGCGTAGTTGGTATAATTGGAGAATAATTATGTTTCTGATAAAAGTCTAGTTGGAAATCCCATTTTAATTGGGATGAAATTAACTCGATTCTATAAACGATTTATTTGCGCGACCCGAGCATTTATTATACCACAATCGTTTTTCTTTTCAGACACTGGTATTATGATTTACGATCTCGATTTTTCTTTTAGTTTTTACTTGTATTACGTTTGGGGGACGAATATTTGGAGAAAAGACACAAATCAGCGCAGATACAGACGGGATAGTAATGCCAGTAATACTATCGTCCCCTATTTTCATATCTTGCATCGCGAGCTTACAGCACGCTGTTGAAACAATACCCGAGAGGATTCGGAATGGATAGTGGACTACTAGGCGCAACGAAGATAGAACTCTGACTACCCCCGCGAGGGATAATCTACCCTGCCCTGTGCCATCCCGTCCCTTCGACAAGTAGTCCCATGATTCCTTTTCTGAAAACTTTTCAGTGCACAGGAATTACAGTTTCATCTAGTCATGGCCAATTCACATTGTGAACCGACTGAACTGTTCCTGAGAATCAAAGTGGATCCTGTTTTAACGAAAGTGGTTTTACAAGTTGGCGCTACTTAAATTCGCCTTTCCTAACTTCAAAAGAACAATTGAAAACACTCGTTAAACTTTGCCTGTGGAAAAGTTCCGATTGCAATTCGTACGCTGAATTAAATTTGGTAAATTCTTTTTCAAAATAAATGGACTTGGAGCATCCGAACCTACCCGAACAGTATTTCATGGAATAAACTTTCCGTTTTCATTTAAATACGTGAGGATCAACATATCAGCCCCATAAATAATACGCGCCACTTCTTGTATCTGTGGCACGGGAATACATTATAAAATAATTTAAATGTTCGTGACTGTAGCACGCTAGACGTATGTTTTATGACAGAAAGTATAACAGAATAGAAAAGCACAGTGGCGGTTCCTTAAGCAGGCCGCAGGGCCGCGCGCCCCTCCTGAACATTGTGCGCATCACCGTAGATATATAATTGTATTGCGATCATTTATCTCGGCATTATTTTTCCGAAAAGATAAAGCTTGCGCCGCGATAACAATCAACACAACACGGTGTCGCATTCGTTGTGGTACCGTTGCAAGTCACAGTACCAACCGATGCTGTATCTATCGTTCGCGTGGTATAGATATATCGCTATGGTGCACTTATCCTATGTATTGGAAGCGCTATATATATATCCTATTTAGTGAGAGCGACCGTATGCAGTATATCATCTGTTTCATCTGTCCGCATACAAACTAGCCGGCCGGGTTGCTATGGCAACATGACGTCACACTGCTTCTATAGCTAAGAATATATCGTTGTTTTACGCTATTCTGGGCTACGATTCTTTAGCGTCTCAACAGAGAAGCCTAGTGTACAGTAAAATGGATATAGATATAGTTGCATTGTTCTGTGTGGTTACGTATGTACGATTTTGCCACGTGTTTCTCCAAGAATATATTTAATAGAAATAATTTAATAAAAATGAATAGTCTTAGTTCTTTATTGAAAATAGAGTTTTTCTCTTTATGACAAAGTAAACATTAAAGAATTAGGTAGGCCATTGCCTCATTTAAATTTATTGCAAACTTGTGCAAGGAGTGCTCAAAACCGGACATTTACAAGAGATATTTACAAAAAAAAATTATAACACAGATGAAGGACAGATTCTCATATCGTGGCCATCTACAAGCCGCTGAGTTATTTAACACGAAATCGATGCCAACATTTTCTAAACAATTTCCAGTGGACCTATTGGAAACCGTGTGTCATGCATATCCATTTTTGAATAAAACCAGATTAAAAACAGAATTAGAAGTCATTTACTCACGTCCAGATTTTTATCAAATAATTGGAGCCACACATTTTCTTTCATTATTGCTACAAAATAATCTCTGTGAAACTTTCCCGTAAAATTATTTTAACAATCCCGATGATCACTGCTGAATCAGAGCGTTGTTTTTCAACACTTAAAAGAATGAAGACTTTTTTGCGAAATACTATGGGTAATGATTATTTAAACGCATTGGCGTAGATATGTATTAATATAAATGTGGTGCAAGATATTTACAATTTTAACGAAGAAGTTTTTGAAAAGTTTATATCAATGAAAGATGGAAGAGTGGAATTCACTTTCAAGAAATGATTGAATTTAATCATTTTGCATCCATTTTAGGTAAGATTTCTCACTATTATGTTATTTTTTAAGAAATGCCCCCCCCCCCCCCCTGATTGGAATGTCACGAGCCCCCACTGGAAAAGCAACTAAATTACATTTCTTTGAAGTTATACACTGAATAAGCGTGACCTCCTTAGAACGCGCGAATTCTAATTGGACAGACACTAATGAAGAACTAAACTATTCACAACAACTGGATGTAAATGTTAACAAAATAAAAGAAAATGCACGCTCTTCGAGGATTGCCGCAATAAGAATTTGGGTTATAGCCGTCTCTATGTCGAAGCAAAATACATAATGCATCGTGCGATTCATTCAGATTGTTGATTTATATCGCCCACGAAACGCCCAAAAGTGTCCTTTTTATTCTCTTATATATGGCCATCAGAAGAGTATTCTAGCAACGTATGCTGTACACTACACACACACGCACATCAAGAGCTTAACTAGGTCTAGTTTCTGTCCTACCAGCATCTCCAATTCGGAAGAGGCCGACGTTGACACAGCCTTCATTCCCAAGGGATGGTGATGTTGATGATGATGATGTCGGCCCGTACCGTCGACCTCCTGAGATCCACCTACGTCGCCGGCATACTGATACACGACGTGATGAAGTAGCTGGTGTTGCTGCTGCTGCTGTTGTTGTTGGTGAAGCTGTTGCTGTTGGAGTTTGCTCGCCTGGCTATTATGCTTATCCTTGCGATGCTGCTTCTTTTTCGGCCGCACCGCCTCCATCCAGGACCGTAACTTTCCGCCGAACATCTCACGCTCCGCTGCCAGCACCTCTGCAGACAACGTGTGCACGGGATTGCACCAGATACGTGCTGAAATGAGAAATGAGATGCGCTATTTGAACACATTTGTAGGCACTTATTGTAGGTATACCAGAGCAGTGGTTATACCGAAAAGAGTTATTTTTATGGATCCAGACAAAGTATAGTATTGTCCCATTTGTCTAAACGACTACAGGGTAACGTTAAAAGTAAACGAAACTGGCTACCTAATAAAATGGGTCAAAATACTATATAACGGATTGATCGTAAAATCCTTATTGGAACTCTTCTACGCGATCATCAATAATAAAATGACGAAACGTGAAGAGCCAAGCTTTTACTCGAATGCAAGCATTATTTTTAGCATCATAACGTAGGTAGTATTTTTTTTATAAAAAAATTATTTACGCGGACGACTTGGCAATTTCTGCGATACAAAAAAAATTGTAATAAAAATGTCTTGTTTGATTGATGCTATTATCTTCTCCACCTGTACATCGATCAATTTATGTTGTATTTTGTTTACTATAAACCTGTCGGCTTTATATTATATTATATCGGCGAACATCCACTTTGCCAACACTCCAAAGAAACATAAACCCCCCTGGTGTATCGTCAAGAATAGCTTCGCTAACATGTCTACCAGTGGCGGTTCCTTATGCAGGCCGCAGGGCCGTGCGCCCCTCCTGAACATTGAGCGCATCACCGTAGATATATAATTGTATTGCGATATTTTATCTCGGCATTATTTTTCCTAAAAGATAAAGCTTGCGCCGCGAACATACCTAACACTCATGACTCACACGATATGGCAGCTAGCAAGTACCAGTCAAATGCATATGCCCTATCTGTTTGAAGCGCTAGAGTTAGAGCAACGGTATTCAGTATAGCTATATAGCTTGTACTATATTACGACTAGTGTGCAACATTCCAGCGGCTTTGGATGAGTCATAGTAACGTGCAGTCACGCTTGTGACGTCGTGCTTGTACAGCGAGAATATATATTCTTGTTTATGCTAATCTGGGCTACGATTCTTTAGCGTTCTAACAGAGAAGCCTAGTATACAGTAAAATTGATATAGATATAGTTGCATTGTTCTGTGAGTTACGTATGTACGACTTTGCCACGTGTTTCTCCAAGAATATATTTAATAGAAATGATTTAATAAAAATGAATAGTGTTAGTTCTTTATTGAAAATAGAGTTTTGTAGACTTTCTCTTGTGGACAAAGTAAAAATTAAAGAATTAGGTAGGCCATTGCCTCATTTAAATTTATTGCAAACTTGTGCAAGGAGTGCTCAAAACCGGACATTTACAAGAGAAATTTGCAAAAAAAATTATAACACAGATGAAGGACAGATTCTCATATCGTGGCCATCTACAAGCCGCTGAGTTATTTAACACGAAATCGATGCCAACATTTTCTAAACAATTTCCAGTGGACCTTTTGGAAACTGTGTGTCATGCATATCAATTTTTGAATAAAACCAGATTAAAAACAGAATTAGAAGTCATTTACTCGCGTCCGGATTTTTATCAAATAATTGGAGCCACAATTTTTCTTTCGTTATTGCTACAAAATAATCTCAGTGAAACTTTCCCGGAAACTATAAAAATACTTAAAATTATTTTAGCAACCCCGATGACCACTGCTGAATCACAGCGTTGTTTTTCAACACTTAAAAGAATCAAGACTTTTTTGCGAAATACTATGGGTAATGATCGTTTAAACGCGTTGGCGATGATGTGTATTAATAAAAATGTGGTGCGAGATATTTACAATTTTAACGAAATTTTTTTTGGAAAAGATTATATCAATGAAAGATAGAAGAGTGGAATTCACTTTCAAGAAATGATTGAATTTAATCATTTCGCATCCATTTTAGGTAAGATTTCTCACTATCATGTTATTTTTTAAGAAAGGCGCCCCCCCCAGATTGAAATGGCACGAGCCGCCACTGATGGCTACTTATATTCTTCACGTGCCTGTCTATATATTTATGTTTGTCACCTTACACCGTTTTAGTACATCGGTTATTTTTCTATCAAATCAGTGAATGGATTTTCAGAACAATATTCTAGGCATAGATGAAACTATTTTCGAAGTTAAATAATAAACTAAAGAGGTAAAGAAATAATCAGAAGTGGAAGGTGGTGATATGACAATTTTAATTTTCCCCATAAAGTATGGATATTTTTTTTGAGACTCATGCTAATTTGCGTCTTCTACTAAAAACGACACTTTTTCCATAGTTGGAATATATTCATATTAAAAAAAAAAAAAACATTTGCCCTGTGTTTCGGCAGACCCTTTTCTATTTTCCATTTATTTTTTTATAAACAAATTAAATGCTCTTAAGGTGGGCCATTTGCATAATATTTGCCTGAATATAAATGACCCTATGATGACGTAGGTAGTATTTAAATGTATGAATGAAAAAGTGTGTTAAAAAGATCGGAACAGCGTCTAAAAATACCAAATACGTCACACACAAATCTGAACCACAAACTTTCTTTTAATTATTATAAAATTTGAAACATTTTTTAAAAATTATATAATTTTTATAAAAGTATCTGACAATTGTTGTTGATGTGGAAGAACCATTACATTCTATCGCAAACTGCATTGAAATAATAAAAAAGAGCAAAATACGCCACATAAAATTATTTTATAGCGTTGCGAGTTTTATATTAAGTCAACTATAAATCTACAATTTATATTATTTAGTTGGGGGGTGGTTTTCGCGGGGTGTGGATTACAAAGAAGAGTATCATATCGCAAATACAATCGCGTGCATTCCGATTGTTTCCATTGCGTGCGCGAGTTAAAGGTAGAGGGCTGCTGGGGCGGCTATTTGACGCATATACTTCAGTTAGTTTAATCTATACGCCTAAATACGCTGGAGCATAGAAGCGCGCCCTTCTTGCGTTCATTTACTTTACTACTCGCCCCCAGAGTATGAGCGTGTTATATTCACTAGTTCGCTAAATGACTACCAACATAGTCAAGTTCAGAATCTATACACGGTGTGTAAAAAAAACTTGCAACTGCATCATCGTAAAAAAAATTAACTGCCTTTATATTATGTTTGTTGAATAATCTCAACAATTCTGATTGTTTGAAACCGTCCAGCTCGTTCCGGTGGTTTTAGTGCAAATACTGCGGAATGTTATATCTTCCTGTAAAGCGCGTTGTAAACATGTTTACGGAAATTGCGCTTACCGCACTTTTTTTTGTACGCTCATCGTTCGTGTGTAGCTTTTTTTAAGGCTTTGCTCAGTTGCGATACGGATGCATTTAAATATTACAGTAGCGAGGGTGCACTGGACCCTTACGCAAATTTGCAAAAAATTTCCAGTTCATCGGACAAAACCGAATTGATTTTGCGGTTGTGAGGCCTTAAATGATGGAAGGATTCTAAAAGAATGTTCAGTTTAATTACGACGAAAGATTAAACTAGCCAGAATCCAACAAAAAATATATTTATTACCTCGAAAGAAAAATATACGCGCGATAGTAAAAAAACACTCGAAAAGATGCACCCTATAAACAATAGACATTTAATAAGGTGACTATGGGGAAGCCACTCCCGGTCCCGTATAACAAACAATGCAGCACCTGCAGGAGCATGCAGATTGCAGACATGACACAACTGTGAACATGCCCCTCACTAGAGGGTGATTGCTACATCGGCAACGAGGACATGCACAGTGCACAAGCAATCCACCCCTGGAGTCATCATTGGCAATTGGTAGCGAAAGCACGTACACTCGGCGTAAGTTATTACGGACGGTGTTGGATAGGTGTGGAGAAAGCGTACCTGGAGGACCGTGCAGAGGTCCTCACCGTCTGTCCGCTCGGTAATGAATAGCGTTAAGTCCCAATCCAAATTGAATATCGTGCAAATCTGGATTCGAACGGACGGTATTGACGTGTCCAGATTGATATAGTGCAGCGTCAGCTGGAGGAGTGATTAATGAATTCAACACAACGACAAATTCAATATAATGTTCGATAATCGGGTTCCTGTATCGATGTATGAATAATATATTCCCGCTTCGGGAACTCTGACTGGGTATTTGACTTCCAAATGTGCTCACATCCAAATGGGTCGGATATATAAACCCTCGAAATACGAATTGATATCAAAAGCAAACAACAATTTGTAAAGCAAATTCCACCCATGGAAGTTACATATATCAATTAAATTCGCTCACCAAAAAAAAATAAAAAATCCGCTATTTAAAAGCGTTTTTTTACCATTTATAATCCGCTGATATAATTCTGCTTTCAGATTCCCTTTGAGTGAATAAAACGGCTTATAATAGCGACCAACATTTTTCTGTTATAAGGATGAAAAATGAAATGAAATTTCTCGTCGTCGGTGGCAGCACAGAGCGTCGGTGCCAAGTGTACCTCATGCCGCGCTGGAACTTAATCACGAAGACAGATGGGAAAACTTTGGGGGCGAAGAGCATTTTGACGGACAAGCCGTAAAGCGATCTAGTGGAAATAACATACTAGTGCGAATTGTGCGGCTTCTTTTATAGCCGCGAGCCGCGCAAATGATCCGAAGCAATTCGTATGCAGATGATGTTGCCCATATGCGGCGCAGTTCAGTGGCGTACGTGAAGATTTAAATCTATCCAATTAAATACTTCAGCAAGATTTTTGAAGTGAAACTTCTATAGGCGCGGTAGGGCAAATTGACCTGAACGTCACGAAAAGTGAAACGCTTCCCTCACGAAAAGTGAAACACGCTACGCGCATGCGCCGCGAAGTACCTCGAAAAGAAGTACCTAGTATCGAGCCAGGCAAAGGGCGTTAAAGAAACACGGTGGACAACATAACCTTCCAACGGCCTCAAATACACTGGATGAATCGGTACCATCGTTAAGTGAGGACACAGTGAGTGGTATAGAGAATTTGAATGCCACTGATTCTACACGTGAAGCTACACGCGGTGTGAGAGATCAACGAAATGAATCTGATACAGCTGAGCGAGCCATCGACAACTAGAAATGCACCCACTAGTGCATCATACACAAAATGTACATTATTTCAACCTGCTCATCGCGAATTTGATAAACAATTGTTCAATAATCTGCTAGGTACAGTGTGTTCCATATGTGATCGGATATGGTTTAAGAACGATGTGAAACCTGTTAATCCTAAGCACGAGCAACTTTTACATACTGCGTATCCAGCCATTATCATTGAAGATGTGATAGCGTGCAATTCATGCCGAAATGCTCTCACCCGGAATACCATTCCAATGTTATCGAAGTTAAATGGTTTTCTCTACCCAGAATTACCGGGTCATTTACCAAAATTAGATTTAGTGTCAGAGAGGCTAATTTCACCCAGAATTCCATTTATGCAAATTCGATGTTTACGACATGTACATGGGCAAATTATTAATGTTCCAATATCTGTGAATCATTTGCCAAGATGATGATCATTGTATTAATGTCCACATAAAAAGAAGAAAAATACACAGATCGAGTTATTTAATTGGTTTGGTGAGAAAAAGGACTATAAAAATATTGCTACAATATTTAATCCAAACTCCTCTTTATAGACTGTACGATATTACAGTTAATAATGCTTTCTTTGATGATCAGAGTGTCAATCAAAATTAATCAAAATCAAAATCAAATCGTTAACAAATGGAAAAAAGCAATGAATAAAATCAACTTTTCCTAGGAGCTAAGAAGTTTCATTTCTACCGCGCGAAAGTTTCACGCATTTTTTTTTTTTGAGAAGTGTGCCAAACGCTGTTTTCCGTACGGCACTGACTCGTGCAGTGCGAGTAGAAGAGTTGCACCGAGTTACAGCATCCCGCAGATCAATAATCTGCGCTCCTGAACATCGTCATTAAACTAATGTCTGGCCCTAACGAATTAACTAATTAGTTACGGTCAAAAGTCGCGCACACAAACTTACATGTCACAGAAGAATTGAAATCCTTTTCTGGATTGATTAGATTATTTAGATCCTCCAGGACTAGCTTGATAACAAAGCCTGTCGGATTATTTATATTTGGATTCTTGTTCATTTTTCTGAACTTTGGAAAAAAAATGAAGAAAACCTTAAAAGTCGAGAAAAAAGCGATGAAATTGAAAAAATATAAACAGTAGAAAGAAATCGATTTAAATTGAAAATGAACGCAGTTTTCATTATCCAAGCAAATTATTCTGTTAAATACCACGATTTATATATATATATATATATATATTTATATATAATTTTCTTTGAAAACTAGAAAATATCGAAAAAATCGAAAGAAATTGAAAATGAAAATTTCTATTACCCAAGCAATTGATTTAAATAGAAATTTTTCGTTGAAAACTAGACAAAATAAAAATAAAATGCTAAAATATTGACAGTGATTGCAGTTTTCGTTACTCAAACAAAATTGCGTTAGACTCTAAAATTTAATTCGATAGTTATTAGAGTCGATAAAATGTTTGCGTAAACATTTTTAAACGTCTACGTATTTGTGAAAATAAACATTGATACAACAAATAAATATTTTATGGGTATACCAAAATCAGGTCGGCATTTATATAAATTTTTATCAAGTGTCGAAGGTGGAGGTGAAAATAATTCACGTCCTATATTTTACTAATGCCAAAAGGTATCAAAATCTTTTAAAAATTCGGTGCTGCTGAATGGGTTCGTCAAAAAGGCCGCGGTTGTTATATTTTTGTATTCTCTTTGAAATAATAAAAACAAACAGACCGCATCTAAAGAGGTTGCTCTATATATACATTATACACTTCTTTGTAATGTTCCATGCGAATGCATAAAGTTGTTGCCAATTTGGTGTTATAAAAATTCTTATAGACTAATATTTTATGATAATAGCAAGAATTATTTAAAGATAATTAGTCAATTATTTGATTTCTAATAAACCTCTTCTTAAGAGGAGAACGCAAGAACCACAAACAATATTTCTTATTAGTTAAATATTACCAGATTCATTTTTTTTTACAATAATTAGTTTTTGTCAATTGAACATATTCTACTATTTAAGATTTGATTCGTGTTCGCATTGTATATTCCTTAAATATAACAAGCCAGTCAATTACATAATAACCTACATCTCAGGCTTTATTCCTCTTTATCACGCGTGAGCTATTTTAACGTAGTCTTATTTGACTTTGATCATAATTACAAGAAGACATTTTCAAAATTCAACTTTTCGCGATTATCTGAACGCCTATCTGAAGAATGTATCCGTGTCAACAATATAACAATAAATAATATTTTCGCATTGATCTATTAAATGAATACAATGGAGTTGAAAATTGAACATTTCATAAATGGATATATCAAGAAGTTTGATACAACAAAACTTTTCGGGCGTGTTGTAGTAATAATAAAAGTTTGAAATATTACTTTAAAGATTTATAGAATCCTTTCGGGCAGACTTAGTTAGTTAAAGAGTCCGCAATCCTAAAGATTGGTTGGAAACAGCACGCCATGCCGATCTATCCTGAGCTAATCCCTTCATCTCCCTATAGCTATTCATCTCAACGTCTTCAACTATCTGACTCACATACTCCAATCTAGGCCTACCTACCCCTCTCTTTCCCTCCACTCTACCTTCTATGATCAATTGCATAATCCCCCCATGCCTAAGAATATGCCCTACTAATCTGTCTCTCCTACGCTGTAACACTCTCCAAATACTTCTCTTCTCCCCTACTAACTCTAGTACAGCTTCATTTGTTACTTTATCTTCCCAACCAATCCTCATCATCCTCCTATAACACCACATTTCAAGTGCTTCTAATCTACGCTTCTCTTCCTTTCCTATAGTCCACGCCTCACACCCGTACAGTGCTACACTCCAAACATATACCTTCAGTAATCTTTTTCTAATACCCAAGTCAATATTTGATCTTAAAATCTGTTCTTTTTCTACGAATGCCTTCCTACCCTGTGCTATCCTACACTTTATATCTACCTTGCTTCGATTATCTTTTGTGATTCTACTGCCTAAATAACAAAAATCTGACACTTCTTCGATTCTATTATCTCCTATTGTGATCCTCATTTTTCTACTGCATTCCTTTTTGTCACACCTCATCACTTTAGTTTTACCTATATTTATTTTCATGTTAAAATCCCTAGTCAATACTGCCTGCATACCATTCAATACCCTTTCTAAATTCTTTTCGCTTTCTTCCAATATAGCTATATCGTCGGCGAATCTC
Organism: Leptodirus hochenwartii; assembly: GCA_947310635.1. Lineage (NCBI taxonomy): Eukaryota > Metazoa > Arthropoda > Insecta > Coleoptera > Leiodidae > Leptodirus > Leptodirus hochenwartii. The sequence continues at coordinate 837,321 of OX371187.1, read as the reverse complement.
AGCATATATATTTTCTCTCCCTGTACATTCACACCTACACTATACTCTTCTTTTACTTTGTTTATTGCATCTTCTATATATAGATTAAATAATAACGGTGAAAGTGTACATCCCTGCCGAACTCCCTTCCCTATTTTTGCTACCTCTTCTTCCCCCTCAATTCTAACCAAGGCAGTTTGGTGTTTATATAAATTAAAAATTATTCTCCTATCCTTATAATCTATACCCGTTTCTTTTAAAATTCTAAACATTATGTCCCAATCTACATTGTCAAATGCCTTTTCCAAGTCTACAAAAGCTATGCAAGTTACCTTTCCTACCCTCTTTCTTTTTTCTACTACCGTTCTTAGTGCTAGAATCGCCTCTCTCGTCCCTCTGTTTTTCCTAAAACCAAACTGATCTTCTCCTAGCCTTTCCTCTACTTTATTTTCTAATCTCCTATAAATAATCTTTAACAATATCTTCGATGCATGTGATAGTAGGCTAATGGTCCTATAGTTCTCACACAAATTAGCTCCTATTTTCTTCGGCATTGTTACTATTCTACTACGCTGAAATTCCTGTGGTACTTCTCCCTTCTCATATATTTTACAAACTAACCTGTATAATCGCTCCTGCATTTTTTCCCCTGCGTGTTTTATTAATTCGGCTGGTATCATATCAATCCCCGCTGCTTTGTTATTCCGTAAATCATTTAATGCTCTATGAAACTCTGACCTAAGTATGCTAGGACCTAAGTCATCCTCATCTATCTGTTCCACATTTTCTAGCTCCTCCATGTCCTGCCTACCTTTATATAAATCTTCAAGATACTCCTTCCATCTTCTAGCTTTTTCCTTATTTTCTGTGAGTTCCTTACCCTGCTTATCACATATAATGTTACCCTTTGGTTTTACTTTAGAAAAATGTGACTTAATTTTCCTGTAGCCCAAATCTACTTTACCTCTTCTTATATCCTCCTCAATATCCTCACAATTTCCTTTTATCCACTCTTCTTTCGCTAGCTTGCATTTCCTATTAATTAAGTTCCTTAGTTCCTTATATTTTTTCTGTCCTGCTTCTGTGTTTCCTATTTTAATTTTCCTTCTTGCTTCTATCATTTCAACTATTTCTTCCGTGATCCATTCCCTCCTACCTGCCCTTTTCTTTGTGCCTAATACTTAATTTGCTGCTGTAGTTAACCCATTTCTGATTTCCCTCCATTCGCAATCTATGTCGTTCCTAGATGTTCCATTAGCCATGATTTCTACTTTCTGCTTGTACTTTTCACATACATCAGCTAATTTTAACCTATCGACATCTACTCTGACCTGTTTAGACTTCTGTAATTTCTTGAATTTGACCTTATAATTCGGGCAGACTTATGAAGTTTTAATGGACTTGAAAATAGTATTCGTGAAAATAATACATGTGTATATATTACATTTAGTTTCGATTTAAAAGACACAATGAAATCGCAGGTATTTAAAAAATCAGTTCAAAATCAATCATCTTGTTTTAATTAAAATAAATTTTATGTACTATTATTTGGTTACATATAAATTGTAAACAATTTAATAAACATACTTACTAATATCATCAACGATTTATTTAAACAAGGATTAAAATTAAAATTAAATATTCTTATGTTTTAAAAATTTGTACATCATTTGCATTGAGGTAAGATGAAACAATGAGTCTTCTTTATATAATCTAGGGGGGAACTATGACAACCGCGAATTTTAGACCGGCTCGCGAAACCATCTTCGATCTTCTTCAGCTCCGCAGCTTCAGCGGCACAAGATATACCAAGATATACGTTACAAATCGCTCAATCAATAAACATACTAAGAGCACGAGGCGCCAATTAATCCACACACAAGTAATACTAGATCTGCTCTCTGTCAAGAAATAGTCGTTTCGTATTTCCTTAAGAATCTAATGGTAAGTAATAAACAAAAATTTCTTCTAAATCAAATTGGAGTTTATCTTCGACTTGATTTAATATTTTGAAAATTGCTTTTTTTTTGTGATTACGAATTTCTAAATAACAAAAGATATCACAATTAGAACTTTAACAATATTCGCGAATAACATAAAAAAAACCTCGCACAATGGGACGTTAAATTGCAATTGCATTTCGATAAATCAGCGGCTACAAACACAATTTATTATTCGTTTGTAAATGACACAAAGTTAATATATACGCATTGAAGAAGTCAACCACTAATTGCGGTTATAATTAAACAAATCGTGGAGGCAATTTCAGACTGCGGCCGGATGCATTTGCGTGCCGACTATAATTCAAGCGAACGATGTTTACTGTTTGCGTATATAGATGCCTAAACATATATTAACATCCTGCGATATGAACATACCTCCTCCGTGCAGTTGCGGTGAACTAGCCGCGACGATTTATCTGTATCTGTACGGACCGTATCCGCAGATGTAGCAATTATGATAATGTGCAATCGTGTGTCTTGTGTGAATTGGAAACATCACTCGGGTAATCGGGACGTGGTGCAAAACGCAGAAGGCACGTGTGCGTTCCGCGAACGCGATACGCGGCTAAAGCTGCCCGATCACTACTGATTACGCAGCTACGTTCCAGCGTTCCCGTTCTTCGTTTCTGGATAGCTCAGGCGTCGCGACGGCGTCACGGCGGCGACATACAACGGCCAATGCGCGAACTGTCCATTCAACCAACAGAAATGAGAAGATGAAATAGCGTCGTCCGTAATACTCGCCATGTATTATACGAGGGAAAAAAAAATCATTTTCATGGAAGCGATGCGCGCTTTGTATTTAGTCGCAAATTATTGCATTTCATAGTTGGATCACCACCAAGCAATTTCTGTTATTCCGATTCGCAGCTTAGCAAATAAAATTTGTATACGGACGCTGTACAATCCTCCAATTTCGACGCTTTCTATCAATTGTACATGTTGCAGCTTCCACCCGGAATCAAACGGTGACGCCACTTGCCACTTGGCAGGACGAGCGTCGGTATAGGTCCTTTGACCTATCATATATGGGCGTAGATTACGTTCCGCATCAAGCCAAATCTTTCTAGTTTAACATTAAAATATTTACAAAATCAAACCTGCTTTAGTTTAGCTCATGAAATATCTAGTACGTAAAGTATATTTCGGTCTTTTTTATTAATGATTTCATGTTCGTCTTACAGGACTATTCTAAAAAAATTGGTGGGTCATGAAATTTTCAATTATGTGCAATAGCTGCATCCTGTATACAGTAAAAATGCAAATGTAACAGTGGAAAATCAGGCTTTACCGATTATTTGTAATAAATATTTTTTAAATGGTGTTATAACGTGCTTGTAAAAAAATTATAATTTAATCGATGGTTAATGAAGTATTTTGCTCAGGAAATTGCAGATTTAAAAATTTTCCAAGACTTAAATCAGAATGTAAATCGATCGATGGGAATATAGTTACTATGCGCATGCGTATTGAAAATTTCTTTGGCGGAAGATACAATTAAATCCAAAATTCTTTTAAAAAACGTTTGGAATGCAAAGTAGTGATTTTAGAAAATGTGTCTACCTTTTTTTTAACAATGATAAATCTACTTTATTCTATTAATACTTACGTCGTATACTCTTCCCCGTAAAAGTGGAATAGGATTTTAATTAAGGTTGCATTTTCTGCAAGGGCGTAGATACAGATTAAAAGACAACAATTACAAATAAAGACAACAAACGTATATTTGATATTCACTTTATATTAATTTCATAGTGTACTATGTAGTATATAAGACAAATGGGGATAGGTTTGGGGGAAAGATGAAAGGTATAGGTGAAAAGTCAAATCTCTCAGTTGATTGTGTTAATATGACGAGAGTATTATTCTTGTATATGACTAATGAGGCTGACAATCACAAAGGAAATGGCGAAGGTAACAGATTGTACAAAGATTTTATTACCGCACCAAAATATCCCGGAAAGAACACGAGCAATCCGTTCCGAACGGTTCCCACGAATTCCCCCCCGATAATTTTGAACCGTTCCTTTCGTTTCCTTCCAAACTGAAAGTAATACTCAATTCCATCTTATAGGCAACTATTTACCAATACTGTTAACAATAACATGTCGATAAAATTCTATAAAAAAAAACATCAACGAAGAATAAAAACAACAATGTAAAAATAAAAAACTGATTGCATTCTTAAAAATTAGGTGGCCGTATGTTTGGATCGGTAATTCTCTTTAACAGATTATCCAAACGTCGCGGTAAAATTATTTGTATAACAAATAGTATTTCTTCTCTTTGCTACATCGACTAGCAAAATTAAATAGATCACCTTTATCTCGTCCCTTACGTACTAAATTTGTGCGTGATTCCTTACAATAGTCATCAAACATTTAACATACGTTTCCATAGCTTCAGTTTTTAAGTAACAATTGTAAACTAAATTCAAAATATATATATATATATATACAATTCATTTCTTTATAAAAGATAACGCCCTTCGTTCGCTCAAACGAAACGATCCGGTGAGAAAATTCGAGGGAAATTGCTAAGTTTGGTGCGGTAATTGTGTGCGAGGGGGGAAGAGGTTTCTTCGGGCCTTTGGGTGGTGCATACTGCTTCTTGTAGCGGGGCTCGTGTTCGTTATAATATTTATTATTTAATTTATTGAACGTGTGCGCAATTTGTGTTTGGCACACACGGTTTGGTGCTGGATTCAAGAAGAATATAATCCACAATATACATGTAGTATTCAGGTCATTGTGAGTTTACACTATATTAGAATTACTATTACTATTTATAGCTTCTAACAGCCATCTCGAAACGTAAATTACTACCATAAAAATACGTACAATTTGTTCAATATATATGATTTTTGTTTGTTTGTTCTAATACTGTTTCGTAGGAGAATACGTTCAAAGACAGTTATCAGTTACTATACATTTTGTATATTATATAAATGCATTTATGAGCATTTTAGTTTAAATATAGTATGTCAATTGGGATGGGTGGAGGATGGGGGGTCGTTTTGGATACTTTAGGGTGCAATTATCGACATATTTTTATGTATGCGCCGTTTCGTAAATTCTAAATTTATATAATTTCGTTACTTGCACAGTAAAAACACAATAATCAATTGTAAAGAGTGAGCACTGTCCGATATTACGTTTCGGCAAAACAATATATTTGTAAAATAAAATAAAATAAATTAAATAATTACAATGGATGATGTTGAGTTGGCGTTTGGGTAAAATATTGCAGGTCATTTTAATTGCGGGGATTACATTCATTTCTTGTGACTATATATATATGTGTGTGTGTGTGTGTGTGTGAAAATGTCCGTACTATTTGGAAGTTGAGATTTATCCTTACGAGTTATGTACTTTCATTGCTTTATTCTTTTTTTTTTTCATATAAAATAGCCGTTTAATAGAAACATCACAATATAATAATAATGTAGTTCGTGGTCTTGCGACTGGTCCTGATTGTATTCATTTTAATTCTTTGTTATATATATATATATTTTGTTGGCGAAGGGAATGATCCGAAGAACTTGTTTAATTGTGATATTTACTTTTTATGTAACTACGCTTCTACAAAGATATTCTTTACTATTTCTTTTATATGTACCGCGATTACCATTGCCTAAACGGAACTGTATTTCATTATCGTACTTCAACGACTTCGTCATTTCCATATAAATATTACCGCAATTTACGGCTGACTAGAGCGCGCACAGTCATCATGTTACTTCGCTATCATCTTAACTGCCCTTTGGTGTCATTGCTTTATTATACTACAAGCGCGTTGCACTGTCCTCCCGTCTGGCACGCCAATTCTCAATATTATCATCGGCGCCTGCGCACAGCTCCGTACGCATGCGCGTTCTGCATCGGGACATCGGTGTATATATATATATGGGCTATTTGTATGTGTACGGTGTCATTTGTGTGAAAATATGTGTTCCTGTCATTGTCTAGTAGTAGGCCGATTAGCGAATTATTGTCAAGTCGCTGTATGAGTCTGCACGTGCGCATACACTTGTTCTTAAAGCACGTGTTCTTCTTTTCGAACCGCTTTTAATGATCACAAAATACTCGCGAAGCTCTGTAATTTATCGAATCAGTCATTTTACAAATAGCATACGTTCTATTTTACGAACCTTCTACTAAAATAACGAAAAGTTTGCTAACTAATTATGATTTTTGGATTGCCGTGTGTGTGTAAAATCTGTGGTATTGTTATATTCGATTGAAAGTGTCCATACGCATTTTCCAAAATGACCGATTGAGTTGTAATTGAAAAACTGGTGGCTGATAAGAGTATTTCGTCGTGTTATATTTGTGCGTTACACATTTCAGACGGATTCGCTTCGAGTTTAGGCTCTCTTGTTTAGGCATATTCACCCTGGCAAATGGCGTACACACTTGTCCAGCACTAATAACGGGTCAATAATATCGACGCACATGGCGACGGAATAATCAGTTCACATATTCAGCCAGTGGAGGTGGTCTCGGTCGTCTCTTTAACCGCGCCGGTGTTGTCCCCGCTGGATTCGGAACCGGCGGCGGGTTGTTGGTGCTGCGTCTGCGCGAGCTGCTTGTACATGGCACTATTGACGAAGCGCGGGTAGCTGTCGCGGTGCATCAGCGTGTAGATCTGCAGCTGCGCCTCGTCGAAGGTTGTCGGGGTAGGGTCCATCATGTTCCGGTTAACGATCTCGCGGACCCGCGAATCCAGCGATACCTAAACGATCAAAATTTAAAAATTAAAAATTTTAATCGTCATAATAGAGTGATAGATCTATATGCTGTAAAAGGCAAAGTGTATTAAATTTATTATTCGCAATATAATTGAGCACACTTTCAATTTATGAAAAGTTAAAAAATGTACACCTGCGCTATAATCGCAATATCTTATTTAACTAACTAATATTTTTATCGGTAATAAAATTATACATTAATTTTATTTTATAAATAACAAAGTTCTATTTACTAATATAATGTTTCGCGATATTATATAGTATACAGTCATAAAATATCGTGTTTCACATATAAACCTATTTTACGATCATTTTATTATTTAAGTTGCGAATTTGAGTTCCGCAGCAGCGAACTTTTTTTAGATATCGATACAGTATAGCGATGTGTAGTTCATTCACGAACCGTTCACTCTGAACGGTTCAATCAAATGACGGGCGTACTGTGACGATGTTTTGCAACGACCTATAGGTCACTATGAACTACATGGTGAACGAATTGATGTACTTGTACTAGGTCCTGAACTCGTCGTGTACTAAACCGTTTATGAATCACAACGACTCGTAAACGATGCAGTATAGTATACATTACATATACAGTACTAACATTTATTTAGTGATAAAGTGTGTTGATGAACGGAACAAAATAGGAAACTCGATGCGATATTTATATGTTGGTATCAGATTTCATTTGGAATAATATAATTATTATATTCGCAAGATTAAATATGTCATGCCATAGCAAATTTTTGCAATAATGCAAAAATAAACACTCTAAATCTCGTAGTTCTTCTATTTCATACTGAGTGCAATGCAATCACTTAATATCAAATCAAAACTTTGATGTTTGAACAGAGAAGATGCGGAATAGAAAATATAAATTATAACGCCAAACAAAACGATTCTATCTAGTTCATTTTATTATAGTTTGTACATTTAATTTTCAAGTGTTAGTAAAGTAGTAAACATTTTCATCAGTAACTACCAATAAGTATTTTAGAACTTCATATAAATAATCGTGAGTACCTAGAGAAGATTGTATGTCTTTATATATTTTTTGTATAAATTATAAACATTGCTGTCTTTTCTTTCTCATTCTTAATTCAAAATAAGTATTGTAATATTTCAATTTATTTATTTTTTACCATTTATATTGAGACAAAAAGAGGTTATTTTCAGTATGTTCATGTATTTGATATAGATCGTGAACTAGTTCATTTTTAAAAGATGTAGTAGTTCACGACCTATAGTTCGTGAACGGTACATTGAAATGAACTATGAACTACGAACTAGGTCCTCAAAGTGACCTACAGTTTGCTATCGCTAGGCTGAAGGTTCGAATCGAAGCTAAAGCAGAGAATTTATTAATTCATTTCCGCATTTGTACTTTCGGTGTTTGACTAATTAATAGAAAAATTATACATTCGCCCCATTTGATGAATTTCATTTAAGTGTAGCATATTTTTTTATGCACAAAAGAAAATATATATTTTTATCTCAGTAAATCAGAAATATCTACGTAAGGCATACGTTATTAATGCCAGCAGAAGTTATAGAGGTTGATTTATCGATTTGTCAATGTTATGTACTCTTATATATTAGCTAGGGGATGAAGAGTACCTCTCAAAGGTTAAATGTAAAGAATGTATTGCATTTTTTATTTATTTTTGTTCTCAACTTAACTGTCAGTACCAAAATTTATTGCATTTAAAAATCGAAAAATATATTGTAGTAAATCTTTAAAAAAATATTTAATTAAAAATTGAAAGAATACAAACAATTTGAAAGTATGAAATATATTTTAAATATTTTAATGTTTTTTTTATAATATATAAAAATAATGAAAAAACTTATAGCATATTAAGTTTTTTTTTAACCAAAAAATATATTAAGAAATAACGGCTCGTAAACGATGCAGTATAGTATACATTACATATACAGTACCAATAGCAGTACTAGCATTTATGTGATAAAGTGTGTTGGTGAACGGAACGAAATTATATTTGCTTATATATATATATGTTTTGTATAAATTATAAGCATTGTTGTCTTTTCTTCCTCATTCTTAATTCAAAATATGTGTATATATTTCATATAGGTCGTGAACTGGTTGATTTTTAAAAGATGTAGTTCACGACCTATAGTTCGTGAACGGTACATTGAAATGAACTACGAACTGGGTCCTCAAAGTGACCGACAGTTTGCCATCGCTAATACAGTAACATATTTTTCTTACATAGTTTTCGTAGCTTTTAAAAAGTCCAGAATAGATAATTAGATAAAAAGCAGATAGATATTACGAAAGATGTCAACCGAATAAGAGTTTTCCGGTCAAGATAGTGGACAGTTGCGAAGTTGAATTGGAAAAGGGTACGGAACGGGATAAGTCTAGAAGATCGTTGGATTAAACACAACGATTTTTTCCAACTGGCGAACGTCCGCGGCTGCAAGCGTATGCGCACTCGTCTTACAGCCCTGGATCTAAAGCGTTCACATCCTCTATGGCATATCTTAGTGGTTATTGTTATCTGTGCAGCGGGTTATCGGTGCGCGGACGTTCACCAGTTGGAAAAAAAATACCTGTCCAACCCTAAAGAGATAAAACCGGTGGGTTGGCTAGCCACTCGTGTAGCGCGTGAAACTTGAGCGTGTATATATATTTTGAAATATTTCGACACAAACGCTATTTTTTTTTGGTGTAAATAAGAAATGAAGGAATATTCAATTGCACTTATCGAAGAAAAATCGGAGGGAAGCCTCTTATTTGTCGAGAATATTCGAGATCAAAAAATCGCATCGGCTGAAAGGAATATATAAAGTATTTAATGCGCTTATAAATAAACATAATCGCGTCGAAACAGATTTTTTTTTATAAATTATAGCAATCCGATTCGGCCACAAATTAATTTGACGAAATGAAATTATTTCCCCCGAACGCGAACCTATTTATTGACCAATTGGAAATAATAATGCCGATTTGATTGCGAGGTCATTATTATTCCTACATGCGATATGTATATATTTTGTAATTGTATCGTATCAAACTAGCCTGATTAATAATAATAATGATTCCGATTAATGAATACATTGTTAAAATCTGGGGAAAAAAAAACTTGGACTGCGTCGCGCTGAAATTACCAGTTAATTAATTTTATTCCCAACGACGACTACCAAATCGTAAATAAAATAGCAAATTCAGAATTTAATTAGACAATATCGATTGCATCATAGCGAACAACAATTTTAATCGAATATCCGAAGTAACAATATTTGCAATAACTAATTTCGGTATCGCGATATAAATTTAATTGCGCGAAATTGATTTCTATTTCCATGCTGCCGCATTATTATTTCTAGAATATTAAAATACCGACTGTGACAATACTTTTACACATTTTTATTAAGAACATTCAAATTTTTACGATTCTATCGGTTAATAATATTTATTACGGAATAACGATTGAAGCTTACAAAGCGATTTAATCGTTTTTAAACTTGACGTAATTTATTTAAGTAAAGGGTAATTTCAAATATTTATTATATTCATTGATTTTATAGGTATATCTACAGTGATATTTTATATATTTATTTATAATAAATTATAATATTTATATTAATATATAATTATAATTTAGGTAGGAGGGAATGGATCACGGAAGAAATAGTTGAAATGATAGAAGCAAGAAGGAAAATTAAAATTGGAAACACAGAAGCAGGACAGAAAAAATATAAGGAACTAAGGAACTTAATTAATAGGAAATGCAAGCTAGCGAAAGAAGAGTGGATAAAAGGAAATTGTGAGGATATTGAAGAGGATATGAGAAGAGGTAAAGTAGATTTGGGCTACAGGAAAATTAAGTCACATTTTTCTAAAGTAAAACCAAAGGGTAACATTATATGTGATAAGCAGGGTAAGCAACTCACAGAAAATAAGGAAAAAGCTAGAAGATGGAAGGAGTATCTTGAAGATTTATATAAAGGTAGGCAGGACATGGAGGAGCTAGAAAGTGTGGAACAGATAGATGAGGATGACTTAGGTCCTAGCATACTTAGGTCAGAGTTTCATAGAGCATTAAATGATTTACGGAATAACAAAGCAGCGGGGATTGATATGATACCAGCCGAATTAATAAAACACGCAGGGGAAAAAATGCAGGAGCGATTATACAGGTTAGTTTGTAAAATATATGAGAAGGGAGAAGTACCACAGGATTTTCAGCGTAGTAGAATAGTAACAATGCCGAAGAAAATAGGAGCTAATTTGTGTGAGAACTATAGGACCATTAGTCTACTATCACATGCATCGAAGATATTGTAAAAAATTATTTATAGGAGATTAGAAAATAAAGTAGAGGAAAGGCTAGGAGAAGATCAGTTTGGTTTTAGGAAAAACAGAGGGACGAGGGAGGCGATTTTAGCACTAAGAACGGTAGTAGAAAAAAGAAAGAGGGTAGGAAAGGTAACTTGCATAGCTTTTGTAGATTTAGAAAAGGCATTTGATAATGTAGATTGGGACATAATGTTTAGAATTTTAAAAGAAACGGGTATAGATTATAAGGATAGGAGAATAATTTTTAATTTATATAAACACCAAACTGCCTTAGTTAGAATTGAGGGGGAAGAAGAGGTAGCAAAAATAGGGAAGAGAGTTCGGCAGGGATGTACACTTTCACCGTTATTATTTAATCTATATATAGAAGATGCAATAAACAAAGTAAAAGAAGAGTATAGTGTAGGTGTGAATGTACAGGGAGAGAAAATATATATGTTGAGATTCGCCGACGATATAGCTATATTGGAAGAAAGCGAAAAGAATTTAGAAAGGGTATTGAATGGTATGCAGGCAGTATTGACTAGGGATTTTAACATGAAAATAAATATAGGTAAAACTAAAGTGATGAGGTGTGACAAAAAGGAATGCAGTAGAAAAATAAGGATCACAATAGGAGATAATAGAATCGAAGAAGTGTCAGATTTTTGTTATTTAAGCAGTAGAATCACAAAAGATAATCGAAGCAAGGTAGGTATAAAGTGTAGGATAGCACAGGGTAGGAAGGCATTCGTAGAAAAGGAACAGATTTTAAGATCAAATATTGACTTGGGTATTAGAAAAAGATTACTGAAGGTATATGTTTGGAGTGTAGCACTGTACGGGTGTGAGGCGTGGACTATAGGAAAGGAAGAGAAGCGTAGATTACAAGCATTCGAAATGTGGTGTTATAGGAGGATGATGAGGATTGGTTGGGAAGATAAAGTAACAAATGAAGCTGTACTAGAGTTAGTAGGGGAGAAGAGAAGTATTTGGAGAGTGTTACAGCGTAGGAGAGACAGATTAGTAGGGCATATTCTTAGGCATGGGGGGATTATGCAATTGATCATAGAAGGTAGAGTGGAGGGAAAGAGAGGGGTAGGTAGGCCTAGATTGGAGTATATGAGTCAGATAGTTGAAGACGTTGAGATGAATAGCTATAGGGAGATGAAGGGATTAGCTCAGGATAGATCGGCATGGCGTGCTGTTTCCAACCAATCTTTAGGATTGCGAACTCTTTAACTAACTATTATAATAAAAATATTATTGTGTTCAATTTATATATACTGAATACGCACTCTTAAGTTAGTTAATATTTTAGACTATATTGATTGACAATCAAATTGCCATCCATATTTATAATTATCATTCATTATGATTAAAAATTATATAATTTCTCCGCATACGCCGACGTCAATTTGACAATTTCTCAACGCACCATCGACTTTAACGTAATCGTTTCAAATTAATACTAATTATGTAATTATATCCAACGAGGAGAATGAATATGTAATTTTACAAATTCTAGCAACTCTATTTCTAGAATGTCGCGACTGCCTAAATCGAATCTCGTACTTCTTAAATGTAAAATAAACTTGACGATGCAACAAAATTATTGCGAAATTTTGTAAAGCTAAATTTATGTCACTGTAATATTTAGTATACCTCTTTCGGTGATAATATCGATATGTAGTCCTCGTAGATAGTTCTTGCTTTTTCTTCGACACCTTCGGCGTTCGTTTCTGCTTTTAAGTCTTCGCAAGCCATCCAGAATAAAATGTTCTCTTCGGAATACTCGCACTTAAGGAACTCGCGGAAAACCTTTCGTCCACCTTAACAAATATAAACACAATTACGTTCAGTAATTGCCAAAATCGATAATTTAACGTAATGCAATTATGGTGTGTTTTTTTGGTACTCTTTTTCACAATTCATATTGAATATGTTCCGATAAATATATGTCGACTCCTTAAAGTTTTTGATTTATTTATGCTGCGCCTTTCGAGCGACAGCTGACAAGAAAACTTGTTTAATCAGAGCTGGAAAGTTTGTCTTATTTTCTTGGAATGGGTAGGACTAGATGAAATGGACAAATGGACCAGCGTCACTGAAAGAACCAACTCGCCGATAAATAACTTTAAAGTTCCCCGAGCCACCCTTCATTTATCTTCGGCCAATTTTGTTTTCCTATTTCGTTGTGTAATCGAAATTACACGCCGAAATAAGAAAACAAATTACACGTGCAGTTCATCTATCGGGCTATTTAAATTTATTATTCAGAAGCGGACGTATTCATTCTTAATTTTACGGTCAATATCGTTGCAAATTACGACGATATTGACGTACGGTAATATTAATTCTTCTAAAATAATGAAACAGCAATTTCATTTTTTCATATATGAACTTCCTCTAGGTTTATTGTTATTTGCTTCGTCAAAATTAAGTATTACTTATATCTGACATCTTGCATACGCGAAATAACAAAATAAAAGCGTATAGAAAGACGTAGTACAAACCAAGAAATATATTGGCAAATCCTGAATTTTTGTTACAATCCACGAATAAATCTTCACCCAACAAAAATCGTAATATTATAAACTAAGCCACAAGAAACGAAGAAGCAATTGACTTTCTTCCCTTCCGTAAGTCAACAAAATGAAAACACACTGTCAAAATATTCGTTAAATCTAGCCATTGTAAAAAATACATTTTGACTACCAAGAATTAAAAAAACTTTCATACTTGCAATATCTGATGCAATATTTTATGCAATTCTTCAGTCAACTAGAAGTTATTTACGTTGAAATTTTTGCCATGTGTATTTGTAATAGATAAAATTTTGCTCGAAACAACACGAATCTGTCTACACAATTTTTTTATTACCCTATAGCTGTCTTTCCAATTACCCCGCCTTATATAACTAATAACACACTAGTCTATTTCTCTTATGCCTCATCATCTTCTTCATACAGCCCAACATTTCATACGCATTTTCTATTTTACGTTTCGCTTGTTTCCTTTTTCTCTACGCCTCACAGCCGTACATATATGCCTTTAATAATATCTTCCAAATACCTCTTCCTACTCCCGTTTTTTCTTCTATTACTCTTCGCAGCACTAAAATAGATTCTCTCGTCCTTCCTAAAATCGAATTGATCTTCCACTTCATTTTCTAACCTTCTATATAAAATCCTTAACAATACATGCAATAGTAGACTAATGATCCTCACATGAATTTTTTTTTCAATATTGCCATTGCCAGTGCGTTGGAAATTTAGTGCTACCAATTCTTCGTTATATATACCTTTAATCGATCCAAAAAACCCCAAAAAAAACAAGAACAAAGAAATCCATTTGGATTATTAACACACCGTAAAATAATTTCGTATTTCTGTTTACAGCATTTTCCACGAACAGCATTTAAACAAACGAAAACTATTCTTTATGGGAACTAAATTTTTGAAGTGCTTCGTTAAGAGGCGCGTTGAAACAAAACGTGGGTGCTTTTTTTTAAATTTATACGGTTCTAGCGGACCATATAGGCGGGAAATTAACTTACCGGCACTCCTCATTAGTCTATCGAAGGATCTGCCCCACGTACGAATCTCCTCGATCGAAATCCTGTTATTAAAAAAAAAAAACATAACTTAACTCGAGTGTACTGAAAGCTTTTTTTTTTTGGTACAGAAATAAATCGCGCATCCGGCGATCGAGCGTATTTTTATTTTATAATAGCTAATTATATTCGTGTATAGAATTAAACAAAAAAAAGCGCCTAATTGGCAGCGGGATGGTAGAAACGCGATAACAACACCGCTAAGGAAAAATCTGAATCACGATTTTATTTATATACTGACATGTGTATTTGTGTACATGTGTGTCTACATTTCGGAAATATCGATTTTACAATAAAAGCAAAGAGCCGCATCGAATACATAGGCGTATAAAGATCGTACGACTCGTAAAAATACCAGGCCGTAAGTTGCCGCACATCCAAAAATCTTCAGCAACTTCAAAAGGACACTTAAGCATTTGCTTCATCTTTCCGTAAACAGATATAGATATCAAATCAAGTCACCGTTTATAGTTTGTAGTATATATCCCTGCGCGAATAAGTGGTTCCTCCGCCACTGAATATCCATCCACATGGCAGCAGGACGAAATATATATCGGCGATGTGTGTTTTTGGGAAAGCGTGCGGCATTCGCAGCAGGAAGGTGCTTAACCGCGCTACTAGGTGGGCGCGGGGGAGGAGGAAGAGGACTGGGGATGCGGCGGAGGGAGGACGGGGAATGGTGTCCCCCCAGCAGCCCAGGCTTGCGAGCTGATGCCACTGCCGTGTGAGTCGCGCGCGCTTTGTGCATTTATTAAATGCGTTATATTTGCTTTTGATAACGCTGGCAAATAATGCTTTTTTGTCGTCATATAGGTTTTTAGAAGGAAGCTATAGAGTTGTACAAAAAAAAAAAAATGCGAAATGCGCAAGAATCGGACTGTTCAATCAATGCGTTCTATCAACATTATCGTGACTGTTAATATTTTTATTTGGTACTTTTATTGCCGGATTAATTGTTTATCTTGAGAACAAGGATTGTTAACCTTTGCCTATAACGAACACTGTTTATTTTCAGTTAATATTTAATTCGCTTCGGCGAAACTTTTGCTGTGATTTGTACTTCGAAATGTTCGCATACAATTTGATGCAGTAGTTTAATTTTTGTTATTTTTTCCGGGTGAATTCGAATTCCATTATTTTCTGTTAATATTACAATTCGCAGCTAAAATGTTGTTTACCGCTTAGGAATAATAAATTACAAAGTAGCGGCGATATTATTTATGCACGATATATCCACAAATATGATCGATCAATTTATTTTTCTGTTCCGCACGCTACTGTCGTCACTTCATCATGAGTATTTAGATATTTTTATATCAAATAGGCGCGATTTTGTGCACTATTTGCCATGTTGCTGCATCAATTACCTTCAATAGACTCCTGATATATTTCGCTTTAAAGCTTTATATTGGCTGGTATGTATATATTAGCGAATCCTTTTTAAATCACGTCTTTATTGAAAGCAAACGATTCCAAATCCTGCGAAGGACTCTACTTCAATATTTGCCATTTTTCGCAAATACTTAAATGATTTACGGAATAACAAAGCAGCGGGGATTGATATGATACCAGCCGAATTAATAAAACACGCAGGGGAAAAAATGCAGGAGCGATTATACAGGTTAGTTTGTAAAATATATGAGAAGGGAGAAGTACCACAGGATTTTCAGCGTAGTAGAATAGTAACAATGCCGAAGAAAATAGAAGCTAATTTGTGTGAGAACTATAGGACCATTAGTCTACTATCACATGCATCGAAGATATTGTTAAAGATTATTTATAGGAGATTAGAAAATTAAGTAGAGGAAAGGCTAGGAGAAGATCAGTTTGGTTTTAGGAAAAACAGAGGGACGAGAGAGGCGATTCTAGCACTAAGAACGGTAGTAGAAAAAAGAAAGAGGGTAGGAAAGGTAACTTGCATAGCTTTTGTAGATTTAGAAAAGGCATTTGATAATGTAGATTGGGACATAATGTTTAGAATTTTAAAAGAAACGGGTATAGATTATAAGGATAGGAGAATAATTTTTAATTTATATAAACACCAAACTGCCTTAGTTAGAATTGAGGGGGAAGAAGAGGTAGCAAAAATAGGGAAGGGAGTTCGGCAGGGATGTACACTCTCACCGTTATTATTTAATCTATATATAGAAGATGCAATAAACAAAGTAAAAGAAGAGTATAGTGTAGGTGTGAATGTACAGGGAGAGAAAATATATATGTTGAGATTCGCCGACGATATAGCTATATTGGAAGAAAGCGAAAAGAATTTAGAAAGGGTATTGAATGGTGTGCAGGCAGTATTGACTAGGGATTTTAACATGAAAATAAATATAGGTAAAACTAAAGTGATGAGGTGTGACAAAAAGGAATGCAGTAGAAAAATGAGGATCACAATAGGAGATAATAGAATCGAAGAAGTGTCAGATTTTTGTTATTTAGGCAGTAGAATCACAAAAGATAATCGAAGCAAGGTAGATATAAAGTGTAGGATAGCACAGGGTAGGAAGGCATTCGTAGAAAAAGAACAGATTTTAAGATCAAATATTGACTTGGGTATTAGAAAAAGATTACTGAAGGTATATGTTTGGAGTGTAGCACTGTACGGGTGTGAGGCGTGGACTATAGGAAAGGAAGAGAAGCGTAGATTAGAAGCACTTGAAATGTGGTGTTATAGGAGGATGATGAGGATTGGTTGGGAAGATAAAGTAACAAATGAAGCTGTACTAGAGTTAGTAGGGGAGAAGAGAAGTATTTGGAGAGTGTTACAGCGTAGGAGAGACAGATTAGTAGGGCATATTCTTAGGCATGGGGGGATTATGCAATTGATCATAGAAGGTAGAGTGGAGGGAAAGAGAGGGGTAGGTAGGCCTAGATTGGAGTATGTGAGTCAGATAGTTGAAGACGTTGAGATGAATAGCTATAGGGAGATGAAGGGATTAGCTCAGTATAGATCGGCATGGCGTGCTGTTTCCAACCAATCTTTAGGATTGCGGACTCTTTAACTAACTAACTCAAAAGCACACCAAACGACGATATAAGCGGCCATTATAGAAAACTTCCGCTTAAAATTTTTTATTTTTATTATTTAATTCCAGTGAATTGTTGAAAATATAAAATAATCCGTATTTATTAATTTTACGAAATAACCCGTATGTGCGATGTATTGTAATATTATTTAATGGAAGATAATTGTATTTACAATAGTATTTGTTCTCTTTTACAATTTCGCCAATTTTTTCAACTATTCTTCTACAAAAACAATATTTTTACTCCAAAACATTTTTAGAGTATATTTTCACCTAATTAGAACTTGCGCATCTATAGTACATATTTTCCAAGAAAAAATGTCGAAAAAAAAATTGTGTTGGAATTAATGGCCGCAATAAAATCATTAGCAAATACGTAGGCAAGAAGAATCATTTTTTCTATTCGAAAAAAAATCTTTTTTGCCTGCAAATTATATATTTATTCTAATTAAAGTTATAGATTATTGAATTATCAAATATTAATAGTTCTGATTGATTGAACTTCCAACGTGGACAGAAATTGAAAATTCGATAGTCTCCGAAAATATCGTTGGTGATGATTTTAAAATTGATCAATTTAATGTAGAAATTTATAAAAATACGACTAAATGTAGAAAAAAAATTCAAACAACTACCGTTGAGCTTCAGTCAGAATTATTCAAGATTTTTACAACGTCATAATTTCAACGAAGAAAAATTAATATTCCAATCTAACCATCTTTTTTTTACATTTTCATATGTATAAGGACATATAGAGGGTCCATTGTATTTTTTAAATCTGGGCAAAAGGTACAAAATACTTACAACATCTTAATTTATAGATTCGATTCTTTAAAAAAAAATCGCTCGATTTTTTTATACTGGCTCATGATGGCAAGTCCAAAAACCGATTCGAATAAACATTTCGGTAAGGACCTCGGCATTTTTATTTTACAAAAGCGTTAAAAAGGCAAAACTCGTACCGTTGTTATTATCGCGAGCAATTCCGCATGAAGGATTTCATACTTATCGCACTGGATGCGTTATGTCGCTATTAGATCGTAACAACTAGGAATATAAAACGGTCGCATTTACAATCCCGTATAATAAACTTGAACTACATCCGTCTAGATTTATCTTCTTGTGTTTATATACGAATACGCGCAACGCATATTATATAATATATGTGGAAGTTCAGTGTCGACGTATAATCCGTCTCATTAGTCTATATAGTGAGATTATTCCTGGGAAGCTTACAAGCTTATTTCACGAAACGTTCGCTACAGATTAAGGATAATTATAACATGTGATTGCTCGGCGCGTATCTTCTCCAATCAAAGCGTATTGGGACGCCATTCGGTAATGAGATACTTTCAGTTCAAGTTCCGATCAGACGCTCCAATATCCCTCCCTCAAAATTGGCGAATTTGCCCATTGTCTGAATTATCTTAATCATTTTGCATGCACCTTTCTCTTCGCCTTACTCCGCTACCTATTTATATGTAAATTTTCAACAGTAATGGATTTGGTTAATTCGTCTGTCATCAATCACAGAGATTCGCTATAAACAGCACACCAACTCCCTATAGCTATTCACACACGTCCTCCACTATCTGACTCTAATCTGAGGCCCACATACCATTTCCTTTCCTTCTACTCTACCTTATATAACTAATTGCATAATACCTAAGAATATAACCTACTAGTCTCTCCTACGTTGGAATACATTCCACCAAATGCTCACCATCCTCCTAGAAGCAAATGCTCATGTTTTACGTCTCGCCTCACACCCGTACAATGCTACACTCTACACATATGCTTTTTCTAATACCTAAGCCATTATTTGCTTTCTCTATACATTGTGCTAAAGTGCGTTTTATAATTTATGTACCTTTCTTCGAGTATCTTATATAATCCTCTGCCTAAATAACAAAATAACAAAAATCCATCTCTTCTTCAAATCTTATCATCATACGCCCCCGATTTCCTTTTTGTTACATCTCATCACGTTGGTTTTGCTTATATTAATTTTCATGTTATATACCCCCAATCATCACTACATTTAATACCTATTCTAAATTCCGCTCCCTTTCTTCTAACGTAGAAACATATTTACTCTAAATAAATTTTCACGCTTGAATGAAAAAAATATATATATATAATTCAAATTTCTACATAATATTATGTTTGTGCTTCGATTAAAAATGCGAAAAAAGAATTGTTTTGAAATAGATATTATAGCGTGTTTGTTCCCCTTCCATCGACTAGGTGTGTTTTGATTTTTTAAATATAAAACTCGGGCAATATATGTATTTTTTTGTTCTTCATAATCCTGGATATACGAACAATGTCCCGCGGTAAAATACGATAACAATTCAAGTTTATACATGGTAAACAAATAACATTTCGTATTAAGCCTCCAGATCTGTAGATTTTTATTATATTAAACATACTGTATATAACAGCAAACGGAGAGACAGACAAATACGTTTATATATCGCGTATATGGAACGTGGTCTAAAAATACGCGCACAGATTTATTCGACGATTCGTTTTCTTCTGCTATATGCCGCTAAGACCACACGTAGCCCGCTATTTTTCTTCGGAATATCGCGCTGTGCTTGTAGAAAAGTTTCGCGTCGCTGTTGCCGATTCCCATATTTTCGCATATACAAATTGCAATACGGAAGCTTTCTTCGCACATGCTTTACATAACTTAGAATTGATTTTCGCAATCATTGAACTTAATTACTAATTAATTGTTTTTTCACGTGTTTGTGTTTCGGAATATTTGATAATAATCAAATAAAAAGTGTTTATTGATAATAATCATATAAAAAAAGAGGTACTTGTGAATGACTTAATCTATTATGCGAGCAAATTGTTATCTTCTTACGTTTACTGACAATTTTCTCGTGAAGATATTTTAACGAAACATGTCGAGAATATAAATCAATTATTCAACTATTTACACAACCGTATACATTCTCCTTGATTACTAACGTCGTGTCGGACACATTGCAACAATTTGAATATATGTGTTTTTTTTTGGCGATATGTTTCTAATTACACATTCGATGATAGTTTTAGTGTACGCTGCTTCGTAAATATGTTCTTTGGTTGCTGGATATTCCGCATTAAAACTTCGCTAATATTCTCTTTGATTCACTATGAGCGATTATGTTTTGTTGGATAAATAATACATCTTCGTATCGCGCTGGCAGGTGCGAAATATATATTGCGAAAACGTCACCATGATTCAGATTCGTATCAATTAGCGCGAGATTAATATTGATTTGCAGTGTCAGATGACGTACAACCGAAAACATACACAATCGTTACAAGCGGCGACGTGTAAATGTTACGCAAAGCATAATTATCGGACTGGCATATTTTGGCATTCAATCGGGCAGAAAGGAATCCGGCCGTACTGATTCATGACATACGAAATTGCGGCAATGTAAATACGCGGGTATTATAAAATATTATAAAAAAAAAAAAAACGAAACTCACGGGGGTTCATCTTCGCAGTTGATATCCGAGCTGTTGGAATTCTTCGACGGGCCGTTTTCGTCGCTTCCTTTGCCCGGAGTTGAGCTAAACAGAAAACGACACCTACACCAACCAAATTTAGCTCCTCTTGTTTGTACAATCAAATTTGCGAAACAGCGAAGATTTGAAAGATCATTCCATCGTGTCTTTCAACTCTTCCGAGTTTATCATACCATGCAGATTTGCAGTCACTCACCAATTGCACCCGCAGCAACAGCACCAGCACAGGCAGGGCTTTGGTCTGGGCGGTGATGGTCCAGCGGCAGCATCGTCGGCCCCAGCGGTGCCACCAGTACTGCCACCGCCGCCGCCACCGTTGCTGGTCGAGTTGGCGGTTGCCGCCGCACGTTTGCCACCCCCAGATGACCTGGAGCCGCCGGACTGTTTGGCGTTGGCGCTTCCGCGTAACCGGCAGCCGGTCCCCGTGCCGCCCACACCGGCGCCCGCCGCCCCGGCTCCGCTGCCCGCGCCCGCGTTCTCCGGCACCCGCTCCGTCAAGCTACAGGACATCTGGAACACGCAGAAAGCCGCCCACAATGCACTATATCTTCGGATAATGACTGAAGAAAATATTATACTCCTCAAATACATAGAATGTACCTGGAGCATTTTTAGAGATGCCAAAAAGACGATAACAAATAAATGCTGTACATCTTAAGCTGGATGGAGAAGAGCTCTGGATCTCTCATCATCGTAGGCTTAGGTGAGTCAAACAATTAAATATAATTACTCGGTGCAAAAATTCGTTCTGTAGTATTTATAACACGCCTTTTATTAATTCAACTAAGCTATATTATTCTCTTCCAGTCGCAAACTAATTTACTACATGAAACAAAATCGTATAAAAAAATATGCATAGCATAACTAAATGCATTGTGTATATACAAAACTACCTATGTCTGATGATACAAACTACAGGGGCGTATTTTGCTGCGATTTTATCAATAACATCCTACAGGGACATGTACAATAAATTTCAGTTGACTAATCAAAGTTGCGGAAGAAGTGACAGAAAGAAAGTTGATATTGCATTGATTTCGCCAGGAATTATATAAGAATGCCCATTGATAAATCCATTTGTCGATTTGTTCATATAAATAATTTCTGATGCAAAATTTCTAACAAAATATATTTGCAAAAAATTGCAAATCAAGCACTGCATTGTTAAATAATTGCACATATCAGGCAAAAATCGTAAATCGAAGCATTCTATAGATAAACACGCATTTCGAAGACAAAACAACAATCTTTAGTGACACAACACGAATACTACAAGAATTTGAGATTGTTATATGCAATTGTATTGGTATACAGCCATCCCATTTATTTTGCGAAATGAAAATAATTTTTCAAAACTTTTGTTATTTTTTTTTGAGGGAACATAAATTGAAATTAATTCTCGTATATTTTCATACAGTATGGACTGACGCATTTATAAAATTCGCACGCTACTGGGAATGGGAGCTTCACTTTCGAAATGCGCAATGTTTGGGATTACGTTTATTGTTGTTGTTGATATTCTATCCAAATACGTGCGGAAGCGGCTTTTTTTATTTTATTGTCGTTTCGGTGAGATATGGGCTCGATACGCCATTGGATTTGTTTGATTTTACACTAAGCGAAATATTTATTCTGATTTTATTTTGAAAGAATGTATTATATATACAACCCGTTAATTGTATACACAAATACAAAGTAAATATTTCAGGGAGACGACTAACTATAATACATTGCGCGCGCGATACTTGGCAATTCAAGATACGAACGAACATTTTTCTACAAGAAAAACTGCACTTCAATTCCGATATGTATCTTAGATAATCTGAATGTACTGCGTTCTTAAGATGTTCCGTCAATTAAATGCAGGAAAGCGAATTGATGACTCGTAACAAATTGTAGTAATAATTTGTAACTAACTCATTCTTCTTCAATCATGTGATACACCAAATTTGAACGATCCATGCAATGTAATAGCAAACTGACGCTTTATATAGATTTGTACAAAAAAGGCAGTGGTTCAAAAAATTTCGTCAATGGACAAAAAAACCTATAAAAATAATATGTAACATATATAGGTACGCGGGTTAAAAAAATGAGACATTCAGTTGACAATTTTTTTGGGTACGGTCCTGTCTAAATATTTACAATGATATTATAGATTCGTGTGTACAGATAAGTGCTAAAAAGTACGGATAACGCCAATGCCCCGCTATATAAATGCAAAAACTGTACGGCGAGGCCGACGTTTTTTTTTATTTTTTTTTACTTTTATCCGAAAATGTAAGACGCATACTCGAATTGCTAAAATACAGTGTCTAATCAATGCGCTATACAGGATATAGCAAAATTACTTTCGTTTTCATATACATATCTTCAATCGCAAAAATGCTTAAACTGTAAGTTTGATTTCTTTGTTATATGTCTTGATATTTTATCGATGAATATTCAATCTTTTTTTTAAACAGCTCCTCAAATTATTATTATTTATTTATTCTATTTTATTTTATTCTATATTTTATACTATATTCCTCATTTGTTATTATTCCGAAAGAATTTTTTTTGGGGGTGAGATTTCAATTAGAAATATCTAATCAAATTGCGTTGCAATTTATTTGTTTCAAAGCAAAAATATAATAATGTGCTCGTTCGTAAATTGCGCCCTATATGTTTGTACACAGCGAATGTTTCTTTCCTATATAATCCGGCCTAAGATGCCATTGTTTTCTTCTTCCTGGACTGAATATGCCTCAAATAGGTTTCATTGTTCCGAATATCGCTGACGCGCAATTTTCATTGTACTCTGCAAGAGGTACTCCGATATGACACATCGAAATTACTCTTCTCAATGTACACCATCAACGTTTATTTTATTAAAGAGCTGCTAGACAAGTGGGAATTATTAATAAGTGCCATTTCGTTGGACATGTTTCTCTCAAATTTCTGATTGCTGTTATTGCGAAGATATATAATTAAATTTGAATTATTCACGTGCTAAATCCGCTATCTCAAGAAAGTAAAGTTCATAAATCTTTCCATAAAAACTTCCTTCGAAAACTATCACGTTCGTATATCACGAAAACTATATTCTTTATAGAATATATGATTTATTATTGTGCAAAAATTTACTATAATTAGCCTGTTGGAGTACAATTCTTTGACGAGTGCTAGTATAAATTAAAGTCGGGAAATCTGTATCGATCCTGGAAGTGGTAGCTGTGGAATTCCCGATGCTTTTTAGTTATAAGCGGCACAGCCGTTCTCTGGCTACATCTAATACAACTGTACCGCCACATCTTTGATCATCTCTCATCAAATGTGAGCCAAGAGGTCGCGTGCAATACTCTTACGTTAAGCCCGCTCTACCACCCTCATCGCCGATTAAAGCCTCTTTGGCCCCGATCCGCGGATGTAGACGGCCATCCTCAGATAACATACGCGCATACATACAAACACACCACACTACTATTGAATGAAACTCGTTCTGTGATCGGGCTTCGGGACTGACGTCATCTGTTTATCTCGCAAGTTCTAATGTGTATAGCTTTAAGGAAAACAAGCACCAACGTGATATCAGACAGTGATTCTATCCGATCGGATCTTATATTATACTAGTTTTACCTTTATCAATGGCCATGGATATGTTCACCTTTCAGACGCGTCCACGTGCTCCCGCTGGATGTGCTGCGACTCGTTCGCGCTTGTCGATGATAATAACGGGGAGGTTGATGGTGTCGGACACGGGACATCCACTATACGATCACCACTCGCACCAGACGTCCTCATAGCGCGTCACGCACCGCCCGATTCCATTGACTTAATAACGGCCACGAATATCTCTTCTTCTTAGGCTGGACGTCGACTGACGACGACATTGACATCGCGATGAATTTTATATGGCGTTCGAAGAACTAGCGCCCACTAAGACCGTAACGAAACACTCTAGCCTACACAGGAGTAGTGCTCCGATTTATCTACAGCTACAGCGTCAGCTCACGGATGTTCATAGTTGCTAAGGATTCAGGACTCGGGAGATCGCGGCGTTGATGCAGATGATTGCTGCTGCTGGTGTGGAGATGTTAGCGTTGTATTATACACGCCCCCGCGTGTATTATATGTCAGCGTGAAGGGCTTCGATCCCCCTGTTACACCCATCTTATCCCGCCAAAGATTCCCGCAGGACGACGACGATCGGATTGTATTTGACGGTGTAAGGGGGCAAGGTACGGTGCTGTACTGGTCCCGAACCGACGATGCTGTGGACTGGGGCGAGGGTGCGTGGCACTGGAACAAGGTGCTCTCAACATAACCACCGGGAACGTGACCCAGTCTTAATCACCGTCGTTGTAATCTAGATAGCGCACACGGGACCTGGATCGGGATAAGCGGCTCACACGGCGGGCGCACTCACTCGACTGACTATGTCATCCAGCCGCCAGCGATCGCAGCTACAGCTGCAGCTGCAGGATGAACTGGAACGTTGAACGTTACAACGTTACAAGCGACGACCAGCGCCAGCGTCAGCCGCGAACGGCGCTCACGTCACTAGGTTACTCCTATATTACGCATGGAACCCGGTGGCATACAAGTTGGACCTCTGCAAGCGGACCGTATGAGTCTGGTAAATGTACATGCGTGCGTGTGTGTGTGTGTGTGTGTGTGTGTGTGTGTTTGTGTGTTGTGTGTGGACTTGTACCAATTTTACATTGTGTCACACACGCACACTTGTACCGATAAGCGATATGTGGTATATGGGATATGCGATATATATGGTGTGTTTTGCCTTTGTGCGGAAGTCGGCAGATGACTGGTGAGGACGAGGGCGGCTGCGGCGGCGGCGGCCGCCGTTACAGCGAAAAATCAGAACCGTACCTAGGTCTCACATAAACAAATTCCCAACTTCGCTTCTATCCCGTCAACACGCCCCATTCTGCATTTCATTCTCTCCATCTCATAAATTTCTTTTCAGTCACGCGATGATTCATTCCGAAGGATATGACTGTAATATGGCTATACGATACCCACAATTTGATTGTGGGCATCTACAATTCAATTGACTCTTCAATTCATTCCTATCGCGATTCATTTTCATATGCATAAGCAACTGAAGTGGGCAAAATTGCCCGTTCCAAAGATGATAATAACGACGACGCTCCCATCTCCAGCTCTAATTCTGCCCAAAATTTCGACATCCACTTCATATCTTTGTGTACATGCATAGGTGTCCTCGCCTAGAATTCGTTACAGCCTTCGCCTATTCCTGCGCACGCACTTCCTCCTTTATATAAATATGCGATATGCACAGAGTAGGCTAAAGAAATGTTCGTAATTTTCTAATTCATAAATCGGTCGGTTTTGTCATTAATGACTCTTAAAACTAACAATACGATTAATATTATAATATAAAATATCACCCAAATACCGTAACAAGCATTAAGTAGCTAGATGTACATTTCAAGTGCTATGCGCCCATCTTCAATAGCACAAGCTAAAACTAAATAAAATATCTCTGTCACGATTCGTGATTGATATACTATCAATTTATTTTATTTAGTTTTATCTTGTGCTACTGAAGATGGGCGCATAGCGCTTGAAATGTATATCTAGCTACTTAAGTTACAGTATTTGGGTGATATTCTATATTAAAATTTAACACCGTAGTGATAATAAAAAATAAAAAAAACGATTAATATTATTAAATATTTTCGGTATTTGAGTTTGGAATTAATTAATACGAAACCAAGCGTGAACGTTTCATTTTGCCCGCCCTTTACAATCCTGACAGAGTTTATCGTTCCATTGCTTTGTAGTCCACGCTGAAAGCTGAAGGTTGAACGCTGAATGAACTATGTCACGTAGTATACAACAACATGTGTGCGATGTAAGGACGACAGAGCGTCGAAACGTAGCGTCGGCGTCGCATTCAACAACGCACATTGCCCCATGTCGACGACGCCGATGTCGCTCTAGTTCTAAACAATCTTTCTATCACCTTGAGTTGTATAAAATATCACCGAAAAACCGTAACACGAAGCAATTATTTGCTGGATGCGCATTTCGGAGGCTATGCCCCCATGGGCAATCCCGGTGAGTTAGGGACGTATCTTTATTTGTTATATTATTGAATATGGGGGGCATAGCCTCCGAAATGCGCATCTAGCTGATAAATGCTTTATGTTACGGTTTTCGGGTGATGTTTTATACAATTGCTTATGGGGGGATCATTTTACACGGAAAAATGATGGCGTTGTACAAATACATATTTTTTACAAAAAAAAAAACAATTTTATGTTGGATGGTGGACTAAAGAAGCTTCGCACTAGTGCTGCTCATTTCGGCAGTACGGCAACGTCGTAGAGTTATAAAGCGCGATTGAAATGCAAGAGGGTCTTCAGCGCATGTGCGATGTTAACATGTATTTCCACGTGTGATGCGAACAAAGCAAAATATTTACCGTGGAAATCGTACACACAGTACACATTACAATATACAGTGTGCTGTATAAGTCAGCGTATATAGTTCCGTGCAGATTTAGTTGTATAGTTATATATCGTATATAAAACTAGATGTTCTATATACGTAGAAATTAGGATAATTATAACAGGATTGCCGATTCGCGATTAATGTAAATAATGCGAATATGTACATGGGATCAGGAAAAGGCGCAATGATTATATAACCAATTAGTGCTTAAGATCGTATATTTCATTTTAAAATGTTCAGAAATTTCTTTTATATAAATGGTATAGATAATAAGGATAGGAGAATAATTTTTAATTTATATAAACACCAAACTGCATTAGTTAGAATTGAGGGGGAAGAAGAGGTAGCAAAAATAGGGAAGGGAGTTCGGCAGGGATGTACACTTTCACCGTTATTATTTAATCTATATATAGAAGATGCAATAAACAAAGTAAAAGAAGAGTATAGTGTAGGTGTGAATGTACAGGGAGAGAAAATATATATGTTGAGATTCTCCGACGATATAGCTATATTGGAAGAAAGCGAAAAGAATTTAGAAAGGGTATTGAATGGTATGCAGGCAGTATTGACTAGGGATTTTAACATGAAAATAAATATAGGTAAAACTAAAGTGATGAGGTGTGACAAAAAGGAATGCAGTAGAAAAATGAGGATCACAATAGGACATAATAGAATCGAAGAAGTGTCAGATTTTTGTTATTTAGGCAGTAGAATCACAAAAGATAATCGAAGCAAGGTAGATATAAAGTGTAGGATAGCACAGGGTAGGAAGGCATTCGTAGAAAAAGAACAGATTTTAAGATCAAATATTGACTTGGGTATTAGAAAAAGATTACTGAAGGTATATGTTTGGAGTGTAGCACTGTACGGGTGTGAGGCGTGGACTATAGGAAAGGAAGAGAAGCGTAGATTAGAAGCACTTGAAATGTGGTGTTATAGGAGGATGATGAGGATTGGTTGGGAAGATAAAGTAACAAATGAAGCTGTATTAGAGTTAGTAGGGGAGAAGAGAAGTATCTGGAGAGTGTTACAGCGTAGGAGAGACAGATTAGTAGGGCATATTCTTAGGCATGGGGGGATTATGCAATTGATCATAGAAGGTAGAGTGGAGGGAAAGAGAGGGGTAGGTAGGCCTAGATTGGAGTATGTGAGTCAGATAGTTGAAGACGTTGAGATGAATAGCTATAGGGAGATGAAGGGATTAGCTCAGGATAGATCGGCATGGCGTGCTGTTTCCAACCAATCCTTAGGATTGCGGACTCTTTAACTAATAAATGGTTTTCCATAAAATTGCTTGAAAAAAAATCGAATCCTAAAATAATGCGGTTTGTTTATTGAAAAATTGAAAAAAAACTGTAAATTGATTTAATTTCAAAATCCTTGTCTTTGTTTTGGAAAATGAAATACTATTGATTTACAATGGTGTGGTAATGTTAATAGATTTAAAAAAGAACTAGCTTTATATGTTTTATAGATTAATCTAAAGTACTTGCGAGGTTTAGTAAATAGGCTGATGGTTCTCCAGCATCTAGGGGATGCTTTTCCTAAACGCATTACTCAGTGAATCTTGCTGAAACTTTCATCGGATTCATAATTGCATTTCTGATCACGAAGCGTTCGTTGACAACTAATTTCTAAGCTCTAGCTATTGAATGAATGGCGCTTTTACAAAGTAGCGCACAGCTTTTTCCTAACTATTTTTCCTAACACGGACTTTCCATTCGGTCTCGTTGCTGTAATATTAAATTCAGCGTTGCTTTAAGGGCACGTTTATATAATTAAAAATAAAAGCGCGGTTCGCGGTTAAATCTCGAATTTATTCTGCGATGAATAAATTCAAGTTCATCCTGCAATTTAATTCGGTGGTATGGAAAGCAATATATTTTATTTGCACATCTACCGTCAATTTTAGTATCGTAATAGTATGCTAGGGAGATAAATTTATATCGCATCTTATTCTATCGTGAATGTTATAAACGCTCAAGCGATTTGATTTGAAAACTGCGAGTTGGATATGATCCGAAATACGCTGCAAAGTTTCATATTGTTTCGTTTAGATTTTCTTTGGTATTAAAAATGTAATTTACGTATAGAGCGCAATTAAACTTACGAAACATGCAACAATGTGTAAAATACACGAGTTTTATATTTACTAGCACATTTACTAAGGGATATCGAAACCTGACACGCCATCGCGCCATTTAAAAACCATTTGACAAAATATAAGCCCTGTTTTAACAATAATGGTCTAATAGAAACGCGTACAATATTTTTTCCGTGAATATTTATATATAAAACTAAATAAAATAAAATTTACTATTTAAACCACATTCGGTTCGCGATTAAATTAATTAAATTTACCTATCCTACCTGTGTTCCTAATACAATTTTTTTTTTTTATAAAATATCGCTTATCTTGTGGAGGAGGAGACTCCGATGAGTTAGTTTTCTCTTCGTGCAAACATTTTTTTTAACACTTCCTTTCATCATAATCGACTCGCTATATAATCCGACAAAGTTGCGCTCCGGGCGAGGAACCCGAGGTTGGTCTAAATTCGCCTTTGATTAAATCAGAACGAGAAATGCTTACCTTGCGGAGGGTGGAATTTTGTGGCGGGCGGGGGTGGTTCGTTATATCAGCGAAGCCTATATAGAATGGAGCAAGTTCGTCGACATCTTCGCCGGCGTCGCGGCGTAGTATTTAATAATCGTCATATCGATTTGGCATTAAAACGGCTGGCCGTCCTGGCACACGGAACCGGATTGATATATTCATAGACGTAGATATATATGCCTGTTGCGATTTTCTAGAAGATATTGAGCGCTAGAACAATTTTATATATTTAAAATGGCAACAGTATCGTGATCGTAACAAATGATTGCGAATGAATAACAAATAAATAAATTTCGAATTTGTGAAGGCATATTAAGTGGAAGTAGTATTGCACGGCTGTGAGGCGTGGACAATAGGAAAGGTAGAGGAACGTAGCGTTTTTGAAATGTGGTGCTTTAAGGAGATATTAATATTTTTGTGATTTGAAAACTTTCCAAGATATTATGCTTAAAATAAATGGACTAGTATACAACTAGTTATAGAAGGTAAAGCAGTGGGGAAGTAAGCGATAAATTGACGTTTCGTGAGTAAAATTTTATTGACTAACAAAATTTCAATGGTATTTTGACTGAATAATATTAAGAATTAGCTAAAATGCCTGCTAATAGTATTACTAAAAACGGGGGCTCAATTTTCACAATGGCTAGAAGTATATATCGAAAAGGCGCTGCGATTGAAATAACACTGCAATCTTCGCTAACAATTGAGAAATGTATATATAAAGATTGCATTGAGTTGGGTGATGAATTTAATACGAATTTAATGTCCGCATAAATCAAAACGCGCGCATTCTTTGAAAGAACGAACAATTCCGTATAAGATAGATGCATTTTCTGAACCTTGCGTGGTATATATTGCACGCGGACGAATAAAAAAGCATCTTCGTAGCGCTTTAAATGACCAGATGCCGCGGCATTGAGCATTGTCAAGTTCAGGTCAGCGGCGATATAAATTGGAGCGGATGAAACTCCCTGTAGACGAATTTAATTGTCGTGGCAGTGGCTGTTGCGGAGATAGTTGCGCGATCCTCGGAGCGCGAAACAGGATCGGTGCCCGAAATGTGGGGGCGTGGGGCGGCGGCCAAATTGCGTTTCTTTGAACGCGCATTGCAACACCCACGGCCACAGTCGCACGGTCCGGTCCGAATCATATTTCCTTTTATTATATCGTCAAAAAGATGAGAGCTGCGCGTGGCTTTCTGCAAAAAAGAATTTTCCTTGCGAGGAAATGCATAGAACGTCTTCCGAGGACGAGCCTCTGAACATACATGTACGCAAACATAAACAAAAATATATAAACTACCGTATCTTAAATACTCTACAGTATAGGTTTTTTTCCACACCCGACCTTCTAAACAATTTTAATTTTGTTCGCGTATTTAAATTGTCTTGTGCAAGGTTCATAACGCTCCGTAGTACTCTAATAAATTCGCGTTTTAATTTCTACCCCTACATTGTATCTCCACGAACTCTACCGCAAAAATCGTCACTTCATTTAACAATGCATCTTTCTTAATCTCAACTTTATTTCGCTTTCAGATTTATTACTTTCGGCTTACGCTGTGTGTCTCAGAAAATTCGCGTCTTCTTCATTTGACCGCGTGATATGCTTTTTGCCGACTACATAAAATAAAGTAGCTTAATAAATCGAACAGTAATTACATATTATAATAAAAAATCTGAGTTGGCTGCAGTAAATTTGCTTTCGTTGATATTTAATAATCATGGTAACAATACGCTCAAAATTGGTATTTATTAATTATTTTGCCTTTAAATGGTGGTAATAAAAATTTTTAATACGCCAAAATTGCGGACGTATCAAATTTATATATAATTTTGTTGCACCAGAGGCAATTTTGATTATAATAATTCATATATAATAAAGAATTCGTTAGTTTTGGTTCGACATAAAGGTCTATATTTTATATAAACGCGCCTCGTGGGGAAAATTATGGTGCTTTTCTAAAAAATGCATGAATCAAATGCAATTTCACCTATTTGCGTACTGCAAGATGAGAATTATGCTATATGCTTGTATGATGCTCGAGATTTACAAACGAATTTGATTGCTGATTTCAGCTTTTTCAGTAAACAAATTAGACTACCACACAATAAGCTCTTTCTAAATCATAAAATGAAAGCTAGTAGCAAGATAATTCAAGAATTATATTTCATTTGGCATTTATTAAATTATTTGTTCATTGTTCGTCTTTGACTTTTTCAATTTTTTGATTATAATATAGCAGATTTTTTTATTCTAGCGGCTGTTTTTGTTTTTTTTAATATGCGTGAAAAATAACCGATCGCAATTTGCCAAAAAAAAATCATAAATTTCTGTTATGACGATACTATATGAAGTTTTTTGAAAATCGATTGCACATATTTTTATTCTGGAATAAAAAAGGGGATTGCGATTTTCAAAATAAATCATTAATAGTAATTTTGATCATTAGTTAGTTAAAGAGTCCGCAATCCTAAAGATTGGTTGGAAACAGCACGCCATGCCGATCTATCCTGAGCTAATCCCTTCATCTCCCTATAGCTATTCATCTCAACGTCTTCAACTATCTGACTCACATACTCCAATCTAGGCCTACCTACCCCTCTCTTTCCCTCTACTCTACCTTCTATGATCAATTGCATAATCCCCCCATGCCTAAGAATATGCCCTACTAATCTGTCTCTCCTACGCTGTAACACTCTCCAAATACTTCTCTTCTCCCCTACTAACTCTAGTACAGCTTCATTTGTTACTTTATCTTCCCAACCAATCCTCATCATCCTCCTATAACACCACATTTCAAGTGCTTCTAATCTACGCTTCTCTTCCTTTCCTATAGTCCACGCCTCACACCCGTACAGTGCTACACTCCAAACATATACCTTCAGTAATCTTTTTCTAATACCCAAGTCAATATTTGATCTTAAAATCTGTTCCTTTTCTACGAATGCCTTCCTACCCTGTGCTATCCTACACTTTATACCTACCTTGCTTCGATTATCTTTTGTGATTCTACTGCCTAAATAACAAAAATCTGACACTTCTTCGATTCTATTATCTCCTATTGTGATCCTCATTTTTCTACTGCAT
This sequence comes from Leptodirus hochenwartii, assembly GCA_947310635.1. Classification (NCBI taxonomy): domain Eukaryota; kingdom Metazoa; phylum Arthropoda; class Insecta; order Coleoptera; family Leiodidae; genus Leptodirus; species Leptodirus hochenwartii. The sequence continues at coordinate 803,926 of OX371187.1, read as the reverse complement.
TCCTTTTTGTCACACCTCATCACTTTAGTTTTACCTATATTTATTTTCATGTTAAAATCCCTAGTCAATACTGCCTGCATACCATTCAATACCCTTTCTAAATTCTTTTCGCTTTCTTCCAATATAGCTATATCGTCGGCGAATCTCAGCATATATATTTTCTCTCCCTGTACATTCACACCTACACTATACTCTTCTTTTACTTTGTTTATTGCATCTTCTATATATAGATTAAATAATAACGGTGAGAGTGTACATCCCTGCCGAACTCCCTTCCCTATTTTTGCTACCTCTTCTTCCCCCTCAATTCTAACTAAGGCAGTTTGGTGTTTATATAAATTAAAAATTATTCTCCTATCCTTATAATCTATACCCGTTTCTTTTAAAATTCTAAACATTATGTCCCAATCTACATTATCAAATGCCTTTTCTAAATCTACAAAAGCTATGCAAGTTACCTTTCCTACCCTCTTTCTTTTTTCTACTACCGTTCTTAGTGTTAGAATCGCCTCTCTCGTCCCTCTGTTTTTCCTAAAACCAAACTGATCTTCTCCTAGCCTTTCCTCTACTTTATTTTCTAATCTCCTATAAATAATCTTTAACAATATCTTCGATGCATGTGATAGTAGGCTAATGGTCCTATAGTTCTCACACAAATTAGCTCCTATTTTCTTCGGCATTGTTACTATTCTACTACGCTGAAAATCATTAATAATATTTTTATTAAACAAGAAAATGTACGCCTATAATGATTTGCAAAAAATTTCATATATTCTCAATTCTATAACTGGTTCAATCCATAAATTAATTATCAGTATAATATTGGTCAATGCAATTTTTGACGGTGTCTTCAAGAAAATGCAAAGCTTTTTGGAACAAAAATAAAATAAGTGTCGGGTAATACTTTTTTTGAAGATGTCTTACGTTTCATATTTCGCTGAATATGTTCGTTCATATTGTATATAAAATCCGGAGTCGAAACGTAATAAAGATGCATCTGAATGAGTTTAACTTGCGTGTTCTGGAAACAGGAATGGATGTTTTCATTTGTGTGTCTTGTTTTTATTTCACAATTAACGCAATGGTTTTTATTGTAAACTAGTTTGCACAATAGTTCGGGTGCTTTTAATATTGAGTTATATAGTTGCTGCTTCACCGTATAATAATAATAACAATAATAAATGTCTTTATTGCGTAATTAATTACAAAAATATATCATAATACGAAAAGATATAAATTGCAACAGGCGAAATTCAACTTAAGTAAGCAAAGAAAACAGAAAATTTTAGAGTTGTTCTTCCACTTTGCGTTGCTGTGCAAGTGCACAAGATAATCTTCAATTCTGGAGCAATATAAAAATAGATGGCGACTGAGGTGGCCGTCCATTTTTGTCCGTGTCTTTCTGCGCTGATTTGATTCTAGGAAAATTTCGAGAAAATGTTCAGAGATACAGATTAAATGCCCGAAGTAAATAACGCTTCTTGACAGGATACTATTCAATATTACTTGGAACTTCAGATTCGAAACTATCTTAAAAATTTCAGCATCCAATTATATGGATTTAAAAATTATCATTTATCATTTTGTATCGGGAAAAATATTTTCTTTTTTTTAGTTAAGTTAATATTTTTAAATTTGATAGTTTTAAAATATTTTTTTAGACATACTTTGTAATACTTACCGTTTTTAAATGTTTAAAAAATACAATTAATTCTTTAAAATAATATTACTAAGTGAAAATTAATTGTACACAATTTTTATAGATATACATCAGGAATCAGATCTTCATTACATAAAAAAAATATTTCCATTCCATTATTTTATAATACGATGTTGTTTTAAAATAGGCTGATTATAATCTTCGTTTTTATAGAATATCACCAAAATAGCTAAATGCTCTTTTCGAAGGCTATGGCTCCCATCTTCAGTAGCATAACATAAAAAGCATGAAATACCTAGCAAATTTTTAGCAAAATTCAGTAGCACAACATAGAAAGCTGAAATACCTAGCAAATATTCTTATTGCGATTTTCCTAGATTTGACTAGATTTTCCCTTAATTACTTAACAACTATTAAAATGACCTTAATCCATTTGTTCTTAATAGCCCATTGATTCTTCGAATGCACATCAATCTTTAACGGCTGAATGAAAATCCCTAAAATTACACCATCAAAATTGGATTGACGTGGACTTTGTAGTGTGTAATTCTCGTTGGCTCTTTCTTTTTGTACCGAATCCAGCTCCATACCACAACGGTTGATATAATGTGATGTACGTGCATGAAAGAGCGTAGGTTCCCATTCCAACAACGCCGCGCTCTTCTGCACGGGCCTCGAGAGTGTGCTAGCGCGAGCTTAACCTCTTTCAACTCTTAACTTCGCCAGCCAACTCTCTGCTCGTATCAATGTTGATTTAGCACCGCACGTTACGATTTTAACGAATATTCGTCACATTTTCAATTACTCACACCGAAACTATTGCTCACAATTTTATACCCGACTAAAAGGCATTGTCCTTTACCTTCATTGGTTTCAAAACAGCTTTTGACGTGAGAAATTGTTGCGACAAATTTTACACAAAACGTTGTTTTAGACACCCTGAAACGAGAAATTAAAAAATATATATTTCATATCTATCCACATTTTATATCCACTTTACTTCGATTATCCCAGTATAATTCTACTTCCTGGATAACAAAAATTGTAATGCTTCTTCTATTCTATCATCTCCTATTCTAATCGTCATCTTTCACTTGCATTCCATCTTGATACTAGCGATGGTAAACTTTGAGAACCTAGTTCGTAGTTTACAGTTCATTTCAATGTACCGTTCACGAACTATAGGTCGTGAACTACTAACATCTTTTAAAAATGAACTAGTTCACGACCTATATGAAAAACATGCACATTCTGAAAATAATCTCTTTTTTTCTCAATATAAAAATATTAGATAGTAAAAAATAAATAAATTGAAATATTTCAATACTTATTTTGATTTAAGAATGAGCAAGAAAAAACAAAAATGTTTATAATTTATACAAAACATATATATATATATAAGGAAATATAATTTCGTTCCGTTCACTAACACACTTTATCACATAAATGTTAGTTCTGCTGTTGGTGCTGTATATGTAATGTATACTATACTGCATTGTTTACGAGCCGTTGTGATTCATGAACGGTTTAGTACACGACGGGTTCAGGACCTAGTACAAGTACATCAATACGTACATCAATTCACCATGTAGTTCATAGTTCACGAACTAGGTCATAGTGTAAAACATCGTCACCACAGTACGCCCGTCATTTGATTGAACCGTTCAAAGTGAACTACACATCGCTACTTGACACACCTCATCACTTTGATTTCGCTTATATCTATTATGTTATAAATAGTACTTCCTGCGTACCATTTTATACCTGTACTAAATTCTGTTCCCTTCTAAGATTATGAACCTCAACGTGTCTATTTCTTCTCCCTTAATTTTCACGCCTATACATTACACATGGTGTATTCACATTATTGTGAGGTATCAATAAAACGATTGCGATAGGTGCAGAAAAATAAACAAATAAAAAAGAAAATAAACCAAAGTACGTTTAAATAATGGAACGTTGTAATTACGCACAGCGCTATGTGAAGTTTCACCCTAGCTAATATATTGCACTGTCCGAGCAATAAAGGGTAAAACAGGCAAGAGCAGTTTTTAATCTGTTCCCAAAGCAGACCCGTTCTTCCATCGTGTTCCACCGATCTATGCCCGGCAATATTCTTTATACTGGCCGCGCGTACCAGAAGGTCTTTTGTATTTGTATGCACAGGTACGCGACGCACTAATTGCAAATCGTTTCCACGTGGTACGCTTCTTTTTGCGGGAACTAGTGTCGGGTGGAATTGGCAATTTTGAAAGGGGCGACTTCGCTTTATTATTGGTTATTTTAAGAGATTTATCGTAGTGGATAGTGCGGTAGCCATTTAGCGCGTTGATATAAATGAGAGTTGTCACATTTTCGGTAACCCGATAGGGTGCGAATATTTGAACATGATTGATTGCGACGTTTTCGTCTGTCTAGAAGACCCTTTTCGCCGCTAACAATGACTGATGTCTGCCCACCTGACGTTTGAACGTATTAGCATATGCCAGTGCGAATATCATGGATTCCCGAGGGATCCCATATAGGAAAAATATATATTCTTCGAACAGGGACAATTTTTAATTAATAATGTCCTATATATACAACAAGTCATATATATATAACTGCATTTTTACCCACTTTCGTGTAAGAAAATATATCATTTTCAGATTTCTTGCGATTTGTATGGAAATGTTTATCCTACAGCAAATATGCTGTAATTTTTCACTTGTCAGTTTATTTGCGATATCTATCGAACTAGCGATGGCAAACTGTAGGTCACTTTGAGAACCTAGTTGGAAGTTCATAGTTCATTTCAATGTACCGTTCACGAACTATAGGTCGTGAACTACGAACATCTTTTAAAAATGAACTAGTTCACCTGCTATATGAAATACATGCACATAATGAAAATAATCTCTCTTTTTTTATTGCTATAAGATTTAGTTGTTTATTTTTGCATTATTGCAAAAAAATGCTATGGCATGACATATTTAAGAACATATTTAATCTTGCGAATATATTAATTATATTATTCCAAATGAAATCTGATACCAACATATAAATTGTGACTCAGCTCGGCAATGGTGTTGTTGCAAAATTACATCGAGTTTCCTATTTCGTTCCGTTCACCAACACACTTTATCACTAAATAAATGTTAGCACTGTATATGTAATGTATACTATACTGCATCGTTTACGAGTCGTTGTGATTCATAAACGGTTTAGTACACGACGGGTTCAGGACCTAGTACAAGTACATAGATACGAACCATGTAGTTCATAGTTCACGAACTAGGTTATTGTGACATATAGGTCGTTACAAAACATCGTCACAGTACGCCCGTCATTTGATTGAACCGTTCAGAGTGAATTACACATCGCTATATCAAACTGTTACTCCTACACAGTGGCGGTTCCTTATGCAGGCTGCAGGGCCGCGCGCCCCTCCTGAACATTGAGCGCATCACCGTAGATATATAATTGTATTGCGATATTTTATCTCGGCATTATTTTTCCTAAAAGATAAAGCTTACGCCGCGAACATACCTAACACTCATGACTCAACACGATATGGCAGCTAGTAAGTACCAGTCAAATGCATATGCCCTATCTGTTGGAAGCGCTAGAGTTAGAGCGACGGTATGTAGTATAGCTATATAGCTATACTGCATATACTTGGCAATATAGCTATATCGTTAATATGTAGTACATATTCCAGCGTCACCCAGCCACACAGTACAGGTTAAATGCATATGCACTCATCTCACTCTATTGCAAGCAATAGGTGAGAGCGACCGTATGCAGTATGGCTTCTCAATTTCTTCGGTCCGCTTGTACTATATTACGACTAGTGTGTAACATTCCAGCGGCTTTCGTCGAGTCATAGCAACGTGACGTCACGCTGCTTGTACAGCGAGAATATATATCGTTGTTTACGCTATTCTGGGCTACGATTCTTTAGCGTTCTAACAGAGAAGCCTAGTAGTAAACAGTAAAATTGATATAGATATAGTTGCATTGTTCTGTGTGGTTACGTATGTACGATTTTGCCACGTGTTTCTCCAAGAATATATTTAATAGAAATAATTTAATAAAAACGAATAGTGTTAGTTATTTATTGAAAATAGAGTTTTGTAGACTTTCTCTTCTGGATAAAGTAAAAAGTAAAGAATTAGGTAGGCCATTGCCTGATTTAAATTTATCGCAAACTTGTGCAAGGAGTGCTCAAAACCGGACATTTACGCGGCGTTTTACAAGAGACATTTACAAAAAAAATTATAATATAAGGACAGATTCTCATATCGCGGCCATCTACAAGCCGCTGACATATTTAACACGAAATCGATGCCAACATTTTCTAAACAATTTCTAGTAGACCTTTTGGAAACCGTGTGTCATGCGTATCCATTTTTGAATAAAACCAGATTAAAAACAGAATTAGAAGTCATTTACTCGCGTCCAGATTTTTATCAAGTAATTGGAGCCACAAATTTTCTTTCATTATTGCTACAAAATAATCTCAGCGAAACGTTCCCGGAAACTATAAAAATACTTAAAATTATTTTAACAACCCCGAAACAACCTCGGCTTAATCAGAGCGTTGTTTTTCAACACTTAAAAGAATCAAGATTTTTTTGCGAAATGCTATGGGTAATGATCGTTTAAACGCGTTGGCGTAGATATGTATTAATAAAAATGTGGTGCGAGATATTTACAATTTTAACGAAAAAGTTTTGGCAAAGTTTATATCAATGAAAGATAGAAGAATGGAATTCACTTAAAAGAAATGAATGAATTTAATCATTTTGCATCCATTTTAGGTAAGATTTCTCACTAGTGTGTTAAATGCGCCCCTCCTGATTGAAATGCCACTGCTCCTACAACAAAACTAATTGCTGATTTACAATCCTGAAATCATTTTCTACTAGGTAAAAGTTTCGACTTACTCAATTCATGGAGTTGAAATAAAATTGGGAATTTTAACACTGGAAGTTTATATGAAAATGAAGTCTATCTACAATTTTCAATTTTGAATAAGCTGTATATTTCGAAATATTGATCTCACACCAAAACCACTTGCAGATTGTAAATTCTATTATAAAGTTAAATCCTATTATAAATAATAATATAGTTAAATCCAATTATAAAATATCGCGTCATGTCACAAGCAAACAAATGTCGCGGATACTTTTGTGGTCTAATTTTATTATACCGTGCTTAACGTATTTTTTGTTTCATGTTTTAAGTATGCGTGTCCAACCGAAATTTCTTCCGACATTCTTATTATCAAAGAAAATGGATAGAGGTAACCGTAGATTGTTGACCTTAAAACTTAATTATTATTATTTCGTTCCGATATGCATATACAATATTATTATAAAAAAAATTATTTCAAAAATAAATAATCTTTTTAAATGCACATTTCGAAAGTTGAACTTCTATTGACAGTGGTGCAACAATTAAACAAATATTTCACTTCTGTCACGTATTGAGGTTACTAGTAATTGTATTTTAAAAAAGTATTAGTTACAATTTACGACTTTCAGACATTTTCGACTCTTTTATTTTCTCTAAAATCTAAAATTAAAAATTGCTTGGCTAGGGTGATAATAAAATCGCTGAAATTCGTCCAGAGGCGGCACACGAATAATTATTCGCTAGCGTTAAACAAAAACAGATAAAAGCATGTTTTATTATATATAATAAAATAAAAAATTATATATAGAATATCAAATGCAACTGCGCTCAATTCAAAAATCTGTATGTTTTGTAATATTTATCTCCCATCAAAACCACTTGCAAATTCTAAATCCTTGGATTACTATTAGAAAATATGAAAATTTTACCAAAAAAATTCTTTTTCAACGTTAAGTTTTTTTTAATGATATCTGCAAACAATTTATGCCACAGCAAACCTGAAATCATTTTCTCTTAGAAAATGTCCCTTTTATCTCAATCATTTTATCACATACATACAAAACTAAAATTCTTTACATGAAATGCCTCAATTTAAACAATCTGTATCTTTACAACAATTCATAGTACAGCCAAGCCGCTATTTCCATATATAATAAAAAAAAGCTAATGTAAAGTTGAAATTCATTAAAATTCATTGCAATCGGTTCATAAGCCACTCGTCATTAACGCATTTCCTTATTCGTTTTGCCAGGTGTAAAGAACTTCGCTGTATCTGTTCAACAATTGGATTTGACAACCGCTGAAGCCGCTTTACATTTTGAACATACTCATCAGAAGAACACGCTTATTATCGGCACCGATTGATTTGTTCTCTTCTGGAATCGCACACTAAAGCCGCTTATATGCAATGGTGCAATCTATAGCGGTCGCTATTAAGACAGAGCCATTGTTGACGGTATCAATAACAAGCACTAAGCGAGCGTTATTGCTTCGTCGGTGCGTATGTCCATGCGGTGGTTGGAAGTATCCGGTAGTAGCCTCTGAGGCTCGGAGCAACTCCTTGCCTCAGCTGCAGCAACCATCATGCCTGGAGCCGCTTGCGATCCTGTGCTGTTGCTGTCGCGGTCCTTCGCCGACTGTATGTAGAATACTACTGGTACGCTAGGGTGGGTCGGCAGGCGCTGAGGGTGAATCTGAAGAGGGATGACGAACAACTTCCACTTGCCGTTTGCCGTGGTGGGGGCCATCACACCACTATCCGATAATATTACAGTATATCCACCAATTTCGGTAAGAACACCAAAAAAAAAGACATTTCTCACAATCATTTATGAAACATTGCAAAGATTTAAGTACTCTTTGTTTTGAAAAGTTACGAATTTGCTTGATCACTGTTTACCATGTCCGCATTAGAGTATAAAAAAAATTTCAAACACCTCACTGTAGAATCTTTTGGGCTCTTTTTTTTTGTTGTACAATATCTATCGCATTATTAGCTGCCTTCATATATATATATATATATATACAAATCTTAAGATGGATTTATATTTTGACAAAATTAAGAGTGTTCGTTCTGTTAGAAATAACATTAGGGTAGTTTCTTGCCAGTAAAGTCCCTACAGTAGCCACCCCACTAGATCGGGTACATGTATTTGTGTGCATGTGTGTGTATGTGCAAAGAGTGTGTGGGAGTTTTGTGAGGGGTTGCGGCGTCCTCGCGCGTAGCATGGACTCAACGTATTTATGCCGGGGGGTAGTATTATGATACATGCTGATTCACGCTCGAAACTCACTCAAGAGCTTGCAATCACAATTTTCAGTCACAATTTTTATTCGTCAAGCACATTTTCAAAACGTTCGTTTTAAAACTGTCACGCTACTAATTTGGAGGATGGAATTTATACAATTTTGTTATTTATTGAACTTTGAATTTAATTTTTACTGCGTATTTTTTTAGTTTAACCAATCGCCCGAAACTTGGACGGACGGACGTACGACCCCCGATGGGGGCATAGCCTTCTTTCACTTACGGGAATTGGTATTGATATTCCATACAAGCCGAGTGTATCTGTTTTATAGTTGGTAATCTGCATATTTTTTGTGCCAATTATTTTGCTAGTGATAATAGAGGCATGACCCTCGAAATGCGTATCCAGATTTTAAATGCCTTGAGTTGCGGTTATTTATTTTATGAATTAACAGATTTGGTGTTTCTCTAAGTTTTTTTAGGACACAGCCACAAATAATGACTACCGGTGATTGAGCTATTGAAGCCAGGGTGTAAATCACCCTGTATGGCAGGGTGAATATTCTACTATCCACCTACTACCGCTTCACCACAACGAAGGGGACGCTAGCTGGGAAACGCGGTGGTAATGGAAGAATGGTAGGGGAACTGAGAGCGTGGGTGCGGAGAGGTCGAGAGGGTGGCTCGGTGGATTACTTGGCTACCCTCCATGCCTCCAGTAGGCCCCGGCCGGCTCACCACCACCAGTATGGGTGGGTCAGATATCTCAAACAGACACTGCACACATGTGTGTCTTCATGTTGTTGCCAAGTAACAATCCGAATTTCTTCTTAAAAATCGCATCGCAGATTCGTTCCTGTTTACGTTATCGTCACGTTCGTAGTGTATATGGGAAATCCGTTACATTTAAGGGTTGAAAAATATCGAAGCGGTAAAGTTTAATCTAGTTATATTCCGTATGTGGGAGTATAATAGTGTGCGAGTTCGGTTCATATATGAGAGCAAGTGACGTGGGTAAAAAGAGAAGTTTGAGGAGATTAGAAGAGGGTGGCGAATGGCGACCCTATGCCACCCTATATCTTAATACTACACACGCACGCATATAGCGTTGCATTCCCTCTGTTTCGAGCGAGGTATCTTCTGATACCGGTTCTGCCAAAGAACGAACTCAGGAGTGTTAAAGCACCCCCCCAGAAGTTCGCGTTGGCGAGCGGTCCAATATCGCGTATCACCGTATTCGCTACATGTTGTGCACAACAAACGTGAACGTGATATATTGCGAGATGTAGTTCTGGACGTAGGTAGATGAAAAATGTCAACTACACGGTAATTGGACGTGATTCCCGATGCACGAGCGTAACTAATGTTATGGCTAATTTACAACTGTTTATTCACGTAATCGTGCACGAAAGGATTATAATAAATAATAAAAATATGGGCAACGGTGTTATCGTTGCTCGCAATTAAACCCTAGCAATTTCGTTGTTGGTCGTCTCTTCGGTCGTTCGTCGCGATTGTCGATAAACTTACCCAGGGCAGTATTAACGGCAGTAATAAACCGCCCACGCGTATTCTTGTGGGTGTAAGGAGAGGAATGCAGTCTCGCGCAATTTCAATCGGCGATGTCAACGGTGCAACAATATTTAATCAACATTTATTATCGGTAATTACTATCGGTCGATTATAATTATTTGAAATCGAAAATTTTCGATTTCCATGTTAAAAAATCGCATACGCGAATAAGTATAATATTATTGCTATCCAGCAATCAAACCATAGAAGAACTGAATCTAAATTTTCTAGAATCTAATTTTGCTTAACTTCTGGTAATTAAAATACCATCCCTAGTACATAAGTGCAAAATTAGTGAATTTTTTTCTATGATTTAATTTGTATCATTTCCATTATTCTTGTAAATAGATACAAAGGGAATAATACGGAAACAATCATTGAGGGGTACGCGGCCGGGTTGACGTTGGCGACAACGTTGCCTGGACCACCCTCAGCTGCACCAATATCCGGCCTCTGGCTCACAGATATAATCGGTTGCACAGCATGGAAGTAGCGATGCCCATGTCTGGCACAGCAATGGACTGCTACGAGGACATGTTTAAAGAAATCACGCGCAAACTGTATGGGGAGGACGGTTTACCCGATCTGACTGGAAGTACCGGTGGTGGCGGTGCTATCGGTGCTAACGCCACCACCAATAATGCCAACTCCGAACGCACCTCCCATGGCTTAACAGCTATAGATTACGATGTGGAAGGTACAAAAATAGTGAATTAATTTTTTTTAATGCCTATTGAAAATTTACTGTTGAAATTTTGTATTAGGATATATCAATCATCGTTATTATTAATTGTAAGACATTAATTTTTCATTTATATGCTTACGATGTCCAGCTGTTATATGTATAATTTTAGGCGGTAGTGGACCTACATTAAAACCCGAGGAACACCTGACAGCTTTTGGATTAGCAGCGCTGATGCAGAATGGTTTCCCAGGTGCGGCAGCTGCTGGCATACTGAATACAGCGCCATTCCATCATCATCACCATCATCATCACGCTACCACCCACCACTTACAACAGCAACAGGCTCTACACACATCCACCGCAAATACCAATACGAACAATCATCATAATAACACTTCGCCAATTTCCAATGGTCCTAAACAACAACAAAATCCCAGCGCAAATAGTCAGCAGCAACAACAGCAAAACTACGAGGACAAATGGATCATCAGCGAGGACAGCATCCCGTGGACACAATCAAAAATTGCCACGTACAATCCCGCGCAAAAGTTGTTCCGCTGCGCAGAATGCGATTGCGTGGGCTATTTGCCCAGAGTTGCGGAACATTGGCTGGGCACGCATTCCAATTTGCGGGTATTTCAATGTCCTCAATGTCCGTACGAAAGCGCATGGGCTAGATGCGTACGAATGCATCTAACGCGACAGCATAACATCAATATTGAAGATGCCACTGATGCTTTGTTGAAAAATAATCCAGTTTTGCAAGAAGTGACGCGATATCTACAAAGGCTCAAGTCCCGTTTGGAAACGAATTGTTCTAAGCCGCATTCCAGCGAGGAAAGTTATCATGGTCTGCACCAACAACAGCAACAACCTGCAAATACCACTCCTGTGTCTACTGGTAGACCAAATGGAAATATTACAACTCCTGCTGCGAATGAATCAAATGGTAATCTTTTTTTTTTTATAATACCGATTTTTTAAAAATCTTATCATGAATGCATTTATCTCAGGTAAAAGGTACAGTTGCACTTACTGTCCGTACGCAACAGATAGAAGAGATCTCTTCACAAGACACGAGAACATCCATCGAGAAGAAAAGCCTTTTCAATGTTACGTGTGTCAAAAGCAATTCAATAGAGCCGACCATGTAAAGAAACACTTCCTACGTATGCATAGAGAGCATCCGTATGATTTGAATCGTATACGTAGACATCCACCTAAGAATGCCTCTGGCATGTCGTACTACCAGAAATATAATAACAATGGAAATGCTTCGGGAACGGGAAACAACGGTACAGGGAACGGGAATAACGGTGTCGCTACCACGTCGTCTCAGGAACAAGCCCCGCAACTAACAGCAGCACCAGTCTCCGTGCCACCTCCCCTGCCTATTCCAGTATCATCTGTTCCAGTTGCCATCCCGGAGGCTTATCACAACTCGGCAATCTCAATACCCAACACATTCAATACCGTGAATAGGAACAACGTGACGAAAGCGTCAGCATCGCATCCAACCGAAACACCGAAGGCGACAAAGTCCAACCCCAACAATAAGTCGTCCAAGAAGAAAAGCGAAAAGCGATTCTCCTGCTGCTACTGTTCGTGGTCTGGCGTGGACAATTGGTGCCTTAAGCGTCACATGAATACGCACCTGAAACCATTTGTATGCGCCTTGTGCGATTACAAAGCCGCCCGATCTGAGCGGTTGGCTACGCACGTCCTTAAAGTGCACAACAAACGCGCTTGCGGCAAGTGCAACTACTTGGCTGAGAACAGTACGCAACTTATGGTTCATCAACAAGAAAACCAGTAAGGCTTTAGTTAATTAGTAACTAATACCCTCGATAACCAATTGCCCGATACCCCCAAGTCCTACTAGTCTACGCTGTAATGCCTTTCAAATGATTCTCTTTTCCTCTAATAACTCTTGCCGCGTTTTCATTGATACGTGTGAATTTAGAGAAAGTACTTCATTTAGTATAGTTTAGTACACTTCATTACGAATATATCTACCTCAACAAACAAAGTGGCGTTTGCTATCATTTCAAGCGTTTCACTTATAATTCAAGTAAGCGATACACTCGATTTTCTTCTGAGATAAGCAACGTTCAATTATGCAATTCTATCGAATGATGGAATCTTTCAGCTACATAAGTATATAACGGAACCTGCTATTTTATTCCGCAGTTGTACTCCAGCATATATGTAATAAAAATTTGACGCCCTCCCAAAGATAATCAAGTTGCTTTTCCTACATTCATCATTTCTTCTGTTACTCTTTTTCACTCAAAAATAGTCCCTTTCATCCCTATGTTTTTCCTTAAATCGAGTCGTTGCATTCGAATCTTAGAAGCATACGATAATACTGTAGTAGTGAATTTATTTGTTACATGGACATAAAGTATGTTTTCCTCTTTTAGTCCTAGCAACAGGAATGCTTCACAATCAAGTAGTAACGTGCTTAGAAACACAACATTTGCAAATTCTATATCCTCGACGACTTCAACTTTAAGGTAGGTTATTTATATGCTCGTATTTTGTGCGAACTATTCTTTAATATAATTGGTGTTTGCGATGCAGCCAGCAATCTGGCGTAAAGGTGGAGGCGCCAAATTCAGTGGGTAATATGACGTCCGCAACTGGCGCATCAACTGCATCCATGTTGCACAATAATCGACTGGCGCAGACATGGAAATCTCACAATAATTCCAATAGTACCAGCATAAACCCAAACCTGAGCCAGCATGGAGACCAGACTCATCAGGGCCATTTAGGGGCCCAAAATGGGCACCAGAATCATCATAGTGGCCATGGCCACCACCATCACCACCATGGTCCTAAACAGCACGGTGCCGCTCGCCTCTTCAACTATATGGAGGCGAGCGACGGCTCGGAGAACGAATGCGATTCTCCACGTGGCCCGCCTTCAGCCGCTGGCGCAGCAACTGAAGAGATCGCCCGACTCTCCCATCGCATCGAGTCGGATTTTCCTGAAGCGGGAGATGTAGGAACAGCAAATAGCAACCTCCATCACCATCATCACCAGCAGAACAACTGCCATTCCGGTATAAGAATAGTTTTGCAATAACATTGGCAATATTGTTTTAAAATTAACTCCATTTACTATTGGAAATAAAATTTCCATATTAGTAGATGGTTTGCATCGTCAACAACAACAGCACCACCACCAGCAAAATGATCTGATGCTGCCTCCACATCAACAGCAGCATCAGCAGCAGCAGCAGCAGCATCTACAACATCAGTACGCGCTTGAAGAAGATGATGATGGTCTGATGGAGGAGCCGGAACTGCCGTTGTTCGTGTGCCGACAGTGCGGCTGCGAGTTCGAAGACGACGGCTCGCTAGAAACGCACAGTCTGGTGCACCGCTGCCAGAACAACAATTCGACATCTCCCGCGAAACCAAACAACAATCTGTTGACGCAGCACGACTTCAGCAACGACTGCATCAAAGAAAACATCAATCCGAACTATACGTGCCAGTACTGCGATCTAACGTTCGCTAGTCAAGCGTCCATCATCATTCATATGCAGACGCACACGACGCTTACTCAATGGGGCATGCACTCCTCCGACCGCCAGGAGATGCTCAACAAGCAACGGTCGCGCAAACAAAGCCAACCCCGCAAATTATCTGCCCTAGAGGCGAGCGAAAACCGCACGAAGCAGCGCAAGCTCGAATTGTACCGTCAAACCACGCGCAGATTCCACTTCCGTTGTTACAAGTGCAAGACCATCAGTAAGGAGTTCAGTTCGTTAGCAAGTTTTATAGTACACAAGTATTACTTCCACGGAAGCCAGCGTCAGTTCCAGTGCGAACACTGTCCGCAGCGGTTTCGACATAAGTACCAGATGGTAATACACGGCGCCAAGGTGCACGTACCGAGCCAAGGTGCAGATCCGTCGCGATCGGATATCGCAGATACGGTGGACGCCACGCACAAAATTGCGATGGCTTATTTCGACCATAGTTCGGGAACAGTGAACGGACATATGCCCATAGTTATACCAACATTTCCGCCAAACTAATCACTTCAACGCGAATAATGCCGCAGATTAACAAGAAATACGCCGGGGTACGACAAAACCAGATATATGTAATTTACCGGTATTTATATTTCACGCAACTAACTTAACTACCAAATTATTAATTCCACAGGAGAATCACATGCAGATTTAGAATACCGCGATGTTGTCATATTGGTGTAAATATACTAAGAAAACATTTTTTATATGAAAACAAAATTGCGAATTTTAACATTGAACATCGATTAAAACTTTCTAACTGTTAACTGGAGATTCCAAAAAGATTCCAAACCATAAAAAAAAAATCGAAAATATTTGGGTAGCCATCGCCCTTTTGCAATTTTCAGATTTCTGTTGATATCTACCAAACTGTTAGGCCTACAGTAAATGTTTTTGCGCTTCATAATCTCGAAATCATTTCTTATTAGAATATCGCTCATTCAATCATTTCATTGCTTAAAAATTTTATTGTGGGAAGCGCGTTTAATATTTTGAAACTAACATTGCTGTACACCATCAAAATATTTTTTGGTAATTGGTATTTACAACGCGCATATGTCTGGCTTTGCTATAACCGTCTTATTTTTATGTTTAAATGTGAATTGCAATTCAATAAAGTTCAAATATTTAGTTGCTAAGATTCGTATTCAACAAAATGATTCTTAGCATAAAAAATGCGAATGGAATATAGTTTTTCTTTGTCAAAATAGATACGGCAATATGCGTGAATACAATAGAAAAAGTTTATTAGTTGGCATAAAACGTCCTATATTTTTGGAATAAATGTATTTCTTGTATAATAATTTGCGAAATACAAGATAATTGATCACAGAGCTCGATGAAAGAAAACTAACCAGGCTGTAGACAGTCATTGGCATATATATAGCAAACTAATAGATTTTTACTCAAAAGGATAAGGCTATTTTTGGAAAGTACTAATTACTAGATTATATATACTAAAAAACTAAAATAAAATAGTAGATTATATTGATTCTATTAACACACAAAATGCAAATACAGATACACTTCAGAAATATTTAATATATTTGAACAAACTGGTCAATGTCAACGTTTTCTTTCCGCCAAGAAGTAATAATTGTCATAACAAGCCCAACTGTTGCGAGTAGCAAAACGTTCGAATCTTTAAACGATGATACAATTTTAAGTGCACTCTGAAGTGTTATCTGAATGGTTTCTAAAGGAAATGTTTGATAAGTGACCTTCAGAATAAAAAGATATGTTTTATTTCTTTTGCGTTTGTAGTTTGTCCATATCGCTATATTTTTCTAAGTGAATAAATGTACATGACTAATCTGTTTTATTTTTAAATTTAAGTTAAAATATTCGCTTATTTTTCGAATAGGCATATTGATTTATTGTATCTATGTAATGTTATATATTTTGTGCAATAACTTGTGATTTTGACGCGGAAGAGCGTTCAGTGTTTATTTTATTTTTTATTCAATATTGCTTATTACTTAAGTTGTTATGTATTAAGTTTTCGCACTATTTTAATTTTAAATACTACATTGCCATCCTTGCAAATAATTATGAAAACGCTTCTCGTACATTACATCAAATATTACTCCATACCAAAGCACCTGCAAAATCGCGTAATTTCTTTTGTAATCATGGTAATACTATATTATATGGTTATCGTCTTGTACTATGTTTTAAGCTGTGTATTTTGTAAACTGTATGTATGAAAATATAATTTAACCTAATATAATATTATCTTAATATTCTTCTTATAACGGTTATATTCTTCTTAAAAACTGTAATTTAATTAATTTAGTTAGGACCATTTATAGTCGTTCTAGCCTATTTTCGGAATTTTTTAATTCATCGCGAAAATCGACGATTTTTCCATAGCTTTTCCTTAGCTGTAGAAGCAGCATGACGTCACGTTGTCCTAGCAACCCGGGCCACTGGTTTGTATGCGACCAAATGAAACAGATGATGTACTGCATACGGTCGCTCTCACTCTACTACTTGCAATAGATAGGATGAGTGCATATGCATTTAACTCATCTTGCTAGCTGCCATACCGTATTGAGTGCTATCGCAACGCAAGCTTTATCTTTTAGGAAAAATAATGCCGAGATAAAATATCGCAATACAATTATATATCTAAAGCTATATATCTAACTTATATATCAAAAATATATCTAACAAATTTGTATTTCTGTACAATTTCGATACAATTGTATAGAACATATCAAACGAAAGAAATGATATAAAGCGTAGTTTTGTGTTCATACCAATTATTAACTTACATATTATTACGCTGATAATAATTTTGAGCTTATAAACGGAAATCTGTATAATATACATACTCAGTACTGTTCTTTAGAATATAAAAGCAATATAATCACTTACTATGCCATTATGTCCCTTAAGGTTGAACATGTGCTCAAAGGATATGCTTGACTACACTTGGATAACGTTCCCATTGACGGGCAGCATTTGTTAAACTTTGACCAAAATCGCTAAAAAAATCGGAATATTTCAAAGGTACACGACTTTTTCACTTTTTTCGACGATAATTTCAACTTTTTCCATTTGAACCGGAAATCAATAAAATATAGTTTTAAGACGATTTATAGCCATTTTGCATTGTTTTGGGCAGCATTTGTTAAACTTTGACCAAAATCGCCAAAAAAATCGGAATATTTCAAAGGTATATATACACGACTTTTTCACATTTTTCGACGATAATTTCAACTTTTTCCATTTGAACCGGAAATCAATAAAATATAGTTTTAAGATGATTTATAGCCATTTTGCATTGTTTTGGGCAGCATTTGTTAAACTTTGACCAAAATCGCCAAAAAAATCGGAATATTTCAAAGGTATATATACACGACTTTTTCACTTTTTTCGACGATAATTTCAACTTTTTCCTTTTGAACCGGAAATCAGTAAAATAGAGTTTTAAGACGATTTATAGTCATTTTGCATTGTTTTGGGCACTTGTTTTGGGCACTTTTGATCAAAATCGACGAAAAATCGAAATATTTCAAACCAGTCGATTTATACATCAAAATTATCGTAAAAATTCTAAAAAGTTCTAAAACGACTATAAATGGTCCTAGCTAACGTTTTTACTGAGTTGCGGTTCAATCGGAGAAAGTCGCGGAAATCGTCTAAAAAAAGTTGAAGGCTTATACTATGGAAAAATCGTCGATTTTCGCGATGGATTAAAAAATGCCGAAAATAGGCTAGAACGACTATAAATGGTCCTAGCTAACGTTTTTACTGAGTTGCGGTTCAATCGGAGAAAGTCGCGGAATTCGTCGAAAAAACGTTGAAGGCTATACTATGGAAAAATCGTAGATTTTCGCGATGGATTAAAAAATGCCGAAAATAGGCTAGAACGACTATAAATGGTCCTAGCTAACGTTTTTACTGAGTTGCGGTTCAATCGGAGAAAGTCGCGGAATTCGTCGAAAAAACGTTGAAGGCTATACTATGGAAAAATCGTCGATTTTCGCGATGGATTAAAACATGCCGAAAATAGGCTAGAACGACTATAAATGGTCCTAGCTAACGTTTTTACTGAGTTGCGGTTCAATCGGAGAAAGTCGCGGAATTCGTCGAAAAAACGTTGAAGGCTATACTATGGAAAAATCGTCGATTTTCGCGATGGATTAAAACATGCCGAAAATAGGCTAGAACGACTATAAATGGTCCTAGCTAACGTTTTTACTGAGTTGCGGTTCAATCGGAGAAAGTCGCGGAATTCGTCGAAAAAACGTTGAAGGCTATACTATGGAAAAATCGTCGATTTTCGCGATTGATTAAAAAATGCCAAAAATAGGCTAGAACGACTATAAATGGTCCTAGCTAACGTTTTTACTGAGTTGCGGTTCAATCGGAGAAAGTCGCGGAATTCGTCGAAAAAACGTTGAAGGCTATACTATGGAAAAATCGTCGATTTTCGCGATTGATTAAAAAATGCCGAAAATAGGCTAGAACGACTATAAATGGTCCTAGCTAACGTTTTTACTGAGTTGCGGTTCAATCGGAGAAAGTCGCGGAATTCGTCGAAAAAACGTTGAAGGCTATACTATGGAAAAATCGTCGATTTTCGCGATTGATTAAAAAATGCCGAAAATAGGCTAGAACGACTATAAATGGTCCTAGCTAACGTTTTTACTGAGTTGCGGTTCAATCGGAGAAAGTCGCGGAATTCGTCGAAAAAACGTTGAAGGCTATACTATGGAAAAATCGTCGATTTTCGCGATTGATTAAAAAATGCCAAAAATAGGCTAGAACGACTATAAATGGTCCTAGCTAACGTTTTTACTGAGTTGCGGTTCAATCGGAGAAAGTCGCGGAATTCGTCGAAAAAACGTTGAAGGCTATACTATGGAAAAATCGTCGATTTTCGCGATTGATTAAAAAATGCCGAAAATAGGCTAGAACGACTATAAATGGTCCTAGCTAACGTTTTTACTGAGTTGCGGTTCAATCGGAGAAAGTCGCGGAATTCGTCGAAAAAACGTTGAAGGCTATACTATGGAAAAATCGTAGATTTTCGCGATGGATTAAAAAATGCCGAAAATAGGCTAGAACGACTATAAATGGTCCTAGCTAACGTTTTTACTGAGTTGCGGTTCAATCGGAGAAAGTCGCGGAATTCGTCGAAAAAACGTTGAAGGCTATACTATGGAAAAATCGTCGATTTTCGCGATGGATTAAAACATGCCGAAAATAGGCTAGAACGACTATAAATGGTCCTAGCTAACGTTTTTACTGAGTTGCGGTTCAATCGGAGAAAGTCGCGGAATTCGTCGAAAAAACGTTGAAGGCTATACTATGGAAAAATCGTAGATTTTCGCGATGGATTAAAACATGCCGAAAATAGGCTAGAACGACTATAAATGGTCCTAGCTAACGTTTTTACTGAGTTGCGGTTCAATCGGAGAAAGTCGCGGAATTCGTCGAAAAAACATTGAAGGCTATACTATGGAAAAATCGTCGATTTTCGCGATGGATTAAAAAATGCCGAAAATAGGCTAGAACGACTATAAATGGTCCTAGCTAACGTTTTTACTGAGTTGCGGTTCAATCGGAGAAAGTCGCGGAATTCGTCGAAAAAACGTTGAAGGCTATACTATGGAAAAATCGTCGATTTTCGCGATGGATTAAAACATGCCGAAAATAGGCTAGAACGACTATAAATGGTCCTAGCTAACGTTTTTACTGAGTTGCGGTTCAATCGGAGAAAGTCGCGGAATTCGTCGAAAAAACGTTGATGGCTATACTATGGAAAAATCGTCGATTTTCGCGATTGATTAAAAAATGCCGAAAATAGGCTAGAACGACTATAAATGGTCCTAGCTAACGTTTTTACTGAGTTGCGGTTCAATCGGAGAAAGTCGCGGAATTCGTCGAAAAAACGTTGAAGGCTATACTATGGAAAAATCGTCGATTTTCGCGATGGATTAAAAAATGCCGAAAATAGGCTAGAACGACTATAAATGGTCCTAGCTAACGTTTTTACTGAGTTGCGGTTCAATCGGAGAAAGTCGCGGAATTCGTCGAAAAAACGTTGAAGGCTATACTATGGAAAAATCGTCGATTTTCGCGATGGATTAAAAAATGCCGAAAATAGGCTAGAACGACTATAAATGGTCCTAGCTAACGTTTTTACTGAGTTGCGGTTCAATCGGAGAAAGTCGCGGAATTCGTCGAAAAAACGTTGATGGCTATACTATGGAAAAATCGTCGATTTTCGCGATGGATTAAAAAATGCCGAAAATAGGCTAGAACGACTATAAATGGTCCTAGCTAACGTTTTTACTGAGTTGCGGTTCAATCGGAGAAAGTCGCGGAATTCGTCGAAAAAACGTTGAAGGCTATACTATGGAAAAATCGTCGATTTTCGCGATGGATTAAAACATGCCGAAAATAGGCTAGAACGACTATAAATGGTCCTAGCTAACGTTTTTACTGAGTTGCGGTTCAATCGGAGAAAGTCGCGGAATTCGTCGAAAAAACATTGAAGGCTATACTATGGAAAAATCGTCAATTTTCGCGATGGATTAAAACATGCCGAAAATAGGCTAGAACGACTATAAATGGTCCTAGCTAACGTTTTTACTGAGTTGCGGTTCAATCGGAGAAAGTCGCGGAATTCGTCGAAAAAATGTTGATGGCTATACTATGGAAAAATCGTCGATTTTCGCTATGGATTAAAAAATGCCGAAAATAGGCTAGAACGACTATAAATGGTCCTGCTAACGTTTTTACTGAGTTGCGGTTCAATCGGAGAAAGTCGCGGAATTCGTCGAAAAAACGTTGATGGCTATACTATGGAAAAATCGTCGATTTTCGCGATGGATTAAAACATGCCGAAAATAGGCTAGAACGACTATAAATGGTCCTAGCTAACGTTTTTACTGAGTTGCGGTTCAATCGGAGAAAGTCGCGGAATTCGTCGAAAAAACGTTGAAGGCTATACTATGGAAAAATCGTCGATTTTCGCGATGGATTAAAAAATGCCGAAAATAGGCTAGAACGACTATAAATGGTCCTAGCTAACGTTTTTACTGAGTTGCGGTTCAATCGGAGAAAGTCGCGGAATTCGTCGAAAAAACGTTGAAGGCTATACTATGGAAAAATCGTCGATTTTCGCGATGGATTAAAAAATGCCGAAAATAGGCTAGAACGACTATAAATGGTCCTAGCTAACGTTTTTACTGAGTTGCGGTTCAATCGGAGAAAGTCGCGGAATTCGTCGAAAAAACGTTGAAGGCTATACTATGGAAAAATCGTCGATTTTCGCGATTGATTAAAAAATGCCGAAAATAGGCTAGAACGACTATAAATGGTCCTAGCTAACGTTTTTACTGAGTTGCGGTTCAATCGGAGAAAGTCGCGGAATTCGTCGAAAAAACGTTGATGGCTATACTATGGAAAAATCGTCGATTTTCGCGATGGATTAAAACATGCCGAAAATAGGCTAGAACGACTATAAATGGTCCTAGCTAACGTCTTTACTGAGTTGCGGTTCAATCGGAGAAAGTCGCGGAATTCGTCGAAAAAACGTTGAAGGCTATACTATGGAAAAATCGTCGATTTTCGCGATGGATTAAAAAATGCCGAAAATAGGCTAGAACGACTATAAATGGTCCTGCTAACGTTTTTACTGAGTTGCGGTTCAATCGGAGAAAGTCGCGGAATTCGTCGAAAAAACGTTGATGGCTATACTATGGAAAAATCGTCGATTTTCGCGATGGATTAAAACATGCCGAAAATAGGCTAGAACGACTATAAATGGTCCTAGCTAACGTTTTTACTGAGTTGCGGTTCAATCGGAGAAAGTCGCGGAATTCGTCGAAAAAACGTTGATGGCTATACTATGGAAAAATCGTCGATTTTCGCGATGGATTAAAAAATGCCGAAAATAGGCTAGAACGACTATAAATGGTCCTAGCTAACGTTTTTACTGAGTTGCGGTTCAATCGGAGAAAGTCGCGGAATTCGTCGAAAAAACGTTGATGGCTATACTATGGAAAAATCGTCGATTTTCGCGATGGATTAAAACATGCCGAAAATAGGCTAGAACGACTATAAATGGTCCTAGCTAACGTTTTTACTGAGTTGCGGTTCAATCGGAGAAAGTCGCGGAATTCGTCGAAAAAACGTTGATGGCTATACTATGGAAAAATCGTCGATTTTCGCGATGGATTAAAACATGCCGAAAATAGGCTAGAACGACTATAAATGGTCCTAGCTAACGTTTTTACTGAGTTGCGGTTCAATCGGAGAAAGTCGCGGAATTCGTCGAAAAAACGTTGATGGCTATACTATGGAAAAATCGTCGATTTTCGCGATTGATTAAAAAATGCCGAAAATAGGCTAGAACGACTATAAATGGTCCTAGCTAACGTTTTTACTGAGTTGCGGTTCAATCGGAGAAAGTCGCGGAATTCGTCGAAAAAACGTTGAAGGCTATACTATGGAAAAATCGTCGATTTTCGCGATGGATTAAAAAATGCCGAAAATAGGCTAGAACGACTATAAATGGTCCTAGCTAACGTTTTTACTGAGTTGCGGTTCAATCGGAGAAAGTCGCGGAATTCGTCGAAAAAACGTTGAAGGCTATACTATGGAAAAATCGTCGATTTTCGCGATGGATTAAAAAATGCCGAAAATAGGCTAGAACGACTATAAATGGTCCTAGCTAACGTTTTTACTGAGTTGCGGTTCAATCGGAGAAAGTCGCGGAATTCGTCGAAAAAACGTTGATGGCTATACTATGGAAAAATCGTCGATTTTCGCGATTGATTAAAAAATGGAGAAAATAGGCTAGAACGACTATAAATGGTCCTAGCTAACGTTTTTACTGAGTTGCGGTTCAATCGGAGAAAGTCGCGGAATTCGTCGAAAAAACGTTGAAGGCTATACTATGGAAAAATCGTCGATTTTCGCGATGGATTAAAAAATGCCGAAAATAGGCTAGAACGACTATAAATGGTCCTAGCTAACGTTTTTACTGAGTTGCGGTTCAATCGGAGAAAGTCGCGGAATTCGTCGAAAAAACGTTGATGGCTATACTATGGAAAAATCGTCGATTTTCGCGATTGATTAAAAAATGCCGAAAATAGGCTAGAACGACTATAAATGGTCCTAGCTAACGTTTTTACTGAGTTGCGGTTCAATCGGAGAAAGTCGCGGAATTCGTCGAAAAAACGTTGATGGCTATACTATGGAAAAATCGTCGATTTTCGCGATTGATTAAAAAATGCCGAAAATAGGCTAGAACGACTATAAATGGTCCTAGCTAACGTTTTTACTGAGTTGCGGTTCAATCGGAGAAAGTCGCGGAATTCGTCGAAAAAACGTTGATGGCTATACTATGGAAAAATCGTCGATTTTCGCGATGGATTAAAAAATGCCGAAAATAGGCTAGAACGACTATAAATGGTCCTAGCTAACGTTTTTACTGAGTTGCGGTTCAATCGGAGAAAGTCGCGGAATTCGTCGAAAAAACGTTGATGGCTATACTATGGAAAAATCGTCGATTTTCGCGATGGATTAAAAAATGCCGAAAATAGGCTAGAACGACTATAAATGGTCCTAGCTAACGTTTTTACTGAGTTGCGGTTCAATCGGAGAAAGTCGCGGAATTCGTCGAAAAAACGTTGAAGGCTATACTATGGAAAAATCGTCGATTTTCGCGATGGATTAAAAAATGCCGAAAATAGGCTAGAACGACTATAAATGGTCCTAGCTAACGTTTTTACTGAGTTGCGGTTCAATCGGAGAAAGTCGCGGAATTCGTCGAAAAAACGTTGATGGCTATACTATGGAAAAATCGTCGATTTTCGCGATTGATTAAAAAATGCCGAAAATAGGCTAGAACGACTATAAATGGTCCTAGCTAACGTTTTTACTGAGTTGCGGTTCAATCGGAGAAAGTCGCGGAATTCGTCGAAAAAACGTTGATGGCTATACTATGGAAAAATCGTCGATTTTCGCGATGGATTAAAAAATGCCGAAAATAGGCTAGAACGACTATAAATGGTCCTAGCTAACGTTTTTACTGAGTTGCGGTTCAATCGGAGAAAGTCGCGGAATTCGTCGAAAAAACGTTGATGGCTATACTATGGAAAAATCGTCGATTTTCGCGATGGATTAAAAAATGCCGAAAATAGGCTAGAACGACTATAAATGGTCCTAGCTAACGTTTTTACTGAGTTGCGGTTCAATCGGAGAAAGTCGCGGAATTCGTCGAAAAAACGTTGAAGGCTATACTATGGAAAAATCGTCGATTTTCGCGATGGATTAAAAAATGCCGAAAATAGGCTAGAACGACTATAAATGGTCCTAGCTAACGTTTTTACTGAGTTGCGGTTCAATCGGAGAAAGTCGCGGAATTCGTCGAAAAAACGTTGATGGCTATACTATGGAAAAATCGTCGATTTTCGCGATTGATTAAAAAATGCCGAAAATAGGCTAGAACGACTATAAATGGTCCTAGCTAACGTTTTTACTGAGTTGCGGTTCAATCGGAGAAAGTCGCGGAATTCGTCGAAAAAACGTTGATGGCTATACTATGGAAAAATCGTCGATTTTCGCGATGGATTAAAAAATGCCGAAAATAGGCTAGAACGACTATAAATGGTCCTAGCTAACGTTTTTACTGAGTTGCGGTTCAATCGGAGAAAGTCGCGGAATTCGTCGAAAAAACGTTGATGGCTATACTATGGAAAAATCGTCGATTTTCGCGATGGATTAAAAAATGCCGAAAATAGGCTAGAACGACTATAAATGGTCCTAGCTAACGTTTTTACTGAGTTGCGGTTCAATCGGGGAAAGTCGCGGAATTCGTCGAAAAAACGTTGAAGGCTATACTATGGAAAAATCGTCGATTTTCGCGATGGATTAAAAAATGCCGAAAATAGGCTAGAACGACTATAAATGGTCCTAGCTAACGTTTTTACTGAGTTGCGGTTCAATCGGGGAAAGTCGCGGAATTCGTCGAAAAAACGTTGAAGGCTATACTATGGAAAAATCGTCGATTTTCGCGATGGATTAAAAAATGCCGAAAATAGGCTAGAACGACTATAAATGGTCCTAGCTAACGTTTTTACTGAGTTGCGGTTCAATCGGAGAAAGTCGCGGAATTCGTCGAAAAAACGTTGAAGGCTATACTATGGAAAAATCGTCGATTTTCGCGATGGATTAAAAAATGCCGAAAATAGGCTAGAACGACTATAAATGGTCCTAGCTAACGTTTTTACTGAGTTGCGGTTCAATAGGAGAAAGTCGCGGAATTCGTCGAAAAAACGTTGAAGGCTATACTATGGAAAAATCCTTGAAATGTGGTGTTATAGGAGGATGATGAGGATTGGTTGGGAAGATAAAGTAACAAATGAAGCTGTACTAGAGTTAGTAGAGGAGAAGAGAAGTATTTGGAGAGTGTTACAGCGTAGGAGAGACAGATTAGTAGGGCATATTCTTAGGCATGGGGGGATTATGCAATTGATCATAGAAGGTAGAGTGGAGGGAAAGAGAGGGGTAGGTAGGCCTAGATTGGAGTATGTGAGTCAGATAGTTGAAGACGTTGAGATGAATAGCTATAGGGAGATGAAGGGATTAGCTCAGGATAGATCGGCATGGCGTGCTGTTTCCAACCAATCTTTAGGATTGCGGACTCTTTAACTAACTAAATCCAACATAATTTGCTATAAAATATTTGACAAAAATCAAAATAAAATATTAAAAAAAAATTAAATATAAGAAATGTATGTAAAAAATAATTTATATATATGTATATAGCATCGCCAGGTCTCGCCTAGAATAATTTTAAGTCAGACACTTTAAGCCACAATTATTGACTATTTCTTTGACTCGATTGTACATGGCCGCTATGCCTTTGATTATGATATACAAGTCTATATGAATGTAGACGAAAATAGTAATTCTTAATTTTCAATTTCCGACCAATTTAGCAAATACACTTAAATTTTGAACAAAATGGGCAAAATCTTTGAAATATTTCGATTTTTCGTCGATTTTGATCAAAGTTTAACAAGTGCCCAAAACAATGCAAAATGGCTATAAATCGTCTTAAAACTCTATTTTATTGATTTCCGGTTCAAATGGAAAAAGTTGAAATTATCGTCGAAAAATGTGAAAAAGTCGTGTATATATATCTTTGAAATATTCCGATTTTTTTGGCGATTTTGGTCAAAGTTTAACAAATGCTGCCCAAAACAATGCAAAATGGCTATAAATCGTCTTAAAACTATATTTTATTGATTTCCGGTTCAAATGGAAAAAGTTGAAATTATCGTCGAAAAAAGTGAAAAAGTCGTGTATATATACCTTTGAAATATTTCGATTTTTCGTCGATTTTGATCAAAGTTTAAGAAGTGCCAAAAACTATGCAAAGTGGCTCTAAATCGTCTTAAAACTCTATTTTATTGATTTCCGGTTCAAACGGAGAAAGTTGAAATTATCGTCGAAAAAATGAAAAAGTGGTGTATATATACCTGACGATTTTCATCAAAATTATCATTTCCCATTAGAAAATGTCCCATTCAATCATTTTTTCGCGTTTAATAAAAATTCATAATCTTAGCATGGACGACAGTCCATATAAAAATGTTTGTAAATGCTGACTTTGAAATTGAACACGCATTAACATCGCGTATTAATTTACAGTTGCTGATCGTGTTGGTATCGCCATCTACATATTTTAATATTAGATATGTGTGCGACAACGACGATAAACAAACACACAGATTACACACTATTTATTCTCGTCGAACGCGGCGAGGAATTCAAGTCTAACTACATGGTTATGTGAATGCAATCCCATCTTTGCACATGCTATTTTATATGGGCAGTTTCAAGGGCACCTTGAACGGTAAGTTGAAGTGAAAAATATAAACTCGAAAAAGTTGATTTCGTTGGTTGAAGGGAGACTTTCGTCGTTTTCTGAGAAAGTTCTCGCTCTAGTGGAGTATTCGTTATCAGCGAACGTGTGATTATTAGCAGACTTTTATCTACGCAATAGTACACCTACTGCCAAGAATATGGCAAATCAGACATAAATGTATAGTTTAAAAACTGAAAAAAGAAAATACAATTATTGACCGATTGTTTGAGGACGCTATTGTGTATTTATTTTGTAATTCATAAATCCAACATAATTTGCTATAAAATATTTGACAAAAATCAAAATAAAATATTTAAAAAATTTAAATATAAGAAATGTATGTAAAAAATAATCATTTATATATATATAGCATCGCTAGGTCTCGCCTAGAATAATTTTAAGTCAGACACTTTAAGCCACAATTATTGACTATTTCTTTGACTCGATTGTACATGGCCGCTATGCCTTTGATTATGCTATACAAGTCTATATGTATGTAGACGAAAATAGTAATTCTTAGTTTTCAATTTCCGACCAATTTAGCAAAACACTTAAATTTTGAACAAAATGGGCAAAAATAAACATAATCGCTTTAATATAACACCAAAATCATTGAAATCTGTCGAGCCGTTCCGCAGAATTTTTTTTATACGGGTAAATGGTAAACTTTTGTAGTAAGCATGGAAATAATGATTTTTATCTTTAAGCGGCACAAATTACCGAAAATCAGGATTGTCCCGCTAAAAGCGGGACGTATGGTCACTTTACTTATTTGTGTTATTAATTTTATCCCAATAAAATTTTATATAAAATAAAATAAGCAAAAATCTGTTAGGTAAGCTGTTCATGAAAATTATCGAAAATTATCGAAAAAAGCAGAGGTATCGTCGAAAAAGTGAAAAAGTGGTGTATATATACCTTTGAAATATTCCGATTTTTTTGGCGATTTTGGTCAAAGTTTAACAAGTGCTGCCCAAAACAATGCAAAATGGCTATAAATCGTCTTAAAACTATATTTCGATTTTTATTTATATATTTTTATTTTAATATTTTTTGGCAGAGTTGTTGTTGATACTGTTTGTAAAATAATCATGTTTTGTCGGTGTCGGAGTGGTCTCGGCGTTAAGGTATCGGCTTGCCACCGCTAGGGTCTAACGTTCTCGATCCTGTGTAAATTTATTGTAAAATATACATGTAAAATATTTTTCTGAAAAATTTGAAAAAAAAAGCCTTTGAATTTTTTCGACAATTTCAGTGACTTTTTCGGATTGAACTCACCAAAAACCTTAGCTAGGACCATTTATACGTAGTAGTAGTAGTTTTAGGCTATTTTCGGTCTATTTGAATCTTTCAACAAAATCGACAAAAATCGAAATTTTTATCCCTTCGCACATTTTTCGACGATTTTCTCGACTTTTTCCGATCGAATGATTTCTTGGATTATTTGGCCGCTTTACATTGGTTGAAGCTTTTTTAAATATTGCCCGAAATCGACCGAAAATCGAAACTTTTCAATCTCTGCACTTTTGTCGACAATTTTCTCAACTCGTTCCGATTGCAGGGTAACTCACTATAAACGATTTTTTAGCACCTGTTATAGTCGTTTTATATAGTTTCAAATATTTCTTAAATTTCGCCGTTTGGAAGGTTGGAAAATTTCAACCCCTGTAAAATCACAAAATTTTCGCCCATTATTGAATGCATTCCATGATAGGAATATACAGAATGATCGTAAGTACGCTATTGACATTGAAAATAAAATTTGAAAATTAAACGACAGAAATTATTTTGTATTACTATTTATTATTAGTTTATCAAAAACACATACAATTGAATCACTGAACAATTTTTGAAAGTTTTAGATTAGGAGAGGGAAGAGTTTGCAAATCACGATTTATAAATCTGATAAAATGAAATAAAACCTAAACGAACTGCGATCAAAAACAAGTCCAGTAATACGATTGCCACTAGCACATTTTAATATAAGTATAGAAATTAATAATAAACAAGAGACTGTTAGCGTTATGTATGTACATCCGACTAGAGAGACATGAACTAACTACCTAACATTAATTTGAATCAAGTATATACACTAGGTGTGAGACCTTTTTAATTTTATTTTGTTTACAGTACACTTTCCCATCTTAAACACATATTGAAAAGTTATTTTATTTTATTTTTTAATTTGTAAATCTATATAATATATTTTGATACCTTTAATATAATAAATATTACAATTTGTTTATTTTGGACTGCCGCACAACCCGTGGCGAATAATTCCTTTATTATTACTAATTTATACATTAGACTTGAATGCTGAGAACAACGAATAAATAAAATCAGTCGAAGTATTTTATTACAAGTCCGAGATTTGGTGTAAGATACTGTTAAATAATTGCATTAAGATTTCAGAATGAAAGAAGTGATGAACTTAAATGTAGAAATAAGGCTGGTTTAATAAGAAACAGATATGTTATAGTATTTCAGTGGAAACAATGAATAAATGACTCCGTTTATAAGTTTTCTTATGTATAGTGTAAGTTCGATTTGGTTTTACGTTTTAGTTATGTCAAATACAGATTTTAATTGGAATACTATAATACTGTCAGTTATAAGTATGCATGTTTCAGGACTCCAAAATTTTCTCGTCACAATTATTACGTAATTATTACTTTAACACCTCATTAAACTTTAGTTTGTTAACTGGAAGAAATCGATCTTAAATATATTAGTAATACTTTATCATTGATATACTTTAGACATACTAATATTCATATTTTTCTTTGTTTAATGTTAGGTTGCTAGATACTAATTTAAGGATTATTTTCGAATAGAGTACCTATTGCGTGAAGAAATTGCTTATATCATATCTCTGGTTTCTCGCGGGAAACAAATTAATTATAGACGTACAATAACTTAAAAAAATGTAAACAAAATATCACAACGTTTTTTTTTTTTTAAATTAATAATAAATACATGTAGGAAAATCGTCCTAAATTACAAATATTTCAAATATATTGTGAAAAATACTGTTTAATAAATTTATAATATACCCGTTGCACTCGAAGTTGAGCAACGTAAACAGATAAAACTAGTACGATTTATTATGTTCTTGATGCATTATCTGGTGCATTTCTTTAGAAAATCTACAATTATTCGTAGATCGATTGATTGATGATTTAACTGTAAAGTACGTTACGCTACAATAATCTCAAAATACCCTAGCCAAATGACGTCACTTTTAAATTTCAGTCATCTCTTTTGCTGCTCCTCCTGGCTCCGTTGAGTTTTATAATTGAATAGCTATTTGGTAACACGAATTATTGGAGAATATATTTGGTTAATAGATAGTTAGCGAACGTCAGCGCTCGGTGCATTATTCACGCTGCCAAATCAACTGTAGTCGTAATTCGACACTGCCGAAGACGAATATAAACTGGAAGACGGGAGATCCTCAATAATTCATAGGAAACTATCCTTCTCCCAACCGAACGCTGTTAACTAATCCGTCCTTTACGTGTTAGTTTTAAAAGTAATAAAACGTATAAATTCTTGTTTAGCTACATGAATCGAGTATTCGTTATAATGTCTTTAAAATTGATTCGATCATTACAGAAACTACATATATCAGTAGTCTTTCAAAAACAAACATTTAAAAGAGTTTTTCTAATTTTTTGGTTTTATGACCATTACCAAATGACGGCAGAAAATAAAAAAAGACCCCGTTTGTATCGTGGTATCAATAATCTTACATATTTATTGAAAAACAACAGCATTTAGGCATGTAAAATAAATAATTTTAGAATATTGTTATACGTTTGGTTTGCTGATGCATATACAATAGTTTCTGATCAATGATCTCTTCACACCTATTAAATCATATCCATTACTTTTGGACGAGCTGTATATATTATATACAATCGTGCTGGACTGAACTTATTATTATTATGTACAACATATTTGGCAATTACGGACATTATTAACCACACAATGTTTCAGCGAAAGTTTCAGACCTCTGTAGACTTGGCAGCAGTGCCACTGGCGTGTGCGACAGTGCCGCCACCTGGCACAGTAGCAGCAGACACCGCACCCTTAATGCCTTTATTGAAAAGTCCACCAAGGAAGCCACTTCCTTGTATCTGTTGTTGTTGTTGTTGCGCCTGTGCCGCCTTAGCTGCCGCCATTTTGCTATTAGCTGCCGCCATCTTTTCCGATCTGGAGCAGGTGGACGCAGACGTAGACTGAAAACTAACGGACATGCCGCTGTCCAATGAACCAACGCTGCCGCGTCGTTGCGCAGCCTTCTCAGCTACTGTAACAACTAACGTGCAACTGAGTTAAATTATACGACTGACTGACATTTATACCTAGAACTAAGCGACTCTTCCGATTTTAATGATTGCATTTTGATTGGCCTTTATCTATACGTTTTACGCGCGAACAAAAAATCTTGAATGTAAAATCTACTAGTAGTTAAGCTTCTTTTATTACATAATTCCCGTACGTTTGGAAGAACATGTTATATTAAAAAAATAATAATAATCAGTATGTTGGCGAATGCGCGAAATATTATATATCAGCTGTTTCGCATTTGAAATGTATTTACAATACATTTCTAGCCTGAAGAAGGTGATGCAATAAACACCGAAACGTCGCTTGATCTGAAATTGTTATTTAATTTTTGTCCGATGATACCCGATAAATTTGTACAGCAAGGAAAGATATACTTTTTACACCAAACAAAAAAAGTGCAATTGTTCTAAAAATTTAGTTAAAAATAAAATAACGACATATAATGGCGAGTAAGTCGAAGTTCTTGTATTTCATTTCATCTCTATCCTCTATGTTCTACTGCCGATATAATTAGTGAACTCACACTGTTCGTGTATGTCCAGCAGTGAATTGCTGAGAGCGGAGCGCTTGATTTGTGGATCGTAGTTCTCGTCGACCCCTTCCGAATTTATGATGGCCATGCCGATGCTCTGCGAGTTCTGGGCACACGGACAGTGACATGCGCACACTTCCACATCGGCCACGCCGCTGTCGCGATTATCTGTACCTACAACAAACACAACTCTGATCACACTACTATTAACTTCAACCCAACAAATTTCTCTCATTAGAACTCAATGAAAATATCCACATAAAGATAATGATGATGGTATTACTTCACGATATTACTGCAGGAATTACGTCAGATGGAATCAAATACTTACCATCACAGGTATTTATATTCTAGCCTGCGTAAATTATATACAAGAACACAAATCAAACAACGAGACAAATGGTGAACATCACAATTATGAAACAAGAAACAAAAATGAACTAAGTATATCATATCTTCTTATATATACCTTCTTCAAGCATTGAAGTCAAGTAACAGGTTTACACGACTGAAGAAAATCCTAGTCACTGAAGCCTTCTATGCTTTTGCAGAATATTTTGATAGATAAAATGATATAATTTAATATTATGTAATTGATATAAGCAAATAAACTTTTGTAAAGAACCCGACACATTGTAATTATTTTTTATTACAATAAACACTATGAACTATTGGTTCGAACTATTCACCGATTTTGATTTGAAGATGATTTGAATATAAGAATTCACGTTTGTGGACATTTTCATTGTGCACAAATGTAAATAGCACGTACCCGATCTGGTGCCCCTGCTAGATTTCTGCCGCTCGAGTTCCGCCTCGATTCGAAGATTCTCCATTTCGTCCATTTCGCTTACAGATTCTTTTAAGTCTTCCGCAAATTTACATCGATCGTGTTCATTTCGTGCATTGAATGTCACTAGAGGCTTTTTGTCTACTCGTTGGGAGAGATGAATACCGAATGGGTAATCTATACGTAGGTATCGAAAAACAATACGCATCATAAATTTGTTTTACTTGAAAAGTTTTCATCTTACGTGGTTTTTCGAATAACGTGACAACCATTCCGCAAAGAGGGAAACTAGTGCGGAATGTGTACGTTACGGATGATTTCTTCTTGCTGAATATTTTCGTAATGACAAGAAGGTCGTTGAATAAGAACACTTCGCGCTGATGCACTCCAGGTCGTTCTTTTTTATTCGTGTCAGGAATTTCGTATAATCGACAATAACAAACTAGTCGACGGTGCGGCAGTGCCATATTTGGTTTCTTGCCTAAACACAGTGCAATTAAATTGTTATCCGACATAAAAGACGATATACATTTCAAATTGAGCTGGCTGATCTATTAGAACAACTTACCAACGATGGTGGCTTGTACTTTCATGACTTGAGTGACGTGATCACTGCCGGGCTTGAATTCGTTATCTCGGACGCGCTCGTAGATGCCGGCCAACATGTCTGGATCGATATCGCCGCAGTCGTCGATTCCACGTAAATTTCGGGTGAAATCCTCTAAGCGCATTCGACGTTCCGGTTTCAAACTGGGCGTATGCAGATCGGTATTCAACATTATTATTGCAAAAGCCAATACGAAAACCTGCAAATGCAAACAAATATTTATTAAACTGTGCTAAATGTTTCATATCTCACAAAGGCTTAACGAGTTTCCAAGTTAGCCCATTGGCAAAGCCCATCACTTGTTCTTATTGTCATACCTCATCACTATGGTCGTGCCTATTTTTATTGCCATGTTATAATCCCTAGTCATTACTTCTTGCATACCATTTAATAACTGTTCTAAACTCTCAAAAATATCACCCGCAATGAATTAATTCGAGAAAGCTACATATGTTGTTTATTGATTAATGGAAACGGCGACCGAATTTTCTCATAATTATTTGCAGTGATCTTAAATTGACACGATCTTCCCAACATACAATGATTTAGATATGATCTTACACTATCGGGTGATCGTAATCTTGCGACGATATCGGTATTACAGCGGCAGAATCGTTGAGAGAACACCTCCATAAGCCGTTCGATCTTCTGCGCTTCGCCGGGCATGCGGAAATGCTGCTGGAACTTGCGGAGCGCCACGTCCACCTGCATACCGGCTAGGTCCAGCTCCATGGAGAAACACTCCAACACTGCCATACAGAACGGTGATTGCAGATTACCCAAGTACTCGCCAATCATCTGTTTGCTCAAGCCTTTGCGACTTATTAGAAAACGCGCGACACCTGTAAAATGAAAATTATATCAGGGGCTATAAAATCTAACATTAATCTTATAAAAAATTATGAAATACATGAACACAAAACTAGAAATGCAAACAATGTACATTTACATACTGTAAGAACTAATAAAGGATGCAAGGATGTAACTTTTAGAGCCATAAGATTTACCACAAGCTATAAAAGTTGCTAGAAATATAGGTATATATAAAAAAAAAAACTCAAGTTACATATAATAAATAATAGATTATGTAATTAAGAGAAGAAAATAAATTGTAATGTAGATTTGAATGGATATGAATTCGGTATAGTTGATAAGTCACTCTTCTATAATGCGTAATTTAATTAAATGTATAACTACTAAAACATTCTCTCAACACCAGCAGAGATCTGCTGAATGAGAAGATGTATATTTATCTACATCTTATTGTAAATGAAACTAGATTTGTAAATCAAACTACATAATAAAAACAAATCGACGCAACATAAAATTCTCGCTACTCGCAACAATTCATTTTATATTGAAAAGGCACCAAACCTTGAGGTGTATTTTCTACGAAGCCCCTGCGTATTAGATAACCAATGCCTCTATCGGGTTTCTTGTTGAAAAGATTGAGGCCGACTCTGTACTGACGTTTGCGCACGGTCTCGCTGATCTTGTAGCTGCCAGCCTGCTGGACGATCCCGGATTGTAAAGCCGCCGAACTGGCATCGGCACGGGTCGGTTCCGGAATGTGGTTCACATATGTGGTACCACTACCGCTGGCTGTGCTAGCAACACTGTGCGTACTGATGCTGCCCAGGCTGCTATCCAGCATGTGCTGGTGGCCACTGTGGCCGCAGCTGTACGGACATTGCGCTGTGATCGTGGCCACAGACGGAGACGGGGATGTTGGCGGCGTTGTCATATGGTGATGGTATGGGACCTGCGACTAAGAATGTTAACGATGAGACACCAATTCTTTGTTTGTCTTGGTACAAATGTGTAATAAATTAATCACTTCGACGTTGAATAAATGTAGAATATCACGTACCTCGAAACAATTGTAAGGTAGATGCGCATTTCGAAGTTAATACTCACTCAATGAGATTGTAAATCATGTCATATTCTAGATCTCATGAGGTTTTTAAATATAACTATCAACTTAATAGTGTGACACTCAGCCGGGTAGAGAAAGACTTAGGGAGTATTTTTTTACTGTAAACTTAACTTTAACTTGCATGGCATAGAATGTGTACTAAAGGCACGTCAAATGTTAGTTTTTGTTGGAATACCAAAATGTTTATGCTGCTTTATACTGCATTGGTTCGCCCACATTTAAAATAGTGTAGCATAATTTGGTCACCGCATTTAAATATATACATTGATAATTTTGAGGAAGTTCAGAATAAATTCTTGCGTCAGATCGCTTAGAAAATTGGTATTAATTCTGTTGATTATAATTATAACAATTTATTATGTACGTTAATTTTATTGCCGTTAGAAGAGCGACAATGTGATATTGATGTAAGGTTTGTGAGCAGAATTATAAACAATTCTATTTATTGTCCTGACTTGTTGATTATGATTGGCTGGCACAGTGTTGGTATTTTGCGCGTAAAATATACCTGCGCTATAATCTCCCTGGTAAATTGCGCTCATAACCTTTCAACAGTCGTCAATCTCCCTAGTAAATTGCGCCTAAATGCACACCTTATGGACACTCAATATTCTGTATGTTTGAAAACATATTTCACATTGTTTGTTGATATATAAAATAGAAATAATGTGTAAATATTTGGTCATTTTGTCAGTCATAAATCAATCATTTGGTCAGGTCAGGTCAGATCAGGTCAGCTTTTGTTGCTCGCAACTAACTCAAGACTGATTTTTGAATAAGAACAGTTTTGATCTTCAATTGAAAACTCATAATTATTCATTGGTTATTCCCCGAGAACTATATAGGTCATGAATTGTACATTATATAGCCGTACCCCTCATATATTCAATAATCCCCAAGCCAGTATAATTAGCGAAACCTACCTGTGGACTCCCCGTGGTTTTGGCAGGTACAGTTTGGCCAGTCTAAGCGCAATTTACCTAGGGGATTAACATTTTATAATCCTTACTACACCGACTACCTGACTACTAGGCGCAAAATACCTATGCCCGGCTGGCATATACCAAGTCGCAATGTGCGACATATCACAGCACGAATTACAGGTTTCACGGGGGTTTGTCTCGTCGGTTACGGTTGGCTAATGAATCAAATGTTTCTGTTTTCTGTAACTAATTTGTAATATTACTGAAATATTGTTATACTTTTGGTGTATCTGTTTGAAGCTGATTTGATTTATTTTCTTTTGCTAGTGTTGTATTATTACACTTTTATTATCATTATTTTATTCAATATTATGTTATTATTATTATTGCGTACATTATATACATATTATAATGTAATAACAATTTGTTTGCAAATTGGATGTAGCCGTTATCAAATAAATAAATATACCAATCGCGGTGGCAGTCACATAGGTGTATCTATTAGTAGGAAGTGCTTAGCTTTCGAAATATCCATCTAGATTGAATTAGTTATTAGGTGATTTTAGAATTTGTAATAACTATGATTACCTGTGGGTCGACATAGTCAACGCCAGGTGCGTGTTGTAAGCTGTTTGGCGATCCTATTGTGGTTTTGCGTTTCCAAACAGGACTTCCACTTGCCGCTGCGTTACATATTGGCTGCGCCGGCGCATTGTCCATTGCGCCGGCGCCAAGTCCTAAAATACTGTACTCGCAAGGACCGCGCATGTCTCTATCCCGATCTGCAGATAAGCTACTGCTATCGCTGCCGGAGCTTTGAACACTGGATAAGCTGCCGTTTTCGGCAGTGCGGTGTAGGCCGCCGTTACTATTGCCGTCACTGCCCGGTCTGTGGTGATGGTGGTGGTGGTGGTGATTATGCCTGCCTGACTGGTCACCCGTCGCGCTGCGATTGCTAATACTGCTAGTACGCTTCGGTACTTCGGGTGGTACTTTGCGACCGCTACTGCTGCATGATCCGCTGCAAGGGGAACTACCGGCACTACCTACCACCGCCCCCGATCCCGCCGAAACATTCGAGGAGCCGCCGCTAACGCTATGTCTAGAAGGTACGGAGCCATAGCTAGCGTACGCTCCAACGGGTCCTCCGTCCCAATGACCCATACCCGAATGACTCCTTGGTATCTGTTGTTCTCCCCGTTGTTGCTGCTGCTGCTGCTGAAGCTGTTGTTGTAGGTGCAACTGATTATCTATGTCGCTAGTCCCTGTGGCAGTGATCATCGGCTGTTGCCCGCTTGATTGGTTAGTGCGCCGCTCACGCAACGACATACTACGCATAGGCAATGTGCGCATGCCGGATAATAGAGTAGTAGGAGATACAGCGGTGGAACAACTTCCTCCCACTGTCGTGCCGCTGGATTATAAAGAGATTTCGGATTAAATAATAAATAAATAATTGTAACTTTAAGGTTTTACGCAACGAAACGTTACAACATAATATTTAAATCTTTTTGGAACATATTGTTCTTACACCAGTAAATTGATATTATATGCGATTTGTACCGATGATGAAAGAGAAATTGATAAACAAACTTACTTATCGTATGTTTGAGCATATTCCGCAGTATCTGTGTCCAATGCGATCGTAGCAACTGAACCATTTCCATCTGTAGGTGGCAGTCTTCGGCTGCACCGTTTCTCCGCTTTGGCCATGGCTGTGATATCCGCGAACTTTTTCAAAAGTGTATAGCGCCGAAACGCGCGTTGAATTGTTAAAGCGGCAGTGCGTGCTTTAACGCCGCCATACTTACGCTCTAGAACTTCGATTTGCTTGTCCAATATATCTTGAGATAGCTCGTATCTATAAACAGGAAAATTCGAAAGACTTAACACGAAAGCAAAAAATATATTAATGCAGCGTAGAAGCAAACAAAGTACGGAGAGCGTGGTACCGTTAAGACCGTGGATTACTCCGCATTGGGATAGCCACAAAAATGGATGTCGCTGCAAACTTACGATGTTTGGGCGCGTGATCGCTTGAATATATCCCCGTTGCGTAGAGATCCTTTCTTGCTGTGTAAAGAGCCGGTACCGGATCCAGTTACACTGCCAGATCCGGATGATGATGCGGTAATAACAGTTGGGGGAGGTGCTGGTGCCTGGGTGACGGATACGTAAGCGCTGCCATTCGGTGAAATACGGGCATAGATGGGACTGGCCGCAGATAACGGATAACTGCCCTGGGATTGAACGTAGCTGGGTCCC
This sequence comes from Leptodirus hochenwartii, assembly GCA_947310635.1. Taxonomy (NCBI): domain Eukaryota; kingdom Metazoa; phylum Arthropoda; class Insecta; order Coleoptera; family Leiodidae; genus Leptodirus; species Leptodirus hochenwartii. Next base: position 765,007 of record OX371187.1, on the reverse strand, counting down.
TGGATGTATGTGGAATTGGCATCGTGATGGTGCAGGAACGAATGGCCATGCGAATGGTAACCGGTAGTGGTGGGTCCGTGCTGAGCTGAGCCAGGGCCCAACGTAACGTTACCAGATGGAGAAGACCGGTCCATCTTTTGCGGAAAACTGCAAAGGAAATTCATTTGTAAATGTGAATTCATTTGTAAATGGAAATCTGCTTGAATCATTTTTTATACGGAATTCCCGTAGCATAAAACTTCCAGAAATCTAATTGATGGTTGTTCTGAGCTTGACTAGTTAATGTTCGATATTTTGTAACTCGGTAAGGTAAAGTTGATAGTATAAGCTTCTTGTTGCGGTAACGGTAGTATAAAAGCATTTGTATTATATCAGAACAACCACGAAAGAATAGGGAAACTTTTGTGAATTGGTATATACAACTGCAAATCGCCTTAGCGAAGTAGAGTTCAAATCAATATTTAAAACAATCTACTTGTAAATTTGTGAAATTTTATAAAAGTCCCGTGACGCCTTATTGAATCAATGATAAATTATTATTTAACTTCTGTATTGTAAATAAATCATTAAAGTAGTTGAATTAAATCTTTCGCTGCGAATTATAAATGGTCACGCAAATTGAATAAGTCATTTTCAGATAGTGTCCCGGAACGTATTTCTATGTCGATAGGACGTCATAATTTGTAATTTATATTAATAAGACATGGTGCCTGGTGCATTCTAGATTATTGTAAAACAGATGCAAGGCACGTAGTCGTCGTGAAGTCCACTCGACTTGACCCAGTTGGTCAATGAGAGCGTTTCCAGCAGCAGCCAGCGTTGCGAATAATATGCTACTGATTTACTGCCCAGGGCTAATGTGCAAACTGTAAACGCCTACTAATATTGTTCATTATAATAGTTAAATAACGTAATTACATTTGTATGTAGAATATTATAACGTTTAAACCAAAATGCCAATGCTTCTACAAGTCGCTACTGGCAATTGAACAAATTCGAAATTAGTTAAAAATGCGCATCAACGCTTTTTTTGCGAATTTAATACTACAGTGTATATTTTAGTAATAAATCAATATGAAGTCTTGCAAAGTGAAAACACATCATTTTACTTGATGTCCCTAATTATTTTCCTTCGAATCATTTGCTTTCATATTTAATATTTGTTTGTGATCCTGATGTTTCATTAGATATAAATTTAATTTTCTAACGTGCTTTAGTTATATTTATAGCAAACCACTAATGTTACGGCTCAAAAGATAAATTAATTCAAAATTCATGTGACGCACAAATTGCAATTTGACTTCAAATGCGGCAATTCTGCAACTAAATAGCACCTCAATTTTTACAGAAACTATTTTCGGTCCTTTCTTGCTTGTTCATCTTATGGTGTAAATGGAGAGAAAAATGTATTCGATTTTTCATTAAATGGCCGATGGAACAATTATATTGAACAGTATTTGAAACGAAGAACGGTAACGTGCGCAAATGATACTAATAAAAGAAACGCGTGAAAATATATCACGCACTTCAAAATAAAATCACCGTCGTCTTTAGCTGACACAAAATACCGTTTGATTCTTCAAATAGATGGGTAATATAAGGCTTGTTTTAATACGACGAAGGCGAATGGCAATTGAGTGCTTCGATTCATTTAATATATTTGTTAAGTAACTAACTAAAAATAAGGTTCAATTATTAGACAAAAACATGCTACCAGATGCAAAGAGCTTTCTTCCGCTCATTTATATAGAAATATATAGAAATAGTCGCATCTGCAACGCAATCTTGTACATGAATATATATAAATAGAATTTTGACTTTACACTTCTCAGTATGTATATTGCAAGTAATAGAAAATGTAAGTTATAATTTCACTGGATTTGAATTTTCTCAAAAACGTGCACAAACACGAATTCAAAATTATATAAATCACTTGCGGAAATCTTTCTTTCGTATTCGTAAAACAATATATATAATAAATTCGTATAGCCGCAGCTTAAGAAATTAAACGCCAATATTCTACGAAAGTAAGTAACTGACGAGGAGTATTACGAACAACATGGAATCAAAAAGCACAGCGTAAAATCCATGCAAGTTTTCGATGAGACTTTAATTAATGTTTCTAAAAATAATGCCATTTTAATTGATCGTAAGCAACAGCGTGATAAAATATTTATAATAGATAGTATCCGACATATAAATAGCTACGAGGATCGATTAATTTATACCGTATTTTTATGGGTGACGTTCTGTGCATCTGTGATTAATATTATATTAAGACGCGATGTGCAAAGAATTTCAAATTAAACTTCATTATGATACAAAATGAGATTTTTGTTTAACATAATAGGTGGTGGATTTATACAGGAATTGATCGATTTCTTATTTATTGAAGGTTTGCTGAATTTATTGGCTATAGGACGATAGATCATTTCCCGGTTTTGGGTTTCACATAGAAATACAATCCTCATTATAAACATTATTAGTTAAGTTAAAGAGTCCGCAATCCTAAAGATTGGTTGGAAACAGCACGCCATGCCGATCTATCCTGAGCTAATCCCTTCATCTCCCTATAGCTATTCATCTCAACGTCTTCAACTATCTGACTCACATACTCCAATCTAGGCCTACCTACCCCTCTCTTTCCCTCCACTCTACCTTCTATGATCTATTGCATAATCCCCCCATGCCTAAGAATATGCCCTACTAATCTGTCTCTCCTACGCTGTAACACTCTCCAAATACTTCTCTTCTCCCCTACTAACTCTAGTACAGCTTCATTTGTTACTTTATCTTCCCAACCAATCCTCATCATCCTCCTATAACACCACATTTCGAATGCTTGTAATCTGCGCTTCTCTTCCTTTCCTATAGTCCACGCCTCACACCCGTACAGTGCTACACTCCAAACATATACCTTCAGTAATCTTTTTCTAATACCCAAGTCAATATTTGATCTTAAAATCTGTTCCTTTTCTACGAATGCCTTCCTACCCTGTGCTATCCTACACTTTATATCTACCTTGCTTCGATTATCTTTTGTGATTCTACTGCCTAAATAACAAAAATCTGACACTTCTTCGATTCTATTATCTCCTATTGTGATCCTCATTTTTCTACTGCATTCCTTTTTGTCACACCTCATCACTTTAGTTTTACCTATATTTATTTTCATGTTAAAATCCCTAGTCAATACTGCCTGCATACCATTCAATACCCTTTCTAAATTCTTTTCGCTTTCTTCCAATATAGCTATATCGTCGGCGAATCTCAGCATATATATTTTCTCTCCCTGTACATTCACACCTACACTATACTCTTCTTTTACTTTGTTTATTGCATCTTCTATATATAGATTAAATAATAACGGTGAAAGTGTACATCCCTGCCGAAAAAAAATATTATTAGATTGAACGTTAAATAATCACCTTATAGGAGTGGAAATTTTGAAATGACACACAAAAAAAAATATGATCCATAAAATTGATATTTCTCGCGAATCCTGTTTGAAGGATACAAGTATATTTCTTTACGGCAAACCGACCAATTTACGACAAATGCTAATTGCGATAATTATATTCTATTCGCAGTTAATGTCATTTGCATTAATGTAAACAACAAATTTGCTATTATAGTACATATTACAATATGTAATTGCCGCGTTAGATTGCGAAATACGTTTAAACAATCAAATCAATTCCAGGGTAATGCAAATATCGAGTTATATTTCTGTTACTTACATTCAAATTCCAATTAAATTCATACAACTTTCGCGTTTATAAATTATTGATAGCCCCAACATTTTTTTTTTCTTAATTGTAAACAATCGCAATAACTGAAATGTATCGAAAGGATAAAGCAATGCAATTGCAACAAATAAAAATCTTCACCTTCCGATTAAAAATCCTGAGATACAGATAATCATCTCTGCCGTATTGTATAATCCACTTGTCGTATAACGAAACAAAAAGTAAAACACACAACAATTAGACTTCACATCCTGAAGGGTTCATATAGTCCTTACGGTGACCGAAACTGAATGGTGAAAAACAGAAAAATACAAGAGTAAAACTTGTGGTGTCAAATAATTGGGACGCACTTCTCTTAATGCCAAATGTTAAACCAGAACTAAGGTGCCGTGCCATCGGCATATGGCATTTATATAGCGATGAAGATAACGACGAAAAGCTCGGGGACCAGAAAGAGCAGCTGGCGAGTGGTGCCCGTTTACGATTTTCGATGGTTTCATCTTCGGCGTATGTATTACTACATATGTGGATAACTTTGATAATGTATTAGTAAGATGTACATAAGGTGCAAATACAGTGAACTATAAAACCCAAATATGCGTTAAGAACAAGAGGAAATCAGCTGTACTAATGGTTTTACCAAAAAAAAAATAAACATCTTGTCTTCACAATATAAATCGGTTATAGCACCTTTGTCGCCAATCGTTCCTTCAGGCACTAACCTCGCAAACAAATACTGAAATTTTAACTGGGAAACATGTTTCTCACTTCTAACATTAAGACAATTAACTACATGATATAAATATGAACAACCATTTATGCAGCGAAACCCTTATTTTATCAATTCGTGAGGTCACCTGGTACATATATATATATACAAGCATACAGGTAGTATGGTATATGATATAAAATAATCTTGCCTGAAGATTAAGATGACGATGATGGACGGTGAAGATTTGAGGAGTGCAAGTGAGTAGGATTCAAACGGCAGTTGTTCATCTGAGTTTGTATGTGCGTGTGCCTCGGGATTCAGATTCAGCTGCATCCCCGAAAAAACACATGTCCTATATTAGTTCCACCGGGGAAACTACCAGCCGAATCAATACTATAGTGTGACGACGTTTTGAATCTACGTGTAAATAACTTAAGAGAGATCTCGAGGGACCAAATTTCAATGTAAAGATACATTTCGATTGAAGAAGTATACACCGTTTTATTGAAAGTGGCGGAAAGTGACAGAAGTTCACGCATCATAAATCAAGACCTGTATAATTGCTTTACCAATACAATACAGAGCAGTGCTATTCAAAACAGTATGGCGTCAGTCGTGCGAATATTCCAGTGCAGTACTTTTTTTTTGCAAATTTATGAAAAGTACCACTAATATTATTTAAAAAATATTTTATTTAATTATATATTATTATATTTAATTATATAATTATATATTGTGCGTGAAAATAATTGGAATATGTTTAATGTGAGGGATGATACATACAAGTTCCCTTGATAATTGCAAGAATGAACAATAAAGGGTTTATTTTAAAATTACTCTTCTTCGGGCAGTTATTGAGGTATAAATGTCACAGTTTAGACCATTATACGAATATTATACAGGCAATACACACGCACCATGAATCGTAGCCACCAAATATATACGCGTGTTTATTTTTAATAAAAATGAAATTAGTAACATTTAAATTGATATAAAATTTCCCTTTATCAATCAGTGATACTGTTTATGCTCACCGATTTTGACCTAAACAGCATTAATTGCCTAAGATACGAAGAGCTTTTTTTTTTTAAACAAAAAGTCTTCTAGCACATGATGTGCTTTTAAATAAAAGCACATCATAACATCAATTACTTCATTCAATATATTTAATAACTGTATTGCATCGATTTTGTTACGACAGCGCCGATTTTAGTTGTTACCAGAGTACAAGGAGATTTAAAAGAATGTAAAATAAAGACAAATTTGTCCATTTTGGTGCATCTCATTATTAAAATCACGATTAAAGCGACAGTGAATTTGTGCGGTACAACAATTTGTTGAATAATGGTAGGAAAAATAGAAATTACGCTAATTTTGAATAGACACTTATGCGATGTCTTGCGCTGGTGACGCATTCATAGAATTTAAGTATGCTCAAATAGGTATTTTGTGTAACACCCGAAACAGGCAACCGGTAATTTGATTATATCAGACAATTAGAACAATAGAATTTTTTTGTAATAATAGTGTATATACAAGGTGTGTGTTATTTTGCGTCAAATTTATATTTTATGAAACTGTTGTAATATTATTCAATAATATTATAGATAAATCAATTCAATGAAAAGATTTTATTATACAATTCGTTTAAGTACGCAAAATTTTTGTATGTCTCCGATATTGGATTGCTGCGAACTACAAGTTATTTTTTATATCTTGGCGGACCAAATTCATCCTCTACTCCGCATAAGGGTTGAGCTTCCAGTACCATTGTTGCCATATATCAATAAAAAAACTTCAGTACAAAGTGCTCAAATTATAAACTGCATGGCAAAATTCAGATTGAGAATATTTAATGTATGAATATATACGGCTTCGATTAAAGTCCACTATTGAGTAAAAAGTTTCCAGTTATTTATTATTTGTTTTGATCAATTATGCTAATATAATACTCTCTGTATTTGTTGGCTGTCGATATGACAACATTGCAGTAATTTTGACCACATCCTCAAATGACAAAAATGCAGTGGCGAGCATCTCTTCACGAGCATACGGTTTCGGGGTGTTGAAGCGGCCAGTATATTTTCAATTTTTTTTGTTATCATTGGTCTTATGCAGAAACTAGTCGAAATTGTAATGCGCAGTAGAAGAGGCGGGCCCGTCACTTAAAAAAAAATAGCCTATATCATATTCACTTTTTTTTTTCCTCATTGTTTCAATATAACATGAGTGTCTTTGGCAAACGTACATTTTAATTAAGTCTGTATAGTAACAGTACACTATTTTTGTACGTGACATCATTTCAAATGCAACATCAATAATCTAAAAAAAAATCTAAAATCAAACGATCTATCTTATCAATCGATAAAAGTAATTAAATGATAATTTTATAAAAAAAACAAAAATTCCATTAGCCGCTCGTATATCAAACACAATTACTTTCATGAAAACAATGAACTTCTACGTGCATAACACGAGGGACATGTCTTTTTCAAATACTTACGTAATTCGTGTCGGTCTAAGAACGATTTATTCAAATGTTCATTGAATATGACCTTATTGTTGAAAAGTAAAGACGATGCACACATTACGGTCAAACAATAAAGCCGTGTCCAGTACCTCAAATGCATAATTGAATGAGAATATGAATACAAAAAAAAAATTGTATATACATACGTGTGATTTCGAAAACAATACAAGTTACGTACAAAAACACACATTTAACATATACGTTTGATTAATCGAGGATATTTGTGGTACTTGTTAAATTGCACGGTAAGAATGATTGCAGGTACTTGAGCTACTGAGGGAATCGGAAAAGAGAAATGCGCAAAATTAGAAGAGAATATTTCTAAATGTAGGAATTAAACGTCTCGAAGTAAAGCTGAGGGAACATTTCCCGTGGGTTACAAGCTGCAGCAAGTGAGGGTGCATTCAGAAACTTGATGTTCAATGCTCCGAGAGGATAATACAACAGAAGAATACTGAAATCACACCTGCGCAGTTTCCATTGAATTATATCGAAATGTCTGCTTGAAATTAGAAAGAAAGAAAAAACATTAAAATTAAACGAGAAATGTTAACAGTAACGAACATAAGCGCGGAATTTGAAACCAAATTCATTCTAGGAGAAATATTTCGCAAAATATCGCAGTACTGATTTTTATTATCAATTTCGTTTTTATTATTCATTTGAAAAAAAATAATGAATTTAAACTGATCGCAAAAGTGTCTTAGAAGAATAGTTGATTATTTACCACATTGGCGCTCTATGAACGTGTATTTCTATGGATCGGTGCTGAAGATATATCCTCCAAGTATTTATCCTTGCGAATAATATATGAAATTCCTCAACACAAAAGACATCCTTCTCAGTTTACAAATCATACTGTTTCCGATATTTTGAGTAGAAAATAAAAGCAAGTTTTTAATATAAAGTTAAATTAATTACGAATCATTTTTAGAAATTTTGTTACCGAGTATTATAAATGCAAAAATTATAATACAGGTGAATCTCTTCACCTATAAAATTTGAAAATAGATTTTTAAATTAATAGTTATATAATTGATTGAATCAAGTGTTACTTTGGGAATGGGTTTGAAGGAAAATAACTTAGTTATAATACCACTTAAAAACCTAATTATTATTAAGTTAAAAGTTAAAAACCAAATAAAGTTATTTTATTTAAAAGTAGATCACAACGATTCAAAACATTGTACGATTTATAGTATTTTCGAAGGTATTTACAAATCGCTCTGTACAAGAAATATTAAGCAGATGTTTTTCTCGAAGAGAAAAAAGGCTGGGCTCCACTCACTATATACAAAGAACAGTGATTTTAATTTAAAACTTCACCTGTCCTTTTCGTGCATTTAAGATCGAATACTGATTATATATTTCTATTAGATCAATTTTTAGATGCTTCTAAATTCTTACGACACAGTAAAATATACAAGTATATATGTACTCAACACACACGTGTTTCGAAAAAAAAACGTTCCTCGTCTAAGATTTCATTTTCTACGTTTTCCATATTATTCATTTATCAATCGTTAATATATGAATTATATTTGCATACGTTTAAAACAGAATATATATAGAAATTCTGGTTAAGGTTGGAACTGCCTGTTAGAAGTTATACACGAAGTTGATTGCAATCTCTGAACATAGTCTGCGGATATAAAATAAAATATTTACTTAATGTGAACAACATGCGGCATTTAAAAGTGAAAGAGGAAGATATTTTGGGCAAGCACGAGCCTCCCAAATAGTCGCGCCAGGTGTTGATTTCAGTTTATTTTATTTTTACAGAAGAAATACATTCAACGCAATGTTTTTTTGTTGTTGTTCTTGCAGAACATTATGTTGGCAGTATATAGGCGGACACTTGACCTTGTTTAAAATCACACAATATTATAAAAGCAAGAATTAATACATCATAATTACGAATGTGGGAAGAAGAGGTAGCAAAAATAGGGAAGGGAGTTCGGCAGGGATGTACACTTTCACCGTTATTATTTAATCTATATATAGAAGATGCAATAAACAAAGTAAAAGAAGAGTATAGTGTAGGTGTGAATGTACAGGGAGAGAAAATATATATGTTGAGATTCGCCGACGATATAGCTATATTGGAAGAAAGCGAAAAGAAATTAGAAAGGGTATTGAATGGTATGCAGCCAGTATTGACTAGGGATTTTAACATGAAAATAAATATAGGTAAAACTAAAGTGATGAGGTGTGACAAAAAGGAATGCAGTAGAAAAATGAGGATCTCAATAGGAGATAATAGAATCGAAGAAGTGTCAGATTTTTGTTATTTAGGCAGTAGAATCACAAAAGATAATCGAAGCAAGGTAGATATAAAGTGTAGGATAGCACAGGGTAGGAAGGCATTCGTAGAAAAAGAACAGATTTTAAGATCAAATATTGACTTGGGTATTAGAAAAAGATTACTGAAGGTATATGTTTGGAGTGTAGCACTGTACGGGTGTGAGGCGTGGACTATAGGAAAGGAAGAGAAGCGTAGATTAGAAGCACTTGAAATGTGGTGTTATAGGAGGATGATGAGGATTGGTTGGGAAGATAAAGTAACAAATGAAGCTGTACTAGAGTTAGTAGGGGAGAAGAGAAGTATTTGGAGAGTGTTACAGCGTAGGAGAGACAGATTAGTAGGGCATATTCTTAGGCATGGGGGGGATTATGCAATTGATCATAGAAGGTAGCGTGGAGGGAAAGAGAGGGGTAGGTAGGCCTAGATTGGAGTATGTGAGTCAGATAGTTGAAGACGTTGAGATGAATAGCTATAGGGAGATGAAGGGATTAGCTCAGGATAGATCGGCATGGCGTGCTGTTTCCAACCAATCTTTAGGATTGCGGACTCTTTAACTAACTAACGAATGTGGGATGCGTTCGATATCATTTTCAAAGGAAGTCGGATTAGTTAATAAATGAACGAATGAATCAATTTTATTGGCGGCGAAATAGATGTTTTTTTTCAATTTAACTTTCGCGTCGGTGAAGAAATGGACGGTACCTTCGCAACGATGTGAATAATTTAGTGGAGCTGGCAAAGTTAAAAGGTGGAACCACTCGAGGAAAGTATAAAATATATATTTGAAGGACTAAAAGGGATTAACAGCAGAAAAAATACATGAGCCACTTGTTGAGCCTTTGGGGAGTATTTAGTTAGTTTTTCACAGCAATTGTCGCATTTAGGGAAAAAAACAAAGTTAAAAATGCCATTTTTATCGCTATCTAAATTGTCTGTAAAAAATCATTAATAAAGTGAGATGTATCCAATTTAGCGATGTGTAGTTTACTCGCGAACCGTTCAATCAAATGACGGGCGTACTGTGACGATGTTTTGCAACGACCAATAGGTCACTATGACCTAGTTTGTGAACTATGAACTACATGGTGAATTGATGTACAAGTGTACTAGGTCCTGAACCCGTCGTGTACTAAACCGTTCATGAATCACAACGGCTCGTAAACCATGCAGTATAGTATACAGTACATATACAGTACCAATAGCAGTACTAACATCTACGTGATAAAAACGAATAATTAAATACTGTATTTAAAATTTATTATTTGAACTGTAATTTAAACTGCAATGGAAGAAATCGATAGAAGATAAGAATTAAATACCACGCAATGAGCAATTATTAACGACATTTACCAGCAACGACGTTGGCGTTGTGCTGCATTTAGAGATGGTATAGCAAATTGTTTTCACAACGTACAATTACAATCCAAATGTCGTAAAATATACAACAAGACATTCATCGATTTTACAATAGCATGGATATTTTTGATTACTGGATATTTCGCAATTGTTTGGCCGAGGGAGTACATAAGGGTTAGTCCCAGTCATCATTTTTTTGTAAAATACTTCGGGTATATAGTAAACGAATCCAGGGTGATAAAGCAACGAAGATATCCCTATTGGAGCGTACGGTATTTGACCTTTATTGTCCAAATAAGTACGCAATGGCTATATAATATCAGTTTGTTTTTTTTTTTTGTAAGAATAGTAGATAAATCGGTAGGTGCATTTGTTAGGCAATCAAGTAATGATACGATCAACTTTCACCATCGATGGCTCGCAACGCCAGATGAATTAAATGACAGGTCTACGATCAAGTTTATGCAGAAAAAAGGAAATAAAATATTTGAATATGTTCGGTATCGTACGCGGTGTGCTTCGGTGACTCCGATACATATACTTACATTTCGAAATTGCCGTTATTATCAGAGGCGCGATTTCTTATTTGTGTTTGCATTTTTCATCAACATTTACCACATATACAGCAGAATGCACTTGGGTCAATAGAAAGCTTGTAAAAAAAAAAAACTATGGAAGAAACTGCAATTTCTCCGCGCAGGAAAACTCAAATTATTTTCAGGCTAATTACGATGTACGACTTATTCATGCATACAGCTTTAAAAAATGGGAAATGAAGAATAACAACATATATTTCAATATTTAAGGGAGTTTCTGATGTTTTTCATAAAATTTTATATAAAATAACGAATAAAATTTATTTCAACAACTTTAGTCGTATCCTCAAATCGTTTTCATTCAAACAAGAATTGGAGGTAGATATAATTAAATGCTGGCAAACATTAAAGAAATAAAAGATATTACATATTCATATACGTCGCCATTACTTAATAAAACCGTCTCAACATTTTAAATAGATCACTATTTATATTATTAATTTATTGAGCTGCTAGATTTATTAGAAGACTGGCTGTACTGCCGTGGCGTGGAGTACCTGATGTAGAAGTGAAAGTACATGAACTAATATTTTTAGAATGGATAAATAATGTGACATTCGTGACGGAGAATTACGATAGGTGATTATAACTATTACCGCTACATTAGTAGTTCAAAATATCTGTGGTAAATAATATCGACTGTAGAAAAACGAAACAACTCAATATACCATCGGTATAACATAAAAGTGTGGCGATGTGTACTAATTCCTCTTACGGATGCTTGTTGTGTATTTATTGGATACCACATTTAACCCCAATTTTCGCCAAAGTAGACTTATGATTCAACGGACGATATTTAGAAAACAATTTCAAATATTATCTAGCTATATCTGAGCAAGTATTTCTCAGTTGATCTGTTGTTATTTTAATTAGTTGTTGACGAGGTTACTAATTTACGAAATTGGCATTTATTAAGTGAGTAGTTCTTACGCACATGTACACCAAAAGACAATTATAATGCGTCGATATATGAAAACGCAGTGGTGCATTACTATTGCCTTAGAGTGTCCTCTAAAGCCGGCTACAGACGACGTAGCGAGTGTAAGCCAATGTTTATTTTGGGGTATCGTGTGTATGGAAAACGGATCATCAACTCCTGCCAACGTTCGCCTCGAAGACTATATTTCGACCATACATCAAAGGGAATGAACCAACAAGACCAACATACTTGTCACGTCGTCTGTATGCACCTTAAATAGATATGCCAGTTCTGTATGGGGTGAAACCATGCAAAAGGAACAATTTTATTAATTTTGGTGAATTGTGCAGATGGAGGAAAAATATGTATAAAAAAGCAGTGGTAAAATATACATACCAATTCAACAAAATTAATATAATTGTTTCCGCTTGAATACCTTCGGCACTACGATATAGAGAACCGGCATATGTCCACTACTTCAAAATGCTTTTTCATAAAAAAAAAATATCATACAATTGATGTATTTGAAAATGAATCGGTCACAATAATTCCCGGACTTCGTTTAATCGTGTCAAAAATGAACTATTTCAGTTACTTTGTTGCTGGTACTCAGGCACTAGTAATTAAGGAGGTTAAACATTTCCACTAGTGATAAAGCCAAAAGCTTACACACAAACACATCAATTTGTATGTATTATATTGATGGTTCACAAAAAAATATCTTGTCATCGTATAATAATTGAGTTCCGTAATGAAGTTTCTTTTTACGATGTCGCATTAACCGTGAATTTTAATTAAAATCGCATCTTTATTAATGAATTTTCTGAAAGCGCACGTGGCCATTAGCTAAAACGACTAATCATTTAAATATTATGGAAAAGTATGCAAATTCAACTAGAGACTTTGCTTAATCGATGTATTGTTTAAAAAAAGAATCAACTTGACCTAGGAAAAATAAAAAGTATACTTCGGTTATTTTGCAAATATATATGTTATTTTTTATATCTTGGCGGACCTAATTCATCCTCTACTGCGCATAATGGTTGAGCTTCCAGTACCATTGTTGCCATATATGAATAAAAAAACTTCAGTACATAGTGCTCAAATTATAAACTGCATGGCAAAATTCAGATTGAGAATATTTAATGTATGAATATATATGGCTTCGATTGAAGTCCACTATTTGGTAAAAAATTTATTAATTGTTCTGATCAATTATGCTAATATAATACTCTCTGTATTTGTTGGCTGTCGATATGACAACATTGCAGTAATTTTGACCACACCCTCAAATGACAAAAATGCAGTGGCGAGCATCTCTTCACGAGCATAAGGTTTCGGGGTGTTGAAGCGGCCACTGATACCACAACGCTTAAGAATAGAGAGGCGATTCTGAATTGTATAGTAATATCATTGGTCTTATGCATAAACTAGTCTTAAATTGTAATGCGCAGAAGAAGAGGCGGGTCCGCCACTTAAAAAAAAATAGCCTATACTTTTGGTTTATTCATTGTGCCTAGACCATTGATTAATAACATAACAGATACTATTTGAAGAATAGGTATAAATAAAGCTACCCTTCCATTTTCTACTCATCTACAATGCCTCAAAACGGATTCTACATCTACAACTATATTTGAAGAAGTTGGCAGGATATTTGACACCCCGCTTTTCATTGAATCCTCAAATTCGCCCGCGTTGATGAGAAGATTCAAAAGTAAACGTAAATCAAATATGATTTCCTAACTAAAGAGGCTAATTCAACGTTAGCATATCCATTATACCGGGAGTAGCATAATTTATTGTGTTTGGTATTAGAATCGCGTGTGCGTAAGAAGAACAATAAGCGGTTTCGAAATTATGGGTAGACAAGTAATACAAGAGTCCGTTATATTATCTCCGCGATATAAATGCAAGGTGCAGGCACGAAGTAAAAAACAATGTAAACAAAAAGAACGTTCTTGAAAAAGTGCACCAAAATTACTACAAAACGCGGAACGGTTTTATGATCTAATGAAGGTGAAGCAGAATATCGAAGATCTACAATACCTTAATATATTAAACAGCTTCTTCAGACATGCATATCGGTATAGCGCACAAGGCTAACAATTTATGCACCACGATTGATTAGTTCGACAATTTTAATTTAAGCGTACGCTGTTTCGTAATCGAACATTTTTCGTCAGAAATATTATTAAACTTTCGCTAATATTAGCACATCTAATTACAGGGCGATAAGCGTCATAGATCTGGTAACCTTTCGAGTATATTTCTGCGTGATATTTTCGATAAAATAAGCTACGCTGGAATTGACCTTATGTGACTTTTAACAGAATTATGTTACGATCAAAAATTGCCCTGTCGATATTCTAAATACAGGAGGAATTTTCAAAAATATATATACATGTTTTGTCGGTCTACTCTATTCTGAGAACAAAAATCAAATGCCCTCTTCTTTTGCAATTTATATTCGCGCACTATTGTATAATATCAATATTAACTGAAAATCGACGAAACGACTAGAAATTTTCAAAGGAAATTCGTAGATGAAATATAATAGAGCACGCGAATATAAAAAAAAATTGATACAAGCCATTCTAATATTTAAAGTCTCGCTAATTTCACTTCTGCATTAATATAGAAAACTGAAGGAGCATATGCACCCGATCAGCTGCCGATCAATGTGATTGAAAATTCAAACAATGGCATTTAATCGAATGTCAGATTTTATCATCACATTGTTCTCCGAGCTGATTCTTAACAATCTGCAATCGTAAGTAAGCTTTTTACGAACTAATTCCATCCGTGCTTTATACGACGCAAGACGATTTTGAGCAAAGCGATCGCAAACTGTAGGTCACTTTGAGGACCTAGTTCGTATTTCATAGTTCAGTTCAATGTATCGTTCACGAACTATAGGTCGTGAACTACGAACATCTTCTTTAAATGAACTAGTTCACGACCTATATGAAATACATGCACATACTGACTGAAAATAGTTTCTTTTTTTCTCAATATAAAAATATTAAATAGTAAAAAATAAATAAATTGAAATATTTCAATACTTATTTTTAATTAAGAATGAGCAAGAAAAAACAACGATGTTTATAATTTATACAAAACATATATACAAGGAAATATAATTTCGTTCCGTTCACCTACACACATTTTTACATAAATGTTAGTACTGCTATTGGTACTGTATATGTAATGTATACTATACTGCATCGTTGTGATTCATGAACGATTTAGTACACGACGGGTTCAGAACTTAGTACAAGTACATCAATAAGTACACTGTTCACAATGTAGTTTATAGTTCACGAACTAGGTCGTTACAAAACATCGTCACATTATGCCGGTCATTTGATTGAACCGTTCGCAAGTGAACTACACATCGCTAGTCAGCATACGCGAAACTAGCATATGAACTCAATTTGCATAGTAAGATTAATGCAATTGAACATAATTTCACCCTGACTAACTTGAAATTACCCTGTTACGTTTGTTTGTAAGAATAAGCACAAAAATAAGAAAATAAAATCGCTCCCAACGAAATTTTGGTTAACGCCATTTTTAATACATTCTCAATGGCGGTTAAAAAAAAACTCTTCTTTCCCGTTCTTTGTTGATAAGTTGATAAGATGAGGAAATCAACTTTACAAATATCATTTTCTGTTGCATTTTTCTTTTCGAAATTTAAATTTTGACTTTTTAGCAAATATAGTATGCACTGAAGAATGTGTATATAAATGAAGTCAGAGTTAACAAATTTTGTCATCACGAACTAGTGGCACCTATAAATATATTCTTATAATTGTTCATACATTATATAATATTGTAATATTAACAATGCACAATTGTACCTGCAACATTCTCAACGGACAAGGAGATTCTTGAAAAAGCGAATAATATGCGAATAAGATATAATCGAACTTACTTCTGGTTCTAGAAAAAAACGCAAATTTGACATAGAATTAATCCATGTATTTATCTACAATGAAGATTGTATTTGTAACGCGTCATATTACATACAAAAAAATAATATTTACTAATACTCATCGATATTATGTTGAAAGGATACTATGCATAAAAACATAGTAATGCAAGTTTTGTGAATTCTAACCACATTTTACAAAATTTAAGCGAAAAATATACATCTTAATATACCCATATTAAAATTACTGTATTTTTCGAATACTTATATTAGAGAATACTGAACAATATTTTTTTATAATATCTCCATCCAATGGCTACTACCAATCAACGAACAATTGATTAGTCATTTTAATAAATTCATATATTTTGAAACTACTTAATCCGTAATAAAAATTCGATGTATATTGAATAGCACAATCGAAGCCAATAGTAATGCGTCGATTTAGGAAGACGCGGCAGCGGGACTTCCATACACTGCACAGACCTCCTATATTGTCTCATTATTATTGTCTTTATTGCACACTCACTTCGGTCGCTTCCAAAGTATTAATCAACACCTACATACCGATAGTACGTTTTGCAAAACTCTAGTACGATTCGATTCAGAGAGCAATAAAATTTGCAACGAAATAAGACGGAAAAATAGAGCATTCTTAGCGCTGAACCGGAGGGTAAATTATCACAAAGGATTCTAAAATATTTGGATGCATAAACAAAAGAAAACGGAGAAAAAACGTTCCGATTTCTAAACTTCAGCATTTTTGCTGAATTTTATTGTATTCAGTTTAATGTGGGGAAATAAGAAAAGATTGTATGCAAGCAGATCCGTTTCGGATGCTTCTTTTTTCTGGACATTTCGGCGACCCTGTAGAATCCCGCGCACAATTATAACAAATTGAGAACAATGACAATAGGAAGTGGCACAAAGTAATTCGCTTTTTATTATTATTTCGTTTGCGTAGTTTGTGCAAGCGGACTTTAAGTGTCATTTCGCGTATTACAAATCGACGACGAGAATAACAACAATAAACGTGCGCAATTTGTCTGACCTACAGAACGCCGAAGAGTTTGAGCGTGATGACACAGAGCGCACAGTACCATACACTTGCCATCGGCCATTAAAACGTTTATATATGATTCGTATGGATTATATTGGAGGGAATAACGCAATAGAGAAATTTGCACATTCTTTTTATTATTGCTGTTTAAATGATGTTTCTTCATATTATAAAACTACAAGTACAAGTTACCACGTAAAGAATTTAGTATAAAACAGATTTTAGTAAAAAAAAATATTGTTGCACTTCCGAAATAGATTCATTCCGTTAATCGAAAATTTCTCAATGTAAACTGAATTTATTTCCATTTATAAATACACGGTCCGAAAGAGATTTCTCTTCAAGAATATATCCCCGACCGGAGCGGGATTCGAACTCACAAACTCCACGGTGCCAGTCTAATAGCGATGGCAAACTGTAGGTCACTTTGACGACCTAGTTCGTAGTTCATTTCAATGTACCGTTCACGAACTATAGGTCGTGAACTACTAAAATCTTTTAAAAATTAATTAGTTCACGACCTATATGAAATATATGCACATACTGAAAATAATCTATTTTTTTCGCAATATTAAATAGTAAAAAATAAACAAATTGAAATATTACAATACTTATTTTGAATTAAGAACGAGGCAGAAAAAACAACAATGTTTATAATTTATACAAAGCATATATATAAGGAAATATAATTTCGTTCCGTTCACCAACACACTTTATTACATAAATGCTAGTACTGCTATTGGTACTGTATATGTAATGTATACTATACTGCATCGTTTACGAGCCGTTGTGATTCATGAACTTAGTACAAGACGGGTTCAGGACCTAGTACAAGTACATCAATACGTACACCGTGCACCATGTAGTTCATAGTTCACGAACTAGGTCATAGTGACCTATAGGTCGTTGCAAAATATCGTCATTTGATTGAACTGTTCAGAGTGAACTACACATCGCTACAGTCTAACGACTATACCACGTTCGTATAATAGCAGGGTAAAAAGCCTGCGCTGGAACTAAGTAAAAATAATATGAAATCAGATTTGACAAGAACGTAAAAATAAAACTACAGGACGGCTTGTTTTTATTTGCAATAATTCAGTAATCGCGGTGACCTCAATCGCTGCTAATCTAACAAACACCGAATTCGTACGAACAACATATTTGTGAAAGAATTACAAATACTGTTCATAAACAATAGCGAAGAAGCTACTTGCAATATTTACGGTGATAATAAAAATTGCTAGTTCGGATTCTCTGATGGCCACCCAATTCTTTTACGAACGACCGCGGGTACACAGCGTGAGGCACTCCGCTATCTTCTATTGTTTATTAAATGAGATCTCGAGACGCTTGGGTGGGTCACTTCGCTAAATAAAAAAAATCGTTTTGATATGGATTAACAAAACTACGTCCAGCAGTGACATAAGCATGCACCGGTTCATTGATAGAAAGAAATTAAGTTATTATGTTTAATGAAATAGGCCAAACAAAAATAAAAGGCGCCGAGGAAGATATTAATTAAACAGCTACAAGATGATGATTACAAACGATTTTTTTTTTACTTTTCATTAAATTAAATGTCGACTTATATAGGCAACAAAATTCTAGAAATTATTTCCCACAGAGGTGAAATTTGCAATAGCAATTTCAATTAAGTTAACTGCATCGCTACAGTTATGTAAATAATGTTCCCATACTATAGAATGTGTGACAAAGTAATAACGCCGTCTATATTTCGCAATTTAAATACAAAATACAATACCGTAACGCTTAATAAATCCAGAGAAAGAACAGAAGCAATTTATGCCAATATATTATATTGCAAAAAAACACACATAATAGCCTTAACACGAGGCTTGATTCCCTAAACTTTTGGCTATGGAACAGAAACTTCGAACTTCAAAAGGCCGCAAAGGGATCTCAAAATTTACTAATATTAAAAGTAAAATGCCTCGAGTGTATAAAAAAGTTTATACTATTTTTTTTTTTAAGTGGTGGGCCCGCCCCTTCTACTGTGCATTACAAATTAAGACTAGTTTATGTACAAGACCAATGATAACAAAAAAAATTGAAAATATACTGGCCGTTTCAACACCCCGAAACCGTATGTTCGTGAAGAGCTGCTCGCCACTGCATTTTTGTCATTTGAGGGTGTGGTCAAAATTACTGCAATGTTGTCATATCGACAGCCAACAAATACAGATAGTATTATATTAGCGTAATTGATCAAAACAAATAATAAATAACTGGAAACTTTTTACTAAATAGTGGACTTTACTCGAAGCCGTCATACATTAAATATTCTCCATCTGAATATTGCTATGCAGTTTACAATTTGAGCACTTTGTACTGAAGTTTTTTTATTCATATATGGCAACAATGGTACTGGAGGCTCAACCCTTATGCGCAGTAGAGGATGAATTAGGTCCGCCAAGATATAAAAAATAACTTATAGTTCGCAACTGAATCGTGATGAATAGAACAATCTTCATAAATGTTTTGCGACTACACAATGACAATTACTTAACGCAGAACAGCGAGAATATAACAAAATATACACATGCACGGCAGCGTGTGTATTATATAGGTTAGTTCTGCTAACAATTATTACAATCAATTGTTAACTGTATTCAGTATACGTAATAGTTGTACATTCTTGAACACGTAAAAAGGCGATCTGCTCTGTACGCCATACATACTCTTCTCCGTGTGTATCGTAAAATGAACAAGTAAAGGCCTGTTTACAAATAAACTGGTTGGAATAGCATCGCGTCAATTTGTCCCGAGCTCATTCTATCATTTCACTATTTTTATTCATCGTTCACACTTTCGTACTCTAATCTTCTTGTATTCCATTTAATACCTTTCTACCGAGACAATTTTATATTAATGCGGAAGCTATATAAAGTAACGTGGAAAGAATCGCACGCCCCAGTTGTTATAAACAATTCTGAAACTTAGAAACTACTTGGAAAATGAGTTTTATGGTATTTTTTTTAATAGAAAACATAGTATCAATAATATTCAGATGATATTTGTCGCTGGAAAAACGAATCATATAAGAACATGATGATAAAAGAACGGTTCGATATCGACAATTATAATTTAGTTGAAAAAAACAATTGACGACGAATTTCTAGAAAAACAACTGTTAACTAAAAAATACTAGCCAAAACTTTCGCAATGCGAAGCGTGTGTAGAAGCAAATAAACAAAAATCGTGTTTGGGCCGGTAGTTGTAAATGAACCTTAATCTTCGTAGTTGCTAAGTGCGTTCGCTAATGGAAGAATTCGCGGTGGAAAGCTTGTTCTTCAGTCAAGGATGAGAGTATCAATTGGCATAGCATTGCAGAGCTTATTGTGCATTGAGGTATATGCTGAAAGTGCACCAGCAATTGCAAATATAATTATTTAATGAAATCGACGAGGCAGACTAACGGTAAAATTGCTTTATACCGCATATAAAAAAAAAAATCTAGTAAAAGAAATTTAAACTTCATCATCGGTACTAATAACAATAAGAGATGCGCGTCGTGTGCACGATTTAACGAATTTGTAATTTTTTCGTCATCAATGTGGATTCCAGGCCATTTGTTGTTCATGAAATCGTTTGGGAAATTCATTTTGACGGGCCGAATTAATGGCATCACTGTAACGACCTTATAAGGCATTAAACGTAGGCGTGCGAGTAATAAAGCAATTTTCACATCGAAATTAAACAACGTTAACATCGTTGTCAGGCTTGTTCAAACCATTATCACCTTCTAATGTCTTTTCATTTAATTACGAGCTTATTTATGAACCTATGGAAAGGGGAGTTTTCTAAAACTACTATTAATAGAGAAAAAAACTGTATAGAGGAAAAACGATCGGATATGAAAAATATGAAATCTACAGAAAAATCAAATTGAATTGGTCGCTTTGGCAACTGTGTAATAGAGAGGCTCGTGTATCAAAATGATTTATAGCATCGCAAGAGAAGCTTGAAATTCGCTTGTGACGATTAACGCCGTTTTTTACACGCTACTTATTTTTTTATAATAACTGATTATATTGTGCCAAATAGTTTCTCTAAATGGAAAAAAAAACTTTTACCAAGTATCGCATATTGATGGCAAAGAGTGATCCAAATTTTGCTCGCTTCCAGTGTAAAACAAAGAAATTACTACCCTTAATAGTTCCATAGGTAGGTGAGTCTTTCAACGGACTGTTTTTTTTTTGTTTTTTTTCGTTCAAATTCATCATCTACATTGAAAAACATTGCAACGTACCCTAATGGATACGATGAAGTTGGATATTTACCTGTAATTGATATGAAATCTACTGCTTAATAATAATAATAACAATAAAAGGACATTATGGAAACAGTTACTCACACTTTAACTGATATTATCATGAACATGATTGTGAACAAATTTTAAAGGTCATAAGAACTACCGCGAAATACATTAATATCAATAATTATGAAGAATAACGAAGAATCCCCGAGATTCCGTACAAGGTCGACACAAATAACATCCAAACTGTCAAATCGGCGTGGGTACACCTTTACCGTTAAATCAGATCCTGTTGCTCTAAGAGTCGTACCAAAGGCAGACGTAATTCAATTCAAGACTTTTTAAACCACTATTCCTTAGCATACAACTTAGTCCGCACTATTCCTTAGCATACAACTGAATTTGCTTTATTCTTAGCAACAAAACTTACTAATTATTTCATTACCTTAGCGAATGCCGCTGGTTGTTAGATAATATTTATATTGGGAATACCGCGACCAATATAAATATGTTGGATGTGTCCACTTTAGCGATGGCAAATTGTAGGTCACTTTGAGGACCTATTTCATAGTTCATTTCAATGTACCATTCACGAACTATAGGTCGTGAACTACTAACATCTTTTTTAAATGAACTAGTTCACAACCTATATGAAATACATGCACATACTGAAAATAATCCCGTTTTTTCTCAATATTTAAATATTAAAAAATAACTAAATGGAAATATTACAATACGTATTTTGAAAAGGCAAAAAAACAACAATGTTTATAATTTACACAAAACATATATATAAGGAAATATAATTTCGTTCCGTTCACCAACACACTTTATCACATAAATGTTAGTACTGCTATTGGTACTGTATATGTAATGTATACTATACTGCATCGTTGTGATTCATGAACGGTTTAATACACGACGGGTTCAGGATCTAGTACAAGTACATCAATACGTACTGTATATTCATGCAGAGAGGTAACGAAAAAAAATCTATTTTGATATTCGGAAACTATTTGCAAGTGTGACCAGTTGTACAATTAATTGTAGGATATCAAAACGAATCCATTGAATAAACACATAACTGTACATCTTTAGTATTTGACTACATTAGGCAAAATGTATCATGTGTATCGGTCATTCAACATTCGGAATTTAAATTGTTGTATAAAGTTTAAAACGGAAGTTACCATGAGAGGACGTTCGAGCTAAACAACGCTAACTAATTTGTTTATTTGTATAAGTATAATAACGTATGATTGAATAATAACCCCTACCACCATAATCGCTGAATATTAATTTTTAAGGTATTTAAAATTTAGGTACAGATTGTAGAATTTAAGTTTATACTTCACACTCGCTGACTGATTTCAAATAAAAGATGCAAATAATACTGCAATAATGTTTGGTCGGAGATGCCAGGATCAAGCTTTTGTACGAAAGAGTTTACACTTCAATTTTTACAACAATTTATCTTTATAATAAAATGATATCTAATCAAAGAGTAGAGAACTGCAATATTCAATTCAGCACGGGTTTGTAAGCAAAATCTACAGTGTTAATACGTTCGTTAAAGAGTGATGACATCCGCGCGAGCGAGGCTACGCTGAATTTTTAATAACAATTAGATTTCCTTGAACTCCCGCGCCTGGTTCACCCATTACCAAATCTCCCGTTCGCATGCATAATATAAATACACGTGACTAATTCACGCAATAAACGCACGACCAATAATGCCACCTGGTCTAGTTTAAATAATAAAACGGAAGACGTTAACGCTGATGTCGAATTAGTCACAAGTTATGGAGTATTTGCATAATGATCGCTAAATTGGACGACTACATGTTGTTCAAAGCATATATAATACGCTGGTATAATTACCGCGTGCCAAGCAATGATAGAACTCTTAGAACTAATCGGAGGATGTTTGCAGAGAGTACCGAATAACGAACGCCTCGACCATCGTTTGTCCATAAGTAATTTTACGGCTAGAATTTCGCCCAAAAAATCCACATGGATGTTCTTTCACATTAAATCTTATTACTGATATTATTTATTTCCTCAAAACATCGTTATTAATTTGTATTGATTTTGTAGATAAAGGTTCTTACAATAGATGATGCAACAATAGATGATAATGCATACATTAATAATAATTCACATTGTCACTAAATTTTTATAAGGGAAAAGAATAATAAGCGTATTATTAATTTCCATTAAATATTAAGAATCGTTTTTTCTATACTAAAAATAACTTATTCAATATTTTTATTCGTATTGAAAAGAAAAATGATGATTAGAGGCAAGGTTTTCTTATATCAGACGCAAAAAAAAACAACAAAAACACTTCGCTCATGATAGAAACCAGAAAAGCGTGTGAATTGTTTTACAGAAAACCGTACGAGGTGGTATAGAAAGGATATATTTTGCGGGAGGATGCACTAATATTTTGAAAGTTTCGTCCAGAGGCTGGATTATGTAATTGCGAAGTATATTCAGGACAATAATGATCGCTTTATCAAGTACCCAGAATAGAGAATCGGCATATAATACCGTTTTTGTTTGAGCGTGAGCTACCTTAACGTGCTTAGGTGTTTCCTGAACGCCGGCAAACGAGCGCAGCTCTCAGAAACCGTTACGTATCTACTAGTATGCTGTTGGCGCGTGGTGCAAATCACCCGCACCCTCTGCTGGTGCTGCTGCTGTCCTCCGAGCACATGCCCATGTCGTTGGTGGTGCGAGTGGACTTGATGTGCGGTAGACGAGGACGCGTGCGATTGCGAGGACTCTTGATATCCTTGCAGACCGATCCCTAATGGTGGTATTATAGAAGACCGATAGTGGCTGTAGCCCATTGCCTGATGTTGCTGTATCGGAGGATATTGACGATGGATGCGCACCACGGTCGTATGCTCCGTTGAGGACATTGGGTTCGAGTTGGAGGATGCCTCGTCCCGCGGGGAAGACATAATCACATGGCCGTGCATGATGACCTACGTAGTCAGTTGTATCACCAAACACCACATGGTCACTATGAACAACTTTAATAATCGGGGACTGTAAGGATAGCAGATATTTCTGCGGACATGTAATAATAGCGGGTCCGGTCACAGAGGGGTCCGTGTTCGCGTGTATGTGCGCCGAGTGCTTGCTTAGCAATCACATGCACCGTACTGAACGGCAAACCGCGAGAATAGCCGCGAGTATCCGCGGTGTTACAAGACACGGCCACCTACCCACCTACTCCAGAGTTGCTTATACCACGCTCTAGGTGTACCGCTCGATGCTGTATCGGTATTGCGCCTATGAAGTATGCCTTATTATGCTATTACAGTGCTTCCCAACCATGAACCAAGTGTATATATAAAAAATAATAATCAAATTTATTTTATATTAGCACAACATAATTTTACAAACAAAAAAAACTGCCATGTAGAGAAATATATAATATCTAAAGTGTAGACCTATACAATAAATACTAAGCTGTTTCATTATTAGTTAAAGAGTCCGCAATCCTAAAGATTGGTTGGAAACAGCACGCCATGCCGATCTATCCTGAGCTAATCCCTTCATATCCCTATAGCTATTCATCTCAACGTCTTCAACTATCTGACTCACATACTCCAATCTAGGCCTACCTACCACTCTCTTTCCCTCCACTCTACCTTCTATGATCAATTGCATAATCCCCCCATGCCTAAGAATATGCCCTACTAATCTGTCTCTCCTACGCTGTAACACTCTCCAAATATTTCTCTTCTCCCCTACTAACTCTAGTACAGCTTCATTTGTTACTTTATCTTCCCAACCAATCCTCATCATCCTCCTATAACACCACATTTCGAATGCTTGTAATCTGCGCTTCTCTGCCTTTCCTATAGTCCACGCCTCACACCCGTACAGTGCTACACTCCAAACATATACCTTCAGTAATCTTTTTCTAATACCCAAGTCAATATTTGATCTTAAAATCTGTTCCTTTTCTACGAATGCCTTCCTACCCTGTGCTATCCTACACTTTATATCTACCTTGCTTCGATTATCTTTTGTGATTCTACTGCCTAAATAACAAAAATCTGACACTTCTTCGATTCTATTATCTCCTATTGTGATCCTCATTTTTCTACTGCAGTCCTTTTTGTCACACCTCATCACTTTAGTTTTACCTATATTTATTTTCATGTTAAAATCCCTAGTCAATACTGCCTGCATACCATTCAATACCCTTTCTAAATTCTTTTCGCTTTCTTCCAATATAGCTATATCGTCGGCGAATCTCAACATATATATTTTCTCTCCCTGTACATTCACACCTACACTATACTCTTCTTTTACTTTGTTTATTGCATCTTCTATATATAGATTAAATAATAACGGTGAAAGTGTACATCCCTGCCGAACTCCCTTCCCTATTTTTGCTACCTCTTCTTCCCCCTCAATTCTAACTAAGGCAGTTTGGTGTTTATATAAATTAAAAATTATTCTCCTATCCTTATAATCTATACCCGTTTCTTTTAAAATTCTAAACATTATGTCCCAATCTACATTATCAAATGTTATAAATTATCATTATTACATGTTATAAATTCATTTAAATTATACGGTTCAGATATTCTCCGCAACTTGATTTCAATTTATTAAATGTTTTATACAATCTGGTAACAGATTGAAATTTTTTATACAATTACAATATGTTCCTCTCTTATACAATGTATCAAATAATCGGACTTATTTCTAGTCTTATGCTGATGTACAAAAGTATTGTTATTAAATAGAGGGCACTAAGTAATTTTAATGGGATCCTTTTTCGGGGGGCATACTATTTATTAATAAATCTTAAGAACAACTGACTCGACTATTGTGAATGATATAACGTATCAGTGCGTTTCGCAATAACTAATTAAATGGAAATAATATACAGCGACGTGATATTTGACACTGATCAGTTGTTCTGCAAATGATGGCGGATAGTTGAAAGTGCCTACTTTGGCGAAAATATTGAGGTTTTATATGCAATTAAATTCATGGCAAATATAACTCGTTCCTACATTATATACTTACTTATTCTATATATACTTCGTTCACGTTTTAAAAGCTTATTTCTGGACGCGTCCATTATGTATGGAATGAGTATCATGCAATCCCAAATCTATTTGGCGATATATCGACGAAATCGACAATCTAAAGTTCTTGGTGATATTTGCTCTTCCAGCAAATCTCCACTCGTAAAAATAATTGCATATATATGGCGAGACATAAATAAATTGCAAACATATAGTAACTAAAATATATATCATTTCAGTTATCGTTTAAAACGGTTGCCCATTTTTATGTATCAACGAAATAATAATTTCCTATACGATTCTAATGAGAAGTATTATTTCCGTCGTTTTTTTTTTTTTTTACTGAACAATCAATCGGGTGTGTATTTATTTTCGTGTCGCCTCTGCGTTCGGACGAAGATATTCCGTGGAAATTAAAAATAGCCTTGTTTTATGCTTTATATACTGGCTGCGCTTTATTCTTTGGAAATTCAGATGCAACGGCCGATATGGTAAACATAATATCAGCGGCAAAGGTATACAGAAACGCATTAATATAACTGATAATAAACGTTTATGGAAGTATGAACATGAAACCGTTTTATTCTTATGCGTCCTGTAGCGTTTAAATATTTCCCTGTGTTGCAAATGGTAAATAACGCGACAAAAATTGAAATATACACGCTAATAGATAAATATATAAATTTAAATAATGTAGCGTGTGGAAATTAGAAACACAAGTGTTCATTTTCTTTAATTAACTTAGCCATTCGGGGGTATATTATGACTACCAGCGATTGCGATTCTATCAACAATTCCCGATGTTGCGGCGCGAGTAATAGCGCTCAAATGTTAAATGCCTTTCCGGCCATTGCGGCATCGCCATCATCACCATTAAGCGTACGAAAGGAGGAAACGCGGGGATTCGACATTCGCAGAATGCATTTATTACTGTGTTAATGCACGTGCCCGCGGAGCAGTCATGAACCAAATGTCCCTAACGAAAAACCGTCGCTTGTTCTCGCTTAAATAATGGCGCAGCAACGGTGCTTTTGTATCGATGACTGTAAAATTGTGACTTCCAAATTTACGACGTCGCATTGTTTAAATCGTAGAGAATGTATATTTTATGCCAGCCGGCGAAGGTGAAGGCATTGACTCGAACTAACCGATACATCATATTGGGAGTTAAACAAGTATGAATCACCTTTCTTCTTCTTCTTTCGAATAACCCTTTTGGAGGGTACGATAAATCAACTTTGGCTATACTTCTTTGTATTCAATTTTCTTTGCTCCCAGACTTCCTTCATCCTTCGAGAATGTCGTTCCTTTTCTTCTTTGGTCCACTTTCTTCCATTCGTTGATTTCTTTCTTTCCTGAAATCCTGCCTTTTGAGTTACTTCTCTAAAACGTTTTCTGTTATTTATTGTGTCTCTTTTAATTCCAGCACTTTTCATATCTTTATCAATTTCAATGAACCATGTGGGTTTAGATTTGTAACTGTTTAGTAAGTTGAAGATCTGCTTGGTTAGTCTGTTATTATCCATTCGGTATATGTGTCCGTAAAACTGCAGTCTTTTATGTCCTTTCGATATATATAATGTGCAAATCTCGTACGTGATGGGGCGTAAATTCAAAAAATATATATATTCATTTTTACTTTAAACGAAATTATGTACTAGAAATGTGTGAATCGAGTGTTGCGTTATATTTCGTTATTAGAATCTTATTGCTCATGATTTACAAATAAATTTATTGCATCAAGAAATATTGACGAAAGAGCAATAGTAGGTGTGCTTCCTTAGCTAGGCATAAACAAATATGTTGTGGTAGATATAGACATCCCTATACAGACTCAACTTATAAATCAAGTATCTTATAAGAATATACATAGTATCAATTAATTGAAAAGCGAGAATTTCTTATTTTATTAAGGTAACGGACTCAATTATTATAAGAGTCCATATTACAGTCGAGTGTGATTTCTGTAAAAATATGAACGAAAATCTACGTGTAACTTAGCAGCTATCTCTCGCGCAAGCGCGAGTTGCGCAGATAGACAACAGCTCACGCAATCCACATTGTTGGGCGGGTTGCTATCAGTTGCTGGGTCTCGGCGCCTCGCGCCTTGAAACGTATCGCAGAAGTATAGTTTATTATATTGTTTAACTTAATAATCCCTATACAGACTCAACATATAAATCAAGTATCTTATAAGAATATACATAGTATCAATTAATTGAAAAGCGAGAATTTCTTATTTTATTAAGGTAACGGACTCAATTATTATAAGAGTCCATATTACAGTCGAGTGTGATTTCTGTAAAAAATAGGAACGAAAATCTACGTGTAACTTAGCAGCTATCTCTCGCGCAAGCGCGAGTTGCGCAGATAGACAACAGCTCACGCAATCCACATTGTTGGGCGGGTTGCTATCAGTTGCTGGGTCTCGGCGCCTCGCGCCTTGAAACGTATCGCAGAAGTATAGTTTATTATATTGTTTAACTTAATAATGAAGTTACTAAAATCGCCAAAATTATATATGGTCATTTTTGCGTAATATGATTTTTGATATGATATACGAGCATTAGAATAAATTTAGAACGTATGAAGAATAGTACACTATATTACAATATAACACACACACACACACATGTGTGTGTGTGTGTGAGTGTTGGCTGTTGACATTTCAATCGAAGAGGGTGCATTTCTTAAAAAATAATATAATAGTGAGAAATCTTACCTAAAATGGATGCAAAATGATTAAATTCAATCATTTCTTGAAAGTGGTATTCCGCTCTTCTGTCTTTCATTGATATAAACACTCTTCGCACAAGTTTGTGATAAATTTAAAACTGGCAATGGCCTACCTAATTCTTTAATTTTTACTTTGTCATAAAGAGAAAAACTCTATTTTCAATAAAGAAATAACACTATTCATTTTTATTAAATTATTTCTATTAAATGTATTCTTGGAGAAACACGTGGCAAAATCGTACATACGTAACCACACAGAACAATGCAACTATATCTACGGCGCAAGCTTTATCTTTTCGGAAAAATAATGCCGAGATAAATGATCGCAATACAATTATATATCTACGGTGATGCGCACAATGTTCAGGAGGGGCGCGCGGCCGTGCAGCCTGCATAAGGAACCGCCACTGTACTTTTCTATTCTGTTATACTTTCTGTCATAAAACATACGTCTAGCGTGCAGCAGTCACGAACATTTAAATTATATTATAATGTATTCCCGTGCCACAGATACAAGAAGTGGCGCGTATTATTTATGGGGCTGATATGTTGATCCTCATTAAATTCAATCATTTCTTGAGAGTGGTATTCCGCTCTTCTATCTTTCATTGATATAAACAATATTTGCACAAGTTTGTGATCAATTTAAATCAGGCAATAAGTGGCCTACCTAATTCTTTAATTTTTACTTTGTCCTCAAGAGAAAGTCTACAAAACTCTATTTTCAATAAAGAACTAACACTATTCATTTTTATTAAATATGTTCTAGGAGAAACACGTGGCAAAAACGTACATACGTAACTACCCAGAACAATGTAACTGTCTTATCTGGCTATTCTATATCCATTTTCCTGTATACTAGACTAAGCTTCTCTGTTAGGACGCTAAAGAATCGCGGCCAGCAATAGATTAAAACTTAGCTGTAGAAGCAGGGTGACGTCACGTTTCCATAGCAACCCGGGCCGCTAATTTGTATGCGGCCAAATGAAGCAGATGCATACGGTCGCTCTCACTCTATTGCTTGCAATATATAGGATGAGTGCATATGCATTTAACTCATACTTGCTCGCCGCCACACCGTGTTGTGTTTAGTGCTATCGCAACGCAAGCTTTATCTTTTAGGAAAAATAATGCCTAGTTAAAATATCACAATACAATTATATATCTACGGTGATGGGTTCAATGTTCAAGAGGGGCGCACGGCCGTGTGGCCTCGGAAGAAACCGCCACTGATATATATACACTTTCGCCTTCGACCCATCGAGTCCGCGGATAAAGCAATTGACCTCCCTCTCGTTTAATTAATATATCTGGTTCCTAATATGATCTCACTATAAATATACATATTTATTTACATATATCAATGGTGTTTGCATTACTCGTTCTTGACGAGATTAAAATTACCTTTATTCAAAATGGTATTTTAATGTGCATTCGAATTCAAATCGTGTGTTAATTTTATCCAGGTGTTTTTTCTTCAGCTATCATAACGTGGAGAAATGGTGCAAGGATATTTTGTGCGGATTTATTAAGTATTCACCTTTTCAAGCCATAGTTAATCAATTTTCTATTATCCTCTTTTTAATTGCGTCAGCGTATAAAAGACCGATATAGTCATCTAAATATATTTTTAACTCTCGATATCTATTAATTGGTAACTACCAAAAAATGTATTAAACGTATTTAAACGTATTAAAAATGTTAAAGATTGGTATTTGTCTAAAAGAATGATAAATAATATTTTAAATGTAATATGTAAATAAAGAATATACTTACATTTTAAATTTAAATTCATGGCGATAATTAAATTTAAGGTAATGTTGCCGTTTTTAATTAAAAAAATGAATAAATATTCCAATTATATTATTATAGTTGTTTACTCGAATTTCAACACACCGAATATTTTTTATTGTGTATATATTTATTTTAGAAGCGTAAAAATAAGAAAGAAAGCAAAATATTTGAAAATGTTTTAAAGTTAAGATATAACGCCAATAATAATATAAAGTAAAGTAATAACATTGGCGTACCTATAAAAGTAACGACCGTATTTTTTTCAAAGCAAACCGTTGAATTTAAACGAAGTAATTACACGTTTCGATTATTTTAATATATCTGCATCTACTTCAAATTGTCTGACTACCTTTTCGTGTTAGTTTAGCGGTTACTTAAAAATCTAACCATCACATATGGTCCAAAACAGAAATTGGGTCCACTCTGAACATGCCCACGCCCACGCAAACCTGAACTTCCATGTGATACGTATATTACGCTATTTATAATTCACGCAGTCATATATCCTAGTAATATACTATCGAACAAGAATTAAAAAATATTACACATCTGCCATTCACTGCGGTTACTATATAATTGTACTTAGAAAAAAAAAGAGTTACAATTTAGGGCTTTCAATTTTTTTTTACGGTTTAATTAATTTTCTAACCACTCTTTAACAATTTTCATTTTAGCAAAAATATATACAAAAGGGAAATTGCTTCCTTCACAACCTCAGATATTTCACAGTACGTTTAGTTAGGAAATCGCTTCCTTCATAAATTCATAACATAAGATATTTTACAATAATTTTATTATACATTTTTCTTTTTTCTTAAATTCAGACGCATTTTTTACAGAAAAACGACGATGCCTTAACGCCGACTTCGATTAAGCAGCATTTTATAAATAGTATCATTTAACACTTTACTTCCAAATTATACTATATTGTAAGAGAGAAGCAAATTAAGAGCAACTGTTCTGCAAGTTAAATTTCGAGAATGCAGCACAGACTGCCCTGAAAATCGGTACCATTCGGTCGCTATTAAAAATAGCTTGGTTAGGATGATAATAAAATCCTGTCCAGAGGCGGCACACGATTTATAAATCGGAAATGTTAAAGAGGAACAGAGAAAAGCATGTTTTATTATATATAATAATATAATATATGATGAAACTGTAAAAATAAACATTTATATACGTGCGATAAAGGACGTGGTCCATCAGAAAGGCCGTAAACGTTATAGCTGTGAAGAAATTTGCTAAAAGTCACGCTTTTGCAGCCTATAAAATGACACTGCTGCAATATTTACGCAAAGGTTAAGTAATTAAAACGGAAAATCGTTTTTGTGGAATTGGGACAATCCCTCCATATATATATCCTGCCTAACCAAGAAATAAAAATACCATTGTTCTTATTGAAACAAGCTGAATATATTATTTAAATTAGTAAAATTTCTACCTGGAAGATTATAAGTAACAAAAAACAATTTATACCTTGCCGTTAATAACGTACAAAAAATATATAATTACATTTTTAACTGACAACTATTTAATAAATCCAGTTTATATAGTTTCTATGACTTGAAAATCCTAGAAATTTTCATAATGTAGACGTATTAAATTATTTAATTATATCTAGATCAGAGTAGGCAAGTCCGATATGGCATTAGAACGTTGACACGAATGGTTACAAGAACATTTGCTTTTATTTAATTAATTTATTATATTTAGCAACCGCAATAAATCGGAAAACGAAGACGTGTTCGAATTCGTTGAAGAGCGCGAGCATTTGAATGGTATTACACATTAGGAGAGGTACTCTGGATCATATTCTAAGACATGGGTATTATGCAACTAGTTGAAGAAGGCAGATCGCAGGAAAGGTAGGGTTCGATCCAGATTAGAGTACGTGAGTCAGATGTGGGATGAATTATATGGATTTGCAGAAGTTATAGTTCAGAGCGTATTAGTTCCATGATAGAGACAGGAATCGAATTAACATTTTACAATATTTTAATAAGTTAAAGGAAATTGAAAATAGTTTTCAACGACAATTAATGATACAACTGTACTTTTTCCAGACTTGGTTCATCTTATAACTCAAGGTCTCCATATTAGCGTGCATAAATAACAGAAGCAAATAATTATTAATATAAATTTTAAATAGCAGAAATCTTCCCACATTACTTTATATTTATATCGTCCTTCGCTGCAATTTCAACGTTCCAATTTATTTCGAATCGCATACTATAAATTAGAAGTGACGTATAATATTCAAACCGGAGATGCGAACGTTAGTTAAAGAGTCAAAGGGGGAAGAAGAGGTAGCAAAAATAGGGAAGGGAGTTCGGCAGGGATGTACACTCTCACCGTTATTATTTAATCTATATATAGAAGATGCAATAAACAAAGTAAAAGAAGAGTATAGTGTAGGTGTGAATGTACAGGGAGAGAAAATATATATGTTGAGATTCGCCGACGATATAGCTATATTAGAAGAAAGCGAAAAGAATTTAGAAAGGGTATTGAATGGTATGCAGGCAGTATTGACTGGGGATTTTAACATGAAAATAAATATAGGTAAAACTAAAGTGATGAGGTGTGACAAAAAGGAATGCAGTAGAAAAATGAAGATCTCAATAGGAGATAATAGAATCGAAGAAGTGTCAGATTTTTGTTATTTAGGCAGTAGAATCACAAAAGATAATCGAAGCAAAGTAGATATAAAGTGTAGGATAGCACAGGGTAGGAAGGCATTCGTAGAAAAAGAACAGATTTTAAGATCAAATATTGACTTGGGTATTAGAAAAAGATTACTGAAGGTATATGTTTGGAGTGTAGCACTGTACGGGTGTGAGGCGTGGACTATAGGAAAGGAAGAGAAGCGTAGATTACAAGCATTAGAAATGTGGTGTTATAGGAGGATGATGAGGATTGGTTGGGAAGATAAAGTAACAAATGAAGCTGTACTAGAGTTAGTAGGGGAGAAGAGAAGTATCTGGAGAGTGTTACAGCGTAGGAGAGACAGATTAGTAGGGCATATTCTTAGGCATGGGGGGATTATGCAATTGATCATAGAAGGTAGAGTGGAGGGAAAGAGAGGGGTAGGTAGGCCTAGATTGGAGTATGTGAGTCAGATAGCTGAAGACGTTGAGATGAATAGCTATAGAGAGATGAAGGGATTAGCTCAGGATAGATCGGCATGGCGTGCTGTTTCCAACCAATCTTTAGGATTGCGGACTCTTTAACTAAACAAACAGTCGTGTTTTTGTTTTTGCTTATTTTTGTAAATTATTATAAATTTGTATACTAAGTGTTTGTCGGGCCAGATATGGGCCAGTATAACGTGACAACATGCTTAGCGTTATGGGATAAGTCATATCGTAATAATGTTGTCAACAATCCTGAAGAGAATATATTACATTAGCAGTTGAATACAGAATCCCAAGCGGATTATTATTGTAATAAGTAGACGCGACAATTCTGTTGAAGCATTATTACTGAATAAAACATTAAATAAAAACTTGGAACATATGTGGCGAGGCATATATAATATATATGATTCATCAGTGAATAAAAATTGAAAGCGAAGAAACAAGCGTATTATTTTTGATTGACATTTTTCGTTGTAACATTTTTTTTTTGTATAATATTCACGATTGTTGTAAAATTAGCACTGATTGTTCAATTGTATCGTCGTATTTAACTACGGTTATAAAATAGAGATTCGATTCGAAATTAAATCCGAGCGACAGGAAGAAGTGAATCGGCCTCCAAGTATGGACCTAGCTAGTCGCGCTGAACTTTCTATTCGATTTCCGGCTGTTGACAAACGAACAACTCTTGCAAATCAGGCAAACTTATGTACATTCACTCACCTGTACTCTATACAGTCTACCTAGAATGACAGGATGAAGAAAATCACACAAAAACCGCGGATATTTGTTAGTAAATGATATAGATTGGTTGTTTTCGAATCGTCAGTCCAGATATAGTTCTGAAAAAATTTTTTTTTTTTTTAAATACTTTTTACAACCAATCAATTGGCATTTGCATCGTCCACTGACGCATTGGTTCTATTATTTCGAGGATATCGATAATATATCGATATCGATACCACCAATATAAAACAGATATTCCGGTGAAATCCCGTCGTTTTATTTAAAGTTCATATATATCGTATTACAAACCGGAAATGATTACCCAATTTTAATTATATAAAAATTGGGTTATCAATTGATTTAATGTTATAAAAATCGCCCAATTTTCAATGAAGAAACCAGTTGTGTCGAGTCAAATACTGAAGTATAAAAAGTAATAATAGTACATAAAATAGGCAGAAATAGATCGGTGAAATTGCATTTATTGTTTCAAATAAATCGATGTATTTGTATTTTGAAGATGTACAAAATTCTGCATTGTTTATTTAACTTATTTTTGCTATGATAATTAATTAATACGGTCCAGTATTTATGTCATCGCCGATTAAAATTTCATTAAACTTATAAGAGGACTCGCTTCAACCGACAGCCATTTGCTGGATTCGCAAAGATATTTCTGTCTGCAAACAAAGAAAAGCGAAACTACGAATATAAACGGGAAAGACACAAACCCACAAGAAGCTTTGCCAACAACAGACGAAAAGTATATACATATACATTTCACACATTCCTCGACGTTTTAATTTTGAATAAAAAAAATATTCATAATTTAAATCTTGAATTCGCCTATGGGACCACGTCTTCTTTATTGGATGATTCAGTATTATACATTAATAATTTCATATTTCTACATCCTTACTCATTGTAACTAATACATATAAAATGAGGATTTGCAAGGATATAAAATGAACCCTCGCATATATGCATATAGTGAATATTGGGATAAAAACGCCAAAGGATTTCAGAGCTAACACCACACTATCAAATTCAACGGGAAATAAAAGCACATTATATACAGATGATAGAACATTGAAGAAGATACACAGAAGTCCTGTTTATTTTAACTAACAACATTGAATACACTTGGCTCCAAAAGAACATAAACCTTTGTAGGTATACTAGGAACATTTGGAACATGCTTTTAATATTTTGAGTAAGGATAGTAAGTTATCCTGAAAATCGAATATATGTTGAAAACCAGCAGGATACATAACAATTTCCGAAAAAATGCAATCCCGCCAAGGATGTTCCTGAAATGAAATTTGTAAAGCAATTAAAGCCTATAATTCTAAGTTAAAAACCTGAGAAATGTAATCTCTAGCAAACAACGGTATGTGCATTAAATGAAAGGATGTGGATTAAATGAAAGGATGTGGATTAAATGAAAGGATTAAATGAAAGAAGAAGCTATAGATATCTATAGGTTGTTCCTATCGGTTAATACACCGTGAACAGGACTTACGGGAAGAAATGCTCGTAAAGCTATATATGGGGATAACCGACAAATTCTCGACAGTGTATGGGTTATAAGCGCCCAGTAAGTACACGTGAATATTGTTTTTAAGCAGATGCACATGTGCAGTGTGGGACGATGTGCGCCTATATGTATGATCGAGTTGTATTTGTATATTTAGGTATGCGCAAATGAAGAACGACACGCGGTGTCTATATTGTACACAGTCAGGCCGACGAAATAGAATTCCTCGGTTCCTGCGGGAGAGCCAACAACAATACACACACAGTCGTGCAACAATGATTTAAAGAGCGTACCCACCTGAACCCGAACACCGATACACTCGTACACACCTCGCACTCGCACAGGCACAGTCGTATTCACTGGAAACGAACACAATATCAAAGTCCGCGCTGGGAACAAAGGACGAGACGTTCGGTCGGCTTACATGGAACAGCAGCAGCGACGCCGGATCGTCGGGATGCCGGGACGCCCTCCAGATGAACGTAGGCAACGGTGTCTCTGTGCTGCTGCTGTCGTTGCTGCGGCGGCGGCATCTTATTCAATATGATCCCATGATCGAAGCACCTCGTGTTTGTGCTCCACTTAGAGCGTGCAGCTATTAGCTACCACACCTCCGCACCTTCTGCAACGACGCGAGTTTACCGTGCTCTACGCCATCGGGGTTGCGGCAACGTCGACGTCAAGGCTCGAGGCGCCCGACCTTTATACTGTACGCTCTGCGAGGGAGCAAAATTCAGCGTCCACTTGACTATACACTATCATATACATAGCAACTGGAATACAGGATACAACGTATCAAGCGGCGGCGGCGGCGGCGGCGGCGGCGGCGGCGGTGGTGGTAGAATGGTCGCTATGACTAGGGGGATCATCGTCACAATGATTATGCATGTGGGTACGCCATGCATAGGGTCGTCGATTATTTTACACCCTGTACTACATCGTCACTCCTTATCTAATACGAA
This sequence comes from Leptodirus hochenwartii, assembly GCA_947310635.1. Taxonomy (NCBI): domain Eukaryota; kingdom Metazoa; phylum Arthropoda; class Insecta; order Coleoptera; family Leiodidae; genus Leptodirus; species Leptodirus hochenwartii. Next base: position 727,609 of record OX371187.1, on the reverse strand, counting down.
TGGTATTTCTACAGGATGATCCGCACAATATAAAGTTTATAGCAATTTGAAGTCTTTTTTGTGTTTTTAAACGTCTTACATAAATGGGCTGGTCTTTAACTGCGCACAAATTTTATTACCGGATTAAAAGATTCTTTATTTGCGCCAACAACAAAACTCCGACCGAAAATAGATACATCAACTGCGCACACACACACCTGACCTGACCTATATTACTGTATACTAACTTTTTTTTCCTACCGTGTTTTAACAAATGTATTGAAATATATGTGAAATTGGTGAACTACAATGCAAATATATTTTTATTTAACCCATTATTAAGAATGACACAATGAAAAATACATTGTTTTTTTGTTGCGCATTATTAATTTTTTTTATTAGAATATTATTAATTGTTAATAATTTGTAGCCAGCCGTCCGTATACCTGCCTATACGTGTGCGCAAACGAATAGTAGGATTAAGGGTGCCGCGCTGGATCGTAGTTTATGACATGGGTTAGAGCGCAAATAGAAAACTGCCACAGAAATGTGAATTATATATAATTAGCAATGTTTCAACGATTAAACACGTTGTTTGCCTTTTGCGCATGTACCTATCATATTTTGATACAAATTTTATTAATATATATTTATTTACATTTCAGTATGTTTTTACTTGGGAAAGTTAATTTCACGTTGTTGTTAGGATTCTATCAAATGATAATATCCATAATAGCCGACATTTTTGACAGTGATATTATAGACAATTTCACTGACCGATGGGAACATTGCTAGTCAAAAGAAGCCTTCCTTTGACTATTTAATTTAATAAATGTCAATTCGGTTAATAGCTCTGCTACATTTATTTATTTCAATATAAGCCTGTGGAAGTTACTGAAAGTTGTACACAATGCTATTTGAAGAAGAACTTTGTAGAATATTATATTGCACGTCAGGAGATCGATTGACATTTTATTTATTTTTAATATTTATTTATTCGTAAAATGATATGTTCACATTTTGGTACGCTTTTCCGAAACGGAAAAGTCGAGAAATTTGCTTCGTTGTAAGGATAGTTCAATTTTTTTTAAGTGTTACGATAGAATCCATTGTGATAATTATTAAATTGCCATTATCGATTGACTTATTTGAGCACAACACGACAAGGTAAGACAAATAACACGAAGGCCGAATTTTAATTAACAAAGGTCCACCGGCCAATCAACAACCACGAGGTCGGATTTGGTCTGTAACAAGCCACTATTAAAAAAAATCATAAACAAGATAACAACGTTCCGCATCCTCTTTAGCTAATATATTTTTAAACGTTGCGTTAATAAATTTTCCAGTAAAGTGCCGCCCATTATGGTATACCCTGTAAACATATATATGATATTGTAACTAGTGAGAGGGTGCAGAATGCGAGGGCGTCGTCGTGCACTTCCATTCAGGGCCGTGCGTAGGTTATATAGGGGACGAATTATATCTAGCAATTGTGTCCTACGCAAAACTGCATAGACATTGATCTATATTGTAGACACACATACCCAAATTTTTATTGAACTGTATCGACGTCAGTAACTCTATACTCGACTGATAATTATGATGTGGAAAAAGATTAGATTAGGATTTTGAATAAACCAGAAAGCACAAAATATCGTAATCAAACATTCGTACTGGAAGAAAAATGTATGCAACGTTATAGAAAGTAGGTACTTTTTGCAATAGAGGAAAGTGCTCTTGAAAGTAAGAATTGCACAAATCGCAATCTTAATAGATTTAATACGTTTAATAAATGAACATAAAGCAATGGACATTATGTAACATTCTGCATTCTCCGCCGAAGGGTAACTATAGAACGAAAGAACGGGAAGAACGACGCAAGCGTCGTGACGTCCGACTACTAACTACAACATACATTATACACAGTTAAGATCCACTCCCACATATGATTGTGAGATGTGTTGAAATATTACATCGTGAACGTACGAAGCAGAAATATCACGCGAGGCAGTTAAAATTCCCTGTAATTATTATGTAATTTTAAATAGTATTGGGTAATACGTATCGACCACTTCAGACCTATATTACGAATGTATGCTAATTATATAAATAGCCAAGTTGAATCCATATTACAGCTTAACAAATTTTCAATGATTTTTTAACTGATCACGAGCCACACTCGCAGAATGGAGATATTATAAACGAGGACAATTCTTTTAACATACACATAAGTATTATACATGGTTCAGAAGGCACCTGTCGTTCCTGAAAAGCAAGTCTTCCCGCAGGAGGCTTTCGATCGCTGTGGTTGTTCATGCTTAATGACGCTGCCCTTTACACAACACGTAGGCTTTCGCATATTGTTGCAGACTCTAATCTGCTTAAATACAATTCTTCGTTCATCAATATTAAAGAAACGGAAAATGGGAGAATTCAAAGTCTCCTAATTTCCAGGAAAGAAACAAAATGCCGCAGAACTTCTTCAAAATCCTTGGTCTAGATCACAGACTTTATATTGAAATATTGCTCGCATTATTAGAAAAACGTACTACTACAAAAATAAATTCTCGACTTTAGTAAGAATTTTCTATTCTCATATGTTACATTCGAATGAATTCAGAATCAGCTGAATATTTAAATACAGCCTTTGTGTCAACTAGAATGAAATGAAAATCGGATCAAATACATAACCAATTATATATTTGATCCGAGTTAATAAGATTTTCTCTTGAAGGATCCAACGTAATTGATATCAACAATGAAATAGTTGAATTTTTTCCTGTTTCAACATTTCTACTCAGTTCACAACTTGCATTTAGTCTCGCGCTATGTAATCAAGTGACGTTTATTAGAGTCTATTTAGCGCCGTATTGGTACTTTCGATCCTCCTCCCCCATTCTGGTACCCCGTGTTCGTCATCGAAAATCAATCCTCCTCCCCCCATTCTGGTACCTCGTGTTCGTCATCGAAAATTGAGGACTATAGGGAGGATGCATTAACACCTCAAAACGAAGTTTTCGCCGAGTGTCAACAGTATTTTTAAATTACAAAATTACACAGTAAATTTTATCATTGGTTTAAACCTTAAGGATTACGTAACTAGTGGTTTTGCAAAAAATTTAAAAAATATATTATTTACGTTACATGTTTCTAATACAATCACTGAATCAGCACGTTTCGAAAGATGTACGTAATTACTATAATTATAATTAAAATAAAATCGGTCAGTGCGTCCAAGAAAAGTTATTTCCACCTGGTTTTGTGGGGAATGAGCATCTGTTGTATTTCATAATCTAAACGTGGGCATTGGCTGCGATTACTGGGAATTTTCGTGACAATGAATAGCCGGGCTCGCATTACAAAGGAACGATATAATCCAGTAATCAAGTGCTTTACGGCATTACTGTCGTCACAATTCAAGAACAAATAACAAAAGTACTTGGCGCTTTTATGCATGTACTGGTATTATGCGTGTGAGAGTTTCTTTCACAGATGAGACATGCAGACTCCACGAACAATGCATATGTTTTATATAAGAAATATTTGTTTATTCATAGGTGTGTGACGTACGTACCTCCGAGGGATTTCGTATAACAGTATGGGTCTAACGTAATGTTAAATTTGCGAGACACATTTTCGAGAGGTTCTGGAGCCACTCGCTAGGGTCCATGGAGCCAACGATCGCAACAGCTTCTCTCTTGCACCGAATATCCCATAGATAGCAGCACTAGCGCTAGCTCCATTACCATTATGATTGTATTTATATAGGTGCTAGTGGAGCCAAGACATGAGTGACAAAAGCCAGTGAATGCACGCGAAAGTACGCAAATATACAGAGTATAGTGGCAACTTAAAATCGCATATAATATATTTGTTGCATATTAAAATAATTTCCGAAACATAACATCTTATTCAAGCATTGGTTTTACTTAAAAATACAAGAAAAGAAACAGAAAAAAAAATTGATTTTGAAAATTTATACTAAAGTATATTTTAAGTATAACTAAACACAATTTATACCTCTTCAAATATTAACACCCTCATGACAGACATTCATTGGTATTTATTACAAGAGTAGATCTCCGCAATGAAGATAAATAAGATCAACTATAGTTCCATGGAAACCGATACCATTAAACAACAAATGCAACAGGGTGTACTAATAATAATAAACACGTACTTTACATCTTTATATATAACTTAAACAAGCAAACTCGTGGATACTTTTGACCATCGATTTTTACCTTAAAATTTAATACAATATTATTATACAAAATCCAACTTCAAATACTTCGTAAGTTGAAATTTCCTTCAACTTAAGATATTTCATTTCAACGTACGCTTCATTTCTCTTAAATTCAGTCGCAATTTTTGCAGGTGAGGAAATAACAGTTTTGTTGATTAATCGGAAAATTTATTTCATTTTTATTTCTCATAAACTATAGTCCATCCATGATATCAACGTGAGTATATAATAGGTATTTGTGCCATTTATGATGGAAGCTTAACTTTCGAAATGTGTTTTTGTAATTGTTATAAATTTAACTCCTTCATCTCTGGAACTTCCTCCACTATCCTCTAATCTGGGTCTATCTGCCCCTTCCTATCCAGTTCTATTCTACATGTTATAGCTAGTTACCTTACTTCGGTTATCCATCCCAAATAACAGAAACCTGACACTTCTTCTATTCTAACCTTCATCTTTCGCCTACTTTCCATCTATTCACACCTCATTCGTTTCGCTCAATTTTATTTTCATGTTATAATCCCTAGTCATTACTTCCTGCATACCATTTATTGCCTGTTCTAAATTCTGCTCCCTCACTTCCAAGATATATCGTCGACGAACCGCAACATATCTATTTCTTTTCCCTGAATTCCCTATAATCTACATTATCGAAGTCCATTTCTAAATCTACGAAAGCTATAGACGTTGCTTTTTTACTCTCAATCGTTTTTCTACTTAGCGTTAAAATAGCTTCTCTCGTCTCTCTGTTCTTTCAAAAACGGAATTGATCTTCCGCTAGCCTTTCATCCACTTTACTTTCTAACCTTCCATACCCTGTTTTATGAAGACTACGGACATTCCACACTCCTACTCGCAGAATACCCGATCTAATTGATTTAATCGGTTGCTCGCACAATCAGAGAATATATAGCTTAAAATATTTTCTAAAGGATTTTATCTCAAAGTGCAGTAATAAACAGAAACATTTAACCGCTCAAATAATAAGGAATATATATATATATATAATTTAGTTAAAGAGTCCGCAATCCTAAAGAATGGTTGGAAACAGCACGCCATGCCGATCTATCCTGAGCTAATCCCTTCATCTCCCTATAGCTATTCATCTCAACGTCTTCAACTATCTGACTCACATACTCCAATTTAGGCCTACCTACCCCTCTCTTTCCCTCCACTCTACCTTCTATGATCAGTTGCATAATCCCCCCATGCTTAAGGATATGCCCTACTAATCTGTCTCTCCTACGCTGTAACACTCTCCAAATACTTCTCTTCTCCCCTACTAACTCTAGTACAGCTTCATTTGTTACTTTATCTTCCCAACCAATCCTCATCATCCTCCTATAACACCACATTTCAAGTGATTCTAATCTACGCTTCTCTTCCTTTCCTATAGTCCACGCCTCACACCCGTACAGTGCTACACTCCAAACATATACCTTCAGTAATCTTTTTCTAATACCCAAGTCAATATTTGATCTTAAAATCTGTTCCTTTTCTACGAATGCCTTCCTACCCTGTGCTATCCTACACTTTATATCTACCTTGCTTCGATTATCTTTTGTGATTCTACTGCCTAAATAACAAAAATCTGACACTTCTTCGATTCTATTATCTCCTATTGTGATCCTCATTTTTCTACTGCATTCCTTTTTGTCACACCTCATCACTTTAGTTTTACCTATATTTATTTTCATGTTAAAATCCCTAGTCATTAAAATTTACATTGAACCGGAAAATATAAATGTCAACAGGATGTTAAACGTTCCGCAGATCAATCGGTAATATCGACATATATTACCAAAGAGGCAATGAATGTACGCAATCTTGTACGCAATATATCATCCATGCCGTGGAATTGATATTTTTGTTTTAGTGGGCGTTCGATACATTAATCTATCAAATATCAACTACAGCAACGTCATAAAGCAGGCGGCATTGGTATTATAATTGCCTGTTAGAAACCGAATAGAATCGGTATTAAAATTACAAAGAGCCGAATACATCGTGAATCGATTTTAGTGCACGAACACGCTAATCTATCGCAACATAATATTTTTTGTGTATCATATGCTAGAATAGAAATTTCGTACGTGCAGAAGAAAAGTGTATCATTTTCCGTGTTTTCACGGCGCTAGATTTAAGCAAAAATAAGGCAATCGCTTCAATACTCCTTTAATAGAATTATAAAGAAACCGAGTTATCGTAAAGTAGTTCATCGTGTTTTAGTAGAGCGTACATTTTAATATAAAATGAACAAAAAATTACCGTAACTGACTGAGTTAACATTAGCAATTAAAATGAATTTATCTAATATCTTTCTCAGCGTGCGCTCCAACTTAGAACACTCATCGATTTAAATATAATATTATTTTTAGTAAAAGAACGATTAAAAATTGGGATACATAAATATTTATTTTAATATTAAAAAATATCGCTATTAGCCTTTAGTTAGTTAGAGGTACAAAAGGGTGTTTTTGCACTTCTGCACGTATATATTCCTTTATTCATAAAAATAGACTAGTTTTGGCTGTTAGCCATCATCAGTATTTAATAAAGAAATATAGTATTTAGTTTAAACTAATAAGCGTTCAACATTATTACGACGAACATTATTTAGTTAGTTAGTTGATTATCCAAAAATTTAGTGCATCCATATTGTAATATATTATGTACGTACATTTAATTGTTTCATTGTGTTACTTATAGACTATCATTAATGTGTATTAGCGATGGCAAACTGTAGGTCACTTTGAGGACCTAGTTCGTAGTTCATAGTTCATGTCAATGTACCATTCACGAACTATAGGTCGTGAACTACGAACATCTTTTTAAAATGAACTAGTTCACAACCTATATGAAATACGTGCGCATACTGAAAATAATCCCTTTTTTTCTCAATATATAAATATTAAATATTAAAAAATAACTAAATGGAAATATTACAATACTTATTTTGAATTAAGAATGAGGCAGAAAAAACAACAATGTTTACAATTTATACAAAACATATATATAAGCAAATATAATTTCGTTCCGTTCACCAACACACTTTATCACATAAATGTTAGTACTGCTATTGGTACTGTATATGTAATGTATACTATACTGCATCGTTTACGAGCCGTTGTGATTCATGAACGGTTTAGTACACGACGGGTTCAGAACCTAGTACAAGTACATCAATACGTACACCGTGCACCATGTAGTTCATAGTTCACGAACTAGGTCATAGTGACCTATAGGTTGTTGCAAAACATCGTCCAGTACACCCGTCATTTGATTGAACCGTTCGTGAGTGAACTACACATCGCTAATATCCTCAACAGACGTCTATTTATATTATTTCATAGTTGATATAAGTCATATCTTGGCGGACCTAATTCATCCACTACTACGCATAAGGGTTGAGCTTCCAGTACCATCGTTGCCATATATAGCAACAATTTGCTATGACATGACATATTTAATCTTGCGAATATATTAATTATATTATTCCAAATGAAATCTGATACCAACATATAAATTGTGACTCAGCTTGGCAATGCTGCTGTTGCAATATTGCATCGAGTTTCCTATTTCGTTCCGTTCACCAACACACTTTAGTTAGTTAAACAGTCCGCAATCCTAAAGATTGGTTGGAAACAGCACGCCATGCCGATCTATCCTGAGCTAATCCCTTCATCTCTCTATAGCTATTCATCTCAACGTCTTCAGCTATCTGACTCACATACTCCAATCTAGGCCTACCTACCCCTCTCTTTCCCTCCACTCTACTTTCTATGATCAATTGCATAATCCCCCCATGCCTAAGAATATGCCCTACTAATCTGTCTCTCCTACGCTGTAACACTCTCCAGATACTTCTCTTCTCCCCTACTAACTCTAGTACAGCTTCATTTGTTACTTTATCTTCCCAACCAATCCTCATCATCCTCCTATAACACCACATTTCTAATGCTTGTAATCTACGCTTCTCTTCCTTTCCTATAGTCCACGCCTCACACCCGTACAGTGCTACACTCCAAACATATACCTTCAGTAATCTTTTTCTAATACCCAAGTCAATATTTGATCTTAAAATCTGTTCTTTTTCTACGAATGCCTTCCTACCCTGTGCTATCCTACACTTTATATCTACTTTGCTTCGATTATCTTTTGTGATTCTACTGCCTAAATAACAAAAATCTAACACTTCTTCGATTCTATTATCTCCTATTGAGATCTTCATTTTTCTACTGCATTCCTTTTTGTCACACCTCATCACTTTAGTTTTACCTATATTTATTTTCATGTTAAAATCCCTAGTCAATACTGCCTGCATACCATTCAATACCCTTTCTAAATTCTTTTCGCTTTCTTCTAATATAGCTATATCGTCGGCGAATCTCAACATATATATTTTCTCTCCCTGTACATTCACACCTACACTATACTCTTCTTTTACTTTGTTTATTGCATCTTCTATATATAGATTAAATAATAACGGTGAGAGTGTACATCCCTGCCGAACTCACACACTTTATCACTAAATAAATGTTAGTACTGTATATGTAATGTATACTATACTGCATCGTTTACGAGTCGTTATGATTCATAAACGGTTTAGTAGACGACGGGTTCAGGAGCTAGTACAAGTACAGTAATTCGTACACCATGTAGTTCATAGTTCGCGAACTAGGTCATAGTGACCTATAGATCGTTACAAAACATCGTCACAGTACGCCCGTCATTTGATTGAACCGTTCAGAATGAACGGTTCGCGAGTGAACTACACATCGCTAATGTGTATACCTTAATAAGAACTGAATAAATGACCATGACATGTAATTTATTTTTTTTATATTCATCTTATTAATATTTTCATGTATGTATACTGTAATTATCCATCATCAATAAACAAATAAACATCAAACCCAGGGAATTGGTTGGAAATAGCACACCAAGCCGATCGCTCTTGAACTAATTCCTTCATTTCCATATAGCTATTCATCCCAAACGTTATCCACTAACTGACCCACATACTCCAATCTAGGCCTACCCTACCCCTTTTTTAACTAATTGCCTAATACTCCCATGTCTAAGTATATGACTTACTCTCTTACGCTCTAAACTTTTCAAATACTCAAATTTTCTCTACTCCCCTAACTCTAAGATCATTTTTAAACTACAAAGAAGGAAAGAACTTTTTGGATTCATTTGCTCATCTATATCTATAAAGGCTTTCATTATTAAGGAAAAATCTATTTATCGCAAAACGTAGAGATGCGAGTAATAGTATCTTATTAAGCTAGATAATATATATCTAACAGCTCGAAAGAAATTTACAACAACCCCCGAAATATGGTATATATTATTCGATTATTAAAAAAAAAAAAAAATAGCAACACGAGATGATGCATATTTTATAATTAACATAACGACAAAATAATGTTTAAACTCCCTTCATGAAGGGTGTTTACAAGACATTCCGAAGACGTCAGATGCCAGGATATTTTGTATCATTTCAGATCGTAAAATAGTATGAAATAAAAATTCTATCGGCTTCGTACCTATCGTCCTTAAGCCTCTTCAGCTCAACCATCTCCTGCTCGAAACGGAGGTTGCTGTTCTCACACAGGAGATGATCCCGCTCACCGGCGAGGCCCTCCAATTCCCTCTGCATTCGGATTATCTGGTCCCGCTGTTCCCGTATCGTAGCATCCCTCTGTGCGAGAACGGAATTTATGTCAGGATCCATCGGTATCCCAACAACCGATGCCGACCTCCTACTCGCGCTACCGTTACTGTGATCACACATTTCACACACAATTTGTATATTTACTAGGGCACCGACCAAATGTCGCTAATTACCAGCATGATCCGCGCTCCATTCCGCACTGGGGAAAATCAATTACAATTTACAGCCGATATGTTAATCAGCTGCTTATCACAATGTCGCATTGTTATCACATTGTTTCAACAAAAACATTAAGGACCCGCACCCAACACAGTCTAGCTAAGCTTGTGTATCGCCATCATTGTGAGAATCCGAGTAGACAACCAACATACCTCCTTTTTCTATGCAATATATAAAATACAAGTGCAATTTGAATTTCTTACGATAATAAAATCTTATTCACGACTAGAACTATCTGCAACTCACAATACGCTGAGACATATATGTCGAGAAAGGATCCTGAACATAAGAATAGATGTACGTCTCTTGTCACGTGGGAAAAGTTCATGCCAGTAGACCAGTGCTAATAATCTCAACTTTTGTTTCCGTATTTTATAGGATCTCAAACTTTTGCAAATTGAAAAGAATTATTTCGCGTTTTCAAAAACTATATATCGAAAAGGATATCAATTTTTAACAATAACAATAATCCATATGTTTTATAACAACCGCCCTCATAACAATTTATTAGAAATTATCGAAAAGGTTATATTGTCAATAAATACACCAAATAATACGATTACCTGATGCTTTTAATCATACACAATTAGCCATAGAATCCAATCGTCCTCAGTGAAGAGATTGAACGATGGCAACTAAAAAACCTCCGAAGACGGGTTCCTCCGGGGAAGTGGAGAACGTTCGAGTGGTGATCCGCGTTCGTCCCATGAGCGATAAAGAGGAAAAGGAAGGCGCTAAAAACATCTCAATCGTTGATAAGGAAGAGAAGATGATCACGCTTTTCAAGAATGACGAGAAGACGAAAACATTTAAATTCGACTACATATTTACGGAAGAGTGCACACAAATGGATCTATATAAGCACATTGCCTACCCAATTGTAGAAAAGGCTTTGCACGGTTACAATGGGACAATCTTCGCCTATGGCCAAACCGGCACTGGCAAGACGTATACTATGTCTGGATTACCCAAGCATCCAGATATGAAGGGTATTATTCCAAACGCATTCGCACATATATTTAGTCAGATCTCGCGAGCTAGCGGTAAGAAGTCATTTATGGTAACGGTGACATATTTGGAGATTTATAACGAAGATGTGCGGGACCTGTTAGCTGCGAATGCTAGCGCTAAATTGGAGGTACGGGAACGTTCAGATGTGGGCGTATACGTTAAGGATCTAATGGGTTTCACGGTGAATTCGATCGAGTCGATCACAGAATTGATGAACCGCGGAAACGTTAATCGGATGACTAGGAGTACGTTAATGAATGATGTTAGCTCGCGGTCGCATGCAATATTCACTATAACAATCGAGAGTAAAGATCAATTAGATAATAAAACTACCATTGGCAAATTAAACCTTGTCGACCTGGCGGTTAGTAACGATCTATTTAATTTTTGCAGTCGATTTTAGTGTATTGTGCCTTGATTTTAGGGTTCTGAACGTTTGAGTCGTACGCACGCTACTGGGGAGCGACTGAAAGAAGCTAGTAATATTAATCAATCTTTGTCAGTATTAGGCAATGTAATCTCAGCTCTAGTCGATGGAAAAAGTACTCACATACCGTATAGAAATTCGAAACTCACGCGTTTGTTACAAGACTCTTTAGGAGGAAACTCCAAAACTGCTATGGTAATAAATATAGCGAAACAGTTGTTGGAACTTCGCACTGAAACCATCGTATTTGTTTTTGTAGATTGCAATGGTCAGTCCGGCCTCAACCGATTACGAGGAATCTATATGCACCCTTCGCTATGCGAGTCGCGTTAAATATATACGAAATACCGCTAGAGTGAATGTTGAAACCAAGAAAGGTTTGATAGAATCGTTCGAAATGGAAATACAGAAACTGCAACAGCGAATTCAAACGATTTCCATGTATGAACAAAAAATGGCCGAGAGTCAATCTCGGAAGAAAGAACGGGCTGTTATGCAAGAGGAGGAATGCAGGAAGCAAACTGAAGAGATCAACAAAACAGAGTTAGTAATTAAAATTTGTTGGCATAGCTTTAAAAATCGTTTTTAATATAACAAAAAATCGTAACTCATACTCAACATTTGCAAGAGATAAAATCATGTTCAAGTTAATCTTAGATGAATAGAAGTTTCTTCCAACATTTTAGAAAAGAAAAGCACGAATTACTGAATAAAATCACTACAATACAAAAAAAAATTTTGGTTGGTGGTGAGAATCTATTCGAAAAAGCTGCGAATCAAACATACATGCTGGAAGTGTCGGAGGAAGAGATCAGCAACATGGAAAAGCATAGGATACAATTAGAGGAAGATATTCGTCAAAAAGAAGTAACAGATTATTTATCGAATTTGAAAACTTGTTTATACTTTTGCATTTTGATTTTAGCAAGAGCGCGTTGAAGTCGAGGAGCAATACGCGAATCTTCAAGAGGAGGACGTAGGCCTATCTAAGCGTATCAAAAAGGTCCAAACATTGTTGAATGAAGTGCGTGAGGAGTACGCGGACAAAGAACATGAATACCAAAGAGAGACCGAAGCTCTGCTGGATAACTATCGCCTCCTAGTGCGAGAATTGCAACTAACTAATATGATGATCGACAACTACGTGCCGAAAGAATATCTGGTTAGGACAATAGAAATACGAAACAACTAAATATATATTTTTATGTTTTTTTTGTTTGTTTATTAGAAGCTCATAGAGATGCATATGGTATGGAATGTCGAAACGACCGAATTTCAAATGAAGGGCGTTGCTTACACAGGTAAAAATATTTTCTAGACTAACAAAAGAATAAAAGGGAAGAGAAATAAGAATACAATGCTTTATATCACAGTTAAAAACGCAGATTTATTCCACTATAGTTTCGCTTATTAAGCATGATCAAGAAATGAAAAACGAATTACAGAAAACTTATTTATATATAAACAATCTACCTACAGCTAATATCGAATAATGGGGAGGAGATTAGGTCTATTTGGTCATTATGTAAATTATAATTGTCTACGGTGCTTGTGCATTTCTAGTGATTCGTGTAAATTTAATTTATGACTTTGAACAAACACGTAAAATTGTTAAATTATCTATACTAGGAAAATTATGGTGCGATTCTAAAATATAGTTAGCAAAGTTCGAATTCGTTTTTTAAATTTATAGCTATTAACATTTTTCAATTGCATCGCAATCTGGACAATTAATTATTTGTATTTTTATTTCTCTTCCCTAATTTGGAATATCACAACATAACGGCAAAATCTATAACATATTTAAAAGAATAAAACATTTGAAGACGTTTACGCCAACCGAATCCTTTAAGTCGGCCTATTTTAAAATATACTTTCATAGTGATTTGGGCCAGGTCTGCTAAGTTGCAGATTAACATGTAGGGTGGTAGTGTAAACAAAATGAAATGTACACTGGATGAAAATACTCGCTAAATGCGCGCTTCGCGAATCGCCTCGACAGGAGCCAATTGACACAACTCAAAAATCGGTATTTTTGAGTTATCACCATTTAGGAGTTTCGTAAAAATTTCCGTACTAATCATCAAAAAGAGTGGGTTTTAAAGGCTTAAGAATCGAAATATACAAAAATGACAATTTGAACGTTTTTTCGTGGCGTCCAACTTTTTTGGAAACACTACTTGTTTTGTAAGTATTTTTACCAAGCTCACAAAAACAGTTGTTCGTCTTTTCCCAAAAATGTATATTTTTGGGTTGTCGCTTTAAAAATACATGCGCGATATGTCCAAATTGTATCGCTCCACAGAGTTCGAATTTTATATTTCAATCCACCAATATTGTATAATTTTTATTTACCTTTGAAATTTGAATCGAACGAATATGCTCAGATTGGTGTGATTTTGCTTCAGGTAACAATATGCGGAAAACGACATCATCCTCGCACTCGCACGGAGGTGAGGACGCAGCGAAAGATAGCACTAATGGTTTGAGTCGGCGTGGCATGCGCCAAGTCTACCACAGTTACAACAGTGCCGGAAGTGGGCGCAAGTCTACATCTGAGCGGCGCGTGCGTACCTCTAGTGTACCTAGACCGAGCGGTATACGCCGGTCAACAGCGTCTAAAGTCTCCGACCGCTAATGCCTCAAATATAATCAGTTATGAGTTCATGCCTAGAAACGTTTAAATTGTTCGTTATAAAAATGTGGAAAACATTCACATTCACTAGTCAGTACATTATTTCGTTTCTCTGGACTTAGTATATAATTTAGAGTTTAGATGGAATACAGAGTAAATAGAGAATATTTAAATTTTCATTCTGTTTGTTATAAGTCTACAGATGTTTCACAAAAGCACAAGGAAACTAACAGTATACCGTTTATGATAATTGAACAACTATTACTGCTAATGTGGCTGCGTATGTGTCCCACCGTCTTGAAGATTCTAGTTGTAGTATCTTCTGTACTCAAATGTAACACTGTATTTCAAGACAAATAGAATGTAAGCTTGGCATATTCTGTATGTACTTTGAATCCGAATAAACAGATCAAGTGAGAACATCAACCGTACCGCAATACTTGTGTACTATGTTGATGTACTTAGACATTTCAGATAACTATGCAATATTTGTGCGAATATAAAGTTACGCATAAATAATTCTACTCGATATTATCCCAATTAGCGTTATTGCGATTCCTATTATGATCATATATTTTTATGGTTGCGAATATTTATTAATGAAGCAATATAATTTGTGAGATTATAAAATTATTTATTTGTCGAAGATATATAGCTATTCCAATATTGTCAACATGTTTCTACCATTTAGGATTAAAAGAGATACTGTTGTTTGTTATATTTATGTATAAGTTATTTGATTTGTTGTTGATTTGCTACGACTTTATTTCAGTTATTCGTTTCTTTCCGATAAATACAATGTTCGAATAAAATATTATTTATGCCATACATTCCTTATTATATAGTTATATTTAGCTGTATTAGTATTTATTTTTATTTATTACATTAGGCCATCAAATGTATAATCACTCGTAGTGTCTTTTATCGACTTTTAATGAAAACTATCGATGTTAGTGGAAAATTCTTAATAAAAATAGTCTTTTCTAAAATGAAGAGCATTTGTTTGTATACACTAATCCTGATCAAAATTTTATAGAATTCCAGAGAGAAATTATAGATTCTCTTTCATTTGTCAAAATAGTCTTCAAACTTCTATGAGACATGTGTTAAGGGTCAGTTAATATTGAAGAATTTTTTATCTAGTCGCTTCAATTGTAATAAAAATGGCAATCTGATACTTTGACCTTCATATATTTATCAATTAAAAATAAATCGTGAATATACCAGGCCGTCTTTAACTATTTTCTATATGCCCACCAATCTAAAATGCTAAATTCTAGTTTATCTACAATAGAAATCTTATCATATTAGGTCGGGAAAAGATTAAAAAAATCTATCCGCATGCTAAAACTAGTGCACTAAACAATCATGATTTCTAGATCAGTATTTCTTGTTTTTCTTTCATTTATTATTTCACAATGTAATCCGCAAGAACAATGTCCTTCTGGACAATATTTCGAAGTCGACAAATGTGGTGAATGTGGCCTTTGCTATAACATGTGGATGGACAAAATAAAGCCATTTAAAAGTACGGTAAAAGTCCTCTTAATAATTTGTTGTACATACTGAACACTTCTGGACAATAAAAATGATCGTTGAATAAAAAAAATCTATTCTTCATTTATTAATTTGTATAATATTTCAGGTAATTTTCTCAATATCCGTAGGTTGGAGAAAGATATCAGTGACATAGAAAATCGACTGCAAAATAATGCGGCAAGATTAGCAATGCTAAGAAAATCCAAATCCGAATTATTATCACAATTAAAACATATGCAATCAAAAGGAAACGATTTCAGTGAAGATATGTACAGTGCGGCAACAGCAAACAATAGATGGGCTGAAAAAATTAAACTAGATTCAGAAAGTATACGTTTTTTACAAAATGACATGGAGAAATTAAAGAGAGAATCGGAATCTAAACCCGCGACTGATAATAGTGGTTATTTTCGCCAAATAGATAAAGCAAAAATTGATACTCGAGGTGCTATTGGGCGAGCGAAACTGGCAATGGTAAAATTAAACTCAAATACTTCATGTGAAATTGTTATTCGTACAATTGAGACTAATGCTTTCAGAACGACACTACTTTTTAGGCTTATAATTTAATTTTCGATTACTGTATATAATACGAGTTATGTTTAAAAAATGCGATTAAATTTCGACCCCTGAAACACGGACCCTATTAGATAATCAAATTATTTTTGCATTATTACCGATTAAAAGAGTTCTGGTAGTTTCTATACTGTGTTTATTTGAACGGTTGTCGAAACAATAATTTTACATAACTGCTTGATTTTTTTACATCCTAGACGCAACATTTCGTATTACAACAATTCATAAAAATATTGTAGAATTTTTATTTTTCAGCAAAATATCATTGAGGCGGAAAAGAAATGCGACGTGCTCGAAGATAAAGGTATAAGTGAAACTTTAAGAAATCGAGTAAATGAAGAACAAGGTATTTTGTCGCACCTCAAAAAGCAAATTGAAGGTTCATTTTCAACAATGCACACTGAAATTCCTTGTGAAAATATACTGTGTGCACTAAAAACAACATGTCGAGTTTGTAACGATTTAAAAGTATCGCTTTTAGTTAAGTTGAACGTCATCGCGTATTTCACCACGTATCTGTATTTCAGAAATGTTACAACAATGATATGTTGAAAATAATGGTAGATGTTGTAAACAGTAAATTCGAAATATTGGAAAGTGAGGCAATATCCAATATTCCCTCATTAGAATATGAAGTGAATCAAATTGAGAATCAAAAAGGACTTATTGCAGCGGTAATAAACCAAACCAAATCACCAGAAAAACACATAGTCAATCGCATTAAAAAAATCCTAAGCCACTTTTCACATGGTGATATAGATATATATAAAACCGTATGTTCAAAACCATAAAACAAAAAAATCGTTTCATAAAAAAAATTAGGGGACTTTTTAATGATTTGGCAGATTTTACAATTGAAAATAAGTAATAAAGAATCGGATATAAAGGCCTTAGCAAATATGTTAACTGTTATTATTGATGAATGGATGCAGTTGCATTCAGATGATATAAATGACCTTAAAGATAAATCAGACAAACTATTAAGCAGTTCGGAAATCGTTAAGTAAATAACTTCGATGAATGTTTAACTCTTAAACTATAGATATTTCAATTTTTTTTTTTAGAAATAACGTAAAATATATTAGTGAAACAATTACAATCGTTAAGAATATTTTACGAGGAAAATTCGAAAATAATACAGAAGAACAAAACCATATGAAAGACTTTTTAATGGAATTATCAGAAATATTAAATGAAGTACAATAATTGATAATTTAATTGCAACGTAATACGCTACGTTATATTTTTAGATTGATCGACGATACAATAACATTTTAAACAAAAAAACCAACATCGAAACTAAACTAAACAATTTGGAGGAACTAAGTTCGACAGTCGACCATCTTTTTGACGAAATTTTGAATTTATCACACAAAGCAAAGAACGAATCGATAGATATAAACATAAAAGTTGATCATTTATTAAGGGAAATAACGAGTACACTCGACATATCCCGCAAACTAGAAGAACGGACAAAATCTATAGACAAATTCTCGTCCAGGATGGACGAATTATTGCTTAAAAGTGACGATCTTGTTAACAAAATACTAGAATTTGATTATATGCACGGGAATTACGTGGTGTTCTTGGACACGAACATTAAGGAGTCATTGAAACAAATGGAAACTGCTATAGAAATTGCCAGGAACAAATCTACAGTATACGAAAAGTGTGCATAAAATATACAATTAACGTGTATTGACATTTTGTAACCATACAATATAACAGTTTCTACAATGAACAGCTTAGCTGCCATTTCTTGTATCAATATTTAATAATAAAATTAAAAGTACCTACGGATAGACGAGTTTTTTATAAGAATGTTTTTATCAGTTTTATCAAATTTATCAGTTTAATCATTTTTATGAAGGCTATCT
Source organism: Leptodirus hochenwartii (assembly GCA_947310635.1). Taxonomy (NCBI): domain Eukaryota; kingdom Metazoa; phylum Arthropoda; class Insecta; order Coleoptera; family Leiodidae; genus Leptodirus; species Leptodirus hochenwartii. The sequence continues at coordinate 709,417 of OX371187.1, read as the reverse complement.
GCTAATGTTTTACATATTTAGAAAAGGTTGAATAAATCTTTAAAATAACGCATTTTACTAATTGCTGGCAACCTACGCGCGAACCAATATTGTTACTTGTGGAAATTGGAGATGTGCGGAATTTCGATATAAAACTCAGTTCTAATATGACAAATTAACAAACAAACTGTCACAATTCGATTTATATATAGTAATGCGTGTTTTCGTAATGAAAACGTAGGTACTTTAAACGTTCGTTATATATTCATTATTATAAGTACTATTTTATTATAATTATTATAATTATAAGTATATATTTTTGTTTCTGTTAAGGCTATGCTAGGAATAATTTTTGAAATTATATGGCCAGTATCGATTTTTTTTAAATAATTCTGTTGTGACATCTGCACAGCGATTATTTATACGAAACTTCAAGTGATGAATTTGGATTTCAAGATTCGTAAAAGTTATACATAAAAATAATATGCAAAATATCGGTGTGTTTTCGTTGAATATAGTAAAATGCAAAACGACTCACTTTGATCGAATATGGTGAAAAACTGATGAACGCATCTTTTTCCAGTTGTGGAAACGTAAAAGTGGATTTGAGGCAACTGAAATGAGGTTTTCGTGTATGTTGCGATTGCGCTATGGTTGAGGGGCAACTAGAGCTAGTTACAAAACAGCCTGAACAACAAGGTTTACCTTGTGACGCCTTCCGATGGGAGTAACAGAGACACAGCGTGTAGGGAGCTCTGTTCGTGACTGTCTTTCCTACACTGTAGAGCACTGTAAAATACGCTTCGCATTGCAGCAACGGCCAACGTTGCTCGCTTTTCACTACCTAACGGCCATTAGTCGTGTGCACGTATGTGTGTGTGTGCAGGCGAGAAGTGATTACGTTCCATATGAGAAGAAAATCGTAGCACTGAATGGTCCCGAACCTGTGACAGCGACCAAACATGTCTTCGCCAAGTGCAGGGAAGAGGCGAATGGACACCGACGTCATTAAATTGTATCCTTTGGTGGCTGATTCATCTGAAATGTAAACAATAACAAAGGTCTTTGTATCAGCTGATTGCGATGTGGTTTGCGAGGTCCTGGACATTCGGTGGCCGTGCCATCTGCGCTCACCCCGATATGTCCAATAAGGGCGCGCGAGAAAATGGTTTTGAATGAAAACGATTTTTATTCCGGGCGACTCTGATTTCCCGATCGTAACGCACTTTTCATACAATTTTTATCTAGCTTGAATTTTGTGCGTTTCCAGCTCGCTTGTCCTCATTTACATGCACATTGTTGTAATGTATGCCGCTATTGCCAAATTCTAATTCGTAATCGATATTGCGAGCGCTGTGTCGAAATGAACAAACAATATGTTTCTCGTAGTGTTAACAATTTACTATTTCTGTTTGTCTATTTGTCCTTAAATATTTCAAATAGAATAGAGAGCAAACACGAGGTAACCATTCTTGGAGGACTCAACGAATTTTGTGTCAAATTTTACGGACCACGAGGAAGTGAGTATTTTAAATTGAGTTTATTTAAAAAAAAAAAAAAAAAAACGCACACACATTACCAGTTGTTGTTATTAATAGCTCGATTTTATTCTATTGTTGTTTTTCAATATCTTATTTGCGTAGCAAGGTTTTTTTAATATGTATAATTATCAGATATTTATTTAAATTTATCGTTCAAATGGTCATATTTGTCTTGAAAAATGTCACATTCATAAATGTATTTTTATTTTATTTTATAATTATTAATGGGCGATAAATGTATAATAACCCAATTATTTCGCGATTCTTTATGAAGTAAAAAGTTTTACTGTACAGCGCACCCAAATATTTCGCCGTATTTTATACAGTCACACCGCAAGCACGATGGAACTTTTTTAATTATATACAAAAAAAAAAAAAACGTTCTAGGAGGCACCGTTGAATCAAACGCATAGGATATTATAAAATCGTCACTGCGACGTATAAATAATTGCGTAAAACATCATCCAAAAACCGTAACACAAATCATTTATTAGCTGGATGCGCATTTCGGAAGCCATGCCCCCCACAATACCCGGTGAGTGACAGAGGTATTATTGTGCTACTGAAGATGGGGACATAGCCTGCGAAATGCGCATCTAGCTAATAAATGCTTCGTTACGGTTTTTGAGTGATGCTTAGGATAGGACAAAAATGAAAATATATATCACAATCCGCTGTATTCTAATCATAATTGTTATTTATAACAACTGTCAATATTGCTACATTGACAAATAATTATCCATTCAAAAACGATAACGATTTTAATTGCCAAAAACTGTTTTATAATAGGTAAAATGGGACAACTAAAATCGTCTTGATCGGGCAATTATTTTGTCAAACATATCAAAATAGGCTTGTTACGGATGAATATTAATATAAAATTTAAAATTAAATATAACACGTCACGTATTATTTACGAATATTTATTTATTCAAATTGAAACGCGTTTAAATTCGTAAATAAGAAGCGTGGAACGAAAGGTCTTTTATTTAGTCCCTATATACATACTGTATATGCCTTCACCTAAGCTGTACAAACACGTGAATCACACCACACATGCAGTCTGTTAAAACAGTGTGGTGTATAACTCATGAAAGATCATGTGAACCATTTTTTACAATGTGTTTCATATAAACGCAGTGTTCGCGATATATTAAATGCACCATATATGGAAATTGCGAAGTCAATGAGCTGACGCTCGCTCACTGGCTGTGCCTTTGTTTTTTTTAAACAAGCCCGCAAATATTTTTCAAAATAATTTTAATATATTGTTGATGCCCAAGAACACTGGCACAGCCGTAAAATGTTTTCTTGGTCAATTTAAATTTAGTCGCTTGAATTTCTACACTCTAGTTGTCGAGAAACAAAGATATATTTGTCGTTGATCTTGTTATCGAAAATACAAATGAAAAAAATCCAATTATAATGTTCGAACACAAATTAAATAACGTTTTAAGTCGTACGTGCTATTGATGCTATTCGCGAATCATATGTACATTTTCCATTGACAAATTCTTCTATCCATTGCAAAACGTTTGTATGTACACCAAAAGCCAATAGTAATGCCTCGATGTAGGGAAGAATAGCAGCAATTTGCGCTCTTGACACGCCACAAACTGCACGGGAACTTCTCTATTGGAGACATTACTACTGTCTTTGAGTGTAACAAAGTGAATTAATTTAATCAGTTGGTGATTGTTAAATGCTTTGTAAGGAACGGTCTTATAGTTCCACTTAAAAAAAAATTGTGAATAGAAACAAGAAAGAAAATACTTATACTATGTCGGAAAACAATGCAATCGCAATATTGTTTTCATTGTGCTGTTTGAGCTATTATCGCAGATTACCTCCGCTGTATGAAAATGTTGATATATATATTATATATAATAAACATTTTTACTATTATTTGACAACTAACGATTGAAATATGACTCACCGGACATGTAGGTGATGTATTGTATACAAACACGATAACTTCTATCTACACTGTACTTATTTTAAATCTATTATTCTTAAATCGTATAAATCTAATAACCATATAAATGTAAAGTAGTAATTTTTATTCCACTTAATAAAAAATTTAAAATGTATAGATAAATGAAGACATTTTGTATTTGACAATGGCACTTTTTGTACAATACTTATAGGATATCTTATGCTTGAATTAATTTGGGGACATCATTTCACAATATTTCATGCGTTTATATAATTTTTTTTAATATAAAAAAACCGCGATTTTCAAAAAAAATACTACGAAGTATAAAAATCGATTTTTTAAGTAGAATTTTAATCGAAAATAATTTCAGATTGAACACAATAAACTATACGATGGATGACGCTCGTAATACTTTATCAGATTTTTTTTTTTTATTGAAATACCTACATAAAATGTAAATAAAACTATTCATAGCGTGAAATATAATTTTTTAGTGACCACCATTTTATAAGGGTCATTGGTTTCAATAATAATTCATTCATTGGTAGGTAAAAATTAGCTAATTTAGTTCTACCTCACAATCAAATGTTTATACAACAATGCCCCGTAGTGGTTGTAAATTTATATACACGTGGTTATTTCTTAAATGAAATCTATGTGATCGTTAGACTGCATTTTAAAGGTGACATTTTATGTTCAGCACCGTACGAAGGTGGTGTTTGGAAGGTTCGAGTTCATTTGCCCGAACATTATCCGTTCAAATCACCCAGTATCGGTTTTATGAACCGGGTGTACCACCCGAACATCGACGAGGTATCCGGCACTGTTTGCTTGGACGTCATCAACCAAGCGTGGACGGCGCTTTACGGTACGCTATCGTTTATTCTAAATCGATTTTCGAATAGTACTTAATAATAAACCGTACTATCAAATTATTTAGGCTAATATTGAAATTAACTTTTATGTAAAATTGTTTGCTTAATTAAATATGTTTTACGATCGCGTTTTACGACGTCTTACAAAATTCAATTTTCAGTGCAATTTTATATTTCGTTTTAACGTTTTCTTTGTGTGTGTGTATGTGTGTCAATATAAATCTAAAAGCTTTATATTTTTATAATTCGCAGTAATTTTTATAAAATAAACAAACAGTTGCTGCACGTTTTCAAATGTATATAATTTATTCTTCCTGATTATGGAATAATAAAATATACGTCTTACGTTATTTGAATCTGTAAAGAACAAATATATTGGAAATCATTCGTATTTTCAATTGTCTGAAATGTCGCTGTATTTTTTGTTTCAGATTTATCGAATATTTTTGAATCATTTCTGCCCCAATTGTTAACATACCCAAATCCAATAGACCCACTAAATGGCGATGCTGCCGCCATGTATCTTCATAAACCCGAAGAATACAAGAAGAAAGTTTCAGGTAAACACTCATCCCTATGTATGTTGTACAAGTTAATTTTAATGGATATTGCATATGTTGGTTTATTATTTGTTAATCCATCCGGTAATAATTTATCAAGTCATTCCAACAAATCGAATTTTAACGTTATTGTTGCAAATAATGCACGATTCATAACAATGGATCTATAAATTATTCAATCAATTTTTAATTGTATCATATTTCCCTATTCTAATACTTCTAAAAAAATGAACGGATTTTTAATTTGACGGGGAAACTACAACTAATACTAATAATAATCAACCCCTTCGTGTGCCTTGAATCAGTTGAATTAAAAATATATTGTTATTGGCTACAGCGAGAAGCTACAAAGGATGCGAGTGCCTTCAGCGTCTATTCTTTAAAAAAACCTAATATTAATGAATAAAAGTAGTGTGTGATAAGTTAGGCAGCGAAATTGTTTGCGCGAAGATGTATTCCTAATTTATGTGTGCAGATTACGTGCGGAAGTTCGCGACGGAGGAGGCTCTCCGCGGCCAAGAGAACAACGTGAGTTCGGATAGTGAATCCAGTATGTCGGATTTCTCTGAGAATGAGGCGGAAGATATGGAATTATAACGGGGCCGGGATTGTTACGGAGCTTCTCGCCTTATCGTTCACGCTTCTCCCATCACTGAGATACGCGCACGCGCACTCAATATGGTCGCATCATCGTGCCGCAGCCGTAACTACAACAGATTGCTTCTGCCTAATCACTCGTTATGTTCACTATCTCGCTCTATTTTTACAGAAATCGCTTCCGATATGTCATCCAACTATTCTCGAAACGTGAGATTACGTTGATCTTCGCATGGGCTTTTATTTCGAGCATTTCAAAAACTACATAACTATATGATTGATGCCTATATAACCGAAAGTATACTTATATCACTAGATATTCTTAGGATACTTAATCTTCTAAATGGATCGGACAGAAAATTGCTTAGTTTTATAAATTATTCTGGGAACAACATTTTATAATTAGGAAACGAAATTAGAAAATAGATTTAAATTAATATCACTTTTCGATTATAAAACATTTTTTGTTGCGCATTATGAAATATTTGAGAAAATAATTAAATTTTAGAAATTAAAGAAACAACGAATACAACAGAAAATCATTGGTACCTATTTAATGCAGATATGACGATCTTTCTAATTTATGCAATTTTCAAATATTTGTTTTGGAAAAATGTATCTATTTTAAAATATTTGATAATTGAAAATGTTACGTATGTAAAAAAAAAATTTGGACAGTGTTGTGTAATTTTTGAAATGTTCGATGCAGATATTGTTGGAGATATACTTCTAACATTAAAAATTGTGATTCGGAGGCATAACTAAATTCCTACATTTTTCTAATTATATTAGAACAAATTGATTGCGCAGGCGCGCATAAGTTGATGTTCGCTTATCAATATGTTGTAGATCTAATAGCGGCGCAAGCGCAATAACGACAAAAACAGTCGCCGATATTCACGTATATTACAATAGAATAATTCGACTCATAATAGTGTCTTTTAAAATATATTTCTTAATGGGAAAGTTAAGGATTATTTTTGTCAAAGATTTAATTATAATTCTAGCATGTAGTGACAGAAGATGCGTATATATTATATATCATAAATATATTGTAGGGATATATATTATATAGAGTGAATTATTTATCTGCCAAAAGAATTTTTCTGTAATTATGTTATTGCACGCGGGATGTTCTCATTACGTAACTTCGTGTGGAATTTATATTTAAGTTCACAGTTGGAAGAATTATTATTCATTAACTACTTTAGGCGACATATACAGAGTGGATTAATTCCATAAGATTTGTCCAAAGACAGTCGATTTTCTAATATGAACTCGAGCATTGTAATTATTTCGCTGATTTTCTAACACTTTCATACTAAAAAAAAATTACTCTTAAAAAACATTGTGAGCTTTATTATTAATCTCTATGCTTTTATGATACTTCTAAGTGGAATATATAGGGAGATTAGATGCTGGTAATTTTTATCGCAAGCAGAGAACAGTCAATATTATAAACATACATATGAGGAAAAATCCGTACAGAAATGCTATCTTTTAGAAGTTACGTAATGTTTTGTACGACTCTTTTCCCGTGTCTCTGGGCGTACAAGTATATCACAAATGGATTTCATACACACGGGATGATAAATACACTAAGGATATCTTCTACTTTATCGATGTTTTCGTTGTTGTAATTGTCGGTTTAAAGCATTTTAACGATTCGGCGGCAGATACGAGTGTAGATTATAATGTATCACATATATACAACTAACAATCTGGATTGTTGAATTTATGTATATTTTGTATAAAAATGCGTTTCGGTTGTTCAATTGTGATCTATCAACGCCATGCTCGAACCATTTTACAATTTTACTTTTTTACTTTAAATTGTACATATGCAATATTGTTTTTCTTCTTGATCTCGCTAACTTTGCCATATGGATTACTAGAACTTTTGTAATATTAACTTCCTCTTAATGTAATCTATTGCCGAGTTCATAATTTTTGTTAATTTTAATTTCGTTATTTAGTTTTTATTATTTTTCTTTCTTTTTACCTATACACAGTAGCTAGTAGTTATTTTTATTTGCATTTTAACATTGATATTTGTGCTTTTTGATCAGTTTATTTTTATTTGAAGATTTTAACACTTGTTAAATATTACTTACTTCGAGAGTAACCTTATAGCACTTTTTTTTTATAGCAAATCTGTGATTAATCTCTAAGTATACATATATAATATATATTCGTGACTCATTAATAATTAAGATAACAAAAAGAAAACAGACATTTATGAAATTATGTATTTAAAACGATTATTTTTAAACGATATTGCTTTAATTTTTAGTTTGGAATAGGTTCTTTAATTGTAGACGAGGGTAATTTTTAAGACTACTTGCGCTTTATTACAGCTACAAATTGTATCGGGCTTAGCCATCAAATTATGCGTTAACTGCGGCATTATCCTCAATTCAGAAAATAAAAGCGTTAGTAATCCATACCGAAGAGAGCCATACATAGAAATAAATGATTGGGTTTATATTTGAAGAAAAACGAATAATAGGAGATTGCATTATTGGTTTTTTTTTTGTGTATTTTTAATTTGATATTTTTACTTTTATGCAAATTACATGTTTTGTTTATGTTGTATATAAAAAAAAATTCATGGATTTCTTGCTCTAAGTAATGTAAGCTTAGTTCGTATATTTATTGATTATTATATGTAAATTTGAAAGTTACCTCTTATTAGTGTATATATTTATCATATGGGAGCTCGTTTAATTGAAATATATATATATATATATATATATATACGTATAATTTTCTTTTAATATTGCGCCGTTACAAATAACAAATGCTAAACAAAGAAAAAATTATTTTATAAGTCCAATATGAACTCAAATTATTAACCATCACATTAACGATTAAGAATGATTAGATTTAAGAAACAATTGAAATGAAACTATTTTATCTATTAATATGAATGCATTACTAATACTCTTAGTGACCGTAACCACAAAAATAAATGGATCGTTACGACGTTAATATAATCGGATTTATCTTAACACCTTATATTGTAAAATATCATTGTATTCTGCTTTAAATCGAATATTATGAAATATAAATTTTTGTACCGATTTAAATTAATATAGGTTTTACAAACTCTGTAACTATTCTTTTTTTTAACGTTATTTTACTGTTACTAGTAGCAGGGCTGGAAGTAGTACCGTAAAAAAAATTGTCATGTTAAGAAGACACCTTTTGCATTTTTTTAATTAGTTGACACATTGATCTTGTATCGTTTTGTGAATCAAAAACAATTATTGTGTACCTCATAAGATAAATTTCAGCAGATTTCGCGACAATATTTATTCCAGCTCGGTTCACATAGTCTCATTAGTCAATGTTTAATTAGAATATCGTTTAATTTGCTGGTGCATCTAATTTATATAATTTCTAGGATCAAAAATTTATCTATCCTTAACTTTTTAAGAAAAAAAGTTATATTATGTAATTGCGTACGTCTTTAATAAACCAGTTGTATAATAATGTAAAAATGAAGTATTAATAAATTTATGAATTAACTCTTTGTATTTTAGTCCTGAATAAAATAATAATCCGTTTGTGCATATAAAATTAATTATTTTTATGGAAAACTTACCCAATTATAATATATCCTCGTTTACGTTTTACCGATTTAGTTATCGTCGATTATTTCAATTCTTTTGTATTTGGTTTCTAATACAAAAACGAACATTGAGCGTCGCACTGGGAATTGCTCAAGATTATGCAGATTGCAATATGCGAACAAATTTTTTTAAAATCCTTCATAAAACAAAATTACCTTAACAACGCAATATACTCAATTTATAAGAAGGCGCTCGTCTAAAATACCCAATAAAATGAACATCAGCTGTTGCTTATATCACGCACTATTTTTCTGTAGCGACGAAAAAAAATTCCTCCTAATTTACAAAAATACTACACATGAGGCAGGCAACAGGTGGATTGATATGCCCTAACACAAACTAAGTAAATTATGGCGGAGGACGATTTTTCGTCGGGGCTGCGCAACTTGTGTGAGCCCTAAAAGCGGCCTTTTATTTCTAATATAATGCTAGCTGACAGTAATCTACGTGAAATTCCAATCTACGCCAAGACGTTTCAATTTACCAAACTTAAATAAACACACCAACTTGAATTTAATCACATAGTCGACTGTCGTGAATTTGAGTTAAACTGTTTCATTAATTTAACATGTACAATTATCATATTGCAAAATTTGTATATAGGTGCCAATATCTGCTTATTTATTCTATACGCAACACAAATATATATATATCATTGATAACATAATTTTACATAAGCGCCATCTAAGCATAAACAATAGTTCTGTGAATATGATTTGTCGAATAAATGTTTGTCGTTAAATAAGGACTAATTTGCATTCAAGTCATTTGTTGGAACTACTGGATTAATTTAAACGATTGATTGATTAAGACAAATATTCACCAGCAATAAAAATATCCAAAAATGGAATCGTGGATAGAATTGTTGCGCATTAAAATTGTATATCAAAAATTTATTATATTTCGGTAATGATTTTGTGAAGTTTGAAAAGTAATTTTTTGATTGTTTGATTCCCCATCAAAATGCATACGAAATGCGATTGATTTTTGATTTTCTGCAACGTAAAAATGTGTGGTTAATGTTCTTCTTCACGTAATATTTTACTGATCTTTTTTTGTTATTTAAATTATAACCGTAGCTGAATCGCTGCCGTTTGGCTAAATTATGAGAGTAAAAGAATTTTTTTTATATGCCAATAACAACCTTTATTTCGATATTTCTTTAAACGTCGTAATGAATTTAAAGAATAATTAAAGAAATAATTAATATTAAAGAAATCATTTAAGAATTTAAAAAAATGGACTATGATCACATAATAGCAAAATTAAAGACGGTAATAAATTAGAAATTTCCAATATTTCGAATCCAGATTTCTGGAACGTATCAGTAGTTTTTGTTCCAAGAACAATTAGCGCAGTTACTGCGATTTTGAAGTTATAAATGTTAATCGAGATGTCGTGGAAAACGTGTGTAAAAATGCCATAATTATGCATTTCCTGAAAGATGAGTTGATGCAGAAATGGAAGAGTTCGCATAAATGAAAATAAAATTATCGCATACGAAAAGTCGCTGCTTATAATAAATCAAATATAATGATCATTAGTCGTTTAATATAATCAATATAACTAATTCTGAAGGAATTAGATTCAGCAAAGATGGGAATTAATTACACAGGACGTCAATCAAGAACAGGAAATATCGGAAATCGTACTTATATCGTTTTTCTTTGTAAAGCATACTTTGAAAAGTAAAAAAAATATTTGCATAACTTTTTTTTGTAATATAAACATTTAGTGTATAATAACTAGTGTAATAATATGAAATAACTTTTGCAGTAGCGCACTAAACCGGTTGTAAAATTATTTGAATTCGATAAATTGTTAAATATAGCGTATTTTTTTTATGGCGGCAAAGAATTTCATCAATTTAAAAGAAGTGAAAATTAGACCGAGGGTCTTCTAACTTCGTTTAAAGGGACCTGAAAACCCCTCGCCTTCTGTAACTTTTTTTATAGCATTTGGAGGTCAATAGACTTTTGTTAGTCAGATTTTGAAAAATGTTGGTCTTCATAGTAACTACAGCGCATGAATATTCTAATAATTCAGAATATAAATGCCAACGTTCTATTAGAAATCTTAATATTCATCACCCATATAAATATCTACTGTGGAAATTCTTGTTAGATTTTGTTGTTACACATCGATGTTGATTTTTGAAATACTGCAGGTTTAAAAAAATTCAAAACTCTTCGTAATTATATTGTGGGAAAGGATCGATTTACTGTTCATTTTGGAATATTTTTGATTTGTTGGGTGAACAGTTCAGTAAAAATTGTTTTTCATTTTTATCAATTTGTTTACAAATTCGTTACAAATCGTATAAATAAATTTATTTTGCGGGAATAATATTATAGAAAGTCTTTCTTTTTTTACACGATTAACCATAAATCTTAAACTATATTAACAACAACACAACCAAATCATCGAAACTTTCTAAATAAAAAAAAAATCATAAATCATTTCGCTGTGTCCCTTACATTACCCACGATAGTGTATATGAACATTTATACGATACTCGATGTCCTCATAAAATATTGATCATTTAAACAAATTTTGAACTTTACGGTCACTTGCACATACATAATAATTAAGCATTTTACGTCTATCCAGTTCCATTTTTGATACAAATAAAGCTTAGTAGCGTAAGGCTCTAATCTATGAATACTAACCACATATATGTATATATATATATGGTTAGTATTCATTATTCATTTAATCAACTATTGCATTAAAATGTGGCTAAAAGAACTGCAATGAAACATTAAAAAATGAGGGAGTAAATATGGAAATACTACGACAGGAATACCTTTGTAAGTTTGCGAAGCTTCTTTAAAATGCTGTAGTATTTAAAGTGTATGTAAAGATTGGTTCATATAATTCTATAAAAACAACGAAACAGTTAATTAAATTTGAAATTTAACGATCTTGCTTGGCAATAAGTTGGACTCGAATTTGAAATACTACGAAAATATCGATTAGCGTAATAAAGGCCCCGTGTTTGCGTTTTGCTGAGCATGTCGTTACGTTGAATCCATTAAGCCTAAAAATATATCAAATATATCACCCATAATTATATATTCACAAAAAGTCCTCTAAAACAATGCTTCCTTTTCTTAAACAGAATATCGTATTACATTTGCTAATAGTGATTAATAAGAGTTGTAAAACGCTGGAAGAAAAAACGCCGGAAAACGGAGCTAAAATTGCTCCAGAAGTCGGCTAATGTTGGTCTTGCTCAGTTTGATTGATTATTGTTATTTCGATTACATTTACGGGTGACAAAATAAATGGCAAATTGGTCAATTTCTAACAATTATATGCCTAATCTTGGAATATAACCGAACGATGTGATTGTAGTTAATCTGCCTAATATTAAGAAGCAATTGATTTCTTTCTTTCTTCAGTACAATGATGGAGGCATATATACATATGTGCGAGTGCAAACTGTGATCCCCTCAAGTCATATTAATTTGACTAATAGCCAACACAAGGATGTCTTTCTTCTCTTTAGGGAATCGAAGTTCGCGGCCCGCTAGACGAGCGAGTTCTAACTCGCGCTCGGCTTGATTCAGTTCTCGACGCACTGCGCCTGCGTACTCCTGCTCTCGCGCTATCCAATCTAGTGCCATCTGTGAGCGCATATCATCATCCAATGCACGGTTGGAATAATGTGCTACAACCTGCCAAAAAACAATTATAATCATTACGTTTTTACTCATTAACATCGTCATTGTTATCCGCGTGTTTGCTAAGAATATACATTTATAAATAGGCCGTAGCTTAAAATTTGATTTAATGAACATGTTAATAGTTATAAATTTAAAAAAACAACTAATGCGAACATTGCTAACCATATTTTAGAATCTCACCATAATTTTCCCAGTATAGATACTAGTTTGTTCAAAGTCATAAATTAAATTTGCCTGAATCACTAGAAATTGATAAACACCGTAAAAATCCTAATTATAATTTACTTGATAACCAATTAGACCTAATCTCTTTGCCCATTATTCGATATTATCTAGAGTAGGTAGATTGTTTATATATAAATAAGTTTTCTGTAATTCATTTTTCACTTATTGATAATGCTTAATACGCGAAACTATAGTCGAATAAATCCTCGCTTTTAACAGTGATATAAAACATTGTAATTTTGTTTCTTTTCCCTAATATGGAATATCACAACATATCCATTGTAAATTTCCATTCAGCACATGTAAGCTTGTTTACGCGTTACACAAGTAGTTGGAAATTTTGTTGCAAAAACGAGTCAAAAATTTAAACATTCAAAATTGCAATAATGCTACCATATCGATGGAAGTACAATAATCTGATAATACAGATATTGAACAGTATTTTAATGATATCGTATGCTGCAGAATATTTTTGATATTAACTAAAATAAGTCTTCTATAAAGTTTACTTCCTGTCGACTACATTGTCGCTCTCGCATCGCCTTGAGGCTGCCGTTCCAGTGCAACAACTGGAACACTGTCATCAGTTCCTGAAATTCGAGCATGGTACGGCTCTTGTTCGCTTCCAGCATAAATCTGAACGCACTTATACCAGCCACATTAGCGCCTTCGTCGTCCATATCGTCCAAGTCCGAGTTTTTCTCGATAGCCGCTGCGCTAGCGGCATCATCCGTTACATTTATGGCAGCTAGAAACATGTGTATCAGAATGTGTCGATAATAGTAGGATTACTGATAAATTACTGCTTGTTGGTTTGGTTGGGCCGGTCGCGTTTCGTTGAACAGTGGCACTGTTCGATTTACGGAAGGACGAACGCGCCTCCATGACGGCTTTCTCGATGAATTCGTCCGAGATGCGTCTAGATGGATGCTCGTTAAAAACTGAGTTCATGAGAGCTATTTTTGCGGCGCTGCGTCTCGCCTCAGCTTTTGTAGGGCAATTCTATGGAATTTGTTAAGAAAAAATCAATTTTTCGAAATTATATCACTGCTATTATCATTTCATTCGGCAATTATTTTAAATCCCGCCAATTTGCAGAAAACTCCGCACTATTGCCAAATTAAACAATTATAACAGTTAAAGACTTACAACAAGTATGTAAAATTTCTTGGTCTCTTTGTCACGCGTCTATTTCGTTTTCGCTAATGGTAGTGTTTAATTAGATTAGCGTACAAATCGGTGAATAAAATTACAATGTTTTATATCACAATTGTAAAACATTGTAATTTTATATCTCTTCCCTAATATCGAATATCACAACACAACGGCAAAATCTATAACCTAGTTAAATATTATTTAATTGTATATATTATCACAGCTATAGAAGAAGAATTACTAAAGATATTGAAGAACAATCGCATCAAAAATTATTATTTCTTCCAATTTATTTGCATAACTGGTCGAACCGTAAAACGTAATCGCTGTCGCGCTTATTGCATTTAGTTAAAGAGTCCGCAATCCTAAAGATTGGTTGGAAACAGCACGCCATGCCGATCTATCCTGAGCTAATCCCTTCATCTCCCTATAGCTATTCATCTCAACGTCTTCAACTATCTGACTCACATACTCCAATCTAGGCCTACCTACCCCTCTCTTTCCCTCCACTCTACCTTCTATGATCAATTGCATAAACCCCCCATGCCTAAGAATATGCCCTACTAGTCTGTCTCTCCTACGCTGTAACACTCTCCAGATACTTCTCTTCTCCCCTACTAACTCTAGTACAGCTTCATTTGTTAATTTATCTTCCCAACCAATCCTCATCATCCTCCTATAACACCACATTTCAAGTGCTTCTAATCTACGCTTCTCTTCCTTTCCTATAGTCCACGCCTCACACCCGTACAGTGCTACACTCCAAACATATACCTTCAGTAATCTTTTTCTAATACCCAAGTCAATATTTGATCTTAAAATCTGTTCTTTTTCTACGAATGCCTTCCTACCCTGTGCTATCCTACACTTTATATCTACGTTGCTTCGATTATCTTTTGTGATTCTACTGCCTAAATAACAAAAATCTGACACTTCTTCGATTCTATTATCTCCTATTGTGATCCTCATTTTTCTACTGCATTCCTTTTTGTCACACCTCATCACTTTAGTTTTACCTATATTTATTTTCATGTTAAAATCCCTAGTCAATACTGCCTGCATACCATTCAATACCCTTTCTAAATTCTTTTCGCTTTCTTCCAATATAGCTATATCGTCGGCGAATCTCAGCATATATATTTTCTCTCCCTGTACATTCACACCTACACTATACTCTTCTCTTACTTTGTTTATTGCATCTTCTATATATAGATTAAATAATAACGGTGAGAGTGTACATCCCTGCCGAACTCCCTTCCCTATTTTTGCTACCTCTTCTTCCCCCTCAATTCTAACTAAGGCAGTTTGGTGTTTATATAAATTAAAAATTATTCTCCTATCCTTATAATTTAACAAATTTATTTGACCAGCCTCAAAATAAGTAATCCACGCCTTGGCTACAACTTGCACGGCAATGCTTGTTCTTAAATTAAGAAAACAAATATTGCCGTGTAAAGTGTAATTGATCGAATTCTATATAATAAAGTCACGCGAATCAAAAGTTAAAAATCCAAAAATTATAATTAAATGAAACGCTCAAGTGTGAAATTTCCAACGATAGATATTACGATGCTTCACCAATTGTGGTATAATGCGAGATGAAGGGAATATGAATTGTTTAACCGTTTACCTGTAAGCTGCCGAAGCAGGAGCCCCCGGGAAGCGTAACGTAGCAGACGTAGGGCTGTGCGTTAGAGGGCACGGACTCATAGATGACTAGTGCGCCGTTGCGCAAATCGGCCCCACGTGCGGCTTTCATCTGCCAGAATTCTTGTAGTGCCTCTACTACATTCACTGCGAGTGCATATATCATATATATAAATAAATACTACATCGATTGAATGTGAACATATTATACGCAAATATACAGGAGAAATCTTATGAATGGATAGGTACCGTGTGATCGATTTGTTAGATAATGTACGAACTTTCAGCCGTTGCTTATTAGTTATAAGGAACACCGACGTTTTATGAAACGCTAATTAATGATCGATGGTAATTATACAATTATAGATATTATAAATTTATCCTATGAACGAATTGCTTTCAAACATTTCACGTAAACGAAGAATATATTTGATTTTATTTTATATGAAGTTATAATATAGAATATCACCCAAATACCGTAACAAGCATTAAGTAGCTAGATGTACATTTCAAGCGCTATGCTATTTAATGTATTTATACTATCATGCTTGTTACGGTATTTGGGTGATATTCTATATTATAATTTAACACCGTAGTGATATTTTTTAAAATTATATGAAGTTGTTCAATTAGTCAATTTCGAATTATTTTTTCACAATTAAACAATTAGAAATACCACGACAATATGGCAATGTTTGGCTGTGCTTTGTCCGATGCACCGGACGTTATATATTCGTGCGAGTGTCCTAATTGCTGTGGGATAGACTGTATGTGAGTAGGGGTGCTCGTAATCCATTTTTAATCTGAGCCCGGTGCAACCGATTGTGCGAATTTGCCTAAAGATGCAGAATATTCGTCGATTTCTCTGTTTTAAAAATGTGCATGTAGCTGGCAGTGGCGGCTTGCGCCAATTCAATCTGGGGGGGGCGCGTTTCTTAAGAAATAACATAATAGTGAGAAATCTTACCTAAAATGGATGCAAAATGATTAAATTCAATCATTTCTTGAAAGTGAATTCCACTCTTCTATCTTTCATTGATATAAACTTTTCGAAAACTTTTTCGTTAAAATTGTAAATATCTTGCACCACATTTTTATTAATACACATCTACGCCAACGTGTTTAAACGATCATTATCCATAGCATTTCGCAAAAAAATCTTGATTCTTTTATGTGTTGAAAAACAACGCTCTGATTCAGCAGTGGTCATCGGGGTTGCTAAAATAATTTTAAGTATTTTTATAGTTTCCGGGAAAGTTTCACTGAGATTATTTTGTAGCAATAACGAAAGAAAATTTGTGGCTCCAATTATTTGATAAAAATCCGGACGCGAGTAAATGACTTCTAATTCTGTTTTTAATCTGGTTTTATTCAAAAATTGATATGCATGACACACAGTTTCCAAAAGGTCCACTGGAAATTGTTTAGAAAATGTTGGCATCGATTTCGCGTTTAAATAACTCAGCGGCTTGTAGATGGCCACGATATGAGAATCTGTCCTTCATCTGTGTTATATTTTTTTTTTGTAAATTTCTCTTGTAAAACGCCCCGTAAATGTCCGGCTTTGAGCACTCCTTGCACAAGTTTGCAATAAATTTAAATCAGGCAATGGCCTACCTAATTCTTTAATTTTTACTTTGTCCACAAGAGAAAGTCTACAAAACTCTATTTTCAATAAGGAACTAACACTATTCATTTTTATTAAATTATTTCTATTAAATGTATTCTTGGAGAAACACGTGGCAAAATCGTACATACGTAACTCAGAGAACAATGCAACTATATCTATATCAATTTTACTTTTTACTAGACTTCTCTGTTAGAACGCTAAAGAATCGTAGCCTAGAATAGCATAAACAACGATATATATATTCTCGCTGTACAAGCAGTGTGACGTCACGTTGTTATGACTCATCCAAAACCGCTGGAATGTTGCACAATAGTCGTAATATAGTATAAGCGGACCGAAGAAATAAAGAAGACTGCATACAGACGTTCTCACTCTATTGCTTGCAATAGAGTGAGATGAGTGCATATGCATTTAACCTGTGTGGCTGGGTGGCGCTGGAATGTGTACAACATATTAACGATATAGCTATATTGCGAAG
The DNA here is from genome assembly GCA_947310635.1 of Leptodirus hochenwartii. Taxonomy (NCBI): domain Eukaryota; kingdom Metazoa; phylum Arthropoda; class Insecta; order Coleoptera; family Leiodidae; genus Leptodirus; species Leptodirus hochenwartii. The sequence continues at coordinate 691,470 of OX371187.1, read as the reverse complement.
TATATGCAGTATAGCTATATAGCTATACTGCATACCGTCGCTCTAGCTCTAGCGCTTCCAACAGATAGGGCATATGTATTTGACTGGTACTTGTTAGCTGCCATATCGTGTGAGTCATGAGTGTTAGGTATATTCGCGGCGCAAGCTTTATCTTTTAGGAAAAATAATGCCGAGATAAAATATCGCAATACAATTATATATCTACGGTGATGCTCTCAATGTTTAGGAGGGGCGCGCGGCCCTGCGGCCTACATAAGAAACCGCCACTGGTAGCTGGAGTACCATATCTTCGTGCGGGTGCAATATTCACAAATGTCCGAACCATTTTGTCAACTCGCAAGGAAGAGTTTATTGTTCTGCCTTTGCAATCACGTTCGTAATACGTGCAGACTTTAGATGATACAAGTCATTTTTTATAGGGTTGAGCATCCAGTACCATTGTTGCCATATATGAATAAAAAACTTCAGTATAAAGTGCTCAAATAGTAAACTGCATAGCAAAATTCAGATTGAGAATATTTATTGTATGAATATATACGGCTTCGATTAAAGTCCGCTATTTAGTCAAAAGTTTCCAGTTATTTATTATTTGTTTTGATCAATTATGCTAATATAATACTTTCTGTATTTGTTGGCTGTCGATATGACAACATTGCAGTAATTTTGACCACACCTACAAATGACAAAAATGCAGTGGCGAGCATCGCTTCACGAGCATAAGGTTTCGGGGTGTTGAAGCGGCCAGTATATTTATGTCGTAAAGATGATTTTGAATATACGGTATAAATGACGAAAAGGTGTTGCTACATTTATGATCAGACCTGAAATGTTCTGAGATAGTCTCATTGGTAGGTAAATTATATATAAAAAAAATTGTCCATTTTTCGGGGCACAGCTTCTATACAGGTTGTTTTCTTCGGTGTCATTAACGCGTAATAAACCAGAGCTTCTTAGTGTCACATTTCATTCATGGATAAATTTGAACAGATGTGTTTGGATCATAATATTAACTTATACTCATCTCTTCGTCTACTGTGGATAATGCTCTTATGCGTGTATATATCCACACAGATACATGGAGGAGATATACAGTTGCAAGAGGACATACCACACACGTGCAGAAACACACTAAGACAGATGGACACACTCATACTTCATACACAGTTCACTGACGTTTCTTCTCATCTTCTCTCACCGTAAGTGCTCGGCTGACCAGAATGTCCAGAAGAACGCTAAAACCAATAGGTACGGTGGCCGTAGCTAGTGGCCGCGAATCGCCTACTCTTCGTCGAACTCCTCAAGAATATCGAAACTATTTACCTATTAATATCTGTAAAGTAGCTTATGCTCTAGCTAATGCGGTGGACAATTCCTATTGTCTGCCAATAGATGATGGACGACGATGAAGAAGATCTAATATCTGCAAGAATCTACCATGCGAATAAATTTTTTACACGCTACACATCTTTGAATTTGTTCTATATAAATATATAAGTAGTACTGCGCAAATAAATGTTAAATGATACAATCAAGCGCGAAGTTATGTGCTTGTGGAAGACTGTTCTTCTGTTCGATTAACCGGCAAAAATAATAACTCGTTGCTTAGTACTTAATTTACGTTACGCAATTTGTGAATCGTACGATATATTTGCGCGGGACTTTAAAAACAAATATGGTTCGAAAGCGTAATAAACATTCTTAATTTGATTTATTAATATCAGCTAAATGCCAAATGTGACGAATATGAAATCTGGAAAAAAAAATTTGAACTATTCCCTTCGGAGAATAATCGGCAGTGGTTCGCGTAGCGTTTCCCATTTCCACATCCATTTTCCTTAAAGGCACTTTATGTGTAAGTCTCGATAAACGCGAAACCGCACCTCCGCTGCCCGTTGTCGCTCTTCAGTTTCGCGCTTAGATTCCTCCTGCACATCGAATGATACCACGATCTCGTATAATATCAAATCAGTCGAACATGTTTCTTACGATAATAGCATTGTGGCGCGGTGATGTGACATGTGACACGTGTGAACCGTGGCCGTAAGAGTGCATCTCAAGAGCTACTACCATCTGATACTATATTGCCCGTGCTACCTGCCAGCGGTGGCCACTTCGCTACCAGAATGATATCGCATAATTGAATCGGAATTTCGGAAATTGCATATGTCGCGAAGATTACGACAGATAATCAAATAAAATAATGTGGTCGATGATCTTAGACGTCGCGCATTATAAACGATTATTATGGCTAAACAAAAATGAAGGATTTTAGAAATGTTGAGTATTATTGTCTAAAGTTACAACGTATTTATAAAATATCAAGATACCGCTCGGAGGAAACAATACCGCGCTGGAATTTAAAATCGTGAAAAGACTACTAAGAGCGTTATATATCAGAATTCTGCTTCTCACGGTTTTATTATTCTAATCTGTTTCCGTGGGAAATAGTTATAATTGAATATATGAATTATTAATAACGCGATGCAAATAAGAAATGGCTGTATTATTAAACAGTCGAATTATGAAGATATTTCTTTTGATTGTGCAGTACATTATATAGTGTTGTTTATTCGGAATTAATTGTTCTTAAGAACAATGCTCCTATTTGAAGCGAATTGTATCTATTAGTTGGTCGAAATCGTGATTATAATGTGGCTTCCTCAGCTCCTTCTTTGGCACGTACCGTGGTTGTGGTCGCTTCTCGTAAATGTGCACTTGTTTTGCTTTTCTACCAATTTGCCGACTGCAGAACAACAATAGGATTAAAACCGCACATGACTTGTTCACACGGGTAGAGATTTAAAACTTGAATTACATATTATACTCGCGCACATATTACGCCCCGACCATACACATATATCTTCGAAAGAAAGAAATATGTACAAGTCCTTCATGGCTGGTTTTCTCTGCTTCGTCCAGTTTTATACTTCAACTACTTTTAACAAATAAGCCATAAAGTCAATGGTACGGTTGCTTCGTCGTTAATAATTTGCAATAATTGATTGAAACAAGTGTTCATAGTAAATGCGTTTGAAGGAAACTAACTTTGTTATAATACCTGGTGAGACTGTGATGATGCCCTTACCGGCGAAACCGGGTCAACAAAAATTAAAATTAAATTGTATGTGTTTTTGTACATGCTATATGAGGTATAAAATGTAGAAAATGAATAGATAAACTTGTAGTTACCTACAAGAATTTGTATTTTTTATGGAAAAAATAAATAGACGTTGTATAATTTAAATCCTTAACCGGTTTCGACATTTATGTTATCATCATCATCGAATGTTTTACAACCATTGTAATATAATCAAATATTGCCATCAATTACGTGTTTAAAAGATTGTACATCTTTATTTGATGTTACTATTTTTTTTTTGTGGGAGATTACAGAATTTAAAATTGTATTCTCAATGTACAAAAAATAAAAATACTTCAAGTGGTATTATAACTAAGTTCTTTTCATTTTTAATAATTCGCACATATTGGTATTGGGTATACGAAACCGAAAATTCCTTGTAATATTAATGTAGTTTCTTTAATTCTTTTTATTTCATATCTGTTTACGTTCATTTACATCATAACGATCCATTTTGAGAAGATCGCCCCCATTTCGACGTGCCTGAGCGCTAATTGTCGAATGTAAGTGAAAATCGCGATTTCGTTCGCATTCGGATCATTTAGTTAGTTAAAGAGTCCGCAATCCTAAAGATTGGTTGGAAACAGCACGCCATGCCGATCTATCCTGAGCTAATCCCTTCATCTCCCTATAGCTATTCATCTCAACGTCTTCAACTATCTGACTCACATACTCCAATCTAGGCCTACCTACCCCTCTCTTTCCCTCCACTCTACCTTCTATGATCAATTGCATAATCCCCCCATGCCTAAGGATATGCCCTACTAATCTGTCTCTCCTACGCTGTAACACTCTCCAGATACTTCTCTTCTCCCCTACTAACTCTAGTACAGCTTCATTTGTTACTTTATCTTCCCAACCAATCCTCATCATCCTCCTATAACACCACATTTCAAGTGCTTCTAATCTACGCTTCTCTTCCTTTCCTATAGTCCACGCCTCACACCCGTACAGTGCTACACTCCAAACATATACCTTCAGTAATCTTTTTCTAATACCCAAGTCAATATTTGATCTTAAAATCTGTTCTTTTTCTACGAATGCCTTCCTACCCTGTGCTATCCTACACTTTATATCTACCTTGCTTCGATTATCTTTTGTGATTCTACTGCCTAAATAACAAAAATCTGACACTTCTTCGATTCTATTATCTCCTATTGAGATCCTCATTTTTCTACTGCATTCCTTTTTGTCACACCTCATCACTTTAGTTTTACCTATATTTATTTTCATGTTAAAATCCCTAGTCAATACTGCCTGCATACCATTCAATACCCTTTCTAAGTTCTTTTCGCTTTCTTCCAATATAGCTATATCGTCGGCGAATCTCAGCATATATATTTTCTCTCCCTGTACATTCACACCTACACTATACTCTTCTTTTACTTTGTTTATTGCATCTTCTATATATAGATTAAATAATAACGGTGAGAGTGTACATCCCTGCCGAACTCCCTTCCTTATTTTTGCTACCTCTTCTTCCCCCTCAATTCTAACTAAGGCAGTTTGGTGTTTATATAAATTAAAAATTATTCTCCTATCCTTATAATCTATACCCGTTTCTTTTAAAATTCTAAACATTATGTCCCAATCTACATTATCAAATGCCTTTTCTAAGTCTACAAAAGCTATGCAAGTTACCTTTCCTACCCTCTTTCTTTTTTCTACTACCGTTCTTAGTGCTAGAATCGCCTCTCTCGTCCCTCTGTTTTTCCTAAAACCAAACTGATCTTCTCCTAGCCTTTCCTCTACTTTATTTTCTAATCTCCTATAAATAATCTTTAACAATATCTTCGATGCATGTGATAGTAGGCTAATGGTCCTATAGTTCTCACACAAATTAGCTCCTATTTTCTTCGGCATTGTTACTATTCTACTACGCTGAAAATCCTGTGGTACTTCTCCCTTCTCATATATTTTACAAACTAATCTGTATAATCGCTCCTGCATTTTTTCCCCTGCGTGTTTTATTAATTCGGCTGGTATCATATCAATCCCCGCTGCTTTGTTATTCCGTAAATCATTTAATGCTCTATGAAACTCTGACCTAAGTATGCTAGGACCTAAGTCATCCTCATCTATCTGTTCCACATTTTCTAGCTCCTCCATGTCCTGCCTACCTTTATATAAATCTTCAAGATACTCCTTCCATCTTCTAGCTTTTTCCTTATTTTCTGTGAGTTCCTTACCCTGCTTATCACATATAATGTTACCCTTTGGTTTTACTTTAGAAAAATGTGACTTAATTTTCCTGTAGCCCAAATCTACTTTACCTCTTCTCATATCCTCCTCAATATCCTCACAGTTTCCTTTTATCCATTTATAACACGGTAAATGTGCAGACCTGCAAAATCGAAATCAACGTTGTTTTCACTGGTCGGGTATTCCAATGACATTGAATATAACAACCGGCACAGACCACCAGCAGGCGAACACCATTCTAATTTCTATACAGGAACAATGCACAAAATGACTGTTCGTTGTATAGAAACAACTTACGAACGACAAACATGAGACACCATGCACTAATGCGACAAATGAAAGGGAAAACCGATAACTTCAACACCATTATGGTTGGAAATAATACGTTCGCTGCCTTCGGAATGCGCTTTTCATTTTCGTTCGCAGGTTTGAACAAAAAGCTTGTCGATAAACGAATGTTTTTATGTCCTGTTTTATTAAGCTAATTCTTTTGTGTTATTTATTCCGCGCTAGCAACATAATTACGTATTCCTCTTATTAAAGAGCCCCACTATTTTATAATAGTAGCTCGGCAGGTAGTTGATTGACGCTGGAGTGCACTCTTTATATACACTTGGCTGCCCGTATTGACTAATTTACTATTCCGCGGAGTATTCCCACGATTTCACGGTCCCGCCGTGTCCGCCTTGTTTGTCGCTTTGTCTTCAGGCATATTTGTTCAATTTCTATTAGTTTGGATGTATAACAAGAAGCGCGACTCCGCATTAAACATGTACATAAATTTACTTAAAACATCCGCTCCATTACAAATCGCAATTTCTCCAAACTGCATCTACGCGATGTTCGTGTTAATGTTTATTTAACAAAGTGTTACGACAATAATTTTTGCCGAATTTTAATTTTTTTATGAAAACGCTGTATTGGTATACAATCATGTTTTCCACATAAATAATGTGTTTGTATAGCGTAAGTACAAATAAGAATGAACTCTTCTTGAAATGTTGTTTGACAATAGAAACTAGCTAACTATGAAACAAGCGTATCTTAAAAAGCTGAGAATGAATCAGTTGGTACAAGAATAAATAACTACCGGAATAAATTGTTGAAAATGGTTTCAATGTGCGAACGGATTCTGTCTAGAAATCTATGATCGGCGGTGTTTTCCTTAAATCACTTATAAGTGGCGAGGTCCTTGATCCTTGAATAACCCCGATGGAATGAATCACATTATATAAGAGTCATCCGTATGCGGTTACGTATACGTAGTGCGTATAATAGTATTTATACGATGGCAAAGTGCATCTTGTATGAGACAGGTATGCGAAGAAGCCGCTATGTTATAATTTTTTCTTCCCGTAAAATTTACAATCGGTAAATTTTAGAGAATATATTATGCAAATTTTTAAAAGCGCTACGGCCGCATCTGTGGCATATTTGCAAATAAATGGCCTCTTGAACAAATTACTGTAAAGAGACATTAGAACGCTTTATTAAACTGCTCATAATAACATATTATTATACATCTGATTTTATATATGCCACCTCATGTATATACATAATATACATATGTACGCGTATAACTTGGAGGCATACTAACTTTTTTTGCACATAAATGAATATACATATAAGTAGATATACCTGTATGGGTTGTCTGTATTGCTCTTCGTATCAACGTGGTGTAAATGCTTATAAACTGTTAGGCGACGGCCTAGCACTATAGTAAAATAGTACGCTGCTCTGTGCAGACGAATTGAACGCTATCTAATATTATGTTTATTCATGTTATCGCTGCGGCTCCGTGATATTTAACACTAGAATATTTGGAAGGATAACACTTGCCAATGGCCAATGTCATTTAACACGCATGATAATGTTAACATTACGTAGGCTCATTTACCGTTATTTAAAAACAATACGACTTCGTTGTAAGTCATACATAATTTGCATATATCGAGTAAGAAGTCATAGCACAGTGATCAAATTCAAGCAACATAATAATGTATGATATACTTGTCTTCCAATACAAATTGATAAAACTTGGACTCCCTAACAATATTGTGCAAATCAAATGTTTCAAGAAATGTGGCACAATAATACAAACACATACAGGCAAGCGATGTAAGAAGGAACGAAGAATGATTGCTCTCAATTAACTTTTTTTTACAATAAGTCAATCGCCCATCTGTCGGCGCCTATTGTACCATATTATAGCTCATAGCATTGTCATTTCTCACCTCGGTATCCAGCGTCATCGTACAGCTGCAGCATGGGCGTTGTAGATGGACATATCCACTGCGAATCGGGGTATATCATCATGTTGATATCGTCTTTAGAAACGGCCCCCGATGCCGATGTCTGGGCTGCCGCTGTCGATGTTGTCCCTGTAGGCTTTGCCGATCCATCCGCCACCGAGACGGTCGCGGAAGAGACTTTGATTGGCCCGGCTCCGACAGTGGCGGCCACAGCTGACGATGGATCGGTGGCAATGCGACGTCGGGCGATCGCCGACGCCGCCGTCGCCGCAGTGGTAGCCGTCGTCACCCTAGTTGTCGCCCGCGGTAACATCAAGCTCATCTATGAGTCACTGGCATGCACACTATCACTGGGCGCCGTCATAACACACACGCGGGCGCGCACACACACATACACACACATGAGGGCAAACTGGCGCAATCAATCACATCGATGGCATCGAAGAACGGATATCGATATTGTCTGTTGTAAGTTGTACGTTCATCCGATCAGAGCTCCCGTTGTAGGCCGCCCAAGGGCTCGGGGTGTCCGCATCCTTGTCGGTCGCCGTCGTGTCCTCAGCATCCTGTTAACGTTGTTAGCCGGCAGCTATTGCGAAAGGTTGTCGAGTGCCCGTGGTCAGGTCAGGTCACGGTTCTCAGCACGCCAGTTGACTGTCGGGTCATCAGTGCGCGCCCGCTCTTCTTCACTGTTTCAGTTGCCGGGTTCGTCCTTGCGGTCGTGTTCGTGCGCGAGCTGACTGAATGCCCGGCACGTTCTTCACTCGGTTTTCTGTACTCGCGGGTTGTTCCGTTGCTGCCGCTAGTGCGTGTGACTTGCAGTTGGACGGTACAAAGCAGATGAAGAGCCATCAGCGGACGGCATCTGAACATAAGAACCGTCTGTGGTTCGTGCCGCCGCGGATGTTGACGCTGCTGCTGTGGATGTTGTCCAGTGTACTCACGTACTTACGTACACATCAGCGGCATACACGTACCACAGCACTTTATACAGGATGCGGTCTTCTTCGCATATCACTGTCTTTCGATCGTGCTCAATTTATACTTTGCCCACACAGAAAAAAACCACACGTGTGAAAAATTGCGCGAATTGAGTTTTGCACTAACATCTTTGTTATAATTGTTATCTTTGTTAACATCTTTGTTATAAAAATTGTATAATATTATATCATGGTAATGTTGCTTTTAACATACAAGATCGGAGAGTGGAGTTTTTGTACATTATAAAAATATTGTGCACAATATCCCATAGAAAATTATTCAAGCAACTGTTACAATTTGTTGCAGAAAATATATATTCTTGTGATATTTCTTCCAATAATTTATGTAAATTCTTAACAGATGGAGATTAATAAAAAATGTGTCTTTATATAAATTTTTTATCATTTGGTTTAATGAACAATTGCGCACACAATTGCGAAAACAGAAAATTCAAATGATTAAAATTTCCGATAGATTTGCACATTTCCTCGCATAATAAATCCACCAGCAAATATAAAAAAAATATCACGGCTATACAGTGGCAGATTACTGTTACAAATTACAAATGATAACCGAAGTAAGGTAGATGTAAAATGTAGGGTTGGAAGGCATTCGTAGAAAAGTAGCAAATTTTAAAGTAAAATCTTAGATTAATTATTAAAAACATATGTGTGGCGTGTAGCACTGTACGGGTGTGAGGCGTGGACTATGGGAACGGGAAAGAAACATAGAATAGAAGCATTCGAAATGTGGTGCTGTAGAAGGATGATGAGGATTCGGTTGGTGTAAATAGAATAACAAATGAGGCCATGCTAGAGTTAGTATGGGAAAAGTAAGGAATTACTGCGTAGAAGAGTGGGTCATATGCATAGAGGTATTATGCAATTTGTTACAGAAGGCGACGTAGAGGGAAAGGAAGGGGAGAGTAGGCCTAGATTGGAGTATGTGGGTCAGATAGTGAAGGATGAGTAGTCCCTGGGATTGATGAAAATTAAAAAAATGGTTCTTAATAATAGAAAGATCGTTTTGGTGACACTTCGGTATTAGGTGTCCTGTACATTCAATGTATGGGAGGAGCGAGCAATTCAGAATCCACAATCCATCTCCTCGCGAGGCGCAACTGCCTCAACAGTACTTCAACACTTCAACATTGCGGCTGCTGAGGCCACGGCAGCGCTGGGAGCATACCGAACTACATCGTATTATATACAGACGCAGCTGCAGCAGCATCGTAATCTGCTTATTGGCAGAAGGCGGCAATAACAGTCTGAGCCTGCCACAGAGAATAGTAAGCCATGTACAGGCCAGTGTGCCACCTAAAAATCACAGTCCATACGAATCGGCAGAACCGTCTCTTTATCTCGTCAAAATCCGCTCAAAAATGTATTCCGTATAGCCATTTCGATAAAAGAAAAAAATAGCCAACTGAATATCGAAAATACGCCATTTATAAGTGTTTATTATTTATTATACGCAATGTACGCTAAACGTCTGGAGAAACTATTTTAAATGTACAATATTGAATTGCTTTTGAACTAGTATTTGAATAATTTGTTATATACCAGATAATATAAAAGACAAGGCACTTGCAAAACAATAGTAATGCCACACTATAGCAGTTCCGTGCAATGTATGAATATGATATATCGAGCGTGCAAACTCCTGCTGTGTTTCATTTATATCAACACATTACTATCGTCTTGCATTGTACATCAAATAAATATTTGCCCCCACGATAAAATCCAATAGCTACGCTTATAACGGTGACTACAGGCGACCAGGTGTATTCAAATATTAGCTTTGTAACTAGTGATTGTAATCAATCGTGTTCTAGAAAAACTATAAGAACTGGTACTTCAATTTTCGTCACAATTTCATATATGGATAACTAAAGACTAAAAAGAGCTTGGGTCGCGAATTTTTTAACTGCAATTGTATTGTATAAAAATATATTTAGATTATGTTGTAATATTGGAAAATCGACATTACAGGAAATGCAATTTCGTGTAAGGACATTTTATATGATACACACTTAACGTATATTTACGATAAAAATTGTTGCGATTGAGTACAAGTTTCTCGTCTTAGATTGAACCTAATAAAGCTTCCATCCGGTCTGTAAAACCTTCGAATAATTCCGTTGTACATTCGTGGGAAACGAAAACGTATCGCTGTTACAGGTTCGGTAGTTATTAGTGGTCGTTTTCAATGTCCACTAATGTCCGAACGTTATAGTTCGCACACAATCCAATGATATATATAATATAAATATATTTAATTTATATAAAACAAATATCCTCGTGTTTTGATTCCTTGTGTAGTTGCTACTCAAATTATGGTATTTATTGCAGAATTACGAAAATAGATAACCTGTTCATATACTTATTACTTGCATCGTTACATGTGCGCAGACTTAATTATGTATATAACGCATTAACTATAGCTTTTACTCCGCTATGGAATTAACTTTAATAATTTCCGTATGTATCGCAAGAATTAATGGAATTTAAATATATAATCGAAGGCATACAGGTACGTACACTCGAAGACAGTAGTAATGGCCAATAACAGCATAGGATCTCCTATACGGACGCATTACCATTGTATGTAAGTGAACACTAACACATATTCGTACAGTTGAATAGAGAAATCGGGGCATAGCCTTCGAAATGCGCATCCAGCTATTAAATACTTCGAGTTGCGGGTGATATTCTATGCAAGTATTGAGCGATACCGAGATAGGATCAATCCACGAAACCGCTCTTTAGTTTACATGAATCGGTGACTTTTCTATTACGTATATTTACCATTGCCGATAATTTATAGTATATTTTAATTGTACGTTTATGTAAATCGCGCTTAAAAAGGCGGTCATTCAGTGAATTCAGTTTACGGTTCGTTGCTTTCTCAATATTGGTATCGAAATGTAAAATGCATCGTATTGGTGTGTAGGCGACGTCGTCTATAAACCATTTATATTCAGTAATATGCTAATTACAAATAAAAATTAGCTTAGCTGAGCTTATGTATCGTACCAGTATATCTTAAGACCAAAACGTAATTATGTAAATGGGGGCATATCAGCTCGAGCGTAAGTTGGTTCATTTTAAGTAGGACATTTTTTTAAAAATTCTATAAGGTCTAGCCCCTGGATTACGTCATCCGATATTTAATCCGTGGGGATTATATTTCGTGTATAATCCGTCGCGTATGCGCATACAAGTATGGCAGATATTTACTTCAGTTTAGCACAACTTGACAAATTTCTCACAAGAGATTTCCTATTAATATTTCTATCAAATATACCACCTAATATTTTACGTAATTATTCTTGAAAATATTATATATTATTATCCTCGTTATATATCTCCAATTATCGTATTTATTTATTTATTAATGTACAATTTTATTATAATTTATTATACTGCTAATTTTTGGAGAGTTGTTTTTATACTTCTATATTTGTATTTACTATTGTATGACCCCAATGGGTTTTTTTTTTTCCTGATAGTTAGAGAGTCCGCAATCCTAAAGATTGGTTGGAAACAGCACGCCATGCCGATCTATCCTGAGCTAATCCCTTCATCTCCCTATAGCTATTCATCTCAACGTCTTCAACTATCTGACTCACATACTCCAATCTAGGCCTACCTACCCCTCTCTTTCCCTCCACTCTACCTTCTATGATCAATTGCATAATCCCCCCATGCCTAAGAATATGCCCTACTAATCTGTCTCTCCTACGTTGTAACACTCTCCAAATATTTCTCTTCTCCCCTACTAACTCTAGTACAGCTTCATTTGTTACTTTATCTTCCCAACCAATCCTCATCATCCTCCTATAACACCACATTTCAAGTGCTTCTAATCTACGCTTCTCTTCCTTTCCTATAGTCCACGCCTCACACCCGTACAGTGCTACACTCCAAACATATACCTTCAGTAATCTTTTTCTAATACCCAAGTCAATATTTGATCTTAAAATCTGTTCTTTTTCTACGAATGCCTTCCTACCCTGTGCTATCCTACACTTTATATCTACCTTGCTTCGATTATCTTTTGTGATTCTACTGCCTAAATAACAAAAATCTGACACTTCTTCGATTCTATTATCTCCTATTGTGATCCTCATTTTTCTACTGCATTCCTTTTTGTCACACCTCATCACTTTAGTTTTACCTATATTTATTTTCATGTTAAAATCCCTAGTCAATACTGCCTGCATACCATTCAATACCCTTTCTAATTTCTTTTCGCTTTCTTCCAATATAGCTATATCGTCGGCGAATCTCAGCATATATATTTTCTCTCCCTGTACATTCACACCTACACTATACTCTTCTTTTACTTTGTTTATTGCATCTTCTATATATAGATTAAATAATAACGGTGAGAGTGTACATCCCTGCCGAACTCCCTTCCCTATTTTTGCTACCTCTTCTTCCCCCTCAATTCTAACTAAGGCAGTTTGGTGTTTATATAAATTAAAAATTATTCTCCTATCCTTATAATCTATACCCGTTTCTTTTAAAATTCTAAACATTATGTCCCAATCTACATTGTCAAATGCCTTTTCTAAGTCTACAAAAGCTATGCAAGTTACCTTTCCTACCCTATTTCTTTTTTCTACTACCGTTCTTAGTGCTAGAATCGCCTCCCTCGTCCCTCTGTTTTTCCTAAAACCAAACTGATCTTCTCCTAGCCTTTCCTCTACTTTATTTTCTAATCTCCTATAAATAATCTTTAACAATATCTTCGATGCATGTGATAGTAGGCTAATGGTCCTATAGTTCTCACACAAATTAGCTCCTATTTTCTTCGGCATTGTTACTATTCTACTACGCTGAAAATCCTGATAACGAATAAAAATCTAGATAGATATCTATCTATGTATATGTTATTTATTTTAATTTTTACTATGTTAAATTTATCAATTTTCAAGAACAAAGTAGAATAATATTATGGTAGCTTACATAGCAGTTAAATAAAGAGTTGCGGTTAAAGAAATCACAGTTAATTACATTTGATATCACATTTTTCGTCGAGAAATTCATTGAAAGAATAGTAAGCTTTATCACACAGGTGTTTTTTTTAAACAATTTGTTAAATTTCGGATAAGTACATCGGTTAGCGGCAATGTGTATAATTCCGCATTCTGTAGAATGCCTAGGCATTCTGGAATTTGGCAACGTAGAAAAAAATAATGATCTTATTTACATTACCTAGTAGTTATATAGAATAGCGATGGTAAACTATAAGTCACTTTGAGGACCTAGTTCGTAGTTCATAGTTCTTTTCAATGTACCGTTCACGAACTATAGGTCGTGAACTACTAACATCTTTTTGAAATGAACTAGTTCACAACCTATATGAAATACATGCACATACTGAAAATAATCCCGTTTTTCTCAATATAAAAATATTAAATAGTAAAAAAATAGCTAAATGGAAATATTACAATACTTATTTTGAATTAAGAATGAAGCAGAAAAAACAACAATGTTTATAATTGACACAAAACACATATATAAGGAAATATAATTTCGTTCCGTTCACCAACACACTTTATCACTAAATAAATGTTAGTACTGTATATGTAATGTATACTATACTGCATCGTTTACGAGTCGTTATGATTCATAAACGGTTTAGTACACGACGGGTTCAGGACCTAATACAAGTACATCAATACGTACACCATGTAGTTCATAGTTCACGAACTAGGTCATAGTGACCTATAGGTTGTTGCAAAACATCGTCCAGTACACCCGTCATTTGATTGAACCGTTCGTGAGTGAACTACACATCGCTAATATCCTCAACAGACGTCTATTTATATTATTTCATAGTTGATATAAGTCATATCTTGGCGGACCTAATTCATCCTCTACTACGCATAAGGGTTGAGCTTCCAGTACCATCGTTGCCATATATAGCAACAATTTGCTATGACATGACATATTTAATCTTGCGAATATATTAATTATATTATTCCAAATGAAATCTGATACCAACATATAAATTGTGACTCAGCTTGGCAATGCTGCTGTTGCAATATTGCATCGAGTTTCCTATTTCGTTCCGTTCACCAACACACTTTATCACTAAATAAATGTTAGTACTGTATATGTAATGTATACTATACTGCATCGTTTACGAGTCGTTGTGATTCATGAACGGTTTAGTACACGACGGGTTCAGGACCTAATACAAGTACATCAATACGTACACCATGTAGTTCATAGTTCACGAACTAGGTCATAGTGACCTATAGGTCGTTGCAAAACATCGTCACAGTACGCCCGTCATTTGATTGAACCGTTCAGAGTGAACAGTTCGCGAGTGAACTACCCATCGCTAATATAGAATACCTAGGAATTGTATACAACATCGAATATTATTTAGACAATTTACGTGAATCCAGCGATTGCAGTTAATACATATTCGTTCTGCATCTAGTTTTGAACAACTAAAAAGTGCCATTTGGTCAGTTTCGCTGACATATTCGATAGTGTTTTATTACTACACAGTTGTTAACTACACCAGATGGCAGTGGTTCTCTTTGCCGAAAGAATCTTCGACATTATATAAAATGCCTTAGGCAATGCGCAAAATTAAACTCTTTTTATACATTATGCCTAATAATATTAGTCATTCTACAGAATGCGGACAGATATACATGAGCAACAAATATGCGCGAAATATTTAATCCACGTGGATTAAAAATTGAATCGAGATATTCAGCAAGCGGACTTAAAGTTCGCCGCCATCAAAAAAGATCGATTCCATCAACACGCTAAATTTTCTTATGCAACATTTCGATTGATTTGTTTATTATTTGAGAGCGGACGAACTGCAAGTATTGGCACGCTCATTATAGTTGGAACGATATAATTGATATAAATTTCATCGTGCAATTTATGTTGTACGGCGAACGAACGAGGTTCGCACATACGCTCGCCATTCTGCGCTATCTCCACCCGAAACTTGCAGATTTCGGACCGCAGCATTAAAAATGCCATTTTTTCCGGACACTTGGCGACCACGGACAACTCCGCGGCCGCTTCTTCGTCTCTTCCCTAGAAAGCATTCCGCACATGATGCCGCGGATGCACCACATACGTAAAGATCACTACAAATCATTTATAAGATACTGTACTTATGCGGCGATTGCAGACACAGAACCGACGTTATTTTACCGTGTACGCTCAAAATATTGACACAATCCGCAAATTTGTCCGTTGCGCATGCAACATACAATTTCTACATGTTTTAATGTCCGTTTTAATCTCGCGCATTAAAAAACAAGACTATATTCTATATCAGTGATATCGGTACTAAATTTTGTACGTAATTTTTGTACATTTTTCTATCCCTCTCCAACACATCCGATTTATTAATCGTGTGCCGCCCCTGAACGGATTTTAGCTTTTTTTATGATTACCTAACTCAAGCTATTTTTAATAGGGCCAAATAGTACCATTTTTAGGGCGATTTATACGATATTAGGAACGTAGGACGGTGTGATTAAAGCGACTGATTTACTTTCTCCGTCATATTGTAGTATGAAATGAAAAGGTTGGCTACCCTGGGAGCCAGTCAGGTCAGGGCGGATTACGTAAACTGTTGCCTAAGCTGCGCAACTCGCGCGACGTGCGTAAGTGGTTGCCTACAGTAAAACAACATAATTTATGCGATGTCATCGATCAAAATTTGTGCATGTT
Source organism: Leptodirus hochenwartii (assembly GCA_947310635.1). NCBI lineage: Eukaryota > Metazoa > Arthropoda > Insecta > Coleoptera > Leiodidae > Leptodirus > Leptodirus hochenwartii. The sequence continues at coordinate 675,172 of OX371187.1, read as the reverse complement.
AAAAGAAGAATGTTTAAAAACCATTGGCAGTATTTTTATATTACATTGAAAATACAGCTGGGATTTTAACGCGGCATCATTATTGGCATTTTATTTATAAAGAGGAAAGACATTTCACTTAAGGGCAACCGATACTCATTTTAAGCGTATATGCTGGCCATTATCCCATGCCAAAGTCAAACTATTTGCACTAAATAAATGAAATTTTAACGGAAATCAAATTGATCCTTTCCACATAGAAATACATAGAAAAAATTCTATTATCTTCATGTAATTAAAAGATAATTGACTTTGAATAAAACACAATTTTGCAGTCACTTCGTGACGTCCTATTTAAATTTGGTCCATGTATTTGATGGCGCAATCGTCTCATAAAGTATCATACAAAAAATTAGATCTGTATATAGCTTAATTAAGCTATGGCATGTTATAATAATTAGCAATATTTAGTATAGGAAAGTAGTGACACCGGCGGAGAATATTCGCACTATTAAAATAGTTCCACCCCAATGAAATATTATTATTAATACAATAGAACTCCAGAATAATAGAAACGTACTTGTTTTGTAAATAGATATATATGTAAATATGTATATAAATACACGAGGTGTTTCTCTCTCAATATTTTGTTTTATATTAAATATAAATTTTGTAAGGTTCACCGATATACAAATCGATGTATAACTTCTCCTAGAAAAGGATGATTATCTTTATATTATAATATAAGCAACGATTCTTATTTTTACTTATATTCCGTAGCTATCGCAACAACGAATATTGCAGAGGAAAGTGCACGCGAAGAAGTCGGCGGGTTTGTCAAGGCCTGTATGTGGAGAATTCGATGCGGATGATACCCAACACTTTTGTATACGCAATGTAATCGGTATATTCGTGCGAGTATTATTTCGGTGGCTACGCCATACTCCGCATGTACCGCATTCAAAAACTGCACCGAATAATGCGTTGCATTGTTTTTACCTGGTCGTTATCCTGTTTGATTGTATTCAACTCATATGGACTCGGAGGAGTCTACCTACAGTAGCCCGCTCATTCGATCACAGGACCGTAACGACATTGTAAAAACTTTCCGCTTTTATTTTCTCAATTGGGGCCACTATTTTTGAAACGTAATGTCGTCTTTTAAAAACTTTCAAATTGTATAAAATATTTCCAAAATTCCGTAGCATAAATGCGCATTAATAATGTTGAAAATAAATCCATCAAATTAGTTAAACAGTCCGCAATCCTAAAGATTGGTTGGAAACAGCACGCCATGCCGATCTATCCTGAGCTAATCCCTTCATCTCCCTATAGCTATTCATCTCAACGTCTTCAGCTATCTGACTCACATACTCCAATCTAGGCCTACCTACCCCTCTCTTTCCCTCCACTCTACCTTCTATGATCAATTGCATAATCCCCCCATGCCTAAGGATATGCCCTACTAATCTGTCTCTCCTACGCTGGAACACTCTCCAAATACTTCTCTTCTCCCCTACTAACTCTAGTACAGCTTCATTTGTTACTTTATCTTCCCAACCAATCCTCATCATCCTCCTATAACACCACATTTCAAGTGCTTCTAATCTACGCTTCTCTTCCTTTCCTATAGTCCATGCCTCACACCCGTACAGTGCTACACTCCAAACATATACCTTCAGTAATCTTTTTCTAATACCCAAGTCAATATTTGATCTTAAAATCTGTTCCTTTTCTACGAATGCCTTCCTACCCTGTGCTATCCTACACTTTATATCTACCTTGCTTCGATTATCTTTTGTGATTCTACTGCCTAAATAACAAAAATCTGACACTTCTTCGATTCTATTATCTCCTATTGTGATCCTCATTTTTCTGCTGCATTCCTTTTTGTCACACCTCATCACTTTAGTTTTACCTATATTTATTTTCATGTTAAAATCCCTAGTCAATACTGCCTGCATACCATTCAATACCCTTTCTAAATTCTTTTCGCTTTCTTCTAATATAGCTATATCGTCGGCGAATCTCAACATATATATTTTCTCTCCCTGTACATTCACACCTACACTATACTCTTCTTTTACTTTGTTTATTGCATCTTCTATATATAGATTAAATAATAACGGTGAGAGTGTACATCCCTGCCGAACTCCCTTCCCTATTTTTGCTACCTCTTCTTCCCCCTCAATTCTAACTAAGGCAGTTTGGTGTTTATATAAATTAAAAATTATTCTCCTATCCTTATAATCTATACCCGTTTCTTTTAAAATTCTAAACATTATGTCCCAATCTACATTATCAAATGCCTTTTCTAATTTTTTTTTTTTTTTTTTTTTTTATAATTTTTTTTTTCAAAATAAGAATTTAATACAATCATCTAATTGATGAATTGAAATCAAAAAATTCATAACAACGATCGAATTATTAAATGGGTTTGAAGCAAAAAAAAAACCCATTTACTATGAACTACCACAACGTAACACTTGATTCAATCGATTATAAAGAACTAGTACGTTGTGCTAGTAAAGATGGGGTTTAGTGTTCGAAATGCGCATCTAGCTAATAATATGTCTGTACCAAAATCTTGCGTTTCAAATGAATTTCTCTATACCAAACCATGTACTTGTTTAAATATATTCGCTTCTGAAGTATTTCAGAATTTTAAAAAGCTTAACGAAAGTTAGTTTTCTTCTGTTTGGTTGTAAGATAGTCACGCTATTTGATTTTGTTTTGAACCAGCGGGTGATTGAAATGTTCCATATATTTGCAGATAATACGCAATCGCTTGGTTAATTTTTCTTCAATCTCAAGTTGTACGGAAAAGAGTCCTGCTCTGGTTTGGTATTGGTGGTTCCGCTGACGACTTGCTGTCACACAGCACATATAAGAGTGTACATCCAGTATAATGTCTAAAAAGCCAATATCTGCTAAAACGCAATTCATATATGTAAAGCTTCTACCTAAAACAAAAAAAAAAGTGATTATGATTATTTAATAGGTGTGATATTTATATTGGTCTAACTTACTTGTATGCCAGATATCAGGGTGAGGTAAAAGTTTAAGGGTGCACATATATAAAAATAAGAAAATTTTGAAACATCCAAATACATAAAATTATATTTATTCGTCGACAAATTGTATTATATTGCAAATTCATAAGGAATAGTTAATCTTTGTAAAAGGACAAGGAAGAAATTTATATGGGCATCGTGGATGTTGTGGGTTCGAATCCACTCCCGAGGCAGGGAATATTTTCGGAAAGTAAAAGCCCTTCTGGCATTCAGCGTCCATTTTTTTTTTTTAAGAAAATATGAAATTGTAAAGCGCTTTCACAAATGATGAGGCTAAAATTAAAAAAAAAAAACACAAGTATTGTCACAGATCTCAGTGGATTTAGACCAAATCTATATTAGATTTGAATTTTATACATACTCGGATCTTTACTATAGTATACATATGTCGTCTGTACATACGCTTGAACTCGAAAGACTGACAATTTCACGACATCGACAAAAAAGCATCGACGACGTAACTACTGCAGAAGCAACGGGTCCCTTCGTCGAAGCGGATGCCGAATATTTAGCGAAAAATTCTAAATATATAACAGAATTATGTCCTATAGTCCTGCAAGAAATGCAACGAAAAAATACTAGTAGATTAAACAGTGGATTCAATTATTTATTTGCATGTGTACTTGCAAACATTTTGTAGTCACATGAGAATTAATTTGAAAAATCCCAGTTGGGAATGTATAAAGTCGACTTATTTAAAAACTGAATGAGAATGCTATTGAATTATTTCTTTACTTAGCGAATTTAATACGCGAATACAATAGGCACTTCGTGTAGTTGTGAAAATTTTATGTATTATTGTACAAGGGATTTTAATACGTTTGGATAAGAAATACGTTCAGACAATAAAATTGGTACGTTAATAAATTTCTAACAAAGGAATATGCGATTGCAGGCTATTGTGGAAAAGCCTATTAAATTGGCTTTATGATTATATCGGAACATATCACGACGATTCAATTAATTTTTGATTTGCATTTAAAGTGTACGGACACTAGGAAATTAAATCAAATTCATTCGCTCCGTTACTTTATGTACTTTGTTTCAATAAACTGTATTAGTTTTAATGGGCAAGAACAATAATCCGATCAATTAATTGTCCCTTTCATATATTTCTTTAAATCGGAGCGGTTATTAAAAGTATTGTTTTCTGCAACAGGATGAACTAACATTTTCTTACCACGCACTATTATTACAATTAATCCTATGTGCTAAGAGTGAAATTTAATCTATTTTATTATTATAAAACACTATATTATATTGTCGAATTATTACTTAGAAATTGGTAGTCTACTTATGCAACTGAATCACCGTATTGAAGCTTTACGCTTACCCGAACTATATATATAATACAACCGGTATATATTTAATATACATTTCCTTATTTTCAGATACAAAACAGATAGAATCTTCTAATAATATAACAAGCAATTTTATAACCTTAGACTGAATACAGCTTTTACAGCTATCATCGAAAAGTATAAAATGTTTAAAGAATTGCAATGATGCATTCATTATCTGTAGTTCTGTTTAACTAATAGATATCTGTTTATTCTTTTAGTCTTATTTATATAGTAATCGACCACGAAGCAAACCGTTATGAGGTTTAGTGTAATTTAAAAGTTTAGGGACCCTATCGTTCATTATCATTCCAGTTAATTGCAAACATCTATATTGGATTTGACTTTTGAAGATTTAATAATTCTATTTAACTAATATCCATTTTAAAAATTATCACTACGGTGTTAAATTAAAATATAGAATATCACCCAAATACCGTAACAAGTATTAAGTATATGTCCATTTCAATTATATCTACTAAAGATGGGCGCATAGCGCTTGAAATGTACATCTAGCTACTTAATACTTGTTACGGTATTTGGATGATATTCTATAAAATATCAATTTTTTGCAGAATTTTGTCAAAATTTAAAAAGTTTCCGAAACAACGTAAAATGACTATAAATCGTCCTAGAAACAAATTTTAGTGAATTTCGCTTCAATCGGTAAAAGTTGAAAAAATCGTCAAAAAATGCAGTCTGATTCTTTGACCCTTCTAAAAATATCAATTTTTTGCAGATTTTTGTCAAAATTTAAAAAGTTTCCGAAACAACGTAAAATGACTATAAATCCTCCTAGAAACAAATTTTAGTGAATTTCGCTTCAATCGGTAAAAGTTGAAAAAATCATCGAAAAATGCAGAGTCCGATTCTTTGACCCTTCTAAAAATATCAATTTTTTGCCGATTTTTGTCAAAATTTTAAAAGTTTCCGAAACAACGTAAAATGACTATAAATCGTCCTAGAAACAAATTTTAGTGAATTTCGCTTCAATCGGTAAAAGTTGAAAAAATCATTGAAAAATGCAAAGAGTCCGATTCTTTGGTTCTTCTAAAAATATCAATTTTTTGCAGATTTTTGTCAAAATTTAAAAAGTTTCCGAAACAACGTAAAATGACTATAAATCGTCCTAGAAACAAATTTTAGTATATTTCGCTTCAATCGGTAAAAGTTGAAAAAATCATCGAAAAATGCAAAGAGTCCGATTCTTTGACCCTTCTAAAAATATCTTTTTTTTGCAGATTTTTGTCAAAATTTAAAAAGTTTCCGAAACAACGTAAAGTGACTATAAATCGTCCTAGAAACAAATTTTAGTGAATTTCGCTTCAATCGGTAAAAGTTGAAAAAATCATTGAAAAATGCAAAGAGTCCGATTCTTTGGTTCTTCTAAAAATATCAATTTTTTGCCGATTTTTGTCAAAATTTAAAAAGTTTCCGAAACAACGTAAAATGACTATAAATCGTCCTAGAAACAAATTTTAGTGAATTTCGCTTCAATCGGTAAAAGTTGAAAGAATCATCGAAAAATGCAAAGAGTCCGATTCCTTGACTCTTCCCCATTGATATGAGAATTTTGCGATTTTTAACATGCACTCAGTGGTGGCTAATAAAAGCGATAAGTTTTTTTTTTTTTAGTATCAAAATATACATTTTACAAACATATTCTCTAATAAAGAAATCGAGTCTTATAACATTTGCTACCGTTTTTTTATATCAGTGATTTTATGAGCGCATTCCTTTTGAGATATGTACGAATACAAATTAATTCTGGAAGAGAACACATTAGAACAATTCTGGATTAATGACAAATGTCTAGTATTAATAAAAAATGATCTGACGTCGGATCCGGCAAAGTTGTTGGATTAAACGATCACTTCAACCGTTTATAATTTTTTTTGGATTATCCAAATTTAAATTGAAAATGAACGATCACTTCAACCGTTTGCGGTTTATTCAAGATTGTCAACATGCTTTTATAAGACGGAATGTTCTTACAGTACCGTGTTTGTTCATATATGAATGTATAATCTATGTCAAAGATAACTTGCACTTGTTCTTGGAACAAAATTGTATCCATACTAGAGCCAATACGGCAATTAAGGATTTACAGATGCAGAACGGGGATAAACTACTGTGGTCCTATATTATACAACAAAATGTCAAGCGTATTAAAACTATTAAATATTATGAAGAACAAAAGAATATTATTAAGAGAATTAAGAACAAAACTAAAAGAGTACCTAATAAAAAAATGCCCATTATTCAATTAGTGATTTTAAAATGTCAACAGATCTGTTTTTTTTTTTGCTTTGTTTTCTGTTTTAATCAATACTTATATACTGTGTAAAATGTCATTTTAATGTAAATTTAAAGTGTAAAAATGTAATTTGACGAGTGTCGAAATTTTTTTATGTTTTTTAAAAATTATCACTACGGTGTAAATTATAATATAGAATATCACCCAAATACCGTAACAAGCATTAAGTAGCTAGATGTACATTTCACGCGCTATGCGCCCATCTTCAGTAGCACAAGCTAAAACTAAATAAAATACCTCTGTCACGAATCGTGATTGATATACTTGTATATGCTTGTTACGGTATTTGGGTGATATTGTATATTATAATTTAACACCGTAGTGATAATTTTTAAAACAATTATCTAATACAATATAGAATATCACCCAAATATCGTAACAAGCATTAAGTAGTTAGATGTACATTTCAAGCGCTATGCGCTCATCTTCAGTAGTAGAAGATGAAAATAAAATAAAATAACTCTGTCACGAATCGTGAGTGATATACTATTTAAATAGTATATCAATAAATCGCATAGCGCTTGAAATGTACATCTAGCTACATAATACTTGTTACGGTATTTGGGTGATATTCTATATTATTTTTTAATGTATTAACATAAATCAAATATTTTATTCTATTTTATCCCACGCTGCACGACCAGACAGACCAAGACGACAGGGCAGTGTGCAGTGCGACATTCTAGCGGTATTCCAGAAAGTTGGACGTGTGGGTGGATAGCGTCGGCGTCGGCGTCGCGCAAAGCTGCCGAACGCACACGCACGGCGCCATCACATTTACATGGTAGGTACAGGGGTACGGTATCCATATACCCGTTGCCACTGACATATACCTACCACATCTGCCGTCACAACTTGTAACGTCATCGCATAGCACGATAGAGGGTTGAAGGCGACGTGACTGTGGTGGCCAGGCTAGAGCGGCGATAGCGATAGCCACAAGCGCTCCATTGTCCATTATGGCCGCAGCAACTCGGAGCGGACCCTGCGCTGCCCTGTCCCTGTGTCCGTCACTGCTCTTGGCCACGGTGCTGGCCGTGGCCGTTGTCCACTACCACGGTCACGTCCAGGCCCTGGACCTGAGCAGGCTCTACGGCCACATGCACATCAAGCGCAACAGTAAGTAACTAGCTAATGTAACTACGTCATAATGTATATTATCTTATCATCAACTCATCTAATTAAAACTGCAACGCACTCATTCGGACATTTATCAATCCACCCTTATCATTTCCGTTGTTATTGTACTTTATATCAGATGTATTCGTACGGTGAAGTAATATGTATATATATCACCGCACCCTTAACTTGTAGCCACTGCAACAGTTGTGCGATCAATAATATATACCTCTACACTACATTACTTTGACCACCTCCGCACAATTATACCTGTAATGTAATTTATTCTCATTAAATTAGGTGTTCCTACTGCGTATTTAGTATATACATAAAACAGTTTTCACATAAATCAATTAAATATACGGTAAATAAATTTATCTATCCTGTTATTATTCTGCCATGTCTGTACTACAATTTGACGGATATATTTTGATATAGATAAATACAAATTATCAGCGCAATTAGCAAATCAATTAGAAAAAAGTACATGCATCAATATTTCTATTTACTAATGGATAAATAATAATGCGATAACGTCATTGTAATGGACGTATGAGGTTGTAAATTATAGAAAATTTATTTCATTTCCTTTATCAAAGTATATGCGCAATTTAAGGACATTTAAGGACAAAGACATGATATTCCAAATTATGTAGGAGAAATCAAAATACAAATAATTAATTGTCCATATAGTTACGAAGATGGAAGGAGTATCTTGAAGATTTATATAAAGGTAGGCAGGACATGGAGGAGCTAGAAAGTGTGGAACAGATAGATGAGGATGGCTTAGGTCCTAGCATACTTAGGTCAGAGTTTCATAGAGCATTAAATGATTTACGGAATAACAAAGCAGCGGGGATTGATATGATACCAGCCGAATTAATAAAACACGCAGGGGAAATAATGCAGGAGCGATTATACAGATTAGTTTGTAAAATATATGAGAAGGGAGAAGTACCACAGGATTTTCAGCGTAGTAGAATAGTAACAATGCCGAAGAAAATAGGAACTAATTTGTGTGAGAACTATAGGACCATTAGCCTACTATCACATGCATCGAAACATATTGTTAAAGATTATTTATAGGAGATTAGAAAATAAAGTAGAGGAAAGGCTAGGAGAAGATCAGTTTGGTTTTAGGAAAAACAGAGGGACGAGAGAGGCGATTCTAGCACTAAGAACGGTAGTAGAAAAAAGAAAGAGGGTAGGAAAGGTAACTTGCATAGCTTTTGTAGATTTAGAAAAGGCATTTGATAATGTAGTTTGGGACATAATGTTTAGAATTTTAAAAGAAACGGGTATAGATTATAAGGATAGGAGAATAATTTTTAATTTATATAAACACCAAACTGCCTTAGTTAGAATTGAGGGGGAAGAAGAGGTAGCAAAAATAGGGAAGGGAGTTCGGCAGGGATGTACACTTTCACCGTTATTATTTAATCTATATATAGAAGATGCAATAAACAAAGTAAAAGAAGAGTATAGTGTAGGTGTGAATGTACAGGGAGAGAAAATATATATGTTGAGATTCGCCGACGATACAGCTATATTGGAAGAAAGCGAAAAGAATTTAGAAAGGGTATTGAATGGTATGCAGGCAGTATTGACTAGGGATTTTAACATGAAAATAAATATAGGTAAAACTAAAGTGATGAGGTGTGACAAAAAGGAATGCAGTAGAAAAATGAGGATCACAATAGGAGATAATAGAATCGAAGAAGTGTCAGATTTTTGTTATTTAGGCAGTAGAATCACAAAAGATAATCGAAGCAAGGTAGATATAAAGTGTAGGATAGCACAGGGTAGGAAGGCATTCGTAGAAAAAGAACAGATTTTAAGATCAAATATTGACTTGGGTATTAGAAAAAGATTACTGAAGGTATATGTTTGGAGTGTAGCACTGTACGGGTGTGAGGCGTGGACTATAGGAAAGGAAGAGAAGCGCAGATTACAAGCATTCGAAATGTGGTGTTATAGGAGGATGATGAGGATTGGTTGGGAAGATAAAGTAACAAATGAAGCTGTACTAGAGTTAGTAGGGGAGAAGAGAAGTATCTGGAGTGTTACAGCGTAGGAGAGACAGATTAGTAGGGCATATTCTTAGGCATGGGGGGATTATGCAATTGATCATAGAAGGTAGAGTGGAGGGAAAGAGAGGGGTAGGTAGGCCTAGATTGGAGTATGTGAGTCAGATAGTTGAAGACGTTGAGATGAATAGCTATAGGGAGATGAAGGGATTAGCTCAGGATAGATCGGCATGGCGTGCTGTTTCCAACCAATCTTTAGGATTGCGGACTCTTTAACTTAACTAATAGTTACGACCAAACAGGTCGTAACTTCAAAATTAGATTCAATGACACGTTAATAGCTATAAATAATAAAAAAAAACTAATTCCAACTTTGCTAACCATATTTTAGAATCTCACCATAATTATCATAGCAAAGATAATTGAACAATTTTACATGTTTGTTCAGTTATAAATTACTATAAGTACAGAAACACCGAAAAAACCCCAATATAATTTACTTAATGACAAATCTCCTCCCCATTATTCGATATTATGTGTAGGTAGATTGTTTATATTATATAAATAAAATTTCTGTAATTCGTTGTTCATTTCTTGATAATAAGTGAAACTGAATCCTCATTTTTAACAGTGATATAAAACGTTGTATTTTTATATCTCTTCCCCTATAAAATTATTGAAATTTTCGGGTTGGTGGAGAACTAGGCGCAGAATTTTATCAATATATAAAAATAATATCCTATTTCCGCACCAACTATTCTTATTTTCTAAGAAATTCATGTCCATCAGTTGATAATTCGCTTCTCGTAACAATATAGTAGTCACAATTAATAAATGCTATTGTTTGCGATGAAATCGACATTTTATTTTTAAATGAATCAAATTCAACTATCTATAGTCGACGCTTGTCATCCATACGAGCCATTTAAATGCCCCGGCGATGGGAACTGCATCTCTATCCAGTATTTATGCGATGGGGCTCCCGACTGTTCCGATGGCTATGACGAGGACTCGCGCCTCTGTACAGCTGCTAAGCGTCCGCCTGTTGAAGAAACTGGTAGCTTCCTCAAGTCTTTGTTAGCTAGCCACGGACCCAACTATCTGGAGAAGCTATTTGGCAGCAAGGCTAGAGACGCACTCAAGCCATTGGGTGGAGTTGACAAAGTCGCCATCGCTTTATCAGGTATGTAATATCATTCGAAATTATTTACTTGGTATATGTTGAGGTGCGCCGATGATATAGTTAACTTAGAAGGGAGCGGAATTTAAAACAGGTATTCAATGGAAGATAGGAAGTAGTGACGTGAAAATAAAAAGCAAAACCAAAATGATGAAGTGTAACAGGAAGGAAAGCAAGTGAAAGGCGAATGTTAGAATAGGAGATGATAAAATAAAAATAGTATCAAACTTTTGTTATTTAGCAAATATAATTACAGGATAACCAAAGGAAGGTAATATAAATTGTAGGATATCACATCGTAGAAAAGGAGCAGATTGTAAGATCAAATATTGACTTGGATATTAGAAAATTACTAAAAGCATGTGTGGAATGTAGCATTGTACGTTGATGGGGCGTGGACAATTGGAAAGGAAGAGGAGCGTGGTGCTATAAGAGGATTGGTTGGGAAGATATAGTGACAAATGAAGCCGTGCTAGAGTAAATAGATGAAGAGACAAGTATTTGGAAGATATTACAACGTAAGAGAGACAGACATGGAGTATTATGCAATTGATTATGGAAGGTAAAGTAGAAAGAAAGGAAGAGGTAGGTAGATCCAGATTAGAAGTCAGATAATGGAGGTGGTGTGGGATGAATAGTTACAGGAAAGGGAAGGAGTTAGCCTGCAAGAAGTCGGCGTGGCGTGCGGTTTCTATCCAATCCCTGTATGTGGCGACCAACTAACAAAATTTATTATTACATACAAATTTATATTAGTTGTACATTATAAAATAAGGTACAATGAAATATAAAAATTGTAATAATATATTTTTGCTATGTATTATATGAAGACACAAGAGAAATATTTTATTTTTTTGTTGCAGAATCGCAAACTATCGAGGATTTCGGAGCAGCGCTACATTTGATGCGATCAGACCTGGAGCATCTGCGGTCAGTGTTCATGGCGGTGGAGAACGGAGATCTGGGCATGCTGAAGTCATTGGGCATCAAGGACTCTGAGCTGGGAGATGTGAAGTTCTTCCTGGAGAAGCTGGTGAATACGGGCTTCCTGGACTGAACCATCGACGACCCTGCTGCGATCTCTGTCTTCTTTGCACACCCACAACCCCACGCACCCCTAGCCAAAGACTTCTACTCCTACCTGCCTGAATTGAAATATTAGACGTTCTACAGTTGTCTGTACATGTTGCCTTACAGGTGACGAGACATCGTGGAGCAACTACTTAATATCAGCACGTTGTCAAAACCGACGAAATCTGTGCACAATTTTCTAGCAGCAGAGTCATGGAAAGTATTTGTAATCGTATATTATGGATCCGTCCCTTTAATGTAGCAAAGAATTTATTCATTCTCCCCGTCAGGCCTAATTCGAAGAGAACATTATATACGCGGGACAACATATAAACCGCAATCATAATATAGGTATGCGTCTGTCTCCGCATACCTAGATTCATTGTTTGTCAAGAAAGGCATTTCTTTTAATGAGAATAGTTGCGCCACTCAGGTGGTCAGACATTCTTATGAACAACAATTAACGAAATATATAACATATTTCACTATTTCCCTATATAACATATTAATATATGCATACATATCGTTGACTCGAATATTGGAAGAGAAAAGTGTAATCTCATCCATTGTTGAACGCTTGATATTTGAAAGATAATCAGAACATATCAATTTTAAAAGCACTCTCGTGTAAATTAAATATACATATCATTAAAGTAATCATATTAAAAAGCATTTATATAAATATAGTTGGCAAGGGGAATCAAATATTGTACAGAGTATTCACCAAATTGCTTTACTTCTTTGTTTCTAATCTACTTAATAAATATTACGGAACAATCGTCAATTGCAGAGAAAATTTACATATTATGTAGACGCAAAATCTTATAACGTGTGCAATTTTATCATAATATATGTAGTCTAGAGCAACTACCATAATGATTGTATAGATTATATTTTTGTGAGCAAAATAACTTTTTGAAAATATTATAAGGCGCACAGATTACTACCAACATACGCTAACATACTTATAACTCTACATTAGTAAAATCGATTACTTTCTTCGTCCTACCTAAGTTCCATTAACCGTACATACACCATAATATTTTTCAATGATGGTAAAAAATATGAAAGTGTAAAAATGTGAAAATGTTGCACGCTGCAATAAATAACATGTACGTGTATATATATATATTTTTTTAATTCTAAAAACCGCGGCGGATTAAAATCTTGCATAATACGCTTTGTAACATTTGGTGCAGTGTTACATTGCTATCGTTAAGTAATTTCATCTATACTAATAGATACTTTTTGGTAACCAAAATGTTATTGGCGAATAAATGATTCTATATTTTATTATGTTGATTCTATAATATTTATGAAGTGTTAAAGTACGAACAATCTAAAAAATAGAGCGTTATTGAATCGTAATTATTGCCAAAAATATCTATTGAATTATTTGGTACTTTTATATATTTACACGCACATTTTATGACATCGTCTTCAGCGCAATGTATACGTCTGATTGGAAGTGTGCTTTGTAACGAATTGGCTGAATCACAATGCACAAATGAAAGGGCCTTTGTGTAATAAAACTAGCGTGACAGCAGAAATGCAAAGGCTGAGTTTGATAGTCTATTTGTATTATTCTAATCAATACTTTTCGCGCTTTTGGATGTTCATAATAATAGGAAAAAGAATACAATAGCGTTTTCGACCTGGCGTTGTAGGATTGTAGGGTTCGTGCATTACGATATTCACCTGCCATAATCAGTTTGTGATTCATGAGATGATGCGCTGCATAGATATAACAAAATTGCATACTCATTTTCACTTGTGATATTTACACCAATCCTATCCACGTATTCCAAACATAAAATTACACAGCAAATAATTTCTATACTTATATATGTGTAGCGAATGTTGATACAGCGACCTGACACAAATTGATTACAAACTCGCAAAATGTTCGGTACATTCTTCTCTCTGTGCACTTCTCTCTTCTTTCCGTTTTTTTCCAACTGTATCTCTCCTCCCACGATGAAATTGATTCAAATTCTGAAATCACAATCCCAAAGGAAATTAAACTAGTATTGTAATTAAATGAATAAACGTTTACAGAGGAAACACGAATCACAACTATCGTTATTTACTCTACTCGTACCGCACGGGGCACTCATAGAATATAGTTGATAATAATAAATATTTAAAGAATATTGAATTCAGATACATAAATATATCAGATACATAAATATATTTTTTGGACTTGTAATACATATATCCATAGCCATTGTGCGATTATAAAATATCACATAACATTCTAATTATTATTGTAAATGTCCTTGTTCGCCGACTTCGAGGATTGATGTGAAAGAATATCTCGCAATCAGTATTTTACCTTTCTTAAATAAAAAATAAAAAGGCTGGTTTCTTATATGTATACACGTAAATTGATGTTTCTTTTTTAAACAATGATTATATAGATATACGTAAAAAATTTATTTGTAAAGTGGAATTTCTAAATCAAATAAATATATTATGAAAATTCGCAAATAGACTTTTACTAACCATTACGAAACGTTCCGTGCGTTTATATACATTTTCGAAATATTTTCAATACATACACATATTCCCGTTGACGTATTCCTGGAGGAAATCCAATGCTTTTCACGACAAAATCGAAAATGTTTCAATTAGTCCCAGGACCTGTGATATCTATCCAAGTTGTCGATTGTGACATCATAGTGCATATCAATAAAAGACATTTGATAATGTATTAGGAAAGTTGTACATGACATTACTCCACTCTGAAAATTGAGAAATAAGAGTTCTTGTTTCTACAAGAAAGTTAAATTTTATTGGTCAGACTTTGTGATTTAATTTAATACACATGTTCGTCTCATACAGTGTAGCATATTGTTCGTAGCTATGTGTGAAAATAGCTGAAACGATCTGTATAATAAATCATCTTCATGTCTAGAATACTATCATTACATATACAAAGCAATTTACAATATATACAAAAACAACAAATATTAAAATTAGTAAATATACTAAAAAAAAAAATGTTGCACCAAATGTTAAATTTTTATATATAAAAAATTGAGTAATATAAAATATATAAACAATTTTCTATATAGACATCATGATAAATCGAACATTAATATAATTTCTGTGGCGCAGGCCGCAGATGTGCAAGGATTGGCATATAATTAAATAACATTGGCGGTTCTATTAATAACTAATATTGTACAAATTAAATATGGACTTCGAAGTTCGTTATCAGAAAGGACCTAATTCATATATTCCCCTATTGATCGAAGAATTAGAAAAACGTACGTACATCCAGCATTTCAATCTGCAATATGCTACATATAAAACACTGCAATTTTATGGCATAGCAAACAATTAGACTGAAACTAAAATATACGCCCACCGAAATCTACTTTCATAATTAGTACGAACAATGCGTACTGTAAATGATCTTCAATTCTTCTGTATATACAGTGTGCACATTCAATTTATGAAGACATTATAATTGACAATTATTGTCAATAAATAAATAAATCTTTAATTTCTATTTTACGCTAGAAGTGCTTTAAATTGACTAAATTATCATAGGTATATATCTTCTCATATTCCCATACAAGGATCTGTATTAAATTACAATTAAAAAACATGAGAGCGCACATTTCGTCGAATAAAAATTGTCGAAGAATAATAAATTAATATGAATTCATGCTAATTATTATTTATATACAATTGTGAGAAACGCATTAAGAAACAGATTACAAAATGGAAAGCAATTCGCGATAATTTATCCATCAAGATTGTCAATTCAAAGCCATTATATTTCATATTATCTGTATCGTCAAATATATTGCATTAGAAAATAAAAACTAGCAATTCACAAATGAACAAAAATAAAATATTTTTTTTCTGGAAGTAAATAATAAAGAAAAATTATGACTATTACTCACATTCAGATTACTCTATATTACGTGTTCATAATAGATTTACGTTTAATAAAATAGTTTTATGTTGTTAGAAAAATTATCACTTTTCCAATATATTTGAATACATTGTTGTGAGCTGACATTGTTATATATATATATATATATATATATATATATATATATATATATATATATATATATATATATATATATAGTCAATCTCTCTAAATCCGCGTTATCGTAAATTAACTATGACCATCATTTTCATCAGCTTCTGATTAAGGAATCACAGATATACACTTTAATGTTGCGTTCTAATATGATATCGTCGTGCAATTCAACATTTGTCTATCACTAAACCACGAATCAACACTAAACAGTTCTTTGTCACTTTTTTGTTATATTCGAGGAACACCGAAGCATGCCTTCAATGAAAGCCTTGGTTGCAAAAACCAGATATCTCAACAAAAGCAATAGTGTCTCTTCCCAAATCAAAAATTTATAATAAACGGTAATAGATCGGCCTTAAAGACCGAATTTGATTGAAATATATGATGTGCAATTTCCATATTATTCAAAATGCTGCTAAAGAAATAGAAATGTATCTTTACTTAGACTTATTAGTTTAGTTATATTCTATAACGGCATTCGGAATTACTTTACTACATTGTGCTCTAATTATTCAATGCAAGTTTTAGTTTATTTTGATTGGGGAAGAGAATAGTTTCCCCCTTGTTTGCTTAAGTTACAATACAGAAATGGGTAAAAGGCAGTTACAACAGAGGGTAAATAAGAATCATACACAGGTTATACTTATTCGGCGGAATAGTCGCTTCTTAGTGAAAACGCTTTGTAATGTAATATATAATTTAAAAGGAGTTAATTTGATCTGGCTCTTGTATCCAAGCTTACAGTTACTAATGAGCGCGACATCATCTTTATTAAAAAAAAATTATATATACGAATACGAAACAATTATCACATACATTAAGTTATTTATAGAAAGTGTACGCAAACAATGCATTCAATGCCTTATATCTGATTTATGCAGACAGCATATGAATAAGTGATTTCAATTATAATGTCCTGTTAAATAGCACTAAAAGGGGATTTGTACAACAAAATGGTTGACATTATCCGAGAAGAGATGGATGGTAATCATAATACGAAAGTATACTTACACATCGGTATTGAGGAGAGAGGGCCGTTAGCGGAGGCCGGAACTGTGTTCGGCATTATGAGATGACGAAGCTGAAGACAGAATGATGGCGCCTCTTCCAATGCCACTATGGCCGTCTACTTGGTTGAGTGGAACTCTGGTAGAGATCGCACCTGCACCGACCAGTCCAAGTCCCAGACCGTACTGGTCCGCGGGTTCCAGATGGCACACCACTGTTTGACCGTCTAGCACAGCAGCCAATGAGCGCATCGCGTCCGGATGGTAGTGGTGTCGCTGATGCGGCTGCGGCGGCTGCGCAGTATTGTTGTGCTGGCCATTGTGAGGACTGGGACTATATTGTGCGGGTATGAGTGGTCGATGGTCACCGTAGGAGCGCGACGATTGACGTGACATATCGCTGGCACTTTGCCGCTGCTCGGTGTCTTCATCCAGGTCATCATCCAGATCGTCGTCCAGATCATCGTCTAGGTCGGTTGTGACCGAATGTGCCGCTGCAACAGCTGCGGCTGCTGCCGCTCGTTCGATCTCCTCATACACCGGATCGTCGTCATCCTCCATATCTACGTCTACATCCGCGCTCTGATCGTGGTGGTAATGATGCGCCAGAGGTGCTCTGCGCTGCTGTTGGTGCATCAGCCGCGCCTCCTGTATCTCGCTGTACGTGTGGTACGGACTGGTACCGCCACCACCGGTACCACTGCTGCGACTCTTCCGTCCCTGTCGGTGTGCTTGGGTCGCTTGCCCTCCGTACTCCATGTATTGCAGTTGCTGCAGTTGTTCACTGATATATTGCTGGTAGTGTTGATGTTGATGATGAGCGCGCTGCTGATCAGACGGATGTGGATGTTGGTGCTGATGCAGTTGGTGCGCATGTTGCGGGTGCTGTAATGTTCCCGCGGCCGTTGCCATTGCCGGATGATGCTCGCTTCCGCCATAGCACTAAAGAATCGGAATCAAATCATTACGAGTATTATTTAAATCGAAAATTGTACGACGCATTTCGTTTGCTGTATATAAAATCTAACTATGTTCACCTAGTGTCACTAGCACGATCTATGTGCACGAAGAGCTAAAGAAAAAGTACGTGCGCCTGTAGACTCAGCAGAAATGTGAATGCTACTTTATTTCTCCCACGTGTAGTATTTATTTCTTTTTCGCATATAGTCCACTAGTCATTTTAATTATATGTATCAGTTATATATTGTATTATATAACTGTTGGTAGGCAGATTTAACTGAAAAGTATAACCGTTGTAATGTTTGTTTGATTTAAAATTTGAAACAGTCATTAAAAATTGTACAAACATATAAGTTGATTGTAATACAGTTCATACGAACGACCCTGACCGCGTGCTGACCAAGAAGTGCAAAATAAGCACCGCTTTAATAAAACAATTCGACGCTTGTAAAGTAAGAAAGATGTCATAGAAAGAAGAGTGTTATAGAAAGCAGTGCGACTACTGTACGTGCAGGTTACCAAAGAAACAATTACAAATATAAACAATCTTATAGCGGACATCGCAAGAACCACCAGTTGCATTTTAGGACAGTTAGTAAAATTGAATCTTCGGTGCGTTTGGGTGAGTTAATTAAATAAGATATATGTAGAATATAATAACATCAATCACACAAAAACATGCGCGACAACACAATGAGTAAGGTGCGGGCAATCATATTGCACAGTAGCAACGGACGAGACGTTGATGCAGTACCTTCCAGTTGAGTGTCTTATTATGCATGGGACCCCATGTAGACGCGGACTTGCACATCTGCATCAATTGCTGCTGCTGCTGGTCATCGTCCAATATGGCGGTACGATGTTGCGCGATATAGGGTGGCAACGCACCCGTATTGGAGGGAGATACCGCAGTGGTATAGTACGGAAGCGGGTAGAGACTATTACCCGCTATTGCAGTGCTGTTACATGTTGCAGAGCGAGCAGATGTTGGCGTAGTTGACGTGGTCGTGGTCACTAGAAGTCGACCTGCTCGATTCACGCTCGTACAACTGCGCGAGCTCCAATCGCGCTGCAACTGTTCACCAATTCATTCACGCAAGCGCACACATACAGCATGGCATGACACGTTCGCACCGTTTATGTACGCCATGCACCAATGGCCATATATGTACAGTACTCAGGAATTTTAATGTAATCGTAAAGCTACGTTAAATTGGTCGTCTAAGTTGAAGTAAATGACGTGGTGTAGTCCACGTTATTGATATAGAATATGAGCACTGACTCAACCAATATAAATATTAAGCATATCTTTTGTATTATTATAATAAACTAGAAACTGAAGTAACTAACAAATTATATATTGAAATATATCGAGAAATAAAAGATAATGTAATATAAAATATCACCCAAATACCGTAACAAGCATTATGTAGCTAGATGTACATTTCAAGCGCTATGCGCCCATCTTCAGTAGCACAAGATAAAACTAAATAAAATACCTCTGTCACGAATCGTGATTGATATACTTGTATATGCTTGTTACGGTATTTGGGTGATATTGTATATTATAATTTAACACCGTAGTGATAATTTTTAAAACAAAAGATAATGGATTAAAAGTACATGGGATCAGGAGAAATGTTAGAAAAGGCGAAAGTTGTAGAATATTTTAAATTAATTTGAACCTAATGTTTAAAAGTTTATAAACCTGCGTTATATAATGTTAAATTTCTAAATAAATTATAAAAGTAAACCTATTATACATAAATGAACCATAGAAAATTATTGTACATTTTTATTTTATTTCTAAGAATTATTTTAAAAAATCTTTCAGCTAATCGAGAGCAGCATATGAAAAATTCTAATGTATATTTAAGATGTCTACCTCGCTTCTTTTAAAGACGTTTGTATAATTTACCAAAAAAAAAAACGATGATTATGTATGTAAGGAGTACAAATAAGCGGTAAGAATATATGCAATATCGATTTGTTGCACATGCGCGTACGGTTGTAGCTAAGGCAGAAATAAATCATCGGAAAATTAGGGGATAGTAAAGATAGCAGTAAGCGGAATAATGGTGTTCGGAATTTTTACAGTACTAGCCATCTCCACACAATGATATAACGATCTATATCACTTGGGGATATTAGCTATAAGAGATTCATCGAACTATACGATACGTATATAAATCAAGCTGGTTAAGTAATGTAAAAATAAAACGACTATAGCGCTATTAAATGGCAATATCGCAATTGCAAAATCAATCACGCCACGCACCATACACCACACACACACACACCACCGTGCACCACTAAACCACAACTGCAGCATTTAGTTTACTTATCAGTACTTTACTTTACTGGTTAGTTAAGCTTGATGAATTAGTGTAGTACGAAAATAAAAGGAAAATGAAAGCGTAGAAAATTGAGAAGTGAAGTGACTTGTTATTACAATAAACGGTCGATAAACGCCGACGAATATCGAACATTATTATAATAAAGTGAAGTATCATGAATATGCCGCTTGGGTGGCGTGGGGCTAAGTGGTATGTGTTGGGGGGGGGGCGTACCTTGTGCTTGCCGATTGTGATTGGTAGGTGCGGGTGTTGTTCTTGCGATATTGCCGTTGTTCAATGTCTGCACGGTCTGCACCAGCGGCGTCGGCATACTACCAGCTAACTTCATCGCTTTCCATTGTTTCTTCAAATATTATTAATTAGCATGCGCTAGATATTCACGTATGGTAGTGGCAGTTAAATATAACTGTTTTCCACACTCTTAGCTTCTTGAGTATTGAAAAAAGTTGTCGGAAATCTTTTGCGGAGGGCCTATCTCCATTCAAAATTCACCGCGCAAATACTACAATTGGCATGTCCGATGAAAGGGAAGTTAAATATGTATATGGGACAACTATATCAGAAATGCTTTTGTTGTAACTCAGGGCAAATGTACGAGGATATATTTGCCGCAGTCAATTAAAACGGTTGCTAGCAAATATTTTATTTAGGAGAAGATTTAGATAAAAAATAATCACTTATTACTATATATAACGGAAATAACAGTCGATGCCAGATAGAAAGAAGTGTTTGCCAGAAGATTATCGAAGCATACTTACAGTGCCTGATGGGGGCAATGGCGTATTGATACTAGTTGGCGAATCTGGAGCTAGTGTTAGACCATTGAGTCTATCTGCAGCACCGGAACCAGTGCCACTGGCACTATAGAGCAGTGGTCTCGGTGGATGAGTAGTGCCTATAGTGTTGCTAGTGTTTGTGGTATTGGTACTGCCGCTGCCACTAGCCTGGTGCTGATGTTGGTGTTGCATAGTGGTATTGTGGTGATGATGGGCAGCGTTATTATCGCTACTACAGCCAGAACCAGAGCCGGAACCGCCCGTGTTACCAGTACCAGCGCCCGTCGCGCACGCGCCACCACCGCCACCAGTACCATTGCCACTGCTACATCTCAAGCAAGCAGGCAACCAACTGTGACGCCGAATGAAGCGGCGATACTCCTTTCGGGCCTACGTTAGTTAGTTAAATAGTCGTCAATTCTAAGGATTTGTTTGAAACAGCACGCCATCTGTCCATCTCTCTATAGCTATTCATCCCACACGTCCTCCACTATCTTACCCGAATACTCCAATCTAGGCCTACCTACCCATTGCTTTCCCTCTACTTTACCTTGTATAACGAATTGCAAAATACCTTCATGTCTAAGAATGTGACATCCTGCGCTGTAATACTCTCCAAATACTTCTCTTCTACCCTACTAACTCTAACAACGACTAACATTTAAAATATATTAACTAAATGTATATGTATACCACTTGTATATATATTTAATTTTAGACCATAATGTATAAAAAAAGAAAAATCATAAAAATAATAATAAATTTTTAATTAATGTAATAAAACACCATTTTTAATCATTTTAATATACATCCCCTTTATAAATTCAAGAAAGAATAGATATAAATTGTAAATTTTAATATTTCAATGTACCTTATCATTCTGAACACAATGGAAGAAGAATATGAAGAACCCTTGCAGAGAGTTAGCGATGGCGAAGATATACGCCATGACGACAGTCTCGGCGTTGATGTACAGTAAACCGAAAGTCCACGTGATGCCGAGCAGAAACATAAGTACGAATGCTCCACGAAGCCAAACCCTAGTCATATATATTATATAATTCTATAGTAAATCAGGTAAATACTTCTACAAGAATATCAGAAATGGAACTTGATTTAATCGTGCATATAAATCTACGCTTCACATGCTACATATATAAGTATAATATGATCGGTACAAAAATATGATTCGACTTCAAATTGCAATCCAAATATTTACGTAGTTTTTTAAAGTTTTTAAATCAATCTATATGTAAAGAATTATTATATGCACTCAGTAGAAAATTTGCAAGTTCAACTTTAACACACCGAGAATAATAACCGTTTTATTGTTACGTCGAATCATTTCGTGCACGTATGATAATATTAAGCTTATAAACTTATAAGTATATAACTAACGAATAAATGTAAACGTATTAGCGATATAATACACACTACAAACATCTAAGAGCGTAGTTGAAAATATAACATATCTTACAAGTGAGTTTTTAATTTGCTTTGTAGTGCATTTTCTTCTTTTCCACTACCATTACAGGGTAAGATCGTCATGCAAGTAGAAAAAAGAGAAGATTAATTACACATTTATTCGGTAAAAATCCAGGAAATGTAACAAATAGTTAACACGGGAGCCATTACACATTTATTAATAAAAAGCTCGTCAAATAAAACGTCAACCAATTTGGGTACGTTTATTATTTAATAACGGATATTATTTGTTGTTTTATATTTTAGTTAATTATGATAATGCAACAATTGATTAATGATTGTTCATTTTTCAGTTTGTTATTATTTAGAATATATATTTAGTTATATCAATGAATCTGTTTTAATTCAAGTGATGAAAAACATTCGAACACAACAACTCAAACACTTCCATGCTCATTAGATGATATGCAACGAATAACCGAGAAATCTTCAGCAGAAAAACTCACGGAAATCACTGAATTTATATTGTATTCGCTTACCTCGCACTTGCTAATCGGGAATGTTCTTTATTCTTCATGGATACTGTGGAGTTTGTGTGACGGCACATCGTTACTATTGCCATCGTCAAAAATACAATGTTCAACTGGAAGGAACGCAAGAAAATCAGAGTTATAAATTGCATATCGCTCCAATTTAATGACGAATCGAACGACATTTTTTATTTTAATATATACTAGTATACCTACCTATTAAAATATTATACTATTTAGGACACTAAAACGTTCAGATAATTAGGAAATATTTTTGTATTTTGTGCCGTTGTAAAAGAATCATTTCTTACCATAATAACGACAATGACCGGCACGATGAATGTGAATATGAAGTAGTTATCATGTTGTAACCAACAATGCAGTTCAGTGCCGTATCCTTGAGGATATATGGCGTATGCAGTTCCCACAATTAAAGCCGGCACTGTATAAGCCAGCACATAATACCAACGTATTCGCGATTTTTCCGCTTCGAACACTTCGATCAGCATCACATATAGTTGAAAACCTTCCAAATCAAATAATACAGTTAGATTCCACTCATAAATTCGGCAGAAGAAATAGCAATAATGTGATTTTACATAATAGATTATAGAAATACCTTCGAAGAACATCCACATGAATGCGCAGAGGAAGAAATATTGTAGGAAAGCAGCAACGGCGCTGCAGAAGACACGATTCTGCGTGTTGTCGATGAATGCCACAAATATGAATTCAGCGATAAGTAAGCATACGCTTAAGTTGCAATGAATTGTCGTTCGGTCACTCTGCAGAGAAATAATGTGCGAAATGTATTAATTTAACATTAACTGTAAATAAAGTGTATTACTTTGAGTCCCCGAACTAATTGGAATGTAATGATGGCGAGAAGGAGGCAGATAATAGAAACGCAACAGCCGACGTAAGTGATGATCTGCAGAGCCATTGAATGTCCAGGTGGTAAGTAAACTGCATGCACATCCATCAATATCGCGAAGTTTGTTAAGTGGTTACACAGACACACAGTGTGGGTCCTGAAAGCAATCATCTTATATATTGCCACGAATATTTTAATGGAGCAATGCTGTTACTTAATTGTGTTAAGGAATCAGTATCTTACCTATTGGTGAATTCCACGTAACATCCCTCTTCTGACCAAGCGCTCGTCGTATAATCCCAAAAGACACACGTGGGATTGCTAACATTCTCCGTGTACAAATGCCTCAATGTTAGCCTTACAAATTCCCTCAACTGTATATGTCTTCCTTTGCCCAAACTAGCTGATATCACCTGTACAAATAATTTAATTTAGTCGTTGTACATTATAATTTAACCCGATTAAAATATTACCTTGCTATTGAGCATTCTGCTAACATTCAATCCATTGTTGTATATCGCCATATCATGATCGGGCGATTGTATACCTGCTGAAGACATGGATGACGATATACTGGCCGATTGGCTATTGGTGATTCCGCCATCCGTTGGATGCCAGCGGAGGATTTCTTCCAAACGGTCGAAAGCGACGAATACGAGACGCACCAAACCGCCGTCGCTGTTTTCCAGCAAAGCGTCTTGAGGTAGTTCAATCGTATCATTGCTGGTGGACCAGCGGCCATCTCCCGGCGTCGGAAACACCTCGTTCGTTACGGAACGCGCATCCAAGACGCGTACAGATAACACTGGACAATGATAAAACAAGTAGCTAGAGATACGGTATATATTATTAGCTGTGCAGTTCTTGTATCTCTCGATAATTTCAAATATTTATTACTTAAAATTTATTTAGAACTTAGAATAGCATATAATATCACCCATATACCAAAAAGCTACTTAATGCTTCCAGTTACGGTGATTTTCTATACTATTATTTAACATCGTAGTGATATATATTTTTTAATAGAACTAAGAATATAACCGTTTTGTACGCGTTCGTATTTCTATTATCGTTTCGAACCAATAGATCAAATATATTATTCAAAGACTATCTATATCTGTGCAATGATCATTTATTAATTACTGATTCAGCATCATTCAGCAACATTCAAATCACACCCAACATATAATGTTGCGTGTGATTTTGGACCCACACATGAACTGGTCAACACATATCGCCACGCTAACAAAGAAATTGCCAACTTCTTGTTATATGCTTAGAACAGTACATAAGAAGTGTTCAGCCTCAGTGCTTAAAACACTATATTTTGCCAATTTTCACTCTTTGATGAAATACGGTATCCTCTGTTGGAATATTTCATTAGATATTTCAAACATATTTATTTTACAGAGAAGATCCCTTAGAACATTGGCAAATATAAAACATCGTGACTCTTGTCGTCCTGCTTTCAAATCGTATCTTAACATTATGTGGTGTATTTATTTATGAACTTATGTGATTTTTAATGTGTAATAAAAGTAAATTTTGTACTAATGTTTTTAACCATTTATATAACACAAGATGTAAACTTAATTATATGATTCCGGAACACAACTTGTCCATGTTTGAAAAGAATCCTTTTTATGTATGTTGTAAAATTTAGAATTCTTTACCTGTACGTCTAAAAATGTGTAACATTACTAATTTTAAGCACAATCTTAAAAATATATTAATAGATAGCAATTGCTATACTATTAACGAATTTTATTACCACGTTCTATGTCTTTAATTATTCTTTGTAACAACGCAATGTATTTAAGGAACTATAAAATATTCTATTCTAATGATTTATGGTGGTGTATAGGAGGATGATGAGGATTGGTTGGGAAGATAAAGTAACAAATGAGGTTGTACTAGAGTTAGTAGGGGAGAAGAGAAGTATTTGGAGAGTGTTATAGCGTAGGAGAGACAGATTAGTAGGGCATATTCTTAGGCATGGGGGGATTATGCAATTGATCATAGAAGGTAGAGTGGAGGGAAAGAGAGGGGTAGGTAGGCCTAGATTGGAGTATGTGAGTCAGATAGTTGAAGACGTTGAGATGAATAGTTATAGGGAGATGAAGGGATTAGCTCAGGATAGATCGGCATGGCGTGCTGTTTCCAACCAATCTTTAGGATTGCGGACTCTTTAACTAACTAATGATTTATATATAAATACAGCGCGATTATCAAGTGAGATGAATTATAAATTTTTATAAAGTAATCGGATAGAAATTTCTAAAATCAATTCAACGTTTAGTATTTGCACAGCACTAAGTGAGACATACGATTGGCAAATGATACTGACTTATATTCTTGACCATTTGGTCGACGGTCTTAACCCTCATGACGGTATCTGCAAGTAGGAAGGCGTTCTCCTCCAGGCCGATCAGAAGTGATGTAGCCACGCGCATCTGCTCTTTATGGCTGAGATCACGCCAAGACAGATGTTGCGTGGAGTCGAGTAGGTTGCTACCGGTGCGCACCACGTCACTCAACATCTCCGTAACAATTGCCTCGCGCTGTCGCGGATCCGGTACCGTCTGTATGTCCATGTTCATCTTCTGTGCCATCTTCTGGATGATCTTTGTTGTTATCATCATATCACCGCCTGTATACAAATGTATATATTTTTATATATGTGTATATATTTATATATATGTGTATATATGTAATATCCCTTAATAATTGTGGAATACCTGAGGTAGTTATATATATTTTTCTAACTCCGTTTCGCATCGCTGCGATAAATAAAATTATAATAAAATATGTTATACAGGTATTTATAAATTTATCGTTCTATATATAGTAGCGAAAACATGTTGTAAAATCGTTATCGAGGCAAGAATAAGGAATTAGCACATTCAGCAATTAGGCACGCTATTCATAAGGTAGCAAAAATAGGGAAGGGAGTTCGGCAGGGATGTACACTTTCACCGTTATTATTTAATCTATATATAGAAGATGCAATAAACAAAGTAAAAGAAGAGTATAGTGTAGGTGTGAATGTACAGGGAGAGAAAATATATATGTTGAGATTCGCCGACGATATAGCTATATTGGAAGAAAGCGAAAAGAATTTAGAAAGGGTATTGAATGGTATGCAGGCAGTATTGACTAGGGATTTTAACATGAAAATAAATATAGGTAAAACTAAAGTGATGAGGTGTGACAAAAAGGAATGCAGTAGAAAAATGAGGATCACAATAGGAGATAATAGAATCGAAGAAGTGTCAGATTTTTGTTATTTAGGCAGTAGAATCACAAAAGATAATCGAAGCAAGGTAGATATAAAGTGTAGGATAGCACAGGGTACGAAGGCATTCGTAGAAAAGGAACGGATTTTAAGATCAAATATTGACTTGGGTATTAGAAAAAGATTACTGAAGGTATATGTTTGGAGTGTAGCACTGTACGGGTGTGAGGCGTGGACTATAGGAAAGGAAGAGAAGCGTAGATTACAAGCATTCGAAATGTGGTGTTATAGGAGGATGATGAGGATTGGTTGGGAAGATAAAGTAACAAATGAAGCTGTACTAGAGTTAGTAGGGGAGAAGAGAAGTATTTGGAGAGTGTTACAGCGTAGGAGAGACAGATTAGTAGGGCATATTCTTAGGCATGGGGGGGATTATGCAATTGATCATAGAAGGTAGAGTGGAGGAAAAGAGAGGGGTAGGTAGGCCTAGATTGGAGTATGTGAGTCAGATAGTTGAAGACGTTGAGATGAATAGCTATAGGGAGATGAAGGGATTAGCTCAGGATAGATCGGCATGGCGTGCTGTTTCCAACCAATCTTTAGGATTGCGGACTCTTTAATAATAATTCATATTTCAGAATTCTTTCATGGGTCGAACTGCAATTCTCGTTTAATATTTCACGCCTTATGGAGATTTCATATTAATCAAGTGGGACGAATTCTATCGATTTTATAACATGTTTCAACACTTATAAATGTGCGCTTTATACTTCAGTACCATATATCTATAAGTATATGTATTTTGTTTGCACTATACTAAATGTTGGCTATTTGTTTACCCTTGTGTATAGTATCGGTATTTTCTCTTTCGTCTTACCAAATATTGACTGGCACATATCTATATAACTCGAGTAAAAAATGGATACCAATTGCCGCGGCTAGACTCGCAATTTGAACGTGGTGTCTGGCGGCCTAAACAATACAGTGCGGTCGTCCTATACCGATCCTTGCACCAAACTTCTATCATTTATATCATGCAGGAGAATATTGAAAAATTCCTTTCGTACTTTAAATAGAATTTTTTAAGTATATAATGATCGACGAAAATTGATTATAATTGGTGGATGGTTAGTATTTCATTTAAATACGAACATAAATTCTTTGCACAACTGCAATTTTATCCAGTCAGCTCGAAATGGTAACAACTTTCTGCGTATATGATTTGAAATAGAGCCGGATGAAATTTGGAAATCAAATGATTAAGCCACCATATCGAAGCTTCTTAGCCAGTTGTAGAATTTAAAGAGTAGTGGATATTACATATGTGCAAAAGGGTAGGATTCAAAACAAGTTTGCGTCAAACCGCACTGTATATTCCTCGCATATCTTTGAATTCTAGACATATTTTTGAGCTTTGACAAGCATAGAATCGAAATTAAGGAACAGCCAATTTTTTTCGTAAGTCTATACTAAATAATGAATAATTTACGTCGCACTGGTTGGAAGTTCAAAGCCGTATAGTGCAAGGTTTACTTTTTGGACACCAAAAAAATGCCTTTGCTTTCTATACATGCGAATGTCCTCGTCCTCGTATGTGTATTACTTAAAAAAGATTTTTTTTTTAAATCTCTGTAGAATTGGTAAATGGTTCACTGTTAGCTCGAAGCTATATGCAGAGCTGACAGCTCTGGAATGATCCACAGGAATGGCAAGGACTTAACCTGCCATTCCCAGATAATGATACTATATAATCTAGCGAGCAAGTACAAACATTTTTGTAACTGGATTGCCTTAGTGTGTTATGCAATCGGTATCACAATTGCATCTGTAATTTGTATATCTGACCTGTAAGAGTTTCGAAAATAAAAACCACATTACAAATTACTAGATAACTTTAAGTAATGTCTGCGCTTTAAGTTTTCACTTTAAAAATAATAAATTTGGCAAGTATCGAACGACCTAGTGATAAATTCACCAATTCAATCATATTTCATATTTCATACGCCTTGCGAATGAGCCATAGAACAATACATGAACATTATAGTTCATCATATTAAATTACATTCAAATTTACTCGTACTCGCAATACAATTATGGACCCGGTGAACGTGAAAATAATTCAAATATTGCTTAATTTCACTCCGGTCGCACTAATTAACGCGTATTTTATTAAGGACATGAATGAATGAACGTAATGACGTGCGCAATATTTGCATATTACGATTTAGATCAAAATGTTAATAGAATAAATTATTGGCTACAAATTATTTGCGTGAGGGATAATTAGTGGCAATAGTTGGGGCTAGATAATAGTAATATTCGACATAACGCGCCGGTATGTAATCTATAATATACAATACAATAACGCTCATGGTTGACGTAATGTATGTGACTGATGCGACCTATGCGGACTATGTGTGCTTGTATATGATATGACTCCCATTCTCGGCATGTTCATTGAGTTTGTCCGATATGTCTAACAGAGAATGTGCCAATCAATAGGTGTGTATATAGTATCACTTCCTCTTCATCCTCTTCATACTGCATCTACAGGGTGTAATCTGTACAATAAGAACATTTAAAAAGCAGGTGTTCCCTTATAAATGCTTACTTTTAAACAAAAATCCGTTATGTTCGGGTCAAAGTTGTCACGTGCAATTGGCAAGTCATAAATGCCATTCACAGGCCGTTGTTGTTTTTTGAATTCAAATAAACAATTTTTTTTTATATTTCTACGAATGTATTTATTAAGCATTCGCATTGTTGTTACTCGCCCATGTACTTTATATAAGCCACTTTTACATTGCTAACTGAAGAGACTGTACGTGAAGAATTCGCATTTTGAGTGGGTAATGTGGATTGTATTGCATGAATAGTATAAAAGCAAATATCTTGTGTATTAACATCGTTAACACGGTCTTTCTTTGATGCGTGAACAATTGTCGTTAAAAATTCAATTATAATCGGTTCTTATCGTTGGAGCATCGCAAAAGGATTAACATAGATGTGTGCTTGGACTTACATTTAACAAGATCTCATCTTGGGAAATAAAATACTTTACATGAACTCCTGACATGTCATTTAGGTGATAAATAACATAGAAATGGCCAATTCGATGGTCGCATGAATGTTAATGGGCATTCCATCGTATCTTTGCGACATAATCATAGTGAAGGCGACGAAATGAGAATTTTTATTCCTTTGTGAGGGTACTTCGTATAGTAGTGCACATAATCATGGTACGATTGATCCATTGAACGTTGACGGTATTCGCGATTATGGATAGCTGCAAAAATGGAAGTTGAACGTCGATCGCATTTATATCGCGGTTAAGGGTGATTTTGATAGTTCTTAAGATTTCATTGCGTTCGACATAAGAACACTTTAGTGGCAAAAAGGAAATTCCATTGATTCAAAGTCAACGTGGTATTCCGAATACCTTATGTGTTGGTAAATCGACCGATTTTTAACGGTACTAACAGGCAACTTCATTTTACTTTTTGGAACGATTAATATATAAACCTACTGTATACCGAATATTACAGTCCTGAACATATTGGCATCGGCATATCGCATATAACACTTCGCACATGGAAGCGTAATACGATGCTATAGCGGAAAAGTCCCACAAACGTACTGATGTGTTGAACGACAATTCAATTAAATATGCCGCTGTAAGCACTTGAAAGACCATTCTATCGTAATTAATTACCGCAATTTTCCTCTTGACAATATTCCTCCGCAACTCTGCACTCCCTTATATGCTTATACATTGTTATATCGTCACAAATGTCTTCTGCCATATAATAATATATTATACAATTATTTGATGAATTAATTTAGATATTTTAAACTAATGTATAGTCACTGGTGTAAATAGTTTCGATATTTTAAGTATAATACGACACTGGTTACAAAAAAAAAAACATTTTCTGCTTTTATAAATACGTCATATTGAGCAACAAGATTTTCGATTGGCTTTGAATGTTTGCAAATCATATTAGATCATTTAAAAAATTATCACTACGGTGTTAAATTATAATATAGAAATCACCCAAATACCGTAACAAGCATGATAGTATATCAATCACGATTCGTGACAGAGGTATTTTATTTAGTTTTACTTGTGCTACTGAAGATGGGCGCATAGCGCTCGAAATGTACATCTAGCTACTTAATGATTGTTACGGTATTTGGGTGATATTCTATATTATATTAGATAGTTTTTTCTTTTAAATTATCAATACGGTGTTAAATTATAATATAGAATATCACCCAAATACCGTAATATAATAGGTATTTTATTTAGTTTTATCTTGTATTACTGAAGATGGGCGCATAGCGCTTGAAATGTACATCTAGCTACTTAATGCTTCTTACGGTATTTGGGTGATGTTCTATATTATATTAGATAATGAATTTTTAAAAAATCTGTAGTAATTTTCAAAGTACATTCACAGAAAAATAACAGTTTAAAAAGGTATTTGCTTGATCTTATTGACAAGACATTGGCAAGGGATGATATGATGTACAATATTCGCATATATGACAATCGCGTGCTCTCTATAAGTCTCACTATAAGTATAGTTTTTAACAAAAGGTAGCAGACCATTCGCTGATAATGTAAAGCAGAACTTCCCAAAGTATGGGTCAGTACCCGCCGATCTGTTGGTGAGTTACAAGGCTATTTTGGGTCGGTTACTTTAAGCACAAACTTTATATTTACCATATGATAGTCTTCAATCATACGAGTTGATACGAGAAAACAAAACATATCAATCTCTCTTTATGAGTTAACTCCTATAATTGAGTTTAAATAAACTCTCTTCCATGCCTTTTACTCTACCGTTTATAAGAAATTATACAATATCCCCCATGTCCAAGAATATGACCTATTACCGGCTCTGTAATATTGTGTATCTACTAATCCTTTCACTTTATTTTTAACATTATCATTATCTTCCTAAAACCATCACATTTTAATTTTTCTATTCTACGCATTTTGCAACACTGTATGTGTTCGTTCGTTTTTCATAATCGCTTAGTGAATTTAAAAAATTATAATTTCCACGTTTGAATTTGAAAAGACGACGCATGTACGTTTTAAATAGTTAATATGGCTAATAAATATATACATGGAGTTATAAGTCATTTTTATATCTTGGCGGACCTAATTCATCCTCTACTGCGCATAAGGGTTGTGCTTCCAGTACCATTGTTGCCATATATGAATAAAAAAAACTTCAGTACAAAGTGCTCAAATTGTAAACTGCATAGCAAAATTCAGATTGAGAATATTTAATGTATGAATATTCGATTAAAGTCCATTATTTAGTCAAAAGTTTCCAGTTATTTATTTTTTGTTTTGATCAATTATGCTACTATAATACTCCCTGTATTTGTTGGCTGTCGATATGACAACATTGCAGTAATTTTGACCACACCCTCAAATGACAAAAATGCAGTGGCGAGCATCTCTTCACGAG
Organism: Leptodirus hochenwartii; assembly: GCA_947310635.1. Classification (NCBI taxonomy): domain Eukaryota; kingdom Metazoa; phylum Arthropoda; class Insecta; order Coleoptera; family Leiodidae; genus Leptodirus; species Leptodirus hochenwartii. The sequence goes on along the minus strand of OX371187.1, from coordinate 642,352 downwards.
CATAAGCTTTCGGGGTGTTGAAGCGGCCAGTATATTTTCAATTTTTTTGAATTGTATAGTAATATCATTGGTCTTATGCATAAACTAGTCTTAATTTGTAATGCGCAATAGAAGGGGCGGGCCCGCCACTTAAAAAAAAATAGCCTATACATATTCATGAAGAGAATTTTACTCATCGAAAATCGTCAAACAAACTGAACCAGTTGATTCAGTTAGAAACCTTACTATTTGTGTCTAAATAGTTTTTCAACCATCCTTCTTCATGATATGCATTACAACTGAGTGGGATGTGAAAAAACGATGCTTTTCAAAAGTGATTCTCGGGCCCATAAATATTTGTGAACGCTGGTATAAAGTATTACGCATTCGAATTCCCTCGTTCAGATGAAGAAATGTACAATTCCCTTTACAAAATCAATATAAACAAATATAGAACATAGTCCCACCATCCACCGGGTAACAAATATAGATTACAATTATACAACAAGGGAGAGGTTTTGTTATTTACATATTCCGCGTGGATTAAAGTACATTATTGTGTTATATGTCAATGAATTGTCGCTACGAACATAATATTTGGCAGTGCTACCAACATTTTTCTCTCATTGCATACTTTTAATATGAGAGAGAACGAAAATGGTGGCAAGCAAAACGCAAGTTTTACGTCCCGAATATAGCATTAACATTCCTGAAATCGGTACCATCCAGTCGCTATTGAAAATATCACGATTGAGGTGATAATAAAAACACCGAAATCCGTCCAGGAACGGCACACGATTAATAATTCGGCAAGTGTTAGACAGGGACAGAGAAAAGCATGTTTTATTATATAACACCGAGTGGCCTTAGCGGGTAATGCATTGAGCGTCGATAACAAGAGTTAAGCAACGTCTCGCTAGGTCAGTGCTTGGATTAGTGACCATAGCTCAGCGCCACCTATACTTGGTACCATTCTTAGTTGGGATACAATTAACTAAGCTTTAGCGGAATAACGAACCGCTATAGTAACAGGCTTCCCACCCTTCCCATATGTTCCTAATATCCCCCCAAGAACTCAGATATGCTTCACTGGCTACGAGCTGTTTGCAATCTGATCCCAATCACATAATAAATAAGTTAATATAAAGGGACACTCACCATACAATGTTTTACTACTCGTCACTTGCGCAAGGTCGCTTGTGATCGAGATGAGCGGATCTTTGCCGAGAAGGACGCGCTGTTCCAAACTGGTCAACCAAACAGATCGGCACTCACTGAGGTCTGGCGTGGGCGGCGACCAGAGACTGGGCCCCGGTCTGGTGACCGGCCACACGCACCTCCACCGTGCGAAACCAGTTGTGCCACCTGGACATGACTGGATATTCATCTGACCCGCTCTCGTCCAGTTCCAGTAGATGTTCCGCTGCGTTGTTGGTGCACAATAGTCATCTGCCGATGCAGATGAACTGCTAGCTGATGTTGATGCTGTCGAAACGATCGACGGAAATGATGGTTGACGATGGATATTGTCACCGGCTGATTCACCGTAAGCTATATAGACGCACATATGAGAATCCACGGCATTACGGTTATAATAGAACATGTTCGCAATTATAAGTAAATTCGTTCAACAGATATTTGAATGGCAACAACATCACAGTGGCTCGAAGTTTCAATATCACTGTGAAGTGTTCGAATAGTTTCGTTTGTATTCATGAACACTGCGGTGGCTCAGATTGTTTCGTATCACTTCAGTGCGCATAACGTACATAAATGATAGTGGCTTAGTACAAGTAAGCATATGATAAGCGCTACTTTACCGTTGCCTGCCTACAAGCAAATGGATTAAAGTTTTTAATTAAATTTAGACTTTAGCTAAATTGAATTTTAAGTAGTTTTGTGTAAGAAGATTTGTTAGGTATTTTAGAGATAATGCGGGATTATATTTAGTTAATAGTTTATATTTAATGAGGGGAGGACTTGAGTAAGTTACGATTCTAGCTAGATTGGGTTTTAACGTAGTTTTATAAGAAGGTTTGAGTTAGGTAGTATATTTGGTATTTTATAGATGGGATTATAAGTTAAAGTTCTTCCTTGTACGATGAAACGTACCGTGATACTTCCTAGGTCGTATCGTAGTGGAACCTACGCCAGCATCTGCAGCGGCTCTATCATCTACATCGCCGCCATTATCGTCATCGTTGTTTTCGCCGGCTGCAGAATCGATCGCGGGATGGTAACCGGGAATTGGAAGACCCGGTTCACCGACACCCACTCGTACTGGTATACTGCTGACCGCACCGCCCTGCAGGGAGGACGTCGTGTCCGGGTTGCGGCTAGTAGCCGTCGCGGTGGCTGCAGAGGACGCGGATGTGGCGGCACTAGTCGTTGTACTACTGCCGCCGCTTGATTTACTTGGTACCTTGTTCGGTAGTAGTGCCGGTGGTGCACCGGCACCACCTACCGGTATAACGGCCACGGGAATGTCCGGGCTACCACCAACGCCACCGGGCCGCGAGCTCGTCTTCACCGTGCTCCACATGGGCGGCTGCGATGTTACCAGCCATGGGGGACTCGGTCGGCTAGTCGTGGTCGTTGTAGACGCTACAATGTTCACTTCCAATGAGAAACAGTGCGAGCTATGCATGCGGATAAATCGGTTCGAGCGCGGCACGAATAGTCATTATATTATCGCTAACACCGATTACAAGACAGACGTGTGAGAAGATCCTTATTCTGCACTTTTCGTTGTTTCGAAAGATAACGATAACTTAATTACTATTCGCACTAGAATTATTGTATATATATAATATAATATTACTATATATATATAATTACTAGATTTACACGTAAAATGTTTCACGTCGCTTTAAAAAATTTGAATGTTTTTAAATGTATTAGATTAAGAAATCAATCATTAAATTGGAAAAATATGTATCAATAAGAAAACATCAAATTGAAATATAGAATATCACCCAAATACCGTAACAAGCATTAAGTAGCTAGATGTACATTTCAAGCGCTATTATTTCTTGTGCTACTGAAGATGGGCGCATAGCGCTTGAAATGTACATCTAGCTACTTAATGCTTGTTACGGTATTTGGTTGATATTCTATATTATAATTTAACACCGTAGTGATAATTTTTAAAAACAAATTGAAATATAAATTATAAATACAAGGAATAATGCAAACAAAAAACCAATAAGATAAGGCACGAATTTTTTAAATGATAGTATCTATAACAAGATACTACTTTATCCATGAGGGAGTCGAGTTTTAATCAAAATACGGTGCATACGAAATCATAACTAGAATTTGAATTAATGAAATATTGCGCGGGTCATATTCGAATTGTATATTTGATACCTCTTGAGTATAGGTTTGAAACATGTATAAAATCAAAAAATGATATTTGCGAATTGTGTGGAAAAAGTGCGCATAGAATTTCGATATATCGGCCCTGCTACACTTACAACTTATGTCTTCAATCTGTTATTTATATACGATATTGTTCCGACTAAACTGTCGAATTCTTTCAATACTATGACCGCTTATTCGTTTTGGATTATATGTCGACTAAAGAATGTGATATTGTCCAGCGAATTTTGTTTGTTCGTCAATATACAGAGTTGCACAAGAAAAAGAGCGCCATCTTCTAAACACAATGTGATGATCTGGCAAATTCCGGTTCAAATAGAATACAAATTGTGATAAGAGTGTGTTAAAACGATCTCTATCGTCGAATGATATTATTATGGAACATTATCGCTGATTCTGAAGTGTTACGATCATTGTCAATCAATTAATTAAAGAGTCCGCAATCCTAAAGATTGGTTGGAAACAGCACGCCATGCCGATCTATCCTGAGCTAATCCCTTCATCTCCCTATAGCTATTCATCTCAACGTCTTCAACTATCTGACTCACATACTCCAATCTAGGCCTACCTACCCCTCTCTTTCCCTCCACTCTACCTTCTATGATTAATTGCATAATCCCCCCATGCCTAAGAATATGCCCTACTAATCTGTCTCTCCTACGCTGTAACACTCTCCAAATACTTCTCTTCTCCCCTACTAACTCTAGTACAGCTTCATTTGTTACTTTATCTTCCCAACCAATCCTCATCATCCTCCTATAACACCACATTTCAAGTGCTTCTAATCTACGCTTCTCTTCCTTTCCTATAGTCCACGCCTCACACCCGTACAGTGCTACACTCCAAACATATACCTTCAGTAATCTTTTTCTAATACCCAAGTCAATATTTGATCTTAAAATCTGTTCTTTTTCTACGAATGCCTTCCTACCCTGCGCTATCCTACACTTTATATCTACCTTGCTTCGATTATCTTTTGTGATTCTACTGCCTAAATAACAAAAATCTGACACTTCTTCGATTCTATTATCTCCTATTGTGATCCTCATTTTTCTACTGCATTCCTTTTTGTCACACCTCATCACTTTAGTTTTACCTATATTTATTTTCATGTTAAAATCCCTAGTCAATACTGCCTGCATACCATTCAATACCCTTTCTAAATTCTTTTCGCTTTCTTCCAATATAGCTATATCGTCGGCGAATCTCAACATATATATTTTCTCTCCCTGTACATTCACACCTACACTATACTCTTCTTTTACTTTGTTTATTGCATCTTCTATATATAGATTAAATAATAACGGTGAAAGTGTACATCCCTGCCGAACTCCCTTCCCTATTTTTGCTATCTCTTCTTCAACCTCAATTCTAACTAAGGCAGTTTGTCAATCAAATATTAATTAAATACGGAGAATTGTATATTTGAAAAATGTATTAAAAGCTAAATATGTAGTGGAATACAGTTCCAATTATTTAAAATGAGAAAAATCTATGACCACTGCGTATAGTACGCATTTTCTTAGTCACCACACAGCAAGAAAGACGCTCAATTTTGCCTCAATTTCTTTTCGCAATATTCACTGAATTGAAGACATCCAGATAATATGAACCTGGCAGATATAAGGTAAACCATTAGCATTCGAGATATACGAAATAATCTGTTATAGCGATAACGCATTTACAAGAACGATACACAGTCGAATAATGCATTTGTTATTGACTATTATGCGAATTTGTATGCAGATTCGAGACGTCGGTGCTTTCCTACGGAAAATAATTCCGTAATAGTGCGGTCTAGAACAGCTCTTGACGTCTTAACAATCAATACCCGTGCTTTGAATTATATTATCAATGGCGGCTTTTTACATATCAATTCGATTATCGATTATCAAAGTTTTAAGGCCATTAGCTTCATGAAGTACTTCAACCATTTAAAAACCGTGGGCAACGTTTCACGGTGTAGTCAAATAAACGTTTTTAAAATCGGCAGTATTTAAATCCTGCAATCTACACTGCATGGTAGTCAAATAAGTCCCTTACGTCTTGAGCACGCTATCGCAATTCTGGGGACATTCGCGACAATTGCAAGTTTATTGTTTCAAATGAAAGCACGATTGTGGAAATGCAATATCGCCGCAAAATACTTAAAAGGGCAAATTTCGTAGATTATTGTTGCAAAATTCAATCTGTATTACAAGCATTGAGAAAGAATATATATATATATGTTGGTCGGGATCGGGAACGACGGGAACGACGGGATCGCATTGATAATATACCAAACAGGAATAATGAGACCTGTATTATATTCTCCGATGCCTATTTATTCGCCTATATATAGTTTGATGAATAGAAGACGGATATTAATGCTGACTTGATATAGGAAACTATGAAAGAAAGCGAATTGTATTGTTAAGCGGTGTGATATATTAGGCAAATCCTTTATATCACTAAATACGACTCGATAGACAAATAAGCGAATTGACCTAAATATACCAGCAAATTTATTAATTGTATCACATACAACCAGCCTCAAATACTTGCACACTTCGATATCTTATATTCCCCTCATGGCCTGTGAGAAAATGATTTGAAAAAAACACTACACAACTCAAAGTTTTGAAACAAAATTACCAACTTAGTGAATATAAATATTTCCATTGTAGATTCGATAAATCAACAAGCATTTTGGATTTAAAGTACCAATTTGTACAACCGCAATCATAAAAACAAAAACTGGACGAAATTTTCAACGAGCACAGTCTGACAAAACAATGGAAATTAATGATTGATTTGTTATACATATTCAGTATCTAAACTGTATTAATGAATATGAAACCGACTGAGTAAACATGAAGTAGCCGCAGATAAAAACAATTCTAATTTGCACATACCTAGTTTCAATAAAAAAAATGTATTTAAAAGCATTCATTTCGCCAAAATAAAATAAATACCTCCGCGAAACCGGATTATCGCGGTAATAATAAAATCCTAAACAAATATGACAGGTATGTGATGATTTGGTAGAAACTACTTTGTTTCGCAGATTTTTCACAATATTACACACCGTCAGAGGTAGAGGAAATCACGCGCTATTAACAATAATTCAGAAAAAATCAGCAGTTGGGCCCTTTTTGAAGCATATTTCATACACATGGCAACAGTGTTGCTATTTATTTATAAAAATAATAATTGCGCTCATATTTGGACTGACTATTCTTAGAACCTATATGGTTTGTATATATCCGCTGAGAATTTTCGGGACTAGTAACTTTTCAAGTTACTACTACGAAAAATGTATGCTAAAAGTTATTTTATAATAACTTCAAACACTCCTAATCATAAAAAATGGATGTGTTTAAGGCTTATTTGGTCATATTCCATTGTAAATTAAATACGGGAGGAATTAAAACTATGTTTTTATATCACCAAAAAAAAAAAAGTACAATGTATTAAGTTGAACTGGTCGTTAATGATGTTGCGATTGGGATTTTTGATAGCTTTATGTATTTCTAAGGATTCGAGTTAATTAATTTTATTACTCTTAGCAGCTACATGATGAATAGATAAACTATTAATATCTGGGAAGTAACCGTTACACAGATTAACATGTTCCGCAAAAGTTGAAATATTTTTCTTGGATTTAAAATCACGTAATTATTCACAATATCTGATAGAAAAACTGCAACCAGTTAGACCAGTTAATACATTGTGAATTATTTGACTTACTCTAATATTTTCTGTATATATTTAGTAGTTTCTTTTTATAATGTTCACTTGATAATGGACGATAGTCCGAAACATGTCGTTGTAATATATAAATTTATATTTCCTATTGTGATATAAAAACATAGTTTTAATTCCTCCCGTATTTAATTTACTCCTAATCATGTTGGGAATGTTATTATTAATATACCGAACGTCAGAATGCTGGAAACGTCTAAAAACGATCACTTTCAACGAATACAAGCGTTTTTAGACATTTTCATGCTTCGCGGATTAAAACTGTATTTTTCACGACAAAAAATATCTGTTATCTCTGAAAATAAATTTATTAACGTCAGAGAGCTGGAAACGTCTAAAAACGATCACTTTCAACGAATACAAGCGTTTTTAGACATTTTCATGCTTCGCGGATTAAAACTGTATTTTTCACGACAAAAAATATCTGTTATCTCTGAAAATAAATTTATTAACGTCAGAGAGCTGGAAACGTCTAAAAACGATCACTTTCAACGAATACAAGCGTTTTTAGACATTTTCGTAGTTCGCGGACTAAAACTGCATTTTTCACGACAAAAATATTTGTTATCTCTGAAAATAAATTTATTAACGTCAGAAAGCTGGAAACGTCTAAAAACGATCACTTTCGACGAATACAAGCGTTTTTAGATATTTTCGTACTTCGCGGACTAAAACTGTATTTTTCACGACAAAAATTTTTTTTTATATAAATATATGGTATAGGACGTAGAAAACATATATTTCGTAAATTAGTAATACGAAATTGGTTCAATATGTCAAATAGATGTATATTAGATGTAATTTGTACGGCATTTCGTATTCTTAAGTCTAAGTACCCTCCTTACCTATATAAACTATTTCAATTCAGAACCCATGTCCATAATTTGAACGTCTTTTATCAATTCCTGGGCATTGAACAAGCAAGTATAAATCCTGTTTTATATAAAATGACATAAAGGAGCTAAACGCCCTTCCCTAACCATTATGGAAGCAAGTCCTTATCGTATCTAAAGAGTGAATCCTTAAAGAAACTATTTAATAACCAGCTAACATGATGTATAAATCTTATTTTGCAAATAGTTCATCTCATAAATGCATGTTAATTAATCCACATCTCCATTATGCTGAATCGGTAATTTAGTCATTAAAAAAATGCTGCTTAATTTTCACGATATTTTGGGTATTCCTCGAACAGTTTTCTCTCTATTTTACTAAGTTTCGATTTATATCTTAACTTAGATATAAGCAACTACTGTAAGTAATAAATGTTTGATATTCATTATTTAATCTGCGGCTCCATGGAAGAACAGGCACCCATTTTACGGGTGAACTGAATGTTGCCTCAAGAATGAATCCTACATTCTGTGTGAGATATCGCATTGTCAATGTTAAATGAACACAACTCAAAATGGGTATGTTTAGAGGAAAATCAAATTGAAGTTGTCGTTATCGAAAAAAAAAAAAAAACATCGAGTGGCCCTTATGTTTGAAATGGTATTGGTAATTTTTTTCCAACTGGCGAACGTGCGCGACTTCAAGGGTATGCGCACTCGTCTTACAGCCCTGGGGTAAAGCGTTTACATGTAAACATCCTCTATGGTATGTATTAATATTTGAAGATGTGGTGGTTCAGCATTAAATAGATTGAAAACATAAACGTAATGTTTGTATTTTTTGATTTGTGTTGGTATTCCATCGACAGTGCGATATGTATTTGGAAAAAAGAAATGATTTATTATTATTTATCAATGGTCACATTTTTTAAATAGTTTCGAGCTTACATCTGGACGAAAAAGGCCGTAATTGGTGATAAAAATTGTGCCGAGACAAATGTGGATGGAGACACGTAATGTCATACCATATTGATGAAATATTGGCGAATTAGACAGTTATCATTACTTACCGGGAAGGCACTGATAGTGAGCCTCGAGGTACTTGAGCGTGCCGGGACATGGGTCCCCAAACATGCTCGTACTCGCAGGTATGCTGCAGTTCTGATATTCGCTGCACCTGTGATGCACACGAACATTTATTTCATCGTCTTATTAAAAATTATACGCACATGCGCCGATTCGTTACAAAAAAAAAAAAAAAAAAAAACCGTTTGCGCTTCAACGAAAAAAACTTCGTTAATTGTACTGGGGGATTTGAATTATTTGCGCTTTAAATGAAGCCAAGTGGTGGTTGTAATTTGTATGCCCTTAAATATTCCATCGTTCTCGTTGATTTAAGCCATATTAACATCGCCATGAACACCGACAGAAGCCTGCATTATTATATTATATTTTCGAAAGGACATTGTTAATACGTCGACGTGAATTATAGTGCGTGAATGAGGAGAAATCGTACTTTCATCATCACGTTGCACCTTTTTCGACATCACGTCATAATTCACCGTTTTCGTGTATGGCGTATAACGCAGAATGTTATTAAATTTGTGTTCTTCGCGCGGAAACATCTCCGGAGCCGCAATATTTTCAGGATGTTGGAATTCCAAAAGTTTACATTTCTAAACTTTGCCGAAGCCCGAAAAAAACGCGCGCACCTTTTGACCTGTACTGATTTAATAAAGTGAACTTTTCTTATTTCAGTTACAGTATATACGCGGACTTAAATGTAATTACTTCTCGCCGATTTCACGTACCAAGGTAAATTTGTTGCTGCAGTAAACTTACTTAAAGAAAATACCGACATATCGGAGGAATTCTTGTATACATTACGATGGTCTGATGTAATGATTAGAGTAAACGAGAATTGATTTATGACTAATGATATTGCAATATTGGAAATTACGTCGTTGTGTGCGATCATAACAACCGGTCCTTTAATTAACCGGTTAAGATAGATAAATATTTTCCAATTCAAGTGATTTCATCATACACAAGCTGAAATAATCTGAATATTGAAATACTAGTAATATTTAATTGCGTTAAGTTTTAGTAGATAAAAAAAGCGAAGTGCAATAACTAACCCTCGGTGAAGTGACATTTATAGTTAACTTCGATATACTTGGGGGTTCCAGGACAAGGATCACCCTCGAACAAAACGTTGTTAATCGGTACGGTACAGTTCCGTCGCATGTCGCAGCTGAAAGACACATTAAAAATAAGTAAGGAGCCGATTTAAATGTGACGAGGAATCGTTAACATCCTCAGTATCTATTTAGTTCTGTTATGTCCCTTAGCGAAAAAAGCAACTGTAAAGAGGAGTTTGTGACTTGTCTGTATTCGATTTAACATTATAATGCGGTTAAGTTTCAGCTTCGATTTGAATGTTGGTTTAATTTAATTGCAAAACTTTGGGGATGTAATTAGAATATGGTATTCCTACAATATTATTGTTAATGGTACATTATATTGCAAGGAACATTAACCGCACCTAATTAGTTTTTATTTTTTCAAATTGTTCAAGCAAATGTGTGAAATTTACTGTGTTGTAAAATTTGATTAATTCTAAGTTACAACTAATTGTATGTTTAACTATTTCAGTATTTATCTATTATACAAATATAAATACCGCTCCCTTATAAATCTAATAATGAAATCACTTTGTTAGTATGCGTAAGAATAAGTTTTTTGTAAATAATTTTTTCGTCCCAGGAATTCGCTATTAAAAAGATTTAAAGCAATTTGAAAATTATTCGCGCGTCTTGTATGTGGTGGTTTGTTAGGCCTGTGTGTGGAGTGTCAAACGTCTGTTTCTTTCTCCGGTGTTTTGTCTGTTGTTAATAATGTGGTCTTGGCGTGAATCTGAATCGAAGAGTTGAAGATGACTCTTTAACTAAATTTTAAATGTACAATTATTTATATTCTTTTTTTTTTTAAATAGTCTTCAGTTAAACCAACTGTGGTACCTCTCCCTCGTCATATATTTTACAAACTTACAAAAATCAATACTGCCTCCTTTCCCTATCGTGTTTTATTAATTCTGCTGGTATCTGATATCAATTCCTGCTGCTTTGTTATTCCTTAAATCACAAATTACTCCATGAAACTCTGACCTAAGAATGCTATGACTTAACTCAACCTTATCTATCGATTCTACACTTTCTAGCTCCTCCATTTTTTCCTCCTCAATCCTTCAATATTCTAGCTTTGTTCTCATTTTTTTTTTGATCTCCTTACTTTGCTTATCACGTTGGCAAAAAAAGACTGCTTTAACACTATGAATATCCAAAAAAGTAGAACACATTTATTAGAAAAAGGTGCACAATTATATGCGTATTAAATTATTTAATCGCTTGCTAAAAAAACATCACAAAGTGTATCACAAATGAGTTGGATTTAAAAAAATATATATGTTTCAATTTATTAAATACTGTAAAGCTGAATATGTGAGTTATAAATTTTAACGTGTGCCTATATTTTTTCCAAATTTTAGTGATACTAATGTAAATTATGAAGACATGACGTGGAATTTGTTTTTATCTGCCGTTTTATTTATATTATGTTGTGTATTTTTTTTTGTAAAATTTGTAGAAAATCAAATTGCTGAATAAAAAAATAACATAACAACGTTGCCCTTCGGCTTTACTTTAGAGAAATTAGACTTCCTAGAGCACATATCTACTTTACCCCTTTTCTTCAATAATATAACCACGTGTTCCTTTTATCCATTCTTCTTTCGCTAATTTATATTTCCAATTAATTAAATGCATTAGTTCACTAATATCTGCTATGTCCCGCTTCTGTATTTATATTTTTAACATTTCTTCTTATCCACTATCATATTAACTACTTCTGCAGTATGCATTCTTTTCTACCTGCCCTTTTTTTCGTGCCTAATACTTCTTCTGCCCATACATAATTTCCATCTATTCGCTCTTTATTTCGTCCTTAGTTGTCGTCCCACCAGCTACAATTTCAATTGTTCCGTATACTTTTCTCCTACATTCTCTTGTGACTATTTTAGCAAATTGCATATACGTTTTTGATTTTGAAATCTACTATCCGGACGCGACAATTGCAATAAATGGTAAATAAAGAGTATCCGGAGTACCGCTTCATTTAAGTTATACCACAGAGGCAATTTCTGAAGAGTTATTGTATACCTCTGTATTGTAAGGAACGAATCGGACGCGACAAATCAAAACCAAATTTGTTGGGACGCGGTAAACATACAGTTAGTATATGAAGCATTTATTTTTTAAAACGTCGACAAAATTGGACAAATATTATATTTATAGAGAGTGCGGTAATCGATGTGTGATAATAGATAAAATACAAAGCAATTGTTAAAATGGACACAGCGAAATCGTGGGCCACACATTTTGAATGAACCTCGAGTACGTGTGAACAGGGTGTGAAAGGTAAAAACGTAAAACAGAGCGGCAAAACTGATACACAAAACAAAATCACGCACCCAAAGCTCGTTTATCCATTATGTGGCATTAGTTCGTTTAGTTGGCATTATATATTGATTATTCAATCTCTCGGCATTACATTAAACTGCATTATTTTTGGATTCAGTACGCGCCTTTTAATGCTTTAGTTATAGATGTTGCATGTGAATTTGAGGGAGGAAGGTGTGTTATTGAGTTATGCACGAAGCCGTGCAGATTGTTAAAGCCATTTTTAATATCGTATTCATTATATAATGCGTGTGCGGGTTAATTCGTTAATATGACATAATGTGTACGCTGTGCATGAAATGATCGCAGCGGCGGGAGAATAAGTCAACAACCTCCAAAATGAAGAATGCAGAAGTCCCCGCTTATTAGACAGACTCATACAATGCTCTCAAGATAAAATGCAACATATTGTACTTGGAATGTCAAAAGTAGCCAACAATTAGTTGTAAACGAATAAATATTGTATCTAAATAGGTTATAGATTTGGCCGTTACGTTGTGATATTCCATATTATAGGAAGGTTGAAGAAAAATACGAAGTTTTAATATCACGTAAAAATATTTTAAATATAATTAAATATTTATTCGACTAGTTTCGCTATGAGGCATTGTATAGACCCATTTATTCAATCTGAAATTTATGAATCTATTAAACTTTGTACTATGCAGAATTATTTCCAATTCAATAATAAATACTATTCCCAAAAAAATGGCTTAGCCATGGGTTCCCCCCTTGAGTCCCCTACTTGCAGACATTTTTATGCACAACCTGGAATCAAAAATACTAAACTCTACATTGGGGGAAAAATAAAAATAAATAAAATAAAATAATATATCACTTTTTGGTATCGCTATGTAGATGACGTTTTAGCTTGTTTTAATGGGACTACCAGACAGTTAAATTCCTTTTTATTAATTTTGAATCAACAACATAATAATATTAAATTCACGTTAGAAATTGAAATAGACCAATCTATAAACTTTCTTGATCTAACCATTAATAGACATGACTCCAAACTAAATTTTAACATTTATAGAAAACCCACCTTCTCACCTATAACAATCCCAGCTAACTTATCGCATCCCTTAAAACATAAACTTGCAGCGTACAAATCCTTAATTCATAGAGCCTTCTCTATCCCTCTTAGTAATGAACTACTTAACCTAGAAATTTCAAATATCCTTGAGATAGCTAGATTAAATGGTTTCCCAAAAACCTCAATTTCTAATCTAATTCATAAAAAAACGTAAACAACTGATTTTCAACTCTATCTACCCTGTATCTACGACTACTAATACTATTAAATATATTTCCTTCACTTTTTCCACGAACACATTAAAAATTGCCAATACTTTATCTAACTACAACCTAAGCCTTTCACAACGAACTCCTTATACCCTATCAAATATTCTGTTTAACCATAAAGATAAAACAGATAAAATGAACAGGAGTGGAGTATATAAGATAAACTGTCCAGATTGCAATGCAATATATATTGGCCAAACAGGCCGTAGTTTTAAAATTAGATTTAATGAACATTTTAATAGTTATAAATTAAAAAATAATAATTCAAATTTTGCAAATCATAGTATTGAATCTCAACATAATTTTCCTGGTATTAATAATTTAACGATCTTGCATATTTGTTCAAAAAGCCCAAAACTAAATTTACTTGAATCATTGGAAATTCATAAGTACAGAAAAAACCCCAATTATACACTACTTAACGACCAATTAGACTTGATCTACAGTCCCTTATTCGATATTGTGCGCAGATAAAATCTTGTTTGGTTATATATACTTGTTTCCCCCATTTTTGTTATTGTTATTCTTTAGTCTTGACAATGCCTCATAGCGAAACTAGTCGAATAAATATTTAATTAAATTTAAAATATTTTTACGTGATATTAAAACTTCGTATTTTTCTTCAACCTTCCTATAATATTGTATCTACTTTTTAATGGTGTAATATGCAGTAATATATAATATATGTAATATATAATATCATCCAAATACCGTAACTTAAAGCATTAAGTAGCTAGATGTACATTTCGTAATTAAGTTAAGTTATTTTTAAGTTACGGTATTTGGGTGATATTTTATACAATTATTTAACACCGTAGTGAATTTTTAAAATTATTATATGCACGTAAAACAATTAGTATACAAAAAACAGTCGTATAGTTTACGAATAATAAATGGTATATTTTAACTGTAAATTAAAATATAGTTGGATACCTTTGATACTACCACAATATTTACATTATATCTAGACATTTAATGTGATCGAAGTGCATTAAAAGTAGTATGAACTAGTCTTTACGTTCTAAATATAGATGAAATATTGAAAGTGAGAGGTTCCTTTGTTCTTCACAACTGAAAATTTGCTCTTTAGGAGCGGCGAGTGTGCCAATTGGATCTAAATCGCCATTATAATAATAATTAGCTAATAGCGAATTAAGACAGGATCCATTGTTCCTCGCTGGTGGCACGATTAATTTGCATTCGACAATATGGTTCATGCTCGTGCGGTTTACTGGTACGATTAGGGAGTACAATGCTTCAGATAAAGGCCCCCCATTTCCTCTCGATCGGGACTATTCTATTTCTTCGCGAATTATAACTGGTCGGCCCTACCACTAAAGCAATTTCGGTCCACGCTTGTATATTGTACAAGCCGGAAAATCAATAAAAATGCTGCGGATAAGAATCATCCCGTAGATGGTTTTTTTTTTTCTTTCTGTACCATATATAAGAGCACACAATTGTTGATTAGCACATATTAGCGGAAGCGGTTTTTTTTGTTTTTTTTTTTTTATGTAACAATCACAAAAACATACGAAAAATATATACATTTCACAATGGCACAGCGGTAGCGTAAAAGTACAATAAATATGCGCAAAAGAAACTATCCGCGATATGATTTCCACGCGCGGAAATAACATTTATCTAAAATTGCGAATATTTAAATTTTCCCGCCTACAACTCGAGGTGGTTTAACAATTGCAGCTGTAGATTAAAGCTAGTTGTAATGAAAATTTATATAGGTAAATGATAATGGTTTACGCAAAGTGAATAATGTAATTATAAATAACATTTTATGAGAATTTGATGTGTGTAAATCTTATGTAAACGATATCAACAAATAAAATAAAAAAATATGTAAAGCTGACTGTTTAGGCAACAAATTAATACAAATTTTATAATATAAAGGCTTCATTCGAGTAGTATGTTACCGAGTTTCACTACAAAAAAAAAAGCGCAAAAACGTAACAATTATAAAAACGACCGGTTATACTTGCATCGAATATAAAATTTATTTGAATTACGGTTGTCTTGTAAATAAACTCGCGGGGTTAATTTGGTATAAGAAAAGCGACATGAAAGCAATATCCAGAACCCAAGATATCCGTTATTACTATAAGCGACTTTTTTTTACAATTCAATATTATGTTGACAGTCAATTTGTAAACAAAGTAAAAGAAGAGTATAGTGTAGGTGTGAATGTACAGGGAGAGAAAATATATATGCTGAGATTCGCCGACGATATAGCTATATTGGAAGAAAGCGAAAAGAAATTAGAAAGGGTATTGAATGGTATGCAGGCAGTATTGACTAGGGATTTTAACATGAAAATAAATATAGGTAAAACTAAAGTGATGAGGTGTGACAAAAAGGAATGCAGTAGAAAAATGAGGATCACAATAGGAGATAATAGAATCGAAGAAGTGTCAGATTTTTGTTATTTAGGCAGTAGAATCACAAAAGATAATCGAAGCAAGGTAGATATAAAGTGTAGGATAGCACAGGGTAGGAAGGCATTCGTAGAAAAAGAACAGATTTTAAGATCAAATATTGACTTGGGTATTAGAAAAAGATTACTGAAGGTATATGTTTGGAGTGTAGCACTGTACGGGTGTGAGGCGTGGACTATAGGAAAGGAAGAGAAGCGTAGATTAGAAGCACTTGAAATGTGGTGTTATAGGAGGATGATGAGGATTGGTTGGGAAGATAAAGTAACAAATGAAGCTGTACTAGAGTTAGTAGGGGAGAAGAGAAGTATTTGGAGAGTGTTACAACGTAGGAGAGACAGATTAGTAGGGCATATTCTTAGGCATGGGGGGATTATGCAATTGATCATAGAAGGTAGAGTGGAGGGAAAGAGAGGGGTAGGTAGGCCTAGATTGGAGTATGTGAGTCAGATAGTTGAAGACGTTGAGATGAATAGCTATAGGGAGATGAAGGGATTAGCTCAGGATAGATCGGCATGGCGTGCTGTTTCCAACCAATCTTTAGGATTGCGGACTCTTTAACTAACTAACTAGTCAATTTGATGTTAAATATCGATTACTCTTTTAACTAAGATATGTGATTTAAATATAGGTAATGAAGAAGCTAGGATGGAGTAACGCGGCTCGTTTATTACCATGGAATAGTAGGAAAAAGAAATACGCCAAAGATTTAGGTAGGAGGCATTTTTAAGAAAAGGAATATGAACAATTTCAAACGATGAAGGACAGGAATAGTGTAAAGGTTTTATTACCGCCGCTTACCCGGTAAAAGAATAAGATTGGTACGTATATAATATGCATTTGCTTTTATAAATACGGATAAAAGAGTTCTGGAAATGTAACGTATATGAAACAGGTGATTCTGCAAACGATCAAACAACAAATTAGTCAAACAAACATGAGCAATGTTAATAGCTTATTAATAAATTGGAGACTCCAATAAATATTCTCATTGTAATAAACCATATCGCCGATACAAAAGAACAAGACACAAACTAATTTTGGATTAAGAGTATGTAATCGAAACGAGAGTAACGCGACTATTCCAGATCGATTATGTGTCCTTCTGGTGTATGAACGATATGGGAAAAAGGCAAAAACGAGTCATGTATCGCGTAAGAATAAGGCAAAATGGAATTACCTGCTAAGGAGCACCCGCAACGATTTGGAGGACATGCAATTCACGCTCCATTCGGTGTTACCGTGATCGTTGCAGATGGTGATGGAGAAACGGCCATAGTTGGCTCGGATCAATTTGATCAGTTCGCCGTCGCGACACTCAATCTTGAGCGTCTTTCCCTCACACGCGTACGCCGTGTCGTACCTGTACGACGACTCTGCAAAAAGAATACGCACTTTCACTTACGATTTCCAATCGCAATAAAGTAATAAAGTGTTAGTATATAGATTAGCGATGTGTAGTTCACTCGCGAATCGTGCACTCTGAACGGTTCAATCAAATGACTGTGACGATGTTTTGCAACGACCTATAGGTCATTATGACCTAGTTCGTGAACTATGAACTACATGGTGTACGTATTGATGTACTTGTACTAGGTCCTGAACCCGTCGTGTACTAAACTGTTCATGAATCACGACTCGTAAACGATGCAGTATAGTATACATTACATATACAGTACTAACATTTATTTAGTGATAAAGTGTGTTGGTGAACACAACGAAATAGGAAATTCGATGCAATATTGCAACAGCAGCATTGCCGAGCTAGAGAAGGAATAGCTAGAAATAATATAATTAATATATTCGCAAGATTAAATATGTTCTTAAATGCCCGTAGCAAATTTTTGCAATAATGCAAAAATAAACATGTAAATCTTATAGTTCTTCTATTTCATACTGAGTGCAATGCAATCACTTAATATCAAATCAAAGCTTTGATGTTTGAACACAGAATTTTCGGAATAGAAAATATAAATTATAACGGCAAACAAAACAATTCTATCTAGTTCATTTTATTATAATTTGTACATTTAATTTTCAAGTGTTAGTAAAGTAGTAAACATTTTCATCAGTAATTACCAATAAGTATTTTAGAACTTCATAGAAATAATCGTGAGTACCTAGAGAAGATTTTATTTCTTTATATATATGTTTTGTATAAATTATAAACATTGTTGTCTTTCTTCCTCATTCTTAATTCAAAATAAGTATTGTAATATTTCAATTTATTTATTTTTTACCATTTAGTATTTTTATATTGAGAAAAAAGAGGTTTTTATCAGTATGTGTATGTATTTCATATAGGTCGTGAACTAGTTCATTTGTAAAAGATGTAGTAGTTCACGACCTATAGTTCGTGAACGGTACATTGAAATGAACTACGAACTAGGTCCTCAAAGTGACCTACAGTTTGCCATCGCTACTTCCTACCGCGGAAAATAACGTAAAAAAATCCGTTTAATTTATCCGTTCGTTTTTACGGACCAAGGCTGCATTTTAAAGTTTAAAATCGTATTTATAACAAGTCGATTTTATTGCATTATTTTATAAATATATTTTTCTAATGGTCATGTAAACCGCTAAAACGACATTATTCCCTTACTATTCTTTCCATTTGTCTTAAAGAAAAAAAAATCTCCAGTACTCGCGTCCCTAAGGAATTATTCCCGGTGCTCGCACCCTATCAGATTGTTTTCAACTACTTCTGAAAACATTTACTACCACTTTTATTAAAGTCTTCGCAAGTTATTTTAAGCCACGCAACATGCCGTAACAAAATCAGTTCTGTACTGTATAGAAGCTTAGGGTTGTTTTCCTACGAGAGAGTTAATAATGGATAAACAAGAAGGAGTTTTCAACTAACTATTACTGTTTCATATTTACGATTTTATAATTTTCATTCAACTGATAAGTCATTATTCGAATATATGCATTATTCTTTTATTATATACCTTTTATAGTATTTTATTATTATTATTATTAGCCATTTTTTTAATATTCTACAATCCGCTTTGGTATTGAAATAACAATGAATACTATTTATAGAATAACCACTTACATGCAATATTGTATAATATTATAATTCGCTATTAAAGTATTTTTCGCAATAACGATTATATAAAAGACGTATATGAAATATCGGGATATTATGTGTGTTAAAATGCCGGTAGAATTATAAATAATCGAAAAGTTATCTGAATATAGCGAACCTTTTTCAGTCGCTAAGTATATGACCTATGTAACCTTCCAACAAAAATTTACGGGGTCGTTTTTAATTATGTTTTTATTATGCTACTGCTGCCGTAATTAAAGTTGTTACAATTTCGTTTGTACGCATAAAAGACATAATTATCCATCCCGAAGCGATGTCTGCGTTACTTTAGAGCGCGGTATCCGGTATTTTGCGGCATCCTTAAGTCTTAATTATAGAAGTGATCTGTATATTATTGTTAGTATTTATAAACCATACCATCGGTGAAGAGGATTTGCAGCGAAATACAATTTCCAGAACGACGTGCAATTGCGCACGCTACGCGCGTAGTAAATTACGGCGTGTTCGCGATTGAAAAGCTCAAGACGAACAATTTCGGTTTTTAGTGCTGCATATCCGGAGTTTCGAGTATTTCTTTCAGTGTCCGGCCGTGTAACGTCGCTACAACGCGCGCAACAGTTCTTTTGCATTCCAACACTACACACACGGTAAGTGCGCTTATAATACATAGATTGCACTCTTGCGTGTGAACAGCAGCCGAAGACACGCGCATGCGGTACGAAGTTAGAAATGTGTCGTCGCACATTACACGGTTCAATGCATAAACGACAAACTCTACTTTAATCCACGCATTTCGAAATAATCAACAAGAAGAAATCAATTGTAAGTGGTGTACGTTTAAAAATATACGCGACGATCCCGATATGCGTGACGACGTAAAAAAAATTCCTCGAGTTCGCTATGAAAAAGTAGCGCATTCCGAACATAATATGAAAACATTAAAATGGCGTGCGAAACCAGTACATTATAAAACAACCAAAATGTATATAGACGACCTCGTGTATATTGTAGATGAAGAATTTTTCATTATCATTAGCTGCTCGCTGGAGTATTTCGGATTTCGAGTTGTGTATACGCGGCTTTCCTATTCTTTTTTTAAACTATCAATTTAGGGATAATGTCGGAAAAGAATGGTGTGTTTTCGCCAAGAATGCGCGAGGTGATAATTTCACAGAACCGAAGAGCAACTCAAGGCATAAAATAAGTCATTATCGTGAAAGGAAATCATTCGGATATGCGAATGGAGCGAGGGCCTGAAGAGAGATCGCTCGTGTTAGCGGGGGATGCTGTTTATAGGAAGTATGGACCGGTGAATTTACTCCTCCAGAACGAAAATCGTTATCGATTATATAATATATCGCTGAAATATTGGAAATAGACGCAATTTAATAAATGGGTAGCTCGTACCATGAAGGCTCTTTCAGAAAATACCCAATACACTCTCTGGCTAAACTCCCAGTTAGTTGATCAATTTATTGGAGCTATATAGTCATCTGTTTATAATGTGTATTATTTTATAATAAATACACGTATAAAGGATTGATTGACCCGTTACTTTTTGATAGTCCATATTACAATAGATAAATGAAAAACAACTTTGCTTTTACTATCAAGTTACTTTTACTTTTGCTTACTACTTGATAGTAAAAGCAAAGTGGCTTTTTATTTCCCTACTCTAATAAATACACATGTTAATAAACCAAAACGACTACTTACGTTTTGATGAAACGACGTCGCTATTGCTGTTAAAAGATTTATATTTCTTCAATTATATTTGAGACTTCTTGTCGCATTTACTTAAGAAACATTAAAGGATGATAGAAAAAAAATCAATCATAATCGATTTTAAAAATTATCACTACGGTGTTAAATTAGAATATCACCCAAATACCGTAACAAGCATTAAGTAGCTAGATGTACATTTCAAGCGCTATGCGCCCATCTTCAGTAGCACAAGCTAAAACTAAATAAAATACCTCTGTCACGAATCGTGATTAATATACTATCAAATAAATTAGTCAACATGACAGAAGTACTTCAAAATTGGCATATAATATGAATATATAATATAATATAATATAATATAATATTTAATATATATAATATAATATAATACTTCTGTTATGTTGACTTATTTATTTGATAGTATATCAATCACGATTCGTGACAGAGGTATTTTATTTAGTTTTAACTTGTGCTACTGAAGATGGGCGCATAGCGCTTGAAATGTACATCTAGCTACGTAATGCTTGTTACGGTATTTGGGTGATATTCTATATTATAATCATAATCGACATCATCACCCTCACGCCCAATCCTTGGAATACGACGATGTAAAGTCTTCAGTACAACTTTTGTATGTTCGTCACTAAATACGTATACACCGTTTTATTGAAAGTGGCGCGAAGTGACAGAAGTTCACGCATCATATATCAAGACCTGTATAATGGCTTAATCAATACAGTACAAAGCCGTGCTATTCAGAACAGTATAGCGTTAGTCGTACGGCACATTGAATAGTGCTGTGGGTACGCTTGTGTATTGTCAGCAGAAAAACTAGGTGTGGCTGAGTACCTTGTGTATATAAGTATATGTATGTGTATAAGTGCAGCCCTTATGCGCAGTAGTGGACGATACTGGTCCGCCACTTTCAAAAAAACGATGTATACAAACGCACGCGTTTTTCAAAGTTTCAACATGTAATTATAAATATTAATATCGACGAGTACGTTTCAAGGCCCATGCGCAATATTTTACTTTCACTACACGGGACACTTTAAAGGACTGTGTGTAACAATCGAAGGTTCGTTTGCAAAACGTCGGGTCTTTTTGCATGTCGAATGTTTCAGAACCTTACAGAAATAAGTAAAATTTGATAAATCATATATCGGAAGTGTATATAATGAACTATCTGCAGAAACAATCGCCTACAGGTCGCATAAATAATCGTCCCCGATAATGGCGACAATATAATACCGAAGTAATTCAGTGATTGTGAATAGGCAAAACAAGCGGTGCTAAACGGATGCTGCGACAGCGGTGGCGATGAGGGTGGTTCGAGGTTGACGGTGTGGTTCTTCACTACATCAGACTGATATTAGGTGGTGAGAATAGCGTCCCTGTATCTATATATACAGTTGACTGGTTGGTTGGAGGAGGTGTTGGCGCCGCTGATTCCAAGGACGAAGATGAAGAGGTTGAGGTGTTGATGATGGGAATGGCGACGGTATTGGCGGTTTCGCCGTAGGATTACTACGCAATGCTCAATTCACTCTATATCGCTTCTGTAATCGATTTTTTAATTAGCGAAACCCGCGAACGTGATATACAAATGTGTAGTGGTTTTTTCTAGGTGTATTATTACCTGTTGCATCAAATGAAACAGATTTAAAAAAGTTTTCCACTATTTTTGTGTTAGTTTAGTTAAATCAATCCTGAGGATTGGTTGGAAACAGCACGCCATCTATCGATCTATCCTGAGCTAATTCCTTCATCTCTTTATAGCTATTCATCCCAACGTCCTCCACTATCTGAACCCACATGTTCCAATCTAGGCCTACGTACCCATTACTCTCCCTCTACTTTACCTTCTATAACGAATTGCATAATACCCCCATGTCTAAGAATGTGACCTATTAGTCTATATCTCCTGGGCTGTAATACTCTCCACTACTAACTCTAGTGCGACTTCATTTGTTACTTTATATTTCCAACTAATCCTCATCTTCTTTTTATAGCAACACATTTCGAATGCTTCTATTCTACGTTTCTTTTTTTGGTGTATCGTCATAAAAGTTACACAAATCTAAAAGTGTAATATCACACATGATAGGAGAAGGCGGCGAATTTGAATTAGCATTCAATATTCTTTGCGTTATTGAAAAGGTATTTGTTCCAAGTCCATTCTCTAGTCGTGTGGCACCTTTGAGAATTGTAGCTTTATAGACAAATCCTTTAAGATTGCTCAACAAGGACATTTATTCCGAATACTATGTGCGTTGAAACTTGAAATATTTATTTTGCTTTATATCCCTTACGATGCATCACTGATCCGTTTTCAGTAGCGGGTGGATAGCATTTGTTTTATTTATATGCATTGTTGATTTTTGCGTATACCACCGCGAATAAATTCCTGTTTTATTTATCGAATACGCCGAAGAGAAAGCCAATGGCGTATATTTACAAGTAGCTGGGCTAATGCACGCATACGAGCAAGCAAATATCTGTCTATATATTAGAAACGAAGGCTTTCGGCTAGAAAGGACTCGTGCGTGGGAGTTCACCAGTCTCGCATATTCTCCAAATCCTGCCAGACCTACAGATACAAATGCACGAGGGCGCAACTACACCGCGTGATTCCAAATTGGGGCCATTGGGACCTCCTATGATGTCGTGAAAAGTGAGTGAGGTAATATAAAAACTGAGGAGGGCGGTGCATATTCTTTGCGAATCTTTAAATTGGAAAAATTACTTCTAGGTGCATCAGACCACAGCAAACCAGATTGAGAACCACAATTATTAGTAGATCACAAACAATACAATGCAGTGTACACTCATTGCTGTATGAATTTGATCACAAACACGTAGAAATGGTGAAGGACTTGGTGTCGTTAAGTACTGAAAAGTTAAGGCATTGGTATAGTATATCCTAGTCGTTTTGGCTTCGCTAATTAGTACCTCACAACAGAACATATACAACTACCCTTCATATATTGCCTATTGTATATACATAGCGAACAGAACGGTACTTAGTATATTTTGTATCTACTATAGCGTATTTTTTTTTTAAGTGGCGGGCCCGCCCCTTCTACTGCGCATTACAAATTAAGACTAGTTTATGCATAAGACCAATGATAACAAAAAAAAAATGAAAATATACTGGCTGCTTCAACACCCCGAAACCTTATGCTCGTGAAGAGATGCTCGCCACTGCATTTTTGTCATCCGAGGGTGTGGTCAAAATTACTGCGATGTTGTCATATCGACAACCAACAAATACAGGGAGTATTATATTAGCATAATTGATCAAAACAATTAATAAATAACTGGCAACTTTTTACTAAATAGTGGACTTTAATCGAAGCCGTCATACATTAAATATTCTCCATCTGAATTTTGCTATGCAGTCTACAATTTGAGCACTTTGTACTGGAGTTTTTTTTATTCATATATGGCAACAATGGTACTGGAAGCTCAACCCTTATGCGCAGTAGAGGATGAATTAGGTCCGCCAAGATATAAAAAATGACTAATATCAAAATAGAAATTTTAATTTTGTATATACTCTATATTGCTGGTTACAAAGATGCAGTGTATAGTTTTTACAAATAACTATTTTCTTTATGCTTATTATCTAGAGTTGTTGCATAGTAATCTATAGTGACTAATCGGTGTTCAAAAGTCGAAACCAAAAGGACGATACAAAAGGTCTGCGTTGGTTCCAGACTCTGAAGATATCATTTCCCAGGACTTACAGTCTTGGTACAATTAGCAACCGTCTAATCCATGCATGATTAATTTGTTTTCGTCGGAATAGTTAAAGGTGATTTACTGTCTAATATATACAGTAACATTGTCGCTATGCTTTTGTAATATCGCACAATATTGCAGTAGTAGAGGAGCAATATCTGGCGCCGACGTGCGCCGATGGGGCACTGTTTACTCGTTAGCTGGTTACACGCAATATACTCGGTATTTGACAGGACTAACAATAATTGACAAAGGCTACAAGCGCGCCTATTATACTGATATGGAAATGTATATTTTGCCAAAGATCGCAATTATCCCGGGTCAATCGAGGGGATGATCGGCAATGGTAAACTGCTATCGACAATCTAAATAAAGGTGTTCTCACTGCCAATGCAGAAGGTGCGCTTACAACAAAACACCTTTTATATGTAGAAATATACTTGTAGCGTACATGCATTTAGTCATCAATCCCAGGCATGAGTTAGTAACAGTACACCATATGTCGATCTCTCCTGAGCTAATTCCTTCATCTCCCTATAGCGGTTCATCCCACACGTCCTCCACTATCTGACCAATCTAGACCTACACTTTCTCTCATCCACTTTACCTTCTATAACTAATTGCATGCCTAGTTACTTCTCTTCTCCTCTACTAATTCTAGCACGGCTCCATTGTGTCACTCTATTTACCCATCCAATACTCATCGTTCTCTTATACCACCACATTTCAAATGCTTGCCTTCCTTCCGCGTTGTCCACGCCCCACACCAGTACAATGCTACACTCCACACATGTGCCTTCAGTAATCTTTTCCGAATATTGAAGTAATTATTTGACCCAAAATTTACTCTTTTTCTACTACAAATGCCTTCCTACCCTGTGCTATCCTACATTTTTTTATCTACCTCACTTCGGATATCCTTCGTAATCCTACCTTCCTAAATAACAGAAATCTTATAATTCTTCTATTCTATCATATGCTAAGTAAACCGCCAGATTTTGCCTACATTCCCTCATATCACATCTCAACATCAACATCTTACTACAAAATATTATTATTTAAGTTGCTGGTGTTGACTTTCAGTGCCACTTTGGAGACCAATGCCTTTGAACAATGGTAAGATTATTTAATTACCACTATGTGTTGACATATTTTAGCGTAAGTTTATTTACGCATAAATGTCAAACAGGGACATAAAAGACAACGAATGTTTAAAAGAGTGCTAAAATTTTAAACAACTAAATATATTGAATAAGGATGGGAGTAAATAATTACTTTGTTAATATAACTGTTGTATTAACAGTTATATTAACAAACTGATTATTTACTCTCATCCCTATTCAATATGGATAAATATAACAAAATAAGCCGCCTACACATCGAATAATTAAATATATATTTTCTTTCAGTATTTAGTCTTTTATATATCTACAATTCAGTTAATAGCTATACATCGTTTTTTTTTTAAGTGGCGGACCAGTATCGTCCACTACTGCGCATAAGGGCTGTACTTATATTCATCACTTATAGATATACATATACTTATATACACAAGTTACTCAGCCACACCTAGTTTTTTTATTGACAATACACAAGCGTACCCACAGCACTATTCAATGTGCCGTACGACTAACGCCATACTGTTCTGAATATCACTGCTCTGTACTCTATTGGTCAAGCCATTATACAGGTGTTGATTTATGATGCGTGAACTTCTGTCACTTTCCGCCACTTTCAATAAAACGGTGTATAGCTGTTGGTGTCTTTGGTAAGATGAGTTCGAGGATGGTGAATTCGTATAAATATGGGGTCAGGTAGAAAAAACCGAAAATGTGTATGGTCAAATTCCTACAAACGCCTGCTTCTTGCACGAAGCACTTATTTCTTGCACTTTGTTTCCTCGGGGTGATCATGCAATAAAATGCAGGCATCTGCATTCTGAACTTTCACCAACTGGGTCATTGTTAATTGGGTAATTATCACGATCGTTAAATATATGGGAACCTATATCTATGTCTTCTTCTTCAATGTTTGATTTCAATTGGAAATATTTCTTTTGAATATCAGTAACGAGGGATTAAGGAGTTTATTTTCTTGGAGACCGAACCTTGTAGGAATTTACATGTACCTTTATAGGAATTTGACCATCATTAACTCGACGACTTGAAAATTATAGGAATATGTATACACCCGATGAGTTTATTCCAGAATAATACGGAGAAATATTCACGATGATACCTAAAGAAGAACTGTACACAATGTTATTATTTGTGTTTCACGAACTCGCCTTATACATTATTTATACAATCGGAAGATGTATTTATTTACATTTTTAGTATGTTAATTTGACGTTGGGAAAGTCGATTTAACGTTGTTCCTAGGATACGGCAAGATTATAATGGTGGATTTAAATATAATTTTTTTTTTGTCAATATATGGCATCTGAGTATAATACTGCCACAGCGTATGTTGCTCCTGGTCAACAGGATGAGATGGACCTGGGCGACAGTGTCAGGTCAGTTCGCCACAACAGGACGACAGAAGCAGCTAGATCTGCACAGTATGGCGGGATTCACGGAATGCAGACAACAGATGACCAAGGAGACTGTTTTGCCTTCGCTATATGCTCACCGTTTGCATACGGGAATGTTGTCACCGAAATAAATATGCGCATGTGGCACATACATAATGTATGTACCGTTGTTACGGTTATAACCCGATTTTACGCAGAGAATTTTACAGCAACATCACCCAAAAACCGTAACACAAGGCATTTATTTGCTAGATGCGCATTTCGGAGGTTATGCCTCAATCTTCAGTAATAGACCGACTAAAGATACCTCTGTCACGCACCGGAATTGCTATACAATTGCTTGATTTAGTTTAGACTAAATACGATTATTGTCCAGCTACATGGACATACTTGTCTTAGAAGGAATGTCGCAACAACAATCCGTTGCCTGAGATGTGCATTTTAAGAAATGTCTTAGCTTATTGTTGCCGTTTATCAGTGTATAGGTATAGTAACTAAGTTTTTAGAACCCATCAGGAAAATAAATCTACAGGACAAATTAATTAATTCCCAGGAAAAGACAAATAGGCAATATGACACGAGTTGTTAATATACTAGGAAGAGATAAATTTAAAAAATCAGCGTTATTTATTACGTTATTGTTTACAAGGGTATGATTACGTTTTATAACATAATTACCTCCGGATCTCTGTTAATACATACTACTAAATATTACTTTCGAATCGTTAGATTCGAAAGTAAAATCATGTTTTGACAGATTTGGGATGTTTCGAGATGTATGTATGAATTTTGCTTCACTAACATGAATATAACGTACATATCGAATCCATGTGCTTACGCTCGATTATCCAAAACCAGAACTTTGTGTAAACTATATAAGCATGCATCACATTGCTATTCATATGCGGATTCAGATTGTGATGAATCTCCACCTTCATTTCCATCTCCATGCAAAGAGTACAGCACTTTCTGCTTTAATGGTTGTTGTGGCGAGGTATTTAACCATCCATTGAATGTCGTATGCCAATCCAATACAATACATTGAATATCACCGATGACCGCAAGTATTATAATAAGATCCCAACTACGCACATGTTTTTTTGGGAACTTAACGAAACAAATAACGCCGCTAAATAACATAATTTAAAGGTGCCGCTGTAACATCGCTAGTCTGGCACCGTGAATGTTGTGAAATCTGAATCGATATTTTCCGAAAGAAAAATTCATGGATGTTGTGAATGTTGCCATTCAGGTGTTCCTTGAATGTGCCATGTGAGTGCATGCTTTAGCTTAATACCGTGGGTTAGTCTGAATTCTTTACTATAGACCAGGATCCCTTTATAGGGACCGCTTCGGGACAATTGCTATCAAAAAATTCTACAGCTATTCTAATCTAAAGCAAAGGAATTATATTTAGTAGTGTTAGTAAAAGAGCATGAAGAATAGATAAGAGTTGAAAATCATTTGCTTACGCTTCCTATGGACAAGTTTAGAAATGGATGTTTTTGGGAAAACCATTCAACCTTAGCAACCTCAAGAATATTCGAAATCTCTAGGTTCAAATGTTCAGTACTTAGACGGATGGAGAAGGCTGTATGAATCAAGGATTTGTAAGCTGCAAGAGTT
This sequence comes from Leptodirus hochenwartii, assembly GCA_947310635.1. Lineage (NCBI taxonomy): Eukaryota > Metazoa > Arthropoda > Insecta > Coleoptera > Leiodidae > Leptodirus > Leptodirus hochenwartii. Next base: position 613,466 of record OX371187.1, on the reverse strand, counting down.
TAGGAGGTGAAGAGGTGGCTGGGATTGTTATAGATGAGAAAGTAGGTTTTCTATAAATTTAATTGGGAATTTAGTCTGTTTAAGATTAAATCAAGAAAGTTTATAGCGATCGATTTCAGTTTCTAACTTGAATTTAATATTATCATGTTGTTTCAAAAATGATAAAAAGGAATGTAGTTGTCTAGTAGTCTGGTAAAATGTCATCCACATAGCGGTACATAGTTTTTTGCCTAATGATGAATTTATTATTTTAATTTGGAGATTATGCATGAAAATGTCTACTAATAGGGGACTTAAGGGATAGCCCATAGCTAGGCCAGGTTGACCTGATTTTTAAAATACATCAATTTCTAATCTTGTCCATAAACTAAACTGTGGGTGTTGATTTTAATAACCCTAAACATTTCCTCAAACATTTGCACCGAGATATATTTATTTTCTCCAACATTGATTTTCTAGCAGATCTGCGCCAATGTACTTAAAACCTTTTTCTGCCTCTTAATGACAATCGCTTATGTTTTCGTTTTTTATTTTTATATATGCTATTAAAAATTGAATAGCAGTAGAACAAATTATAAGAAACAAAGAAGATATAACAAATTGGATTACCTAAACGAAATACGGAAAAGAGGATTTATCTTAGGGCAGATCGATAGGGACAACCAATTTCTTGATTGAGAACTATCATCAACTTTGTCCTTCGTTCAATCGAATACGCATGAGATTTATAATACAGTCTGGACGTATAGTAATTATTTCATTTATTATTAAATGTATATACGTGCCCCCTTAAGTTTCAGGCGTAAAATTTGTGTTTCGGCGAGCGAATGAGGAAACTTGTAGCATATTTTAAATACTACATTCACACATTTTACTTAATCATTATTTATACGTGCGTGTAATTTGGGGACATGGCGGCGAACTAAAGCAGCTTTACGTGATCGAATTTGCTAATTTATTGGATTGCTTATAATATATACAATATGGATAAATTCTGCATCTCCGCTAATCCTATTGCTCATCCAGCTGTGGGTGGGTAGTTAGCTGCTGGATGAGTCGATTCGGATGAACAGCGATATATTAATATGATCGTCCCATATTATCTCTATGTAATATTGATCCGGCGCGTGTATTCGGGAATTCCGTTAAAATCCCGAAAATTATGAATCACACAGAAACTATAAATTACCGTCTGTAAACAATCAAAATGGACAAACAAAAATACGTCGGTCATCTTTACGTTCGCTATGAATCGATGCTAATTCAATGCCTCGTTGAACTACAACACCGTACAAGTCACTCAGTCAAATCCGATAAGATGATGATTCAAAGGACCCATCCATTGGTCCTTGACGTATTTGGTGAAAGAACCATAGCCTGTACAAACGAAATATAGCTCCCAGTCGAATGAATTGCACATTTTACATTTGAGATGCAGCACCCTGTATACGTGTTGCGAAGCAACGAGACTAAAACTCTTATCTCTTATTCCCCTTTTGCGCACGATCCATTCGGAAAGCAGACACAATAGAAGCCTTCGCAAATGGGAAATATTGGATAATTTAAGCCGATCAAAAGATCAAATTAATTTTAATTGTCTAGATATGATTTGTATAAAATTCAGTTCACGTAGTGTGTGGGGCCGCGAGTATATCGTCCGAATTTCGTGGCCGTTACGAATAACCCGAAACCGAATGAGGTGATTCCTGCAGCTCCCCCGTACTGATTCAAATTCAGAACCAAGCGGATTCTCGAGTGGTCACTAAACGCTCGCGGAATTATATTGCACGTGTGGCTAGCTGTTACAAATTTTACAATAAAACACGTCTGGAAAAATGCCGAAACTGTTGGAAGATACCGTTCGACTCGAATGATATTAATCGAATAGTGGTAATAATATTTTTTCTACATAACGGTGTACGTATAATACGGCAGTTTTCTATTTGCGCACTAATCCCATGTCATAAACTACGACCCAGCGCGGCACCCTTAATCCTACTATTCGTTTGCGCACACATATAGGCAGGTATACGGACGGCTGGCTACCTCTGGTTATCAGGGGTATATCTATACCTCTATCAGTACAGTACCTACCGTTTTGTTTTTAATAATGTGGAAAAAAGAGAATGTCTTTTTCATTGTGTCATTCTTAATAATGGGTAAAATGAAAATAGATTTGCATTGTAGTTCACCAATTTCACATATATTTCAATACATTTATTAAAACACGGTAGAAAAATATATATAAGTCAGTATACAGTTATATAGGTTAGGTCAGGTCAGGAGTTTCGGGTACTATATACTACTTAGTACCTGTGTGCGCAGTTGATGTATCTATTTTCGGTCGGAGTTTTGTTGTTGGCGCAAATAGAGAATCTTTTAATCCGGTAATAAAATTTGTGCGCAAGTTAAAGACCAGCCTATAATACACATGCAGACAAGAGAGCCAAATTTGTCGAAAGTCATTCTATTGTGTGCACTGAGAGAGAATGTCGCAGCAGATTCCATGCACCAAGTAAACTTAATTGGACCGAAATAATTACCTATTTAATTATAACAGTATTTTGGAACTAATTTAGTTGTAAAGATATAGTTGGTACGTACACGCCTTAGGGAATATATACAGTTTAATGCATTTACGGAGGAAGAAAAACCTTTTGACCCGCACAGATAAGTAGGACACAGTCATATACACAGTGACCTCAGCTTTAATGCAAACCAACAAATTAGTGCGCTTTACAGTGCATCATTTGTCGATGGTTTTGAATTCACACGAAAATATGATTGATATATATTTTTTTAATATACACTCGCATCTTAAGGCAATGAGAATGTACGGTACCCCTTATATATAGATTCACAACTTTATTGTTATGTGCAGACGTTACGCTCAATGCTATTCCGTCGCAAGCTTTGAACAATGTTCGCATAGGGCACTATGTTGGGCACAATGCCTTTCGCATTTCCCGGAGATTTACCGCGCGTACTTTATGACTTTTGCAACCTCCCGCGCAGTCCGTTTGCCATATGCCGTAGGGCACTCGGGCGCCGTCCTAAGACGAGGAAAAGTAAACCGTATATAATCTCCAAAATTTATTAGAATGACGATGTTACGACACTATTCTGGGGGCACTTACGTAACAAGCAAATTTTGATAAAAATGGGAAAGGAAACAATATACTTTGGGCAGCAATGAAATATACAACAGATTTATGCGTTCGCAACTGTTGCAAACCCAGAGGAAAAGCAGCAATTACTACAAGAAATAACAATTGCGGCGAAGCAATAAACGATTGCATATCTAAATACTGTGTAAACATAATCAACACATTCATTCAAACCTTGTCCTTACAAGATATTTATTATAAGCTACTTCGGCACAGATTAACATTGCAATGAATTTCTTCAAACAGGCGCAATGAACTTCAAAATTCTCGCCCCAACTGCATCGGTGAAGACATCTGTGGAAAGTGCGCGTATTTCCGTTTTCTACAGAAGAACAGAGATTGGAATGTGGAATTTTGTGTGACGGATTTGGAGGGTTATGGAAGCTAGAAGCTCCTAAAGGGTACGCGGAATACGACCCCCAGTTGGAAAAGATGTTAGTCAATATAATCACGATGAGGATGACTGAATGTATGAGCGATCCACGTGTGATGAAAAGATAAATGGAAGAAGCGTGTATATTGGGGGGCCAAGTGGTAAATACAGGCGCAGATGATGGAGGGTGCTTTAGTCCAATACTGAATACAAATAAATGCAAATAGAAGTGCCCATTTTGTGCTCAAAATCTTTACGTGATGATGATGAAAAAGTCAAATTAAACCGTATTTAGAATCATACGAAAAATTGATGATCACACGAAATGCGCGAAACTTATTTAAAATAATTGCTGCGTCTAAATGTGAAATTACGACATTAATTTTTATTATCCAGATGTAATATTCTCGCTATCTAGCTTAACTGATAAAACACCATTCTTGTGACATATGTGCCATAATATTAGACCTCTAAGAGTATCTTCGTACTTATTTTAAACAATTATATGATAATAAATTGTTGAATCCGTCAAAATAAAATAAAATAAAATATGTAGTATGAGAAAAGTTGGTTCAAATATACTTGATGTATTATTTCTGTTAAAGTATTCACGAGATTAAAAAGCGAAATAAAAATTAAAAATTTATTAAGTGGACGTAGGAACGCATACCGGAGCAAATGAAGAGCAATTGTAGCGTATGTGGTGCTATACGAAGACGAATTAGGATTGGGTTAAAAATTAAGGACGTGCGCATATTTCACGCGGAAGCTAATATTATATTTTCGCTCGTTTTATTTCGCAGCGTAATTCGAATTAATGCGTAAATAATTCGAAATTTTCTCGTGCCACTTCCGAAATTATATCTTAAAAAATAATTGAGATGCGCTGCGGCAAATGAGGCAGAACGTAATTTACCGAACTGTTTCGAAGCTACTAGAAATATCGGACGATGAAAGAACAGAGGTGAACGAATAATATTCTACGAGCAATATTATTGAACTATTACGACGTCGGAAAGGTATTTATTTTGTTTTCACGATGCTAATCGTCGAATCAATATTGACGCATCAATGCTAATGAAAAAGAATTTAAACGAGATAATCTCGTCATGCTTACACGGCACCGGTGACTTCATAAAATTGTTACAACTCGCATAGCTACTATTATTTCTATGTCGTGGCAGTTGAAACAATCGGAACCATCTAGAAAAGTAATCAAATGAACCTCGACTATACATTTCCAAATATAGCAGCCAACTAAACCGTTTGGATTTTCGCAAATAATTCGGCAATTTGGCGACGATATCGGGTGAAGAGATCCAATCCAGAATGCGTTGTTTGCACGGTGGTGTATGGATTCTGCAATCTGTCCTAATCTAATCCAAATTTTAGATTATTTCCTAGGGAGGGTATTTTAATGGCTAGCAAGTTGAGGAGTCGAAGCGTGAAACTGCAAACTGCGAACAGTCTTCCTGCTCCAACTGTACGCAACTAGGCGGCAATACTCCCGAGGATTTAGTTTAGTTGGAACTCCCCAATGTCGCTGTATGTTCCCTACGTAGGTGTAACCAGGAACGGGTGTAGCTATTAGGCTATGTACAGTCTGGGACACATTAGCGGCCGACCCGAATTTATTTAATTGCACGGCCTAACATCGAAACTATGGCGTAAATGCACTCCACGATAAGCTGGGAAGATTTTTTTACCAGAAATGTTTGCTGTATAGACATGAGGGTAGCAGATTCCTCGGGGACCTTGTTGCCGATACAAGGAGCCCACATACAACCAGCCGACTGGAATTGACATTTATTAAGGGAAGAAACTCGTTCTGTTTCCTGGCAACCCTCTAGCAACTTTTATAAGAATATCGCGCGATGCCTTTTCAAAACTGCCTATAATACTCCTTTTGAACCAGCTGGTATAAACATGCTCGTTATAAACGATAACTTATTTTTCCTTTCTAGCTAGGATGGCATGTCATTAATATACAATGTGTTCTAGTTATCTCAAAATGCAGCTTAATCGCTTTTATACAAAACAACAGCGAAATACTGTGATTGCGAACTTTGGGGATGTTCGAAAAATACAACCCCTCGTGCAAGTAGGCTCTGCAAAGATGGAGAACGTAACAAATAAGTTTATAGTAACCATCGAATTCTAATGAGTCGATTTATTTCCTAATTTTTCACGTACAAACAAAATCCAATTAACATTTTCGATGTGTTCTAGTAAAAATGTGTACTTTCTTGTTTTTAAGAAAGAATTGCAGATATAACGGGCACACTTCGTATACGGAAATGTACTTATAAGAAATATCTACTGCAACGTGTTTGCGATACATTTCAAGCTGCAATTTAAGTGCACTTCTTATATTTGCAGTAATAAGACATCGCATAATTCAAACGTATGGCTTCATACACAAAGCAGTATTCGATGGATTTGGGCATAGAATATTATTTCGATTTTGAACAAAAATATAACTTTTATTTCAATAAATATAATTCTATACGCTACGCTTCTGTCTTCTCCAAAGAATAAGTAGGTGTGTCTAGTGCAGAAGGTGTGCGTCCTACAAAATGCAATGTTGACAAATCACCACGCGCGGCTATAACCATTTTATGCAATTAGAATGAATTCTTTGAAATTAATACAAAATGCAGAAAAGTTATACTAGAATGTTGATTATTATAGTATCATATTTATGTCATAATTAATTTGTACGGTAGCTATAAAATAGTGACAAATTTAAATTCTTAGATCTAGAGTATTTTTTGTTGTCTGGCACCACTGGTACTGTATAACCCCGATAAGCATAACCCTATGCGCAGACGACTACCAAAATTCTTCGTCAATTTAAAAAAAAGAGCTATAATACTCCTCCTCACTCAAGCAGACAACGAATATAAAAGATACTATTGAAATTAAACTCATTTTGTAAAAAAAAAAACAGTTGCACAAATTTAAAAAAAAACTTTAAGCAAATCTAATTTAGCTAATCATCTCAGGGTCGTTGCAGTTACGTAAATGGCATCCAAGTACCTTCTTTGGGCTGCATGTTACATTTTTGCAGTTTAAACATTTTGGTGTTCTCGCATTTCTTCTTATTCGCGTTAAATACCATTTCTTTGTCATTTTGTGCATACCAGTAAGCACTGTCACAAAATACAGCACATGTAGTGCGATATATAGTTTTCGTCAAACAGTTTTTCCTCGGCATTGTTTTCTGTGCCGTTGGATTTTTCTTTCACGCCACTACAGCCGCACTAGGCTACCACAGACCTCGTACCTCACACAAATAGTGTTGAAAATGAAACAAGTCGACTTTTTTTTTTGGAAAATCGATTGGCCACTTCCATCTTTCCAATGCATTTTTTCATCCATTATTCACTCACACATTAAGCTATCACTATAGCATATACGAATAATCTTAGCATAAAGAAATAATTGGGACTAAACGAAACATTTGATCTGTAGATTCGAAATTCAAAATAGTCGAAATTGCGAAATGAAGTTATACAAAAGAAGTTCCGTTTTGAACGAACCGTTTGAATGAACCGTACTATAGCGTTTTATTTAAAAAAAATCCGCTTAATTGGATAAATAATAGAAAAATCAACACAATGATTATTTAAAACAAATCGATATGATTTGCCATTTCATAAAGTATGAAATTTGCTATTTTGGCAGTTTCGCAGAACTATAGAGTGCGGCGTATTTGGCTAATCGCGAAAAAGACTTGGTAGTGAAATTTTAGTTTTAAGTGACTCGGGTTGTTCTTGAGATTCCACATACAGGTGGCATTTGTGTTTATTTGTGCGAGTGTGACACTCTATATCCCCGTACTAAAATCCCCTTAGCGAATTCGTGTGTCGCCGAGGAAAATCAATAGGGCACAGCCGCTACCGCGCGTTCTAAGGAAGGTTCTTCGGCCCGCCGTTGCCATTATACACAACTCGCATATACCGCTGATACCGCCGCCATACAGCACTTCTTTGAGTGCACTTGAATCGTAGTCCAGAAACTATATTATTCGCGCATTTAGCTACCTAGTGTTTTTTTTTTAATCTAACCGAACTCTATCCGAATTCCGTCACACTTTATATTATTTGAGGGGTTTCCGTTCCAAAACTTGCCTAAGGGCCTTATTTGACTGCCTTGCGGTGTCGACCACGGGATTAAACACTGCCGACTTGTAAAACTATCATTTGGCTGCGCTGCGAAATTTTACCTAGCATTTAAAAATTAGGTCGTAGGTCACATTCGTAGATACGGGGGTATTATGCAATTAGTTATAGAAGGTAAAGTAGGGGGAAAGCAATGGATGGGTATGCGGGTCAGATAATGGGGACGGTAGGATGAATAGCTATAGGGAGATTAAGGAATTATCTCAGGATAGATCGATGCTGTTTACAACCAATCTTTAGGATTGATGACTATTTAACTAACTATTTAAAAGTACTGACTATACACGTAGAATAATAATGCTGGGCAAAATTTCGCTGTGCAGTGGAATAACTGTTTTAAAAGTGCGCGGTATTTAAGACTGCAATATATACTGCAGGGCAATCTAATAAGGCCCTAATCTATATTAGAACAATATTATTTTAGTAGTACATATCTATAATAAATTCCTGTGTGCACAGCACAGGTCTTAGGAGTTGAAGACCGCCTCGTCGTATGCTAAATAAAATGAAATATGGAAAATGTATATTGTTAAAACATAAATTGCTTTATGCACTGAACCAATCAGTAAATATAATTTGAAAATAACCTACGTTATGAAGTTGGTAGTTCACAGACTGGAAAGAAATTGTTAGAGACTACTTGAAAGTGGCCCGGCTATGGCACTTCGAAATTAGTACAGTCGAAAGATGTATAATTTAACGACAGAATAGAGGACACGTTACGAATACTGTGGAAATGAATTATTTAGACGACCTAGGACAAGCGAAATTTATTTTTAAAGCGGGAAAACAAAGTGTCCAATAAATATATCAAGCATAAGGAAATGAGAACGCCTTTAAAAATGTATAAAGGTTAATGATGTCAAAAGATAATTAGTTACCCACTTTGGTAACAGGCAGGCAGAAAAGAAAAAAATATATTTATTGTTTCAGAGAAATTTGTGGGCGAACATGCTGAATGTTTGAACGAGGAAGATTTGTAAAGGAAAATGAATTCTCTGCACATTTAAATTAAGCTACTTACTGACAGTTTTTTTATGTGTGAGGTTGAACTTTATATTATGTGGATTTTTCAAATAAAATGCAGATTCTAAAATAACGAGTTTTAATTTTGTTATTCCAAAACTCATCTGTTCCGTTTTGATAGCACTGAAACTCGTCGTAGTAATTCGAAATTACTTTTAAAAATAACATTCTAATACACTAGTGCGAATTAAAGTAAATAAAAATGGACATTAATTTAAGAAATGTCCTTATATAAGACTCCTTATGTAGTTCACCAAAAATCAACTAACAATGATAAGACAACTTCTAGAATGGAAGCCCTCAACAATTTTATTTACAAATCACAAGATTTTATTTAGAGATAAAGTAAATTTTACTTTTAACCGCGCAACAAGTAAATTAAAACAAAATTCCAGGCGATTTTCTTAATTACATCGCTTCGATGAAAGACTTGCGTAAAATACCTGATTAAATCAAAAAAAAAAAAAACACGTTTAATTAAGTTGCATAAAACGATTCGATGAAATGTATACTATATAACATAAGATTAATTCAGGAATTGAAGGTACAAAATAATATCATGTCCGCGAAATATACGAAGAAAATCGCTAAGAAATAAATTTTGCGTGATTCAGAAGGTACGTTGCGGTGGGATTTACCATCTTCAAAGAAATTCCGACGATCTGATATTATAAATTTTGCCCTTTTTCAGTTGCGTCGATAACGATCAATTGAGAAGTTCGCTACGCACATCATAAAAGTTTAAAATTGAAAAACTTCACTGTACAAAAACGCTATTTTTATGCATATGCATTTCTTCGAGCAACCAATCGGAGAACATTCCCCGCAGGATTATCTGCAATTGAATCGCATCCATCGACAATATTGATTTTACTGATTGAAGCTCAGTATTGTCAATCTATGCCTATGATGGTAATGGGATGTCGCCAGAGAGAACAGCTAGATATTACCCTTATATCCGTGGATAATTACCCTTGTACTTGCCGATTTATAGTGTGTTTAGAAATGGCATTTTTACCGCATATATGAAATGAATTTCCCACAAACTCGAGCTATTTGAAAAACGATACTTATCACGAAACGTGTGCAAGAAGTCGACATTTTTCGCCAAAGTAGGCGTATTGCACATGCCATACGTTGTTGTTAGCGCATTAGAACTACTGTCTTAACATTACGTATCAGTGCGATATCAACAATTAAATAGAGCCTGACTAAATAACAAATACTTACAAAACTTGGTGAATTAACATTTGGACATAAGTTAAAGTAAATTAAATAATAAAAATACTGAAATATTTAATAATTACCAGCTATATTCCGAAAATTATATTCGGCAAAGCTGGGAGTAGATCATATTAATTATTAAGGATAACAATTGGAATATATATATATATATATATATATAAAAGACTGAAAATGTTTTGATTAAAAGTTTATTCCATCATTGACTATGAGGAAACTTTTAATTAACAGCTAAGAGAAATTAGCAATATTTGCGGAGTCAAATGATATGAGTCAAATAGACTACCGAAATGAAAATATATAATTTTTATAATACAATAAAATCGCTCAAATTCAAATTCATCGCATTCGCAACGATCCCAGTATTTATTCTAGTCACAAAAATTCTATTCCCGTGATAATTCCGCGAACTATTCTGCTTGGTGAGTGGTTGGAGCCACCACCTAGATTCTTCGCGTTCGATGAGAAGCGGACAATATAAAAGATTGATATGTTTACTTACCCAGAGTATCGCTTGTGGTGGAAAATAAGCCGACGATGTAGACCAGTAGCAGTAGGTCGGCCAGTCCTACCCCATGCCTGAACATGGCACCACTACAGCTACCCTGCAAAACAAACGCACCCTGATTAGTGGTCTCACGTTCCACATCATCCCCAACGCACATACATTTAATACAAATGCGCTGCGGAATGAGTTTCTTCAATAGTCATATATCTAACCACTTTAGCAATGTGCCCGTATTACGTGTGCAAAATTCACTTAACCTGGTGTGTCTTAAGAACAAAGGTTGATACAATGAAGAATGTTCGCGCATAATACACAGATACTCCAGAAGATTACAGTGGGAAATCACACAATCGCTTATTCCGCCACGATATCGATTCTAAGCTGGTAAACAAGCGTGGCGTATATTACAGTTGTTGAATTCATTTCGATTACAGAAATGAATTGAACGCATTTGTTTAAAATTGCCAATTAAATAATGCATTTCGAATATAATTTTATGTGCCTGCAGCGAGGTTGCCGATCCGCAAACTAGCGATAAAAAATTGTTTTATGCTAGCGATGAAGAAGTCGATGTTTGCTAGAAATATTTGAAGGCTGGCAAAAGAATGTTTCAGCTAACACTTGAGCTATTGGAATTATGTTCATAACGAAGAGGGAAATTGCTGGATACTGGATCAGCTGAAAATACATGATCGAGTCAAGATCCACTGCGCTGGCAAAGCTACAACTGTAATATCCGCATAACAGACGTGCAATTAGAAAGGTTCAATTCGATATGCATCCATTAGCCTACGTAGTTATGCAGATGTGAATCAGAATAGTTGCCGATTACTAACATAGATAACTGACGTCTGCCGAAAACATTAAATTTGATTTCTAACTCCATTCTTTTAATGAAAACAGAAGGTCGTCGTCCGTCATTGGTTTATTCTTCGGTGGTAGTAGAATAAGTCGATCTAATATACATGTATTTGTAATCATCAAGATTCGCGATGCGCTACATGAAGATTCGTATTATAGAGTGTAGAACAGATGTAGCGATGTTGAATACTGAAGTGAATACCGCTGGTATGTTAAGTTCGTCTTTGGTTCTCATATCTGCTCGCGACGCTATGGCCAAACTGGTTTCTATCTTCATTCCATTTCGTTCGGTTTGAGGCCTCTTCGAGCCATTGTACCATTGGCAAAGGACACTATAAGTAGTAAGAGTTGTCACAAAATCATATGTGCGAGCACTTGTGCATTTTCGTATAATTATAATCCATATGAAGCTATAAAAATATGCCCATCTGCCACATTATTCCGTCCTCTGTCCGAAACTTCCTAGTTTATCGTGTTATAAACACTTAGTTATAATATTAGTATAGAATATCACCGTAACTTAAAGCATTAAGTAGCTAGATGTACATTTCGAAGGTTATGCCCCCATCTTCAGTAGCACAAGATCAAAACGAAATAAAATACCTCCGTCACGAATCGTGATTGATATACTATTAAATAAATAAGTCGACATGACGAAAGTATTTCAAAAATGGCATAGAATATGACCTATAAATCTTTTAAAACAATATAAATTAATAATTAACGAAACGGGCAAGTTTTGGTTTGTCAAACCTAAAATAACTAAAAATAAATTTAAAAATAGTTCTTATTATATAAATTAAATAGACAACATGAAATTGGGCCTGAATCTAAATTAATTAAATTTGTTTTAGATTTATGCATGTATATACATTCATAGGCATTTAATTCGGAATAATTCAAAACACTTTTAAGTAATTTAATCTGAAACGAGCTAAATGGTCCTTACTTCTAGTTTCAATGGATCTACGTGTTTGTCTTCTATATATAAGAAAGGTAAAGTTAATTTTTTATTTTCTTAAGATTTAGTAGAATTTAGTAGAATTAATAATAAAATGTAATATTATATAAAATAATATAAATTCATTACATATTTCATTTAATTTGTGTTCTTGTAAATGTAAGAAGTGTTTAAATATAATATAAAAGTTAATTTAATTTATATATTTTAAAATATATGAATAAAGAAGAAAATGGAGAATCGTAGGATTGTTAATCCTCTATGATTCTCTTGAAATTAATAGATGCAATTATTTTATATTCTTTAGGACAACTAGAACAAGATATTTTATAAATACCAGATTTTTTATTGAAATCAGTCAAATCTTTGGGATTTTCTAGAAAATTAGCATGACTATTAGAGGTATTATATGTTATATCGGCTACAGCACTTTTATATAAACTTAGTTGTAAGTTTTATAAAAGTTATACCCATATATTCTATCCTCTCTCTCCTAACCTTCCTAATTTCGCTTCGACTAAAGTTCTCCACACTTTCTACATTTACATATTTTTATAAATATTTACGCATGTGATTAGGACACCAAAATATGTCCAATTTGAACACCGGAACACAATGCCATCTACGAGTTTTTAACGCATTCGTTCGCGTCCCTCGCAATTTCACTGTCTATTCTTCCATTCTTTACAAATTTTCTATCCGACCAATGTAGAAAGTTTGCAAAAGATACTTCAGACCATTAACAGTGTACTTTATACTAATGCACGGCATTCTCTTTGCCACTACTTTAGTTCAGTCGGCGTGCAAGTTTTAGTTCAGTCTCTCGTACAATCGAAGACAAGAGTAATGTGTCGGTATAGGAGTTTTATGCAGAGTAACAAGAAGTATCGATATTGCGGTATATATCGTTCCCTATATCGATTTGATCTTCGTACATATGGTACAAATCTGCGCAAATTTATTATTATAATTAATTGCTTAAAATCGTCGGACAATATGTCCAAAGTGACGACCCGCGGTTACTTTTTGCCACTACTTTAGTTCAGTCGGCGTGCAAGTTTTAGTTCAGTCTCTCGTACAATCGAAGACAAGAGTAATGTGTCGGTATAGGAATTTTATGCAGAGTAACAAGAAGTATCGATATTGCGGTATATATCGTTCCCTATATCGATTTGATCTTCGTACATCTTGGTACACATCTGCGCAAATTTATTATTATAATTAATTGCTTAAAATCGTCGGACAATATGTCCAAAGTGACGACCCGCGGTTACTTTTTGCCACTACTTTAGTTCAGTCGGCGTGCAAGTTTTAGTTCAGTCTCTCGTACAATCGAAGACAAGAGTAATGTGTCGGTATAGGAGTTTTATGCAGAGTAACAAGAAGTATCGATATTGCGGTATATATCGTTCCCTATATCGATTTGATTTTCGTACATATGGTACAAATCTGCGCAAATTTATTATTATAATTAATTGCTTAAAATCGTCGGACAATATGTCCGAAGTGACGACCCGCGGTTACCTAAAACGAATTCGAGCCTTTTTTTGGTGGTACTGCACCAGAATCGTGTGCGTGATCGATAAATAAGCAACAAAACGTAAATAAGCACTCTACCGCTATTAAAATTGTATAGGAATTACGTCAGTATCTATGCAAGTAAATATGTGCGCTAGCGGGGGAATGCTCCCGGGGGAAGAGATGTCGAATAACGTTTGCCAGCGAGAGCGGGATTAGGAATATAGGGCCAGGTTGTTGGGCTTGTGCCTGGGTGCTATGTGGCGTATAGGACGAGGTGAAATGATCCCGTAATTTGGTGAGCCACGTGTGAACAACGTAAAACCATAATACACGGTTACGGCGTTCTATGCTCACTCTATCCCGATTCATGGCCAGGTACCAGGTTATATGTACATATACTTCGAAATCGTATATGCCACGAAGCCATCGCCATGAACTATGTCGCTACAGCATTACGGGGAAGAATGCTTCTTTGGCACGTAAAGTTATGCCGCCTTGTGTTGCGTTGACCCTTATACCCAGATACATCCAATACGCAGACGCTTTGGTGTGGAGTCAATGGAAAAGTGACTCAGTATCGAGGCATTTCTTCTTGTACCTTTAATTCTGTCGTAATATACGAATTGAAAACGGTATAGGTACAATCAGCGTCCATATACACGGACCACTCTTTTACATTGTTCAAGTGGTTGAGTGTGCTTGATGAAAGACCTTTTGTATCTTCGGCCGACGATGGCAACGAGAACGTGCGTATTTTACGTTATGGGCAGCTGCTGGCATGCTTTTCTGGATTATTCTTAAGGTGTAATGTACAATCCCGCACGATACAAAGTAACTGCGACATACCATTATGCATTCATTTGTAAGTTTTAGTACCGATCATAATTGTTATATTGAGCGCGTCACCCATTCGAATCCCCAATACTTTTTCCATGGCTTTCATCTGTTGTTTCGTAATCATTCATGTCGTTTCAATTTTACTACCGTGCGTATGGATTGCTAAACATCCGACCTATTTCAAGCTTGAATTGCACCAAGGCCTTTTTATATTTCCTTACTAATTTACAATGAATCCAAAATTAACTACTTCCAATAACAATATTTCACGACTCCACTATATATAGATATTATTGAAGGGGGCTCTCACGGCTGAATATTTAACAATTATGGGAAGCCTTTGGTGGCGATACGCCACTGTACGCCTCTTAGTTGAGACAACAGACTTGGCTTAAAAGGATTTGAATAAGGAATTTTATTTTTAGTTTATACTTGCACTAAAAAATTATACCGATGGTGGAAATTAAACTTCAATAAAGCAACGAAAATTGAATAATCTTCAAAGCGGACGTATTTAGCGTTGGGAGAATTATAATGTTTATTAACAGAAATAATTTCCGGACTGTAGATGATCATAAACAAATAGTGTGATACATTACCATTATAAATAAAAATAATAAATATTCAATTGAATACGAAACAAATGAACAATCCGACTGCGCAATTCTACTTTAGTCAGGGCCGTATTATAACGTTACCCACTGTTAATTAAAACGGATTAGAATTTGTGCGGATCTGAACTTTGCAGGGAAAATATCTGGTTATCTACGAATTTGATAGTGTTTACAATTAACTAAGAAGCATGTAATGGGAAAAATGAAAAATTTAGCTATTGGGAGAACAAGACATGTAATAATCAATATTACGGACATTTTTTAAATAAATAGAAACAATGCGCAAAATATTAATGGAATACACCAGACCAGTAAGTGTACATTACATTCACGTGAAGAGAAAATCAGCATGTAAATAGGATATCATAAGCGATGAAAACTCAAATGAGAATTTAAAATATTGAATATCGAGAATGTTCGTGATTTTTACTAATGGCGCAGATGCAATAAAAAGAAAATCACGAATTGCTAGGTAGAATGTTTTAACGCTCCACCCAATAGCGGATAGGTTGCAAAATGGTTCAATTACATGTAATTACTTCATAGTCGTCAAATCATTAGGATTATTAATCTTGCAAAGAATGAACGTAAGCAGACCGTAAATAAACGTGACCGCACCCTTTTTTTTTGTAGAGTGGCACCACAGGCACTAGGTTAGAGGATCAAAGTGCGAAGATACTCGAACCTGTTCTTACGGCTGGTAAGCTCTCGAAATGCGAATCCATTCTTATTATGTATAAGGGAGACCACCCTGCATATATGATGATGACCGTACAATTAGGTAGAGCCTTTCGAACATCATTAGGCCATGATTAGGCGATAATTAGAATATGTCCGTCATCAATGTGAACTCGAACCAATTTACGAAGTATGAAGAATTAGATCTTGTTTGGGAATTTCCATAGCCGCTTTCGAGCTGCTCAAAACGACAATATATAAAATAAGTTTCGGTTATTTAGGAAGCGTCCGTTGAATAAATTCATCTCAAACCCGCAGCAAATCTTTCTCTTAATTAAACACGAGTTAAACTATATCGTCTAGTTTCATTGTTGTATCTTTCTGGCTGAACATATGCAAAGTTCGGGATACCTCTTCCCTATTAATTTTTTTTTTCATATACACAAATCCGTGGAAAACAAACCATTTATGATACAACATCAAATTAATGCCAATATAATTTTACAACAATAAACCATTATTTGATTGATTCAAAAGGAAATTGATGATAATACCAAACTAAATATCGAATGTAAAAGCTATTACAATATTCCCTTTGGACATTGATATTCTGATGTCATCGTCTTTATAAATTGCTACAGATAAAATATTATTGTGAAGCGAAGATGCTGCGTACCAAAATAAGAATTCACGCAACACAATGTATGCAGACTAAATAGAGATTAATACTGTTAAATCCGATGTAAAAGAAAAAACATTTTTAAATAAGGTCTATTTTACGGTGGGGAACGATCTTTGTACCAAAATGCCAAATTAATCAATTCGATAAGATTATTTTCGAAATTTGTTCGGACAAGGCACAGGCAATCTGGAGGAGGCTACCATATAGCTGAAGAACATAAGACACGATATGACTACTTGTAAGTTAACTATCGTAACCGTTAATTGTATCAAATATCGTCCAAATTCTGTAGCGCTAAGCATTTAAATGCTAAATGCGCATTTCGAAGGCTATACAATCACGGTGAGTGACAGATGTATACACCGTTTTTTTTTTAAGTGGTGGACCAGTATCGTTCACTACTGCGCATAAGGGCTGCACTTATACACATACATATACTTATATACACAAGGTACTCAGTCACACCTAGTTTTTCTATTGACAATACACAAGCGTACCCACAGCACAGCATTTCTCAATATAGGTAAGAGACATTTTATTTTATATTTCATATGTAGGAAAGGTAACTTGCATAGCTTTTGTAGATTTAGAAAAGGCATTTGATAATGTAGATTGGGACATAATGTTTAGAATTTTAAAAGAAATGGGTATAGATTATAAGCATAGGAGAATAATTTTTAATTTATATAAACACCAAACTGCCTTAGTTAGAATTGAGGGGGAAGAAGAGGTAGCAAAAATAGGGAAGGGAGTTCGGCAGGGATGTACACTTTCACCGTTATTATTTAATCTATATATAGAAGATGCAATAAACAAAGTAAAAGAAGAGTATAGTGTAGGTGTGAATGTACAGGGAGAGAAAATATATATGTTGAGATTCGCCGACGATATAGCTATATTGGAAGAAAGCGAAAAGAATTTAGAAAGGGTATTGAATGGTATGCAGGCAGTATTGACTAGGGATTTTAACATGAAAATAAATATAGGTAAAACTAAAGTGATGAGGTGTGACAAAAAGGAATGCAGCAGAAAAATGAGGATCACAATAGGAGATAATAGAATCGAAGAAGTGTCAGATTTTTGTTATTTAGGCAGTAGAATCACAAAAGATAATCGAAGCAAGGTAGATATAAAGTGTAGGATAGCACAGGGTAGGAAGGCATTCGTAGAAAAAGAACAGATTTTAAGATCAAATATTGACTTGGGTATTAGAAAAAGATTACTGAAGGTATATGTTTGGAGTGTAGCACTGTACGGGTGTGAGGCATGGACTATAGGAAAGGAAGAGAAGCGTAGATTACAAGCATTCGAAATGTGGTGTTATAGGAGGATGATGAGGATTGGTTGGGAAGATAAAGTAACAAATGAAGCTGTACTAGAGTTAGTAGGGGAGAAGAGAAGTATTTGGAGAGTGTTACAGCGTAGGAGAGACAGATTAGTAGGGCATATTCTTAGGCATGGGGGGATTATGCAATTGATCATAGAAGGTAGAGTGGAGGGAAAGAGAGTGGTAGGTAGGCCTAGATTGGAGTATGTGAGTCAGATAGTTGAAGACGTTGAGATGAATAGCTATAGGGAGATGAAGGGATTAGCTCAGGATAGATCGGCATGGCGTGCTGTTTCCAACCAATCTTTAGGATTGCGGACTCTTTAACTAACTAATGTAATAATCGTAATGTACGACATTATAATGTAATAATCGTAATGTACGACATTATAATGTAATATACTATCATGTAATAATTTGGTATTAATTTATATTTTAGTTAATCTGTTCTAAAATAGCCATACGGAAGTAATTACGAAGCCAAGCTCAACTTATATAGTGTTTGCTTCATTTGTGTCCGCTTCCCGTTATTCATTATTAAATTAAATAATTTTTAAATAATATTAGTGGTACTTTTCATAAATTTGCGAAAAAAAAAGTACTGCATTGGAATATTCGTAAGTATTATGTATTATATAAAAATATTATGTACTGCACTTGGAATATTCAATGTGCCGTACGACTGACGCCATACTGTTCTGAATAGCACTGCTCTGTACTGTATTGGTCAAGCCATTATACAGGTCTTGATTTATGATGCGTGAACATCCGTCACTTTCCGCCACTTTCAATAAAACGGTGTATATCTATATTTAGTTTTTATATTGCGCTACTGAAGATGAGGGCATAGCGTTGGAAATGCGCATCTAGCTATTAAATGTTATGGAATCGCGGTGATATTTAACACGGCAATTGACAAATTTACAACTTAATAGTTAAGTTCTTCACATGTATAGTAGCTAACACATTCGCGCATTGATTGTAACTGCGCCGTTTATTACCGCGAACAATTGCCGCAAATGCGCGCATACATAACAATAACGCAAATACAATAACATAATAGCCGCCTTGAATATATGTTGCTTCTCGAGTTAGTACACGATAGTTAAGAAGCAGCATTGATTCATTACACCGCCATAATTACGAAGGCCAAATCAACGTGTATTAGGTAGAACCTGAAAATATCTTCGCGGTTGCTAGAGCTTATTTGTGCAAATGCTATTTGGAACAGGTGAAACTCGGTATCAGATATGTTCACATCGCGTACTGCCATTTACAAGAATACCAGAATATTGGAAAAATATATAATAACAAGCTTAAACTGCGAATATTCAAGTATATTTACTTGATGAAATTGTAGAATAATAACAGAAGACCGTGTCGTAATTATTAAACCCAATTGCCTTGAAGTAGTTAGTACTAAAGAACAAATTAAATATACGGGTTTTCGTAGAACAATATATGAATTATTATAATAAAATAAAATTATGATAAAAAACTATATGAATTATTGGATATTTGTTTTTCAGGTAGTCGCTAAGCTATTGTTATAAATGTAGAATAGGAAAAGAACAAATTTTAAGATCGAATTACTCGATGTTAAAAAGAAATATTCGAAAGGTATAATAGAGTAGAATAACTAGACCAGTGGGTCGTATTCTGAGACATGGGGGTATTACACAATCAATTATAGAAGGTAAAATAGAGGGAAAGGAAATGGTAGGTAGATCTACTACTACATTGGAGTATGTAAGTGATGATAGTGCTGGACGTTTGACATGAATAGCGAAATTAAGAAGTTTAGCTTAGTGTTTTTATGTTTTCAACCAATTCGAAAGTCCTTACTCGGATACAATATGCCAAAAAAAAATGCTTTTAAACTGTTTTAAATAGAGCCATTACGTTGTTTATAATGAGTTGGGGAAAGATCCTGGAAAAAGCCGAGCGCCGTGTGCGTTCTGATTATAATATTTCACCATTTTATGGCCTATTAAGAAGTCAATATCGGCGAAAATTTTGTTTCCGTACGAAACAAAACGTAACAAATTGCGAAGATTGATGCTCCCACCCTATTCGTACCAGCTATTTTTAGTACTGGCGGCGCGGCGTATATACTCGACTTTTTTTAACGCCGTTAAATATATATCCGTTTTATATAGTATTGGTTTATTGATTGCCATAATCATATATACATATGTACGGGTATACTGCTGTACAAATTTTCGCGAGTTTATATGAATATATCGCATGACCGAAGAACATTAATTTGGGGCGCTGGAAAATAGGTATATAGCCGCGTCGGTGGCGGCGCACGAGGCGGGCATCGCCGCACTAATGCAAGTTGTACACTGTAGTCCGTATCTGTATTCTCTGCAAAGGACAATCGGGGCTTTGGTAACGTATGCAGACGTATACCAGTACACGCCAGGGGTATCCACGCTTCATATCCACATCCGGCCCGAACACGCCAAAAATAGCAAATCCTCCATATCTAGGAGCAGTTCATTGCTGTTCAATACCCTCTGGGTAATGACATTTTCACGCAAAACGATTATTTGTTAATAATATATAAGTATAAAGTATATATAATATAAAACTATAAGTACGAGGTATTGTAAATGTAATTTTTTTCCAACTGGCGAACGTCCGCGACTGCAAGGGTATGCGCACTTATCTTACATTCCTGGATCTAAAGCGCTCACATGTAAACATGAATATCTTATTGGTTGTTGCTGTCTGTGCAGCAATATCGGTGCGCGGACGTTCGTTTCGCCAGTTGGAACAAATTTACATGTAGTAAGGTAGATATAAAATATAATATAGCACAGGGTAGGAAGGCATTCGTAGAAATGGAGCAGATTTCAAGATCAAATGTTGACTTGGGTATTAGAAAACGATTACTGAAGGCATATGTGTGGAGTGTAGCATTGTATTGGTGCGAGGCGTGGACTATAAGAAAAGAAGAGAAACGTAGAAGTCATCGAAATGTGGTGTTACAGGAAGATGATGAGGATTGGTTGCGAAAATAAAGTAACAAATAAAGCCGTACTAGAACTAGTAGGGGAGAAGAGAAGTATCTGGACACTAGTAGGTCACATTCTTAGACACGGGGGTATTACGCAATTAGTTAGTTAGTTAAAGAGTCCGCAATCCTAAAGATTGGTTGGAAACAGCACGCCATGCCGATCTATCCTGAGCTAATCCGTTCATCTCCCTATAGCTATTCATCTCAACGTCTTCAACTATCTGACTCACATACTCCAATCTAGGCCTACCTACCCCTCTCTTTCCCTCCACTCTACCTTCTATGATCAATTGCATAATCCCCCCATGCCTAAGAATATGCCCTACTAATCTGTCTCTCCTACGCTGTAACACTCCCCAAATACTTCTCTTCTCCCCTACTAACTCTAGTACAGCTTCATTTGTTACTTTATCTTCCCAACCAATCCTCATCATCCTCCTATAACACCACATTTCAAGTGCTTCTAATCTACGCTTCTCTTCTTTTCCTATAGTCCACGCCTCACACCCGTACAGTGCTACACTCCAAACATATACCTTCAGTAATCTTTTTCTAATACCCCAAGTCAATATTTGATCTTAAAATCTGTTCTTTTTCTACGAATGCCTTCCTACCCTGTGCTATCCTACACTTTATATCTACCTTGCTTCGATTATCTTTTGTGATTCTACTGCCTAAATAACAAAAATCTGACACTTCTTCGATTCTATTATCTCCTATTGTGATCCTCATTTTTCTACTGCATTCCTTTTTGTCACACCTCATCACTTTAGTTTTACCTATATTTATTTTCATGTTAAAATCCCTAGTCAATACTGCCTGCATACCATTCAATACCCTTTCTAAATTCTTTTCGCTTTCTTCCAATATAGCTATATCGTCGGCGAATCTCAGCATATATATTTTCTCTCCCTGTACATTCACACCTACACTATACTCTTCTTTTACTTTGTTTATTGCATCTTCTATATATAGATTAAATAATAACGGTGAAAGTGTACATCCCTGCCGAACTCCCTTCCCTATTTTTGCTACCTCTTCTTCCCCCTCAATTCTAACTAAGGCAGTTTGGTGTTTATATAAATTAAAAATTATTCTCCTATCCTTATAATCTATACCAGTTTCTTTTAAAATTCTAAACATTATGTCCCAATCTACATTGTCAAATGCCTTTTCTAAGTCTACAAAAGCTATGCAAGTTACCTTTCCTACCCTCTTTCTTTTTTCTACTACCGTTCTTAGTGCTAGAATCGCCTCTCTCGTCCCTCTGTTTTTCCTAAAACCAAACTGATCTTCTCCTAGCCTTTCCTCTACTTTATTTTCTAATCTCCTATAAATAATCTTTAACAATATCTTCGATGCATGTGATAGTAGGCTAATGGTCCTATAGTTCTCACACAAATTAGCTCCTATTTTCTTCGGCATTGTTACTATTCTACTACGCTGAAAATCCTGTGGTACTTCTCCCTTCTCATATATTTTACAAACTAACCTGTATAATCGCTCCTGCATTTTTTCCCCTGCGTGTTTTATTAATTCGGCTGGTATCATATCAATCCCCGCTGCTTTGTTATTCCGTAAATCATTTAATGCTCTATGAAACTCTGATCTAAGTATGCTAGGACCTAAGTCATCCTCATCTATCTGTTCCATATTTTCTAGCTCCTCCATGTCCTGCCTACCTTTATATAAATCTTCAAGATACTCCTTCCATCTTCTAGCTTTTTCCTTATTTTCTGTGAGTTCCTTACCCTGCTTATCACATATAATGCAATTAGTTATAGAAGGTAAAGTAGAGGGAAAGCGAGGCCTAGATTGGAGGACGTGTGGGTTGAATAGCTATAGAGAGATGAAGGAATTAGAGATGGCGTGCTGTTACCAACCAATCCTTAGGATTAAAGACTATTTAACTAACTAATTGAACTATAGTGAAGAAATGGCAATTTGGCCTAGAAAATGCGCATCTGGTTTACAAATGTTTTAATTTACGTCTTTTAGACATACTCTGGCAAATTAAAAAAAAAAAAGACCAATTTGGGCACCCCTGATACCGTACATATAATCGTCTAATAAAGCTACAGGGTAGCTTCAGTACGGAATATTGGTAACCAATACGAAAGACTGCCGAATGCCGTGCGTGTTGAACAGAGCATGATCGTTTTCAACTTCTCTCTTCATCTTCAATTCCCACGATGGTGTACATTTACTGCATTCAGCGCCAACATAATTTGCGCCTTCAAATGCCGCTGCTAACTTAGAACATCCCCTCTTTCGCACTATTGTCCATTTATTATCAACAATAAGAACTGGTTGGAATCTACCCAAGAATCTACAAAATGACTCTTTCGTTCCCGTAGTTCTTATTATAATATTTTGGTGTCTCGCAAACGGCCCGCTATTGTCCCTTATTATCTACCTATTCCGTGGTTATGGAATAATTAGAAGCACTTTTATTTCGCTACATAAAATTAGCCTCCATCTAGCAAAGGGAAAGAAAATTAAACACCGTCCAAAAGAATAGATTCGATTTTATATCATTTTAGTTGGATTATAAAGTACTCTAAACAGTAGCGTAACAAAGAAGCCGTGGGGCGCATTGCGATTATCAACAACCACCGTGAATATTATTAAATTGCCATTTTCTGTGGACAGATGTTTAGACATAAATATCGATGGAGGACTTAAATAGAACTAAAATAAATATTATTCCAACATATGTGCAATAAATTATAATGAACTGTTATTATTAGTAAGATGTGTTTTCTTCGTTGACATAGTTTGTTTATACTTAAATACCGAACGAGGACTTAACAACGAATCGTTACAAGATTGTTACGCGAGTTTTAAAGAATTAAGTTTCTTTGAGCATTTAATGTCGAAAATTCAGTTAACAGCTTCTGTGGGGGATAATTCCATTCTGTCGAAATTCCTGAAAAACATACGGAAGTGATGCCTAAAAAAGAACCCGAATATTATTATTAGCGATTCGTGAATTCGTTTGATATTAAAACATAAAAATAAACTACAAAAAATATTCTTCGCGGCACGAGCCCCGTTAATTAAGTAAGCAATAATGGGCATCTAAGGACGACGACGTAATTATTTCAAACCGTCCATTTCTAGCGAAGGATGCCATAAATTAGTTTAAACAGACTATCTCAATATCGGTGGTGGCTCGCCATTTATAAATGGAGTAATCCATCAAAATCCATCGATTTCGTATACGACTACATTAGTCTTTGAATGTAAACTGATGTCAACTATTTCTACGAGCAGATGATTGAATTACCAGATCGTTCTTTGTTATACAAAAAATATATACAATGACAGTGGTCATTCCATGCAACGATGTTTTTAGCAGCGCTTCGCAGTTTTCTTAATCGAGTTTATATTTAAATTTAAATTAACAATGGCTTCTCTATAAGATCTTTACAGTTAACAATTCAGTAGGAAGTATCATAAGTCAAGTCATTGTAATTACGAACTATGCTCGTAACGGGTAAGTACTAACATGTTGTGCTATACCGAATATTTTGTCAAGTAGATTAGGTGCTCGAACATTATGGATGAAGGTTATTGATTTTCTCCAATTAATTAAATAAAGCAGCTGCGTAAGTGCACTTCAATTAGCTCTCAACTCATACGACTATCGATTGCGTTGTCAACTATCATTTAGTATAACATATTGAAAATAACAAAGAAGAAATACTTTACAATCGTTGGAAAATTAAGTAAATGTGTAAACTCATATACAACTACCCTTCATATATTGCCTATTGTATATACATAGGGAACAGAACGGTACTTAGTATATTTTGTATCTACTATAGCCTATTTTTTTTAAGTGGCGGGCCCGCCCCTTCTACAGCGCATTACAAATTAAGACTAGTTTATGCATAAGACCAATGATATTACTATACAATTTAAAAAAAATGAAAATATACTGGCCCGCTTCAACACCCCGAAACCTTATGCTCGTGAAGAGATGCTCGCCACTGCATTTTTGTCATTTGAGGGTGTGGTCAAAAGTACTGCAATGTTGCATATCGACAGCCAACAAATACAGAGTGTATTATAGTAGCATAATTGATCAAAACAAAAAATAAATAACTGGAAACTTTTGACTAAATAGTGGACTTTAATCGAATATTCATACATTAAATATTCTCAATCTGAATTTTGCTATGCAGTTTACAATTTGAGCACATTGTACTGAAGTTTTTTTTATTCATATATGACAACAATGGTACTGGAAGCTCAACCCTTATGCGCAGTAGAGGATGAATTAGGTCCGCCAAGATATAAAAAATGACTTATAACTCCATGTATATATTTATTAAGCCGTATTAACTATTTAAAACGTACATGCGTCTTTTCAAATTCAAACGTGGAAATTACATTTTTTTTAATTCACTTAGCGATTATGAAAAACGAACGAACAAATACAGTGTTGCAAAATGCTTAGAATAGAAAAATTAAAATGTGATGGTTTTAGGAAGATAATGATAATGTTAAAAATAAAGTGAAAGGATTAGTAAATGCACAAGCATTTGCAAAATATTACAGAGCCGGTAATAGGTCATATTCTTGGACATGGAGGGTATTGTATAATTTCTCATAAACGGTAGAATAAAAGGCAAGGAAAAGAGTTTATTTAAACTCAATTATAGGAGTTAACTCATAAAGAGAGATTGATATGTTTTTTTTTCTCGTATCAACTCGTATGATTGAAGACTATCATATGGTAAATATCATTTTGAACAAGATCAATATATTGTACTGTCCCGTAATGTTTTAGTTCATATGTATCAAAGACACACCTATAAAATTTGAATGTTATGATTCTTTTTAAACTTCTGGATCGAGTGAAAGGACACGAAAAATGAGGGCGGTAAAATCCTTTAAACGAATTATGAAATATAAACAGACCTTCAGATTTAAAAAATCCTTGGGGGGTAGAACAATATCTATACAATTTAGTAAATGTCTCGATAAGTTTTTTTTTTTGTAATTATGATAAGTTTTTTTTTGAATTCTATTAATGGAATAGTTAATATCGTAGTTAACGATACAACATCTATGTTTGAAACAAAATCAACTGTGAAAAATGCAATGCCTGAATGGATATTTGATGCATATCATAATCAAATGTTGGTCGAAAGCTTTAGCGAGTTCAAGAACAATATTACATTGATGCGCACAAAACGAGCGTAATGTAATTTTTATTTGTGAAACGATGCAAAAAATTATTTAAGAATCAATTACGATATGGGTTGAAGCCGGTTGAAGATATATGAAAATAAATACATTTAGACTCCATCGATACGAAAATATATCGAGTCAGAAGGAGACTGTTGTAATACGTGTATTGGTAAATCGACGTGCCCTACCGTTGTTGAATTCTGATAGTCACATACCGATTTCATTTGATGTTTTAGTGGGTCATTAACAATAGTGAACGTACATTACACTACATCTATCGAGTGATTCATGTAAAAGCAGTCTATTGGTGGAAGACACTCAACATTGGTGGAAGGCATTTGAGATATTCAATTTTAGACTATCCGTTACGAGTTTTTAAAATCGCCCTGGCTAAATATTATAAAGATCAGAGACGACATTTTCGGTGGCACATAACGCACACCATATGGAACGACGAACATACAAAACGAAAGAAACTTACGAGTCAGGAATTTTGGAATACAAATTAGTGACAGATTAAACGGAAATCTTCGCGGTCAGGAAGTGGTTTTGGTTTTTGAACCAGCGAAATATTTAGAAAACATTTTTTAGTAAGCTTTCGTTGTATATTAGAGTGCGAATGCGTTCGTACCTAGCTTTATAAATGATTAAAGGTTCAGAGATAATTTTTTATTGAATACTCACCACCGTAATGCGGCTAATTTTTTAAACTACAACTGACACTTGGTCAAAACACTCTGGACACATCATCTACGTATACTTGTAGAAAAGGAGTGCTTATTAGAAACAACGATAAATCAAAGAATCTGAGTAACTAATATCCAAATACGCTATTTTACTACATCGATTTGATTACTTTGTTACATTATTCGCTCCATTGCCGTTATCAAAAATGTTTTCCATTTGTCTACAGTACAACATGGTCTCTGTTTGTTTAACAATTATTATATCGTATCGCTATTTATACAAATCGAGTTATGTAGAATGAAAAGTAATATTTGGATCACCGTGTGTATCTTATCTGTGTAAATGATAGAATGCATGAAACCTCTAGTTTACTCAGCACTTATTAGTCAAGGCGCACCTTAGTTATGAACAGAAACTATGTAAAATCCCCATTCCGCTATTGCTATTATTGAAGAAGTATTTTATTACCGAAGAAGCTGTGTCATATGAACTACGCGCTAATTCTTTTGCAATCGGTGTCGTTTAAAATTAAAAATTCACATCGAACAAACGACAAATATGTGTATATAAATTGACTGTAGGCAACGAAACCTCAACAGATAATCTAAAGATTTCTTTGTGGTTTGATAAAGATGTTTGGGCCGTTTATGAGAAATCCGACGGTGTCTATTTAACAAATCGAAGAGCAGTGAGTGGAATCTCGAGGACGAATATCCGTCTGAATACGCGGCTCAAAACCAATGTTGAAATATTACCTATTCAACATTAGGTATTATAAGAGCGACTATGACCACGACATAGCTGTTATTGTTCCAGAAAGTTTTAATTTATTTATCGAAAGAACTCGCGGTAACAGACGTGACGGAAACTTCACTTTATCATATTATTGTGTAGAAATAATCGGGTTTTGGTCAATGGCGCACACAATAATTAAAGTTTGTCTTTGCCAGCGTAAGAGCTTGCCTGGGATATGGGAACAAATATTGTAATAAAAACTTTATGAAAATATCGTTCGAAATATTACGTAGTACATTTAATATAACGAAGAACAAAGGTATAAGAATGAAGCTAGGAAGAAATGTTCATTATTGCGAAGAGCAATCATTACGTATATCTTTTTTATTCTCATAACGAAGGATGAAGGCTATGGCCCTACGCTATGCATTATAGGGTGGCCAGCTTCAATATTTTAAATATATACTGCTCAAGGAACACCTGAATGGCGACACTAAAGACAGTGACTTTATTTAAACTAACACAGAATAATAGGAACACATTGGAATTATGACACAGAAGGCACGTTTCGTCTTGGAAGAATAAACCTTCCATGGCGAGGATTCGAACCTTCGACTAGCAAGTTGTGTTATAGCGCCAACGACGCTGCCGCTTTTTATTTTTACAATTATTACTTTAAAAAGTCGAGAAAGTTTATAGTATCCATTCAACAATTTAACAAATTCGTCTTATACTTCGATTTTAAGCAATTGTTCTACCATCATGTAAAATTTCATGTATAAAAACGATGATAAAAACATGGGAACTTTATTCGATACTGTATGCCCTTAATATACTTTTATTATACAATGAACTTATTTTTAACTTTCATACGGTATCGTATAATAAATAATGTAATACAACACAAGTTATACTATAAAAACTTTTATGTAAAATATTACAATATCGAGTAAAACTCCCCATTTCATATAACATAATACACATGAATATACTCCAATAATTAAGTTACAATAATAAATAATCAAGTTCCCGGTTAAATTGTTGAGAATGATTTTTGTGTGTGTCAAGCGTAAGTAAGAATTTGATAAAATTCGATAGGGCACCTATTTTATGTCATGTATAATAATTATACAATTTATTTGACATCTGAAAAAATATATACAATTTGGGTTACCTATTTTATGTCATGTATAATAATTAGACAATTTATTTGACATCTGAAAAAATATATACAATTTGGGTTACCTATTTTATGTCATGTATAATAATTAGACAATTTATTTGACATCTGAAAAAATATATACAGTTTGGGTGAACAGAGTGAAGTTAGATACAATTTATTCCAAATACAGGGATGTAAATCGCATCATATAAAATGTTTTTGGGCATTATTAAATTATTATTTTTTGGGGGGCATTATTAAAAAAGGAGGCAATTATAAACAAATTGAACAGTGGTTAGCCAACACGTCCTTCAAATAAAATTGTAGCTCTGGAATAGCCGTTTTACTAACAATAATCAGCAAATTCATATATACGCGACAGAAAGTTGTATTGTTTAATCAGCAACATAAAATATAGATTTGCATAAAAGAAAATAGGATGTAGGAATTGATTTGTGACAATGTGTTGGCGGAATGTGGGGTGCATGCCTTAATAGAATATGAAATCTAGGAACTATTCCATAAATTGTTCTCAGATGTTAACGATGCTTTTGAGGACCTCCGCTGCAAATTTATATACAAGTTAGGCTGCGTTACGACTACAACTCTGAAATATCGACCTTTCTGAGCTCTCAGCTCTATAGACATATAAAATAAAATCTTAGGCAGGGTGATGCAACTGATATCATATTTCTATAGATACGAATTTGAGTATCCGGTATTGTTTCGAGCAAAAATTGTAATCGTTTCAGAACAGCCGTGGAAAGAGAAATTGAAAAAAAAACGTTTCATCAATTCGATCGCATATAAACCGAATATTTGAATTTGATTAAATTTCAGTTTTAAATGAAGAGTGTTTCGACCTTATATTACCCGACCTAACAAACCCCGGCGAATGTTTTTGGCAATTGATAAAAGAAATATTTTTTTACCTGCACATCTATAATCAAGATGTACGCTAGCAACACTAATCAATAAATATATATGACTTATAATGTTATCCAAGTAAATATAAGACGTACACGGCATTAATTACACTACATCAATTAATACTAACTATATAAAGAAGGTTAACGCTGTGTAATTTTCACCGGCATATAAATTTCGACTGAGACCAACGATATCATCTGAGTCGAGTCAAATAAATGCAGATATTTCATTGTAATTGTTAATATTTTATATATGGCAACGCTGTATTCGTTTCGTTATTCTTCACCATGAGCCAGCCCTGCATGGATGTTGTTTTCTAATGAGTAAGACAAGGACACGTAAAACTTGCTTTCTATCCTTTAGGCTCGATTTGGCCGTTTGGGTTAACTTTCTCTATAGAGTTAGTATACATTGACTACATGTTGTTCGTATAAAATGTCTGGTCATAAATGAGCGACAAGCTAGGAACGCAGCCTTAGAGTACGCTGTATGTCACATCTGTGCGTTATTATTTGAAGAATGAAACGAGAGTGGATGACATGTGCTACTATACACACGCACCTACACATCCGTCGTTTATGTTCAGACGGCTGCCTCTATGGACCATAAATTTTGAAAGTGGGGTGGAAAGAGAACGATCACAATACAGCCTATTGATAGTTTCTAGGGTGCAATGTATATTATTTATCTGGAGCGATACGTGATCGTAGTCCTTACTGTGTTTGCGTTACACGAGTTATACTAGTGCTTTGAACAGAAAGAAGCTGCCCTCGATAACATGTTGCAAACGGGAACATGTATCCCCGAAGCCTCACAACTAATTTGCCCGCGGTGTCTTTGTATTATTAAAATTTCGATTAAATTCACCCGCGACACTTTACTTCGCCGATTTCGCAATTGAAATTTTTTTTTTGGCATATAAACTGCGATATGCCTTTAAAAAGTTTGCCGATGTCCGTTATATGTACTAAAATGCAAAGGACTAGCCTGTGGAACTTGTAAAAAGTCGACCTAATAAAAAGTTGGCAAAATATAAACGAAATGCAATAAAGTTTTTGGTTGATTGTGGAAATCCTTGGTAGAATTTGCTGTCGTATGGCTGGCTACTGGGGAAATTGAATTACGTTAATTAGATATCCAGATTACAGTGCGAACTAAGTTTGCCGCCTCATCCGCAAATTGGAGCAAACATCGAGAAACTACTTGAAATCACATCTATTATATACGTATACATAAAAATGCAATCATCTAACAAAGAATATATATTATAGCATGCATATATGCTTCGTACACCAATTAAAGTAAAAATTATAGTTGCCAATCGCGTTATATTTTAAAATTCGATTTCCTTTTTTTTTTAATTCGGTATGATTATTGCCAAATCTACAGGTTTAATACCACATTTTTACAGCATTATATAAAATTTTATTAAATCAGCAAATAAACGATACATCGCTTAGTTAGTTAGAGAGTCCGCAATCCTAAAGATTGGTTGGAAACAGCACGCCATGCCGATCTATCCTGAGCTAATCCCTTCATCTCCCTATAGCTATTCATCTCAACGTCTTCAACTATCTGACTCACATACTCCAATCTAGGCCTACCTACCCCTCTCTTTCTCTCCACTCTACCTTCTATGATCAATTGCATAATCCCCCCATGTCTAAGGATATGCCCTACTAATCTGTCTCTCCTACGCTGTAACACTCTCCAGATACTTCTCTTCTCCCCTACTAACTCTAGTACAGCTTCATTTGTTACTTTATCTTCCCAACCAATCCTCATCATCCTCCTATAACACCACATTTCAAGTGCTTCTAATCTACGCTTCTCTTCCTTTCCTATAGTCCACGCCTCACATCCGTACAGTGCTACACTCCAAACATATACCTTCAGTAATCTTTTTCTAATACCCAAGTCAATATTTGATCTTAAAATCTGTTCTTTTTCTACGAATGCCTCCTACCCTGTGCTATCCTACACTTTATATCTACCTTGCTTCGATTATCTTTTGTGATTCTACTGCCTAAATAACAAAAATCTGACACTTCTTCGATTCTATTATCTCCTATTGAGATCCTCATTTTTCTACTGCATTCCTTTTTGTCACACCTCATCACTTTAGTTTTACCTATATTTATTTTCATGTTAAAATCCCTAGTCAATACTGCCTGCATACCATTCAATACCCTTTCTAAATTCTTTTCGCTTTCTTCCAATATAGCTATATCGTCGGCGAATCTCAGCATATATATTTTCTCTCCCTGTACATTCACACCTACACTATACTCTTCTTTTACTTTGTTTATTGCATCTTCTATATATAGATTAAATAATAACGGTGAGAGTGTACATCCCTGCCGAACTCCCTTCCTTATTTTTGCTACCTCTTCTTCCCCCTCAATTCTAACTAAGGCAGTTTGGTGTTTATATAAATTAAAAATTATTCTCCTATCCTTATAATCTATACCCGTTTCTTTTAAAATTCTAAACATTATGTCCCAATCTACATTATCAAATGCCTTTTCTAAGTCTACAAAAGCTATGCAAGTTACCTTTCCTACCCTCTTTCTTTTTTCTACTACCGTTCTTAGTGCTAGAATCGCCTCTCTCGTCCCTCTGTTTT
The DNA here is from genome assembly GCA_947310635.1 of Leptodirus hochenwartii. Lineage (NCBI taxonomy): Eukaryota > Metazoa > Arthropoda > Insecta > Coleoptera > Leiodidae > Leptodirus > Leptodirus hochenwartii. The sequence goes on along the minus strand of OX371187.1, from coordinate 581,118 downwards.
TCCTAAAACCAAACTGATCTTCTCCTAGCCTTTCCTCTACTTTATTTTCTAATCTCCTATAAATAATCTTTAACAAATCTTTAACATCGCTTACAAATACAAAAATATATATTACGCTTGTGCGACTTTATTAGTTCGTGACAACTAAATCGATTATTTATTATATTAAACATTAATTATATTCGTCATCTTTATTGAGAACTATAAAATTGCGCAGATGCGAGGCACATTATACAAGCAGTAAATATGGCGATTCGCGAAGACGAATTCATTAATAAAAGTCTCAAAGGTGCCGACCAAAAGTATCCGTACCGATTGGCAATTACATTTTTGGTTTGGTTTCGAGCTCGTCGATGTCGGCATTAGTTGCAATATGAACTGCGAAGGTGGTTGGAAGATGTTGCAAAATATATATATTGTCGTTCAAATAGACTAAGTGCGGACTAAAACCAGCGTATTAAAATATTTTTTTAATATGCCATATTCCGCCGAAATGCGGGGCAATTTAAAAAATTAAATTAACACAGCACTATTATTCTAAAATTATTAATAACCGATCGAAGCGGTATGGAACACGCCGCGATGGTCGTGGGTTCAAAACCACTATGCGGACCGTTTTTTGACGGAGACAAAAAATGCCTAGTGTATACATCGTTTTTTTTTTTTAAGTGGCGGACCAGTATCGTCCACTACTGCGCATAAGGGCTGCACTTATATACATCACTTATGCACATACATATACTTATATACACAAGTTACTCAGCCACACCTAGTTTTCCTATTGACAATACATAAGAGTACCCACAGCACTATTCAATGTGCCGTACGACTAACGCCATACTATTCTGAATAGCACTGCTCTGTACTGTATTGGTCAAGCCATTATACAGGTCTTGATTTATGATGCGTGAACTTCTGTCACTTTCCGCCACTTTCAATAAAACGGTGTATAGCTGTTGGTGTCTTTGATAAGATGAGTTCGAGGATCGTGAATTCCTATAAATATGGGGGCAGGTAGAAGAAACCGAAAATGTGTATGGTCAAATTCCTACAAACGCCTTCCTCTTGCACGAAGCACTTATTTCTTGCACATGTAACTTTGTTTCGTCGTGGAGATCATGCAACAAAATGCAGGCATCTGCATTCTGAATTTCTGTACTTTCACCAACTGGGTCATTGTTAATTGGGTAATTATCACGATCGTTAAATATATGGAAACCTATATCTATGTCTTCTTCTTCAATGTTTGATTTCAATTGGAAATGTTTCTTTTGAATATCAGTAACGAGGGATTAAGGAGCTTATTTTCTTGGAGACCGAACCTTGTAGGAATTTACATGTACCTTTGTAGGAATTTGACCATCATTAACTTGACGACTTGAAAATTATAGGAATATGTATACATCCGATGAGTTTATTCCAGAATAATTCTGAGAAATATTCACAATGATACTTAAAGAAGAACTGTACACATACATATACTTATGTACTCAGCCACACCTAGTTTTTCTATTCACAATACACAAGCGTACCCACAGTACTATTCAATGTGCCGTACGACTGACGCCATACTATTTTGAATAGCACTGCTCTGTACTGTATTGGTCAAGCCATTATACAGGTCTTTATTTATTATGCGTGAACTTCTGTCACTTTCCGCCACTTTCAATAAAACGGTGTATACTAATGGGGTATTTTGTGTTGTGTAGTTTGTATTTTGTGTTTAAATCGTCGTTCAGGTGTTACCTGAGCTTTTTCTTTAACGAAAACAATATATTGATGCCGGCAATATAAGCTTGGAGCCAGCAGAGGATGAAAGTCTCTGCAACGCCCATCCTTTTAAAAAATATGGTGCCTAACCAAGGAGTATGTGTAAAAGAACCAACCAATATTAATGCAATGATGGTCGAATCCATTAGTTACTATGAATGGCATTATTATAGTGCTTTATTTATTTCGAGCTCCCTTACAATTAGTAGTTTCTTCTACCCAAATGGTGTAAACTGAAACGGGTGTCGGCGAATTCTTCGAACACAATAATCGCAGGCTTTAAAATAAATAAATTACACACATCAATAATATTTTCGGAAATCTTATTAGAAGTCTTCAAAATCGGAATAAATTCTATTACATTGCAATTGATTTGAATAGGACACCATCTGAAGATTGTTGTGCCGGATGAATATCACAATCGCCATGCAAAGAGAGAAAGAGAATACGCGAGACTTTATTTTTCAATCCACCAAGACGTATCCAACGTCCTTGCAACTTGCATCACGTTCGCAATCCTGTCGCGATACCGAACCCTGCGACATTTGCACGTGGATTCAATTTGATTACACACTCTAATGCCTGTTTTTTGTCCCTCGGAACGTATAAGAATTCTGAAGATAATACAATCTGAACATGTCATTTTCTACCGGTCTTAGTTACCCCCTTTTATAAACCATCCACTAAATCATTGAAAATCGTGAAAAAATCACGAAATACTTCTATTTCAATAAACCAACTATGTCTTCGTGGCCTGCGTTGCGTTTAAAAAATTACCCACTTATGCAAAGTGTGGCGTAGGCACATTCATTGAAACATAGCTGATGGGGTATAATTGAATCCACCAAAAAAAAAAAACGCTATTCATAGACAGATGCGCATTTCGAAGGATACGCTCCCATCTTCGATACGACAGATACACATGTACCCTGGATTATCCCCCCGCCCCGCTCGCCCTGAACCTGTACTCCGATCAGGCTGGAATGATTATTGTTAGAACGGTATCTGTACGAAAGGGACGGGCACACAATCTTGTCTTCGTGGTTGCTCAGTAGAAGATCTTAGAGCAGCACCTCGACAATTACACACGGCGGCAACCAGCTTGGTCTTGCATAGTGTATCGGTGGTTCCACAGCAAGAGCACCATCGGCATCATGGTGATAATGTGAAAACCAGCGGTACCTACCAAGTTTACCAAGTGAAGAGAAACCAACTCAAGACAGCCAGTCATTCCCTTCGCTACACACACACACACACACAAAATGCATACACTATGTATATGCATTTGTCTGTACATCTACACAGATCTGCCTATTTATCTGCACGTCGCGCGTATAGTAGCGACGAACGTTTTAAGCGGAGTTGAATGGCCGCATGTGACCGATCATTTTTCATAAATAACAAATAAATAATCCGTTTTTATGTGATATCTTTGGAGGCTTAAAGAGAATGGGGTTGAACTCTCCCTTCAATTGGGCGTCTACAGTCCCGCCACTTTCTTGTAGGTTTAAGCGGTGGTGGACGAGTACGTGCGTCCACGTGCCACTCGGCCTTAAAACATAAATGTCGCAAATAGACTAAATTGCAATGACACACAATAATACACTTATAGACGGGCGAAGAGGAGCTATTTAAGATCTACCCACAGCATCCCTTTAACCATCTTAGTTGAAGCGGAAAGTTATATAATATAGAATATCACCCAAATAACCGTAACAAGCATTAAGTAGCTAGATGTACATTTCAAGCGCTATGCGCCCATCTTCAGTAGCACAAGATAAAACTTAAGATAAAATAAAGATGGGCGCATAGCGCTTGAAATGTACATCTAGCTACTTAATGCTTGTTACGGTTATTTGGGCGATATTCTATATTATAATTTAACACCGTAGCGATAATTTTTAAAATGGAAAGTTATAGTTAAAATAATAATTGAAACGGTGCAATTCGTCAATTCGTTTTGCATCTAGAGGTATTAAAATTATAGCGAATGTTGATCTTAGATGCAACAACACCGGCAAAAGTATTTCTACTTTTCTGTCGAATGAGAGGTTTTTCAATACTGCCAGTTTTTAATTTGCCTGTGAAGGTGCCTGTGCCTCCTAAAGCAAAAATATTTGAAAACGTTCCCGTTTCTTGTTTAGACCAAAATATGATGTTCCATGTCGAAACGCCGTAAAATACGTGAAATCGAATTGGATATAACGATTTATTCCAGATGTGTGGTCTGCACTCTAAAGAAGAATGCAGTGATTCTAGTTTTCTGTTGATTGTATCTCGGACAAAAAAAATGTAATAAACGTGACGCGTAATGTGAAAGTAATCATTGTAATATATTTACAAAAATATAATGTAGGTATTATCGACAAGTTGCGTAGTCTTTACTTAAATGCAGACTGAATGATTGTAGAGGTGATATAGTCGAATCATAATCTCCCTACAAACTATTTCTTTTTATTTGTAATGTAAGAAATAATTTCCACATTTTTAACTTAATTGTTACCTAACACGACAAGTTGATGCGTGTCTTCGTACTGTCTCCAATTCTGCGAGAAATTTATAATGTTTTAAAATCGTTCGTAGTCTACACCGTTACTTCGTAAATTTGATTAAATCATTCAATTAGATTCTTTCTATTAGCGTGAGAAATATAGTGTAGTAAAAATAAATATTATTTCATCAACATGCATTGGGGAAAATGTGCTTTGTATATCAGATGAAGAAGTTGCAGGTAAAAACGCTGAGACACTTACGGACTGGTGAAATCTTTATTAGGGCCTTATTACGCTGCCATGCAGTGCAAGATTAAACTGAGCAGATACTCATGGTATTGAAGTTTTATCATAGCAAATTAAATATAGTGAAATTTCATACTTCGTTCATCAAGAATATTTTCTACCCTCTATTTTCTTCAATAATTCAAATGTTCGCAGTATACGTAATTACTAGATTATCAATTTTATTGGAGAAAGTGGCGTCTGTATAATCAACGACGACGAATATGGAAGTATAAATGCTGAGCATTCCAAACTTTTCTATTCGAAGATAAATTGTTGGATTTTATGCCATTTTTTTGGCAACTAAAACTGCAATAAAACCAATACCCACTTTGGCGACAGATGATATTTTTTTGCCGAATATAAATTCATGAAATAGTATTTATTTTACTATATACTATAACTTTCATAATTATGTCATTTTTCATTAATTGTTTAGACACCAACACGGTCGAGATCCAAATTGCAGATAAAATGTTAGTGATTGATTATTATTGAATTAGTCATTAATTAGAATCACAAAAGATAATCGAAGCAAGGTAGATATAAAGTGTAGGATAGCACAGGGTAGGAAGGCATTCGTAGAAAAAGAACAGATTTTAAGATCAAATATTGACTTGGGTATTAGAAAAAGATTACTGAAGGTATATGTTTGGAGTGTAGCACTGTACGGGTGTGAGGCGTGGACTATAGGAAAGGAAGAGAAGCGTAGATTAGAAGCACTTGAAATGTGGTGTTATAGGAGGATGATGAGGATTGGTTGGGAAGATAAAGTAACAAATGAAGCTGTACTAGAGTTAGTAGGGGAGAAGAGAAGTATCTGGAGAGTGTTACAGCGTAGGAGAGACAGATTAGTAGGGCATATTCTTAGGCATGGGGGGATTATGCAATTGATCATAGAAGGTAGAGTGGAGGGAAAGAGAGGGGTAGGTAGGCCTAGATTGGAGTATGTGAGTCAGATAGTTGAAGACGTTGAGATGAATAGCTATAGGGAGATGAAGGGATTTGCTCAGGATAGATCGGCATGGCGTGCTGTTTCCAACCAATCTTTAGGATTGCGGACTCTTTAACTAACTAGTCATTAATTGTATTGAATATTGAATTGAATCATATACCTAAAATAATATTTTTCATGTATATATTTGTAAAAATGAATTCCAATCAAATAAATTACTGTATATTTTTCAATTTGCTTCCAAATTTATGTGGATGAAATGCCACAAAGCAAAATATACATATTGTATTCGGCAAGAAAATTCCTTTAAGAAAATAAGTCCTTTCTAAGAATGGCTGATGTACGAATAGTTTCGCGGGAATTTTTGTTTTCGTGGTACCTCTCCCAAAATATTCTAAAAAGTAGCCTGCATAATCGATCCCGCATCTTCTACCCTGCGTGTTTTATCAATTCTGCTGGTCTAAATCAAACAATACTCTATGGAACTCTGACTTAAGAATGCTAGGACCTAACTCATCTTGATCTAACTATTCTACTCTTTCTAGCTTCTCCATTACCTATCTACATTTTCCTTTATAGCTACCCTTTGTTGTCGTTACCCATATTTATCTTACCCCCTTTCATATCTTCCTTAATATCCTCACAGTTTCCATTTACCCATTCTTCTTTCGCTAATTTGCATTTCCTATTAATTAAATTCCGTGGTTCCATACATCATTCTTTGTCCTGCCTCTGTGTTTACGTTAACTATATCCTCTGTTATCCATTCCTCTCTACCTGTTCCTTTCTTCGTGCCTAAAACTTCTTTTGCTACTTAAAAAAATGTCTGATTCACTTCTAATTCCAACATCTTGTATCTGTATCTTATTTTCAACCAATCTTTAAGATTGAGGACTTTTTGCCATAGGCTGGGTTCTTTGAGAAATCGATTTCTTCATTTAGTTCATCTCCATGATCTAATGTACAATCGAAGACAGTAGTAATGTGTCAGTATATAGGAGTTTCGTGCCAATGGCACTTCCCCACGTTGAAAAATTACTATTGTCTTTGATCGCACCTCCATACAACAGTACCTTTCTTACCAATTTGCTTTCATCCTTTACAAACTGTTACAACGGATTGAGAAGAAAAAAAAGTATATTAAGGCGAGGGTGGCGTGGTATTAGTTCTTTGCGACTATACAATCGCAATGAAAATGTAATAAATAATTCGGACCATATGCAGCACGAAAAGAAAACAAGAACGAAAAAAGTATCAAAAAAAAAATCAAATTGAAAAAAATCACAAGATACGCGGAGAAGGAAAATGCAAGTGAAACTTGCAAGTTGGGTTCATTCGCATCTGATTTTTCTATTTAGTGAAAATACGCAAGCGGGTCGATGTATACCGTGCTGGTATTACTATTTATGGGTATACTGGTCTGTGGTAGCATGGTATGGTATGGTGTGGTCAGTGGTATGTCCCATACGATCGGTCTTACGGTATGTCTGCAGGTCTGCAGCCTGCCTGAGGATGCCTCATGCGGGACCAGTTTTAAACTTCGTTCTAATAGTGAAGATTGTGCCATTGGACGATTGTTCGAAGAATTTTAACATCTGTAGGTTCAACAATTCGGTGTGTATTTGTAATATGCGGTACCACTGTTGAACAGAGTTGTCGATAATTGACAAAAATATTCATTCGATATTTTACATTGAAACATTTACTGATTTCTATTTGGATCGAAAATGAACAGTAACATTAATAAAAATGTACAAAAAAGTCAAGTTTCTAATAAACGTTTGTACATTTGCAAATAAACTGGGCTACTTCGATAAAATGTTGGTTGCATTTATGGTACCTCAATTGCACAATATCGCTTTCAAAAACGTTCGTAAATTCAGTAGATTAAAGCTTTCTTCATCTATACGTTTTAAATATGTGTCTGGCAATGTTAAATTTTATATCATCAGTTATCAATAAATATTAATAGTACATGAATAACCATATCATTGTTTGCTTTTAAGATAACGAAAAAGGTTAAGTCGTGAATGTATGTATAGTAGAAATTTAAGTGCAGAGAAACCGATAATACCTAATATTATATTCAAGTATGAAAGTTTCAGTTGTTTTCTTTATTAGATATAAAAAAAGCAAATCTGAACGTTCAAACAACGTCCTATAATGAGCGAAAAAGAATTCGTTTTCTCCGTTGGATATATCGCAACGGTGCAAGATAAATTTACGTAAAATTCCAATTTATTCTACTCGTAGCTATTGTTCAATTATATTTTGATACGTCAGAATTACATGTTACCCATTCTCGATTAATATACTGTCAAATAAAGCCACTAATTAAAGAATATATAAACGTTCGTATCACGGGTTAATTGCTATATATCCAGGGGTGTATTGCTAAAAAGAGGCCCCGCTGCCGATCAAAATGTGCATATTTCTCAAGAATACTTTGATAGAAAGAATACATTAATATTAGTATTTAAATTCTTTGTCATTAAAAAAAAATATTGATGCAAATTTTTTACATACAAATTAGAAAATATTTACAATAATTTCCAAAGTGTCTGTGGGACAGTTTGTTCAAAACGTGCACTATATTAATTTAATTTCTTGGGGGTGTGCTACTGATGACGGAAGCATATCTTCTGAAATATGCATTTAGCAAAATATTACATATTGTATGATATGATACAAAATATCAAAAATTAAAAATTTTTGATTCATGTTTTCATATATTGGGCAATGTTGAATAGAATTTCTCTTTGCCCATGTTTCTTCGATTTATATTGTGTGGGTAAGGACAAAACGATGGGGGGGGGGGGGGAGCCCCCCCCCCCCGCAATTGGCATTTTGCGCGCAAAATTTACCTGCGCTATAATCTCCCTGGTAAATTGCGCTCAGAACCTTTCAGCGGTCGTTAATCTCCCTAGTAAATTGCGCCTAAATGCACACCTTATGGACACTCAATATTCTGTATGTTTGAAAACATATTTCGCATTGTTTGTTGATATATAAAATAGAAGTTAACGTGTAAATATTTGGTCATTTGGTCAGTCATAAATCAATCATTTGGTCAGGTCAGCTTTTGTTGCACGCAACTAACTCGAGACTGATTTTTGAATACGAACAGTTTTGATCTTCAATTGAAAACTCATAATTACTCCCCGCGAACTATATAGTGTCATGAATTGTACATTATATAGCCGTACCCCCCATATATTCAATAATCCCCATGCCAGTACTATTAGCGAAACCTACCTGTGGACTCCCCGTGGTTTTGGCAGGTACAGTTTGGTCAGTCTAAGCGCAATTTACCTAGGGGATTAACATTTTATAATCCTTAGTACACCGACTACCTGACTACTACACGCAAAACACCTATGCCCCGCAATACAACCCTGTATATATCAATTTGATTTAGCAGAAAATTTTCTATACTGTTAAATAAAGCGACTAATTAAAGAATATGCGTATCATGGCTTAATTGCTATATATCAACTTGATTTAGCAGAAAATTTTCTATACTGTTAAATAAAGCGACTACTTAATTAAAGAATATATAAACGTGCGTATCGTTGCGATATATATGTATATATCAAACTCGATTTAGCAGACATTTTTACACCGTGAAAAGCATTCGTTTAGAAGAAGAAACGGTCGACAACAGTCTGAACATCCACCAACAACGACATAAGAACTTATATAAAACAAGACACGAGTTGTATCATCACTGTACGTTTTAGGATGCCGTGTCGGTGTTGCTTGTCAGTCAGCGCCATGTTGATGTTACAGTATTATCTACCTCTAAGGTAGAGATGCATCAGCGTAGGCTGGTAATTAGATATTTTAATATCATACGCATTGTTCGTAAATGAACGCGCCAGTTTATATATAATACGACACATTAAAATCCAATAAATTCAAGCGGCACGTACCTCTTGCACAGATTTCGGCTCAAAATTTATATTCACATATGTATGCGGTATAATTCACCGTTCGCCGTAAATGCCGAAGACTAAACTAATAACAACTGGATGAACCATGTTATATAAATATATAACACAGTTACCCGCACCGTCCGAAACTACGACACGGATACCGGGCTCGCATTCCGCAGATACATGGACCTTTCAGTCCCTGTAGAACGTTCGGAACAATGGGGCATTATCGCGGATGAATATCTGCGTCTTATCATAACACCGTAGAACGGAACGATCACCGCACAACAAAAAAAGAGACGAACTCGCGAGAAAAATACACTCGTCGTTGTAGTGATTCTTGAATTGCAACTAAACACTGATCGTGGCGATGATTACGTTTCGAATTTCGAATGTGTTTCGGATGAAAGACGTCCTTTTTCGATTAGACACTTTCCACCCGAGGCACTCGTTTGCATCAAATATGTTCCGCAACAGCACCGAATCTAAACATTGACGAACCGAAATCGAAACGAACGCACAATAACGGTAGAGGGGCAAATATTTGCGATCAATTATTTGTAAATGTCCCAATTGTGATCATTTTAAGGATGTATTCAGCGTTTTAGGGATATGCTCGTCGTATTTTGTTTTTGGCTCCTGATATCGCAACAAGGAACCGCTCTCTTAAATTGAATGTACAGTGGAAATAGCAACATGCCCACAGTCTGCACGGTGGCATGGAGACAACTAACCACCGAATGCCATCATCACTGAAGGATGAAGAGAAACACAATGCGACCCTCTGTCTCGTGTTGACACACACATTCTATATACATATAAACGGTATATATAGGCATATACAGACACCATTAGCTCTGGTTTACTGGGAATGCGTTTTAGTGGTTCTCAACATGTTCGCCAACAAAATATTATTATAGCAAGAATGTGCTCCTATACTTAAATTACCACGAAATCGTTACAAATTTACTAACATCTAAATTATCTAAATCTGATTATCGGGAGATGATTATTCGTTCACAAACATTGCAAGAGCGCTCTGGACTATTCGTTACAAATGTATGAACACTGTAATTAAATATATCACCTAGTGATTGTAATGTATAAATAATATTGTAATGCAGAAATAATAATAACGATGTACTGTACAGTACAAATAAACTACTTCTTATAGAGGCTTAATTGATCAGTTTAAATTAGTTAACAATGAACTTTTACGTAGTTTAAATGAAGTGAAAACTACGTGGTGAATTTTTGTAAATCTATTTGTTATATCGTACAAAGTCTTCATCAAAATGCTAAAGAACACTGGCATAATGCATTTCATGTTACGACCCACTAAAACCGTTTACGAAGCACTAGTACACAAATGATACGCGCAGCAAACTGTTGCTAGCAAGTGCCACGACCATAACCACAGCGCCACTGTACCAATGTTAACACGCACCAAAAAGCGAAAAGTTGATCATAGGCAACTGGTATAGCTCGAAATAAATGCGAACTGGTCCATTCGTACACTTTTAGGTGGATGGTTAAGTTTTTCACCACTGACGTACGTCAACACTGAACGTCTAAAATAATATAGGTCCCAAATAAAAGAAAGCAAAATGATCAACGTGAACGTATAATCTGCAAATAAAGACTGCTGTCCATTTCGACTTACATTTTATAGTTCCTGAACCCATAGAAGATATCCTATCAAACGCGAGTATTTCAACAATTTACTAACAAATGCGTTCCGGACCCTACTTATACAACCCACTTTGGCAACATAGAAAAGGGTAACAGTAAAACGTAAATTCCTTACCACTGTGTTCAATAATATCGTGGACAAGACTCAAATTTTATTCATTCGGATTGATTATTGCGATTTCTATAGTAAATTACGTTATTAATGAAATTCCAAAAAAAAAAACAATTTCTAATCGAATATTTTTTTTGGCAAATTAACACCTTAACATTTCTATTAAATAGATTTAAGCGGTTCCAATAATATTGCATATACTAAAGTCTGTAACTGCAAGCTCATGGACGGTTTTGATGCCATATACTATGACGAAGAGCAGGGACCCTCAATCGAGGAGCCATCTCCCGCCGACGTTATCCTCGTGCCTGATCCGATAATTATTCGAGGCGCCGGAAATATGACTGTGTACATGTCGTTCTCATTTAAACCGCGATCAAATTATCGATTGTGACACATAAAAATTATTCATTCATCCACACGCAGATTCGGGCTGAGTAATCGATTTAGTAACGAATTCCCAAATGGATTGGTGTCCCGTGTAGCGCCGGAGGAGTTCAAAGAAACAATCAGTCGAATTAACAGCGTATTAAAGAAGACGTTGCCCGTGAATGTGAAATGGCTGTTCTGCGGCTGTTTGTGCTGTTGTTGCACGCTGGGATGCTCCTTGTGGCCAGTTATATGTCTCAGCAAAAGGGTAAGTTTAATGGTAAATAAAAATTGATTGTTTATATAGACGGAGCGTAGTGTAATAATTCAGAAATAGCCATATATTCGTAAACTACAACCAATCGTTTGAGTTACTTCATAAAGTTTGAACGATGTAAAGTGAAATAATGCAATTTTATGATTAATTGAAGGAATAATTAGACTCAAAATTTTGTTGAATTACCTTACCGTAGGAACGCAGTAGTTCAAATATTGGTTGGAGGTTGATTTAGCATAAGAACTACGATCTATACTCCGTAAATATAATTAACAATTCATTTCCACGTATTTCGTTGTGGGATTTAATATTGGCACTTCTTTATGTTCTACGCAGACGCAACACTCGTTGGATAAGTTGTTGGAGTGGGAGAACACGTATATGTACCACAAGTTAGGTTTACATTGGCGCCTATCGAAACAACATAGCGATTCTTCGTCTATGATGGAGTTTGTTATTCTCATAGAGTTCTTGCCTAAGATACCGATTTATAGACCGGACTAAGAAACCTCTTCCATATCTTGCTAATTAGAAATCCAAATGGTAATCGTTTTAACAATAACGAAAGATCTTGTACACTTTTTTTTGTTATTGCTAGGTGCCATGTCGATTCTCGTTTATTGTCCCATTTTAATTTGAGGCCGGAGCACCCCACAATTCATATGAATATACAGAAATTTAATTTACCGCGTACTTTTCGGGTTTTAATTACGATTGTAAACAATTACCTAGAAAGTTTGTAAATAATATATACATATGCCTAGTACTTGTAGATGTAGACAAAGATGCTGTTTAGTAGTAAAGTTCATAATATTATTTAGCTACGTCCTGTAAATACGTGAATGTCAATGTGATAACAAGAAATGCGATAATTGAAATTCATTTTCGAACTAAAGGCTTCCTCTTCGTCGCAATTATGTTGCAGTTTTAATGTATTTTTGTTGTGATTACATCTATTGTGAAATCCTATGATATTTTCTTATACAATTACCGTTTAATCTTTAATTGTTACTGATATAATTTAAAAAGTAATTTTATTACATTTTGTGATTTGGTTGTGCGGAGAGACACAAACTAGTTCTTAATACTGCATCTACGAAATAGATTCATTACACTGTGCAATATTATTGACTGAAGAGTTTTTCCTTCTTTTAAAATAATTAATCATTTGGCTTTTGATAAATATAGTTTGACTATCCAGTGATAGTTGATATTATTTACACAAAAAGTTGAAAAGAAACTTCAAAAATCGCGTTCTATTTTAGTATTATGTAGCATCGTTTATAATGAATTCTAATTATATATGATTATTGATTATGTAAATTGTTCTTAAAAATGAAAACATGTTAGGAAAAGTCGTTAGACTTTTCAGAACATGTTTATTTTATTTACAAGCTGCGAGATAAAGTATATGTGTATATTTATCCCTATAGTTAAAATGGATAAAGATAATCCGAATGGTTTAGACGTTTAAATAAAATATGAGCAGACGTATCTTAAAAATTGTAAAAAAAAAAATTACTCAACCGCATATCATTGATGTATGCGCTATTTCGCTGGAGTTGTAAAAATATTTTAAAGTACATTTCGAATGTATAAAATACTATAATTATATTATATATCATATGAAAAGCTTCAATGGAATTGAATAAAATCAGATGATGTCATTAAACCTACAGATTATATAAAGTTCCGATTCAAAGGCGATAATGAAATTAATGTGTTTTATCCAAGTACGTTGTTTTCAAATTTTTAGCAATTTTTAGAACTTTTTAATAATAAATATATTAATAAAAACGTTTTTAAATTGTGTTATTTTCGTTATTCTTACAAAATAATACACCACAACGCACACACCCCTCGCGGAATTATGAAGTATTTTTATTAGTGATGTGTTACCATTTTATAATTCTTTTACAATTTACGTATAAAAATATATTAAAATTGTCTATAATCGTTATAATTCGTGCGCTGTGCGTATTCATGATTATAACATTTACATTCGTATTGTAATTGTATTTATACATCACAGTACAGCCATGTAGTATATATAACACATAAATCACAATAAAATTTACATACTACTCTTGCTAAATTATATAAATGATATAACGTAACACCCTGCAAGTAACAGTATTTATAATACGTTATATTAAGAAGTGATGCTTTATGATTGTCGAATTTATTATTATCGATTTTGCTACAAATTTCATAATATGCTTGCTCTATATTACGACTTCAAAAGTCTCCAATAGTTTGTTTGTTTGTTCAGTTCTTAGTATAGAATATCACCCAAATACCGTAACTTAAGTACCTAGATGTATATTTCGAAGGCTATGCCCCCATCTTCAGTAGCACAAGATAAAAACTAAATAAAATACCGTCACGAATCGTGATTGATATTTTACATAAATATAATATAATACTATATAAAAAGTATATATATACTATATATATATATATATATATATATATATATATATATATATATATAATAGTATATCAATCACGATTCGTGACAGAGGTATTTGATTTAGTTTTTACTTGTGCTACTGAAGATGGGAGCATAGCCTTCGAAATGTACATCAAGCTACTTAATGCTTTAAGTTACGGTATTTGGGTGATATTCTATACAAATATTTAACACGGTAGTGATAATTTTTAAAATGTTCAGTTATTAATCATTGGTAATTGGTTAAAAATACGTAATAAAGTTTAATAATAATAGCAAAACGTGAAGTTGCCAGCCAGGTACCAAAGCATTGTATACATACATTAATCAGCAGCGATTTGCAATTGTAAACATAAAAAAAGCTTGAAGGCAATGCACTTCACGTGAATCGCTTACAGATCACATTCAACTCGTTAGAAGTATAAAAATTATACTTGTTTTTGATACCACCGTCTTTATATACCTTCCGGCAATCTGTCCACATGATTAATGGGAAACTGACCTCGTTTATCGTTTACTTCACCCATACACCAGTCCACATCCACCCTACATAAACGGAATGAAGATTATTAGAGTCTGTCCATGTTTAGTTCAAAATGACTTATTGCCCTTGTTGTATAACGTATCTATTGTAAGTACTGAAAATGGCAATAAGTCACTTTCAACTAAACTTGGAAACTTGGACAGACGGTACTTTCCGTGGTACGCATACGCCTGCGCAGTATGCAATGTGCATATTGCACTCACCTATACAAAACATTGATCCGGCTGCCCGCATCCAGGTTTAAATATCCGTTCGCGTTAGGACTGTACGTGTATAGTACGGTTGCGAGTTTCGGTGCTTGGTTCGGTAGAGGCACTTGGACGTCGACAAATGTGGCCGGGAACATGCCTTTCTGGACGTCTACGCGGCCACGATACCACTCCGAGTTTATGCGCTCCGTTAGATAAATGATATCGTTGACCTAGCGAGTATCGAATTATTCAGTTAATCACGTGCCCATTATCTGGATTAATAACATTTAAAATAATCGTAATGAGGAGAACGAACCTAGTGTACTGCTATTAGTTTTATCAATATTTTTGTTAACAGCCTACTTAAATTACCGGGATTAGCTATTTGCAATCGGGTTATTTTTTCCTAACGAATTTGCTAATAATAACACGTAGTAAATATGATAAAGTTTACTGTTTTTGTACTATAGCCCATAATTATAGAGCCCCCTTAATGCTTCTACGGCCCCTTTATTTTTATCCAATTCCCGCGAATTCTGAATTTCATATGTACGGTTATCGCACACTTCCGGAAACACTGTAGGTACCATCTCGGTGGTACGAGATGGTACCTACGGTATCAAAGTCGAATGGAACGCGCTTAAACGGGCTGCTTGCACGCTGCAACGTGTAGCTTCTCAGCCTTCACGTTTATCGCATCAAAGTAAAGTTATCGAAATCACGAGACGAGGCCGAGGCGAATGTGTACTGTAATCTTTATTGGGTTCGATGGATGGATGGATAGGCATACTAGCTCTTGAAATAATATTAATATTTTTCATAAGTAAATTATAAAGCAGCTATGATATAAAGAACAAACTAATCTATAACAAAGGCGTGGTATACTCTGTACTGAGAATGGTTTACTTACTACATAGTTTCAGCCAATCAGTTTTAAATTAGATACTAATTTCCGAGGCTTTAAATAACTGAGAATTGAATAGTTATAGAGAACGAAACAGGGGCGTAAAAATGATGAAACATATCTAGAATATATTATATATAAATTCGGAAATTTAATATACTAAAGTGTGTAAATAGCAGTAAATATGGAAATTATCGTTAAATACAGAAAATATCAGTATATATCGGTAAATACGAGACATCAATAAATATCTGAAACTATCAGTAGGTAAGTATAGGAAATCTGCAAATGCAGGAAATATCAGAAAATGCAGGATATAAGAGAAATAGCAGAATATTTCCAGTGAATACTGGAAACCTGAGTAAATATCGGTATATTTGGGAAAAGCGAGTAAATATTAGTAAATGCAAAAAAAATACAGGAAATTTGGAGGGAAACGCGAAATGTTTCTAAAATGGAAATAGTGTTAAAATTTTTGCCGTTGTCCGTCCCTCGTGTGTTAGTTACTATGCTGTAAGTAGACTTTGGCGATGCAACGATTTTTATGAACTTTAGTTAGTCAACAGCCCCTCTCGCCATTCACAAAACTATAATTTTTAAATCATTAAGAATGTTTATCAAATTTTGTTATGATAAAATTTCAAGTACATCAAAACACAAACTTAGATTTGTTATTAATTCTATTGGTATCAGTTCTGGCCATATTATTGCAGTTAAAATGGAATCATTATATTATTTTATTCTAATTCCGTTCATTACTTAAGAGGCTAATATCGGTTCATGTTTGCTGTGCCGCAATGAAAAATACACATGAGCACACCATCGTTGCGCACATATAGAAGATTTGCAATTGTTTTTACAAAATAATTTATCGATATTTTTGCTATCGTTTAGCGTGTGTAGTAAACAAATTTGTATTAATTGGATAGTACGCGTACATGGAACGTGCCTGATTAAACATAAAGGCAAAATAAATTTAACAGAAAAGTTACTGGCCGAGTAATTCAACCTGAACATAAACCTTTATTACGTGCTAATGATACAAAAATAGAAATAATTAGAAACATCTCCATATATATTTGTAATATAGTGCCCGCTAATTTTTTAAATTATATTGTCACGGTAATTAGAATTACTTATTTTTTATCAAGGATAAAGAATTTTGTATAAGAATATGACTTATGTATGTATATTCCGTGCTTATTCATATAACTACTACTTAATGGAATAACAAAAAGATTCGAAACTAAATAAATGGCTTCAATCTTCAACTATGCCATCGCGAATAAAATAATTACCTCAAAGGTAAGATCTTCTGGATGTCCAGTGCGATACTCATACAGAGCTATAGCGAACGGTGACACATCCGGCTCATCTTCACCGACCAAATGCTTGGGTGGACTCGGAGGCGGCGGTAGATTTGGGGGTGGCACGGGCGAACTAGACTGAGATGACGCCGATGCCACCGACGATGACGATATGGGAGACGCGTTCCGCGACACAGACAAATTCTGTTTCGCCTTTTTAACGATCCACGGTCGTATTATAGTGGGCCCTCTATGACTTGGCGAATTATTTGTCCACGGACTGATATTAAATGCGGCGTCGTATTCGAAGCTTTTCTTGTTAGAGGCCAGACTACTGGTACTGCTGCTGAAGGAGCTAGATATGCTACCAGCATTGTTTGGTGCATAGGGCGCGAATGCCCGCTTGTTACTAGCATTCGGAGAAATGGGTGGGCTCCAGTCAATGAGGCACGGTGGTTGTTGCGGTCCCCTGTCACCGGTTGTCAAGCTTAGTAAGTTCCAAGAGCTGTTACTTTTGATATTTTCAAAGCTGGGAGGAGGAGGGCGCGGAGGTGGTTTCTTTTTCTGCGTCTGTTCGGTCTTCGATTGAAACCTAGCCAGAAAACTGATTAAGAATGTAGAACGTTCGATTTGTGTGTTATTTCGAAATACTTATGGTGTTGTTGGCTTTGTTTCTGGCGAGCGTCTTCTAAAGAAGGTGCTGGCCGACTTGGCACACGCATATTCTTCATTGCAATAATAATAGCTGAAGCTTTCTGTATTTCCTGTTTCCCGAACGAGAACAAAGCAAAACTTGGAATTTGAACCGAAAACAAGTTGGTCTAATATAAAATTGAATCACAATATCATGATATAATGAACACCTTTTATCACAAAACACCCGTCACATACATTCTACGATTGTCGACGAAAACACAACTTATGAGCGCACCAGAAATTCGTTTCCGTTGGCAAAGTAAAAAAAAAAAACTAAAATGCAACGAAAATAGCGTAAAGTAAACTAACTGCAACTCATGCTACATAACGCCATTTACCCTACCCGTTAATAAGCATAAACTGCAAATTATATACCGCCAAATAGTATACTTTTTTTTGGTACTGTCGTCATTTTGTATAAAGTCGTATAATATACTTTTAATTTATATAATATACTTAGGTCAGAGTTTCATAGAGCATTAAATGATTTACGGAATAACAAAGCAGAGGGGATTGATATGATACCAGCCGAATTAATAAAACACGCAGGGGAAAAAATGCAGGAGCGATTATACAGGTTAGTTTGTAAAATATATGAGAAGGGAGAAGTACCACAGGATTTTCAGCGTAGTAGAATAGTAACAATGCCGAAGAAAATAGGAGCTAATTTGTGTGAGAACTATAGGACCATTAGCCTACTATCACATGCATCGAAGATATTGTTAAAGATTATTTATAGGAGATTAGAAACTAAAGTAGAGGAAAGGCTAGGAGAAGATCAGTTTGGTTTTAGGAAAAACAGAGGGACGAGAGAGGCGATTCTAGCACTAAGAACGGTAGTAGAAAAAAGAAATAGGGTAGGAAAGGTAACTTGCATAGCTTTTGTAGATTTAGAAAAGGCATTTGATAATGTAGATTGGGACATAATGTTTAGAATTTTAAAAGAAACGGGTATAGATTATAAGGATAGGAGAATAATTTTTAATTTATATAAACACCAAACTGCCTTAGTTAGAATTGAGGGGGAAGAAGAGGTAGCAAAAATAGGGAAGGGAGTTCGGCAGGGATGTACACTCTCACCGTTATTATTTAATCTATATATAGAAGATGCAATAAACAAAGTAAAAGAAGAGTATAGTGTAGGTGTGAATGTACAGGGAGAGAAAATATATATGTTGAGATTCGCCGACGATATAGCTATATTAGAAGAAAGCGAAAAGAATTTAGAAAGGGTATTGAATGGTATGCAGGCAGTATTGACTAGGGATTTTAACATGAAAATAAATATAGGTAAAACTAAAGTGATGAGGTGTGACAAAAAGGAATGCAGTAGAAAAATGAAGATCTCAATAGGAGATAATAGAATCGAAGAAGTGTCAGATTTTTGTTATTTAGGCAGTAGAATCACAAAAGATAATCGAAGCAAAGTAGATATAAAGTGTAGGATAGCACAGGGTAGGAAGGCATTCGTAGAAAAAGAACAGATTTTAAGATCAAATATTGACTTGGGTATTAGAAAAAGATTACTGAAGGTATATGTTTGGAGTGTAGCACTGTACGGGTGTGAGGCGTGGACTATAGGAAAGGAAGAGAAGCGTAGATTACAAGCATTAGAAATGTGGTGTTATAGGAGGATGATGAGGATTGGTTGGGAAGATAAAGTAACAAATGAAGCTGTACTAGAGTTAGTAGGGGAGAAGAGAAGTATCTGGAGAGTGTTACAGCGTAGGAGAGACAGATTAGTAGGGCATATTCTTAGGCATGGGGGGATTATGCAATTGATCATAGAAGGTAGAGTGGAGGGAAAGAGAGGGGTAGGTAGGCCTAGATTGGAGTATGTGAGTCAGATAGCTGAAGACGTTGAGATGAATAGCTATAGAGAGATGAAGGGATTAGCTCAGGATAGATCGGCATGGCGTGCTGTTTCCAACCAATCTTTAGGATTGCGGACTGTTTAACTAATATACTTTTCTATTGCGCAACATTCATTTAGTTTACGCGGCGCAGTGTAAAAACAAGTAAATTTGTTTGTACTGTTCACGTTGTTCAAATCCACGAACATATCGTTTAATCGTCGAATTTATTTGATGAAAATGCGCCGAACTGGGTCATCGGTGCAAGAGGAATCTTATTCTATGGACTTGCCTAGAGCGTTCTATTTGTTTCATCGATTATCGGTTACCTAGCATCACGCAGCACCGTATGATTTTTCTACGACGTGATTATGTGTATAATGTTTCGGGATAGGTAGTTTCCACTAGCAATTGACGGTTTGCAATTGCAATACAATGGATTTTACGATAGATAAAGTTTCCGAAGATTCATACTATGTTAATTTATTGTTAGGATTACCACAAATATTAGGTGAAGATATTCTAATTTAACTATACCAAGTATTTAAATATGAACATTTACTTTTAGAAATGTACAAACATTTAAACGTACAAAATAAATGTCTGAAAAGAAGTAATCCCGTAACTCACACGGACATTTGTTCGTGGGAACATAAGCAGGGTATCCTGCTGCCTGAAGATTTACGCAATTTTTACAGTTGCACCAATGGTTTTATTTTTAATTGGACATTTAATTTGATGAGTATGTTTACCAATCTTATATATAAAGGAAAGAAATAACGTGAGCGGTTTTTAGATGATAGGAAAAAAATACAAGCTAAAATCGAAATCGATTCTCTGCATAATCTGTCGCAAATATTCGATTACGATGTAACGAACGATGCGAATGTTGCTTATAGCGAAGATCGCTATATTTTAAAATTGGATATAGGCAGCAAAGTATTCAGTTTGCACAATGTAAATCAAATTTCAAAAGTGACTCTCGTCTATTTGCATTCGAAATTTGCCCCAACCATATGGCTTTACACACAAAACGTGGGATTTGATTTTATAGCAAATGATTTTACCACATATTTTCGCATGGCTTTGATACATTTGGGACTGCCATCCTGGCAACTTTTATTCACCCAACAGAACATACCAAATTGGACTAATGTATGTATTTATTTCGATTTTCATAATAAGTGCTCTTCAAATCGAATCAAATCAAATCGCCAAATCGAGCACGATTGCTCGACAAAAATTGTATATATTTTCAGAAAATCATGAGAATTGTGGCACCTGAACTATTGGTATCGAGAAAGAAGAATTATATTAAACAGAAATGTATCGCTCGTAATAATATAAGTGGGCATATCGTGTTGAATAAATTGGATCAAAATGTCTTCAAAATGAATGCGAAGGCTGTTCAAGTATTCCCAAGAAATATGCCGAAGGATGCAAAGTCTACTTCACCCACGACATTTATAAAACGGGACTCACTATTTCGTACAAAGTTTTATTCCCGATCTAATAAAAAGAAGAGCAAATAATTTAATTTTTTTATCGGGCTGGGTTACTCGGATTTGTGGCACGTTGTGGAATACAACACAGCATACGTAAAATAAACTACATTTAAGATGAATCGTGTTGCCATATATCGAATATGGGACCTAATCTGCGATCGCTCGCGGTAAATTAAATTCCTAAATTCGATGTATCAATATACTGGATCATTTTTTGTCGTGTCATTAAAAATTACTTAAAATGATTTAGCACATGTCACAAGGAAGAAAAGAGATAATGGAATGAAATTTATAATATGCTGTTAATTTATTATAAGTAGAACAAACTTAATAAATAAAGCTTTTATAAAATATGCTGCGCTATGCGCAGATTTCGAAATTCAAAGATATGTGCTTCAAAAATTAACTACCGTCATTGTAAATCTTTCGTAACATGCATTAAGCACCACGATGGATACATGTTACCAGAATACTTTTTAGAACATAAAACGATAGCTAGATATTTCTATATTATTTACCATTAGACCATACATAACAAGTTATAAATGTTAAATAATAAATCTATGATTATATATTTATGCAACTGTATTAATTGCAAAAGAAATTGGTAATTAAATAGTTTAAACAATTGGATTACCATGCGGTACTTCTGGATTACCATGTTGGTTATAGATAATTCAAGATTAGTCAAATCTCTGTAAGATGGATCATTTGTCATAATCCTGTCAATTGACGTCATTACCAATGACTATGTATATATAGACATTGCAAGTTCATATAAAATAGAGAATCAGAGGGGAATCACATTTACACAAATTTCATAGGTCAGGAAGTGCTGCACTCTGTTGGTGATATACAGATTGTGGTTGTGTTGAAATGTTTGATATCTACAATGAATTCTGTTGAATGCATTTATTATATACAGGTGATCCTCATTTAACAACAGAATTCCGTTCTCATGACTTTCAACATAAAAAGTATAGCAAACTTAAGTCGGATGTAATTACCGAAGTGATATCTGACCACAAGACACTTACTACAAGAATATCGATACAATATATTTATATTTCTAAAAGTAAATTATGGATAATAATTAGAGAAGAATACTTTGGTATTTTATCTTTAGTTCATCGATATAACACAAAAGATTATTCTCAAATTGTAAAATAATTGAACTGCGAGTAAAAATGAGTAAAATATAATAAAACAAAAATTGTGTCTTGTTTGTTATAACAATTAATGTAATGATATTGAAGTAGGTATATTTACTTATATAAATATATTGATATATATTTATACAAGCTCCATTCCTTATCATCGAAATGTTCCAACATCTTTAATGAAAAACATTGGAATACATAACACAAATAGATATTTGGATATATATTTTGGACTTACCAAAATATATATCACAAATAAATAAATATACAAGAATAAATAGCAAAATTGCACGTGGAAATTAAATTTGACTCACCGCGCCCCAGCCTAACATAAAAACATAAAGGCGTAAAATCTTCTACAGACCATCAAACTTTTCTTGTGTGGTTCTCCTTGTAGATGTTGATGGATCTCGTTCGCTCCTCGGGTAATAAGTATTCATCTTCATTCAGTGACAATCAGCTTCACACTAAAACAGAAATTAAAGATTTTTATTAATAATAATAATAATTAGAAAAAGAAGAATCTTTATAGACTATGTTGTAAAAATTACATATTGTAGATTTTACACAGTATATTATTATTAGATACCGAAAAGGCGAAGTTCAGCATAAATTAACAAAAATACAATATTTTATAAATGACAAATAAAAAAAAAATTGGCTGTTCTACCACTTGACCCTTCATGTTATATTAAACACAAAATACAATATCCACCAATTCGACTTCATGCAATAGAGCAAAATAACAAAATATTTTTTAAGAGCACATATAGAGCAGATATATCAAAAAACACAATCTTAAATACATATTTATTGTTTTATTGTTGCATTTAATTAGATATTATAAATTAAAATAACTGCTGACTATATTATGAGTAACAAAAAGTAATCTGATTTTAAAATATATATTCTTAGAATACTCGTTGAAGATTCTCGAATTTTTATAGGAATTTATAGGAATTGATGTTTATAGCCCAACTTCTATCGAGGTCGGTCGAAAAGACGCTAGATATTCAGACAGGAAGACTGCTCATGAAGACAACAATAAATTTTAACTAATTAATTATATATACCATCAAATAACAAGAGATTATAACAAAACAAATCACTATTGGTTATCAATTTCATTGGTACCCGCATTGTCGGTATGTTTTATTTTTATTTTTGTAAAATTAACTCCTAAATATATCCCAGTTTTCTCCTTATCCAACTATAACAATACTATAACGTACCTCTTCAAAATCGGTATCCATCAGTCTCACCGTCCGCGGGGTCAACATATCCGATAGCTACCCTTAACCAAGGATAACTACTCCTGCGGCTTATCTTCATCCAAATGGAACGTCTGAAAAAAAAAATACTCAAAGCAAACAATTAAAAAGCAAGCAATTAAAAAAAACAATAATTTCATTACACAAACAAATAAATCAAACAACAATTCTCCAACCTTTTGTTGGCCCCAAATGTCTATTTAGACTCGCAGAGCTTTGTGGTAGAAGCACCGGCGTCTCATCAACCGGTTGCGCAGACTCCACTAACACGACACCCGCACCGTACCGTATCTGGGACTGATACAGCACGGCCATGTGCAAGAGATAAGAGATAACAGAAGAGACGCGGCCCTACCTACGTGTCTGAAGGACTCAATGTTATCTACCCCTCAAGGAGGAGTCTGTGCACCAGGACGAAAGCAGACCTGCGAAGAAAAACCTATCTTAAAATTAACTAGTTTCCATCGTCGCGCCGGTGCTTGTAGATTTCTTCTTGTGCTGATCCTTTTTAGCCTGACTTAAACAATCACGATTCCACTACCTATGGTCCGAATTTTATAATCTATTCTACCTACGCGTCTGATGGACTTGGGGAGTGTTAATCTATCGAGGAATCGTGATTCTGCGTTTTAAATTTTTTGATAAGCTTCATTCATTATCATCGAAATGTTCCAACGTTCAATGAAGAACATTCACACAAATACATATATCAAACAACTAGATATTTGGATAGATATTTTGGATATACCAAAATATATATCACAAATAAATAAATAGC
Source organism: Leptodirus hochenwartii (assembly GCA_947310635.1). Taxonomy (NCBI): domain Eukaryota; kingdom Metazoa; phylum Arthropoda; class Insecta; order Coleoptera; family Leiodidae; genus Leptodirus; species Leptodirus hochenwartii. The sequence continues at coordinate 556,570 of OX371187.1, read as the reverse complement.
AAAATTGCATGCTGAAATTAAATTTGACTCACCGCGCCCCAGCTTAACATGGGGCGTAAAATCTTCTACAAACCATCAAACATTCTTGCGGTTCTCCCTGTAGATGTTGATGTTGATTGATCTCGTTTACTCCCCAAGTAATAATCATCCATCTTCATTTATTGACAATCAGCTTCACACTAAAACAGAAATTAAAGATTTTTATTCATTCCTGATAATTGAAAATATGTTTGGAAAAAAAATGGTACATCAATTATATATTGAGATCATTACCTTCAAATTTTTTTTTTTTAATTGTAAAAGAACATCCAATTTTCTCATTTCGCATCATATGGCGATGTCCGAAAGGTGTGGATTTGTATTTTGGAAGGCGTAAGGGCTCGGTATTATCATGGAGATCGAAGAGATTTTCCAATTGAAGTTGAAATGCACTGGGCAAAGGAAGCGCGTTGTTTATTCCATTTTGTAATCTATAGAACACGTGTCAAAATGAAGTTTTTAACTGAGGTGGCAAAATTGAAGTTTTGATTAAAACCATTTTACATATTGAAACAAGTTTTATTCAATGGTAAATCGATAAAAAATAAACTTCGGAATATAAATCAGCACCATGAATGGTTAAGACCAACTCTGTAAATTTTTATGTTTTCGTAAATTTTTACGTTTCTCGCCCTAGATCATCTTCTATTAGAAAATGTCTAACTCGGTAAATTTAGAGCGTCATTTTGAAAATGAAAACCGTCACATAAGACCGCCAAATAAAAATAATTGTAAATTCGCATTTAAAAAAATTGTACCTTCAGAAATATTTTAAAAAACTTTAGAACTTATTAATATGCCCTACTTAAATTCATCGGACATTGATAACACTGTTTTTAAATCACATAAACTTTTGTGAAAATTATTAAACGTTGAAAAACCTCCATAATGATACAACATATTTTAATTTATGTCCCATATTGCAAATAAAACTAGCATAAGAATGACCTTTCATTTAGTTGAGCAATTAGAACAATCTAGAACAACATGTCCGTCTTAAATTCATCTACGCGGACAAAACTTTTGAAACCACTTGCAGCTTTAATAAATATTATCAACCAGGAAGAAAATTTCGAGAAACCTCGACTAAATATAATACTAACAACATCTGTAACGTAATATCAACTATTGAAATGCGCCACATTCAAAATGCTGCAATAGAAATGTACGTCTACTTGCTAAAATGTAAATTCAATGACAAGAAATCTTTCATCAAGACAACTCGGCTAGATCAAGCAATAAATCACCGCACGCGCACAATAGGAATACTGACTTACCTGGATACTCAGATTCACATGCCTTGGAGTGATATCTTCCTTCAATCACCCATCACCCTCTCCCGTCCAAACCACTTGTTCCCCGGGGATGGGACAAACGTCAATCTCTTGCCAACACTGCCCCCAACAACTTGACACTGTTCCCGCATAAATCGGTTCGGTATTTAACGTTCCAATCGGGCTTAAACGGGAGCGCCACTAATGCGCCCTTGCTTTCGCTGCTGTGTAACTATATGTGGAACAAGCTGAAGTACTGTCTGCGCTGCTGCTTGCGATGGCCATGTACTGAATGGGCTAAAGCTACATTTACGTTCATTGCGTATACGCGCGTGTCAGGCAAGTACTGAAATGAAAAAGTTGTGGGTCGATGTAAATAATTTGTTGATATCAACTGCTATTTAAAAATATCATATAAGGTTTTACCAAAAATATTTTTTTAGTATACTTTTAGTAAATGCTTGATTTAATATTATTTAATATTAAAACCTACTATTGGATCTAAAAAAGAAGAACGAAGTAAAGTTTAAAAAACAATGAAAATTCAAAATATAAACAAAACAAAAAAATAGTAGAAACTATCCTTGCTGCCATCAAATTTTTATATTATTTCAAGTTGTAGAACGCATCAAGAATTTTAAATTTTTTTTTAATATTTGCCAAATTTACATTGTATGACTATTTTAGAAAGGCAGTAAATTAACACTGCTCTTATTTTTTGTAAAATTAATTTTATTGCATTAATCAACACCTGTTGAGTTGGAGTCTATATCTTATGCCATACGTTATTTGTTCTTAAATACAAGTAATTATTGCTATACGTGTCGCAGCAGCCAAATTTATTTCTTTGTGTCGCGTTATCTTATATAAACAAACTCGCGCAGCGAATGTATTGATAAATCTGGTATCGAGTTACCTCGAGTTTTTGCAATATTAAAATATTTCTTATATATTTGACCAAAGTAATAAAAACGAAATTGCGGGTTAAAAGAAATTGTAATAATTATTAGATTTGTAATAATCCGGTTGAATATCCAATTTTTTTATTTGTTTTGCCTGAATAACAATCATCTATTTAATTTTTTAATTAAATCGTAATCGTCTTAAAACTATATTTTATTGATTTCCGGTTCAAATGGAAAAAGTTGAAATTATGGTCGAAAAAAGTGAAAAAGTCGTGTATATATACCTTTGAAATATTCCGATTTTTTTGGCGATTTTGGTCAAAGTTTAACAAATGCTGCCCAAAACAATGTAAAATGGCTATAAATCGTCTTAAAACTATATTTTATTGATTTCCGGTTCAAATGGAAAAAGTTGAAATTATCGTCGAAAAAAGTGAAAAAGTCGTGTATATATACCTTTGAAATATTCCGATTTTTTTGGCGATTTTGGTCAAAGTTTAACAAATGCTGCCCAAAACAATGCAAAATGGCTATAAATCGTCTTAAAACTATATTTTATTGATTTCCGGTTCAAATGGAAAAAGTTGAAATTATCGTCGAAAAAAGTGAAAAAGTCCTGTATATATACCTTTGAAATATTCCGATTTTTTTGGCGATTTTGGTCAAAGTTTAACAAATGCTGCCCAAAACAATGCAAAATGGCTATAAATCGTCTTAAAACTATATTTTATTGATTTCCGGTTCAAATGGAAAAATTTGAAATTATCGTCGAAAAAAGTGAAAAAGTCCTGTATATATACCTTTGAAATATTCCGATTTTTTTGGCGATTTTGGTCAAAGTTTAACGAATGCTGCCCAAAACAATGCAAAATGGCTATAAATCGTCTTAAAACTATATTTTATTGATTTCCGGTTCAAATGGAAAAAGTTGAAATTATCGTCGAAAAAAGTGAAAAAGTCCTGTATATATACCTTTGAAATATTCCGATTTTTTTGGCGATTTTGGTCAAAGTTTAACAAATGCTGCCCAAAACAATGCAAAATGGCTATAAATCGTCTTAAAACTATATTTTATTGATTTCCGGTTCAAATGGAAAAATTTGAAATTATCGTCGAAAAAAGTGAAAAAGTCCTGTATATATACCTTTGAAATATTCCGATTTTTTTGGCGATTTTGGTCAAAGTTTAACGAATGCTGCCCAAAACAATGCAAAATGGCTATAAATCGTCTTAAAACTATATTTTATTGATTTCCGGTTCAAATGGAAAAAGTTGAAATTATCGTCGAAAAAAGTGAAAAAGTCCTGTATATATACCTTTGAAATATTCCGATTTTTTTGGCGATTTTGGTCAAAGTTTAACAAATGCTGCCCAAAACAATGCAAAATGGCTATAAATCGTCTTAAAACTATATTTTATTGATTTCCGGTTCAAATGAAAAAAGTTGAAATTATCGTCGAAAAAAGTGAAAAAGTCGTGTATATATACCTTTGAAATATTCCGATTTTTTTGGCGATTTTGGTCAAAGTTTAACAAATGCTGCCCAAAACAATGCAAAATGGCTATAAATCGTCTTAAAACTATATTTTATTGATTTCCGGTTCAAATGGAAAAATTTGAAATTATCGTCGAAAAAAGTGAAAAAGTCCTGTATATATACCTTTGAAATATTCCGATTTTTTTGGCGATTTTGGTCAAAGTTTAACAAATGCTGCCCAAAACAATGCCAAATGGCTATAAATCGTCTTGAAACTATATTTTATTGATTTCCGGTTCAAATGGAAAAAGTTGAAATTATCGTCGAAAAAAGTGAAAAAGTCCTGTATATATACCTTTGAAATATTCCGATTTTTTTGGCGATTTTGGTCAAAGTTTAACAAATGCTGCCCAAAACAATGCAAAATGGCTATAAATCGTCTTAAAACTATATTTTATTGATTTCCGGTTCAAATGGAAAAATTTGAAATTATCGTCGAAAAAAGTGAAAAAGTCCTGTATATATACCTTTGAAATATTCCGATTTTTTTGGCGATTTTGGTCAAAGTTTAACAAATGCTGCCCAAAACAATGCCAAATGGCTATAAATCGTCTTGAAACTATATTTTATTGATTTCCGGTTCAAATGGAAAAAGTTGAAATTATCGTCGAAAAAAGTGAAAAAGTCCTGTATATATACCTTTGAAATATTCCGATTTTTTTGGCGATTTTGGTCAAAGTTTAACAAATGCTGCCCAAAACAATGCAAAATGGCTATAAATCGTCTTAAAACTATATTTTATTGATTTCCGGTTCAAATGGAAAAATTTGAAATTATCGTCGAAAAAAGTGAAAAAGTCCTGTATATATACCTTTGAAATATTCCGATTTTTTTGGCGATTTTGGTCAAAGTTTAACGAATGCTGCCCAAAACAATGCAAAATGGCTATAAATCGTCTTAAAACTATATTTTATTGATTTCCGGTTCAAATGGAAAAAGTTGAAATTATCGTCGAAAAAAGTGAAAAAGTCCTGTATATATACCTTTGAAATATTCCGATTTTTTTGGCGATTTTGGTCAAAGTTTAACAAATGCTGCCCAAAACAATGCAAAATGGCTATAAATCGTCTTAAAACTATATTTTATTGATTTCCGGTTCAAATGAAAAAAGTTGAAATTATCGTCGAAAAAAGTGAAAAAGTCGTGTATATATACCTTTGAAATATTCCGATTTTTTTGGCGATTTTGGTCAAAGTTTAACAAATGCTGCCCAAAACAATGCAAAATGGCTATAAATCGTCTTAAAACTATATTTTATTGATTTCCGGTTCAAATGGAAAAAGTTGAAATTATCGTCGAAAAAAGTGAAAAAGTCCTGTATATATACCTTTGAAATATTCCGATTTTTTTGGCGATTTTGGTCAAAGTTTAACAAATGCTGCCCAAAACAATGCAAAATGGCTATAAATCGTCTTAAAACTATATTTTATTGATTTCCGGTTCAAATGAAAAAAGTTGAAATTATCGTCGAAAAAAGTGAAAAAGTCGTGTATATATACCTTTGAAATATTCCGATTTTTTTGGCGATTTTGGTCAAAGTTTAACAAATGCTGCCCAAAACAATGCAAAATGGCTATAAATCGTCTTAAAACTATATTTTATTGATTTCCGGTTCAAATGAAAAAAGTTGAAATTATCGTCGAAAAAAGTGAAAAAGTCGTGTATATATACCTTTGAAATATTCCGATTTTTTTGGCGATTTTGGTCAAAGTTTAACAAATGCTGCCCAAAACAATGCAAAATGGCTATAAATCGTCTTAAAACTATATTTTATTGATTTCCGGTTCAAATGGAAAAAGTTGAAATTATCGTCGAAAAAAGTGAAAAAGTCCTGTATATATACCTTTGAAATATTCCGATTTTTTTGGCGATTTTGGTCAAAGTTTAACAAATGCTGCCCAAAACAATGCAAAATGGCTATAAATCGTCTTAAAACTATATTTTATTGATTTCCGGTTCAAATGGAAAAAGTTGAAATTATCGTCGAAAAAAGTGAAAAAGTCCTGTATATATACCTTTGAAATATTCCGATTTTTTTGGCGATTTTGGTCAAAGTTTAACAAATGCTGCCCAAAACAATGCAAAATGGCTATAAATCGTCTTAAAACTATATTTTATTGATTTCCGGTTCAAATGAAAAAAGTTGAAATTATCGTCGAAAAAAGTGAAAAAGTCGTGTATATATACCTTTGAAATATTCCGATTTTTTTGGCGATTTTGGTCAAAGTTTAACAAATGCTGCCCAAAACAATGCAAAATGGCTATAAATCGTCTTAAAACTATATTTTATTGATTTCCGGTTCAAATGGAAAAAGTTGAAATTATCGTCGAAAAAAGTGAAAAAGTCCTGTATATATACCTTTGAAATATTCCGATTTTTTTGGCGATTTTGGTCAAAGTTTAACAAATGCTGCCCAAAACAATGCAAAATGGCTATAAATCGTCTTAAAACTATATTTTATTGATTTCCGGTTCAAATGGAAAAAGTTGAAATTATCGTCGAAAAAAGTGAAAAAGTCCTGTATATATACCTTTGAAATATTCCGATTTTTTTGGCGATTTTGGTCAAAGTTTAACAAATGCTGCCCAAAACAATGCAAAATGGCTATAAATCGTCTTAAAACTATATTTTATTGATTTCCGGTTCAAATGAAAAAAGTTGAAATTATCGTCGAAAAAAGTGAAAAAGTCGTGTATATATACCTTTGAAATATTCCGATTTTTTTGGCGATTTTGGTCAAAGTTTAACAAATGCTGCCCAAAACAATGCAAAATGGCTATAAATCGTCTTAAAACTATATTTTATTGATTTCCGGTTCAAATGGAAAAAGTTGAAATTATCGTCGAAAAAAGTGAAAAAGTCGTGTATATATACCTTTGAAATATTCCGATTTTTTTGGCGATTTTGGTCAAAGTTTAACAAATGCTGCCCAAAACAATGCAAAATGGCTATAAATCGTCTTAAAACTATATTTTATTGATTTCCGGTTCAAATGGAAAAATTTGAAATTATCGTCGAAAAAAGTGAAAAAGTCCTGTATATATACCTTTGAAATATTCCGATTTTTTTGGCGATTTTGGTCAAAGTTTAACAAATGCTGCCCAAAACAATGCAAAATGGCTATAAATCGTCTTAAAACTATATTTTATTGATTTCCGGTTCAAATGGAAAAAGTTGAAATTATCGTCGAAAAAAGTGAAAAAGTCCTGTATATATACCTTTGAAATATTCCGATTTTTTTGGCGATTTTGGTCAAAGTTTAACAAATGCTGCCCAAAACAATGCAAAATGGCTATAAATCGTCTTAAAACTATATTTTATTGATTTCCGGTTCAAATGGAAAAATTTGAAATTATCGTCGAAAAAAGTGAAAAAGTCCTGTATATATACCTTTGAAATATTCCGATTTTTTTGGCGATTTTGGTCAAAGTTTAACGAATGCTGCCCAAAACAATGCAAAATGGCTATAAATCGTCTTAAAACTATATTTTATTGATTTCCGGTTCAAATGGAAAAAGTTGAAATTATCGTCGAAAAAAGTGAAAAAGTCCTGTATATATACCTTTGAAATATTCCGATTTTTTTGGCGATTTTGGTCAAAGTTTAACAAATGCTGCCCAAAACAATGCAAAATGGCTATAAATCGTCTTAAAACTATATTTTATTGATTTCCGGTTCAAATGGAAAAAGTTGAAATTATCGTCGAAAAAAGTGAAAAAGTCCTGTATATATACCTTTGAAATATTCCGATTTTTTTGGCGATTTTGGTCAAAGTTTAACAAATGCTGCCCAAAACAATGCAAAATGGCTATAAATCGTCTTAAAACTATATTTTATTGATTTCCGGTTCAAATGGAAAAAGTTGAAATTATCGTCGAAAAAAGTGAAAAAGTCCTGTATATATACCTTTGAAATATTCCGATTTTTTTGGCGATTTTGGTCAAAGTTTAACAAATGCTGCCCAAAACAATGCAAAATGGCTATAAATCGTCTTAAAACTATATTTTATTGATTTCCGGTTCAAATGGAAAAAGTTGAAATTATCGTCGAAAAAAGTGAAAAAGTCCTGTATATATACCTTTGAAATATTCCGATTTTTTTGGCGATTTTGGTCAAAGTTTAACAAATGCTGCCCAAAACAATGCAAAATGGCTATAAATCGTCTTAAAACTATATTTTATTGATTTCCGGTTCAAATGGAAAAAGTTGAAATTATCGTCGAAAAAAGTGAAAAAGTCCTGTATATATACCTTTGAAATATTCCGATTTTTTTGGCGATTTTGGTCAAAGTTTAACAAATGCTGCCCAAAACAATGCAAAATGGCTATAAATCGTCTTAAAACTATATTTTATTGATTTCCGGTTCAAATGGAAAAATTTGAAATTATCGTCGAAAAAAGTGAAAAAGTCCTGTATATATACCTTTGAAATATTCCGATTTTTTTGGCGATTTTGGTCAAAGTTTAACAAATGCTGCCCAAAACAATGCAAAATGGCTATAAATCGTCTTAAAACTATATTTTATTGATTTCCGGTTCAAATGGAAAAAGTTGAAATTATCGTCGAAAAAAGTGAAAAAGTCCTGTATATATACCTTTGAAATATTCCGATTTTTTTGGCGATTTTGGTCAAAGTTTAACAAATGCTGCCCAAAACAATGCAAAATGGCTATAAATCGTCTTAAAACTATATTTTATTGATTTCCGGTTCAAATGGAAAAATTTGAAATTATCGTCGAAAAAAGTGAAAAAGTCCTGTATATATACCTTTGAAATATTCCGATTTTTTTGGCGATTTTGGTCAAAGTTTAACAAATGCTGCCCAAAACAATGCAAAATGGCTATAAATCGTCTTAAAACTATATTTTATTGATTTCCGGTTCAAATGGAAAAAGTTGAAATTATCGTCGAAAAAAGTGAAAAAGTCCTGTATATATACCTTTGAAATATTCCGATTTTTTTGGCGATTTTGGTCAAAGTTTAACAAATGCTGCCCAAAACAATGCAAAATGGCTATAAATCGTCTTAAAACTATATTTTATTGATTTCCGGTTCAAATGGAAAAAGTTGAAATTATCGTCGAAAAAAGTGAAAAAGTCCTGTATATATACCTTTGAAATATTCCGATTTTTTTGGCGATTTTGGTCAAAGTTTAACAAATGCTGCCCAAAACAATGCAAAATGGCTATAAATCGTCTTAAAACTATATTTTATTGATTTCCGGTTCAAATGGAAAAAGTTGAAATTATCGTCGAAAAAAGTGAAAAAGTCCTGTATATATACCTTTGAAATATTCCGATTTTTTTGGCGATTTTGGTCAAAGTTTAACAAATGCTGCCCAAAACAATGCAAAATGGCTATAAATCGTCTTAAAACTATATTTTATTGATTTCCGGTTCAAATGGAAAAATTTGAAATTATCGTCGAAAAAAGTGAAAAAGTCCTGTATATATACCTTTGAAATATTCCGATTTTTTTGGCGATTTTGGTCAAAGTTTAACAAATGCTGCCCAAAACAATGCAAAATGGCTATAAATCGTCTTAAAACTATATTTTATTGATTTCCGGTTCAAATGGAAAAAGTTGAAATTATCGTCGAAAAAAGTGAAAAAGTCCTGTATATATACCTTTGAAATATTCCGATTTTTTTGGCGATTTTGGTCAAAGTTTAACAAATGCTGCCCAAAACAATGCAAAATGGCTATAAATCGTCTTAAAACTATATTTTATTGATTTCCGGTTCAAATGGAAAAAGTTGAAATTATCGTCGAAAAAAGTGAAAAAGTCCTGTATATATACCTTTGAAATATTCCGATTTTTTTGGCGATTTTGGTCAAAGTTTAACAAATGCTGCCCAAAACAATGCAAAATGGCTATAAATCGTCTTGAAACTATATTTTATTGATTTCCGGTTCAAATGGAAAAAGTTGAAATTATCGTCGAAAAAAGTGAAAAAGTCCTGTATGCAATATTCCGATTTTTTTGGCGATTTTGGTCAAAGTTTAACAAATGCTGCCCAAAACAATGCAAAATGGCTATAAATCGTCTTAAAACTATATTTTATTGATTTCCGGTTTAAATGAAAAAAGTTGAAATTATCGTCGAAAAAAGTGAAAAAGTCGTGTATATATACCTTTGAAATATTCCGATTTTTTTGGCGATTTTGGTCAAAGTTTAACGAATGCTGCCCAAAACAATGCAAAATGGCTATAAATCGTCTTAAAACTATATTTTATTGATTTCCGGTTCAAATGGAAAAAGTTGAAATTATCGTCGAAAAAAGTGAAAAAGTCCTGTATATATACCTTTGAAATATTCCGATTTTTTTGGCGATTTTGGTCAAAGTTTAACGAATGCTGCCCAAAACAATGCAAAATGGCTATAAATCGTCTTAAAACTATATTTTATTGATTTCCGGTTCAAATGGAAAAAGTTGAAATTATCGTCGAAAAAAGTGAAAAAGTCCTGTATATATACCTTTGAAATATTCCGATTTTTTTGGCGATTTTGGTCAAAGTTTAACAAATGCTGCCCAAAACAATGCAAAATGGCTATAAATCGTCTTAAAACTATATTTTATTGATTTCCGGTTCAAATGGAAAAAGTTGAAATTATCGTCGAAAAAAGTGAAAAAGTCCTGTATATATACCTTTGAAATATTCCGATTTTTTTGGCGATTTTGGTCAAAGTTTAACAAATGCTGCCCAAAACAATGCAAAATGGCTATAAATCGTCTTAAAACTATATTTTATTGATTTCCGGTTCAAATGGAAAAAGTTGAAATTATCGTCGAAAAAAGTGAAAAAGTCGTGTATATATACCTTTGAAATATTCTGATTTTTTTGGCGATTTTGGTCAAAGTTTAACGAATGCTGCCCAAAACAATGCAAAATGGCTATAAATCGTCTTAATACTATATTTTATTGATTTCCGGTTCAAATGGAAAAAGTTGAAATTATCGTCGAAAAAAGTGAAAAAGTCGTGTATATATACCTTTGAAATATTCCGATTTTTTTGGCGATTTTGGTCAAAGTTTAACGAATGCTGCCCAAAACAATGCAAAATGGCTATAAATCGTCTTAATACTATATTTTATTGATTTCCGGTTCAAATGGAAAAAGTTGAAATTATCGTCGAAAAAAGTGAAAAAGTCCTGTATATATACCTTTGAAATATTCCGATTTTTTTGGCGATTTTGGTCAAAGTTTAACAAATGCTGCCCAAAACAATGCAAAATGGCTATAAATCGTCTTAAAACTATATTTTATTGATTTCCGGTTTAAATGAAAAAAGTTGAAATTATCGTCGAAAAAAGTGAAAAAGTCGTGTATATATACCTTTGAAATATTCCGATTTTTTTGGCGATTTTGGTCAAAGTTTAACGAATGCTGCCCAAAACAATGCAAAATGGCTATAAATCGTCTTAATACTATATTTTATTGATTTCCGGTTCAAATGGAAAAAGTTGAAATTATCGTCGAAAAAAGTGAAAAAGTCGTGTATATATACCTTTGAAATATTCTGATTTTTTTGGCGATTTTGGTCAAAGTTTAACGAATGCTGCCCAAAACAATGCAAAATGGCTATAAATCGTCTTAATACTATATTTTATTGATTTCCGGTTCAAATGGAAAAAGTTGAAATTATCGTCGAAAAAAGTGAAAAAGTCGTGTATATATACCTTTGAAATATTCCGATTTTTTTGGCGATTTTGGTCAAAGTTTAACGAATGCTGCCCAAAACAATGCAAAATGGCTATAAATCGTCTTAATACTATATTTTATTGATTTCCGGTTCAAATGGAAAAAGTTGAAATTATCGTCGAAAAAAGTGAAAAAGTCCTGTATATATACCTTTGAAATATTCCGATTTTTTTGGCGATTTTGGTCAAAGTTTAACGAATGCTGCCCAAAACAATGCAAAATGGCTATAAATCGTCTTAAAACTATATTTTATTGATTTCCGGTTTAAATGAAAAAAGTTGAAATTATCGTCGAAAAAAGTGAAAAAGTCGTGTATATATACCTTTGAAATATTCCGATTTTTTTGGCGATTTTGGTCAAAGTTTAACGAATGCTGCCCAAAACAATGCAAAATGGCTATAAATCGTCTTAAAACTATATTTTATTGATTTCCGGTTCAAATGGAAAAAGTTGAAATTATCGTCGAAAAAAGTGAAAAAGTCCTGTATATATACCTTTGAAATATTCCGATTTTTTTGGCGATTTTGGTCAAAGTTTAACAAATGCTGCCCAAAACAATGCAAAATGGCTATAAATCGTCTTAAAACTATATTTTATTGATTTCCGGTTCAAATGGAAAAAGTTGAAATTATCGTCGAAAAAAGTGAAAAAGTCGTGTATATATACCTTTGAAATATTCCGATTTTTTTGGCGATTTTGGTCAAAGTTTAACAAATGCTGCCCAAAACAATGCAAAATGGCTATAAATCGTCTTAAAACTATATTTTATTGATTTCCGGTTCAAATGGAAAAAGTTGAAATTATCGTCGAAAAAAGTGAAAAAGTCGTGTATATATACCTTTGAAATATTCCGATTTTTTTGGCGATTTTGGTCAAAGTTTAACGAATGCTGCCCAAAACAATGCAAAATGGCTATAAATCGTCTTAATACTATATTTTATTGATTTCCGGTTCAAATGGAAAAAGTTGAAATTATCGTCGAAAAAAGTGAAAAAGTCGTGTATATATACCTTTGAAATATTCTGATTTTTTTGGCGATTTTGGTCAAAGTTTAACGAATGCTGCCCAAAACAATGCAAAATGGCTATAAATCGTCTTAATACTATATTTTATTGATTTCCGGTTCAAATGGAAAAAGTTGAAATTATCGTCGAAAAAAGTGAAAAAGTCGTGTATATATACCTTTGAAATATTCTGATTTTTTTGGCGATTTTGGTCAAAGTTTAACGAATGCTGCCCAAAACAATGCAAAATGGCTATAAATCGTCTTAATACTATATTTTATTGATTTCCGGTTCAAATGGAAAAAGTTGAAATTATCGTCGAAAAAAGTGAAAAAGTCGTGTATATATACCTTTGAAATATTCCGATTTTTTTGGCGATTTTGGTCAAAGTTTAACGAATGCTGCCCAAAACAATGCAAAATGGCTATAAATCGTCTTAATACTATATTTTATTGATTTCCGGTTCAAATGGAAAAAGTTGAAATTATCGTCGAAAAAAGTGAAAAAGTCCTGTATATATACCTTTGAAATATTCCGATTTTTTTGGCGATTTTGGTCAAAGTTTAACGAATGCTGCCCAAAACAATGCAAAATGGCTATAAATCGTCTTAAAACTATATTTTATTGATTTCCGGTTTAAATGAAAAAAGTTGAAATTATCGTCGAAAAAAGTGAAAAAGTCGTGTATATATACCTTTGAAATATTCCGATTTTTTTGGCGATTTTGGTCAAAGTTTAACGAATGCTGCCCAAAACAATGCAAAATGGCTATAAATCGTCTTAAAACTATATTTTATTGATTTCCGGTTCAAATGGAAAAAGTTGAAATTATCGTCGAAAAAAGTGAAAAAGTCCTGTATATATACCTTTGAAATATTCCGATTTTTTTGGCGATTTTGGTCAAAGTTTAACAAATGCTGCCCAAAACAATGCAAAATGGCTATAAATCGTCTTAAAACTATATTTTATTGATTTCCGGTTCAAATGGAAAAAGTTGAAATTATCGTCGAAAAAAGTGAAAAAGTCGTGTATATATACCTTTGAAATATTCCGATTTTTTTGGCGATTTTGGTCAAAGTTTAACAAATGCTGCCCAAAACAATGCAAAATGGCTATAAATCGTCTTAAAACTATATTTTATTGATTTCCGGTTCAAATGGAAAAAGTTGAAATTATCGTCGAAAAAAGTGAAAAAGTCGTGTATATATACCTTTGAAATATTCCGATTTTTTTGGCGATTTTGGTCAAAGTTTAACGAATGCTGCCCAAAACAATGCAAAATGGCTATAAATCGTCTTAATACTATATTTTATTGATTTCCGGTTCAAATGGAAAAAGTTGAAATTATCGTCGAAAAAAGTGAAAAAGTCGTGTATATATACCTTTGAAATATTCTGATTTTTTTGGCGATTTTGGTCAAAGTTTAACGAATGCTGCCCAAAACAATGCAAAATGGCTATAAATCGTCTTAATACTATATTTTATTGATTTCCGGTTCAAATGGAAAAAGTTGAAATTATCGTCGAAAAAAGTGAAAAAGTCGTGTATATATACCTTTGAAATATTCCGATTTTTTTGGCGATTTTGGTCAAAGTTTAACGAATGCTGCCCAAAACAATGCAAAATGGCTATAAATCGTCTTAATACTATATTTTATTGATTTCCGGTTCAAATGGAAAAAGTTGAAATTATCGTCGAAAAAAGTGAAAAAGTCCTGTATATATACCTTTGAAATATTCCGATTTTTTTGGCGATTTTGGTCAAAGTTTAACGAATGCTGCCCAAAACAATGCAAAATGGCTATAAATCGTCTTAAAACTATATTTTATTGATTTCCGGTTTAAATGAAAAAAGTTGAAATTATCGTCGAAAAAAGTGAAAAAGTCGTGTATATATACCTTTGAAATATTCCGATTTTTTTGGCGATTTTGGTCAAAGTTTAACGAATGCTGCCCAAAACAATGCAAAATGGCTATAAATCGTCTTAAAACTATATTTTATTGATTTCCGGTTCAAATGGAAAAAGTTGAAATTATCGTCGAAAAAAGTGAAAAAGTCCTGTATATATACCTTTGAAATATTCCGATTTTTTTGGCGATTTTGGTCAAAGTTTAACAAATGCTGCCCAAAACAATGCAAAATGGCTATAAATCGTCTTAAAACTATATTTTATTGATTTCCGGTTCAAATGGAAAAAGTTGAAATTATCGTCGAAAAAAGTGAAAAAGTCGTGTATATATACCTTTGAAATATTCCGATTTTTTTGGCGATTTTGGTCAAAGTTTAACAAATGCTGCCCAAAACAATGCAAAATGGCTATAAATCGTCTTAAAACTATATTTTATTGATTTCCGGTTCAAATGGAAAAAGTTGAAATTATCGTCGAAAAAAGTGAAAAAGTCCTGTATATATACCTTTGAAATATTCCGATTTTTTTGGCGATTTTGGTCAAAGTTTAACAAATGCTGCCCAAAACAATGCAAAATGGCTATAAATCGTCTTAATACTATATTTTATTGATTTCCGGTTCAAATGGAAAAAGTTGAAATTATCGTCGAAAAAAGTGAAAAAGTCGTGTATATATACCTTTGAAATATTCCGATTTTTTTGGCGATTTTGGTCAAAGTTTAACAAATGCTGCCCAAAACAATGCAAAATGGCTATAAATCGTCTTAATACTATATTTTATTGATTTCCGGTTCAAATGGAAAAAGTTGAAATTATCGTCGAAAAAAGTGAAAAAGTCCTGTATATATACCTTTGAAATATTCCGATTTTTTTGGCGATTTTGGTCAAAGTTTAACAAATGCTGCCCAAAACAATGCAAAATGGCTATAAATCGTCTTAAAACTATATTTTATTGATTTCCGGTTCAAATGGAAAAAGTTGAAATTATCGTCGAAAAAAGTGAAAAAGTCCTGTATATATACCTTTGAAATATTCCGATTTTTTTGGCGATTTTGGTCAAAGTTTAACAAGTGCTGCCCAAAACAATGCAAAATGGCTATAAATCGTCTTAAAACTATATTTTATTGATTTCCGGTTCAAATGGAAAAAGTTGAAATACGTCTTTTTTAACTTACTGCATTCAATGTTTTACTTCGAGGATTTAGATAAGTATTATGCAGTTAACTGCATTCGAAGCTAAAATGCAGTTTAATAATTATCAAATTTAAGACGATTTTATAAAACCTCAACGTTTGTACCACGTAAATATCTAAATGTAAACATACAATATAATCTTATTCAATTCTAATAATATTTATGTCATTTGATTGCTATCTTCACGCAATTTTATCAATTGCGTAAGAAAAAGTGCATAAATGAACAATCAACCTTAACCATGAAAGTGTAATTCTTTGACTACTAATGCATAATAATTAATTAAATTATATATATATATATGATTTTTTCAATTTACCATTTTTTTGCGACATCTTCTATACTATTTATCTTATAGCAAAAATGTTTGTAGATTTAGAAGTCTAAGATCATTTCCCATAGATCATTTACATGGGAAAATGTGAAAATTATAACGAAAATATTCAAATGGGTTGATACCATGTATTTTCCTTTGCAATAATTAATTGCATAATACCGGGCGACTGAGATTTGATGCTATTGATGCGTCTGAGCAAACTGATATTCGCTGCGATTATTGCCTTTTATAACAGCACTCTCAAAAAATTATAAAAACTAATATATTAGGAATTAGAAAAAAACTTTACTTTACCATATAAATAATTTTCCTTGTTTTTGATACACATATTTTTCACTTGGTAGATTTTCTTCAAACGCTTCGAATTATTAATTAAATTTTCATAAAACTTATGGCACACGAATTTGTTCAATAGAATTTTACGTTCATTCTACATTTTATGGTTTTTATATTCAACTAGGAAGATTTACAATCCTCATATCATTTCCCATTAGAAAATGTGCCATTTAGTCATTTTTTCACGTAAAATAAGAATTGATATGTTTAGTATGGTCAGTCCATATAAAAATGTATCTAAATTCTGACTTTAAAAATCTGTAACTTTTTTAATTGAAGAGGCAATAAATAGCGCGAATGAATGTGAAGACGTAATAGTTAACACCGACCAAATAGGTATCGGCGTGTGCGCATTCTGGTATCAGATGTGCGTGACCGCGACGATGAACGTACACACAGATTACACACTTTTCCATATTCACTTCGATCGAGTTTAAAATTTTTTTGCGATTCCCAACGAACTGAGCGTCCAGTTCAGACTTAACATACATTGTTACGTAAACGCTATCTCTTATCTACACATGCTATTTTATATGAGCAATGGTATCTTGTGGTACCTTTTATATATTTAATGGTAACTTGTTCAACAGTTGAAGCGATACTACCTTCGCTTCGACACCACTCAACAACACCTGAAGCAACTGCTCGAGTATTGTTATCAACAAATCATAACATGTTCGTATTATATGTTGCCAAAATATTGGCAAATCCGGCAAATAAATGTATAGTTTAAAACCAACCAAAAAAATACAATTATTGACCATTTGTTTGACTCGATTGTTCGACTCTATTGTGTATTTATTTTGTAATTTATAAATCCTGCATATTTTGCTGTAAAATATTTGAAAAAAATCAAAATAAAATATTAAACATTTCAAGATATAAGAAATTTATATAAATATAAATGAAATGGTGAAAATTTTTTGATGCAGAAAATAATATTACATGATTTAGTTTAATTAAAATTAATAGAAAAATATTTTTTAATTTTCTAATGAAACTTTAAAAATCTAATATAAACACATAGGCTTTAAAATGGCTATTTTGAATTGTTATATATCTTCAAAACTTTTTTTGAAAATAAATTATGAACTTAATCATATTTTATTACCACTATATTTCGTTCGGAAGTATATTCTTGAGATTTTCGATAACGTAAACATTATTTTGCGATAACATTAAAAATAGTTTGTATTTATTGCAAGATGTAACCATATTGCGTAATGTTTTTGTGTCTCCTAAATTCTTCTAGAATATTCCATCAAGAAAACATGTTATTTATCGATTTATTACGAGTTTGTATTAAATTATTATTGCATAAAGCCATTTTTGGTAATCAAATTAATAATATTTAGTTGAATAACGATATAGAGATACTATTACATAAATAAATAATTAAAGAATATTTTTTTTATACATTTTAGACAAAAAAAAAATTGATTTATTTATGTTAAATGACTGTATTTTTAATTGAAATCAAAGATTTATCTACGAATTATATAGTAAGGTAAATGCATTTAAAGCAAAGTTGCATTATTATAAGTCGATTTTGATTTTTTTTCTAAATCGTTACAAAACATTTAAAAAATTGAAATTATTTAAAATACATTATATAAAAATTTATGGAAGAAGTTGCTTGGATTTATCGATTTTTTTATTAAGAATGTACGAATAGCCAGAGAAATTTTTTTGTTATTTGCTATTTTATTTAATAAAAAAAATGACATAAAATTTTTTATATATAAAAATGGTTCTAAATTAAAGTGAGTGCATGTCCCGCTTTTATGGAACAATCCCGATTTTTAGTAATTTGTCCCGCTTTAAATCATTTATTTCCAAGATTAATACAAAAATTTACTATTTATCTGTGTAAAAAAAATTCTGTGGAAATTTTGTTCAAAATTTAAATATATTTGGTAAATTGGCCGGAAATTAAAAAATAAAAATGCCTCTATATTCATATAGACTTATATATATTAATCAAAGACTTAGCGGCCATTTATCGTAAATAACGAGTCAAACAAATGGTCAATAATTGTGTTTTTTTTGTTTTACTTTTTCGTTTTTAATCTTACGAATACGTAAGATTTTATGGATAAAAAATTGACATTTTGCTTGCTATTTTTTTTATACAAAGACTTTTATTAGTTTCTATATTGATTTTAAACATTATTTTAAAATTATGTCATGGCCAGCCTTCAAATTTTTGATTGCAGAAACAATTTGCGAATTAATTAAATATTTTGAGTAAGTAATTAATTAAATATTCTAAGTCGACGAAAAAATCGATCAAAATAAGTGAGAAGTTTGCTAAATATTTTTATTGTATTTAAAGTTACTTTACATGTTAATAATATATATTTTTATTTTATAAATAATTCAAAACGATTGAGAATACAATATATTTATCATATTTCTCATAAAAAATGCCGAAAAAAAATTATTAAGGGCGTAGAGTAACTTTAAACGTCATAGAAAACTTATTTTAGAAAATGCCCTGTATTACTTTAGTAAAATTTGTAAAAATCAAATAATAGCAAGTTATTTTAGTAAATTCTCGTATTTTTTTTATATTCAAATTTGTCAAATAAATTTTACGACAATAGCTTATCGATGAAAAATTGCTATTTTCTACAGAAAAAACTTTAGTTACTTATAAACAGAAGTTTAGAGCAAAAAATGAGTAGTGAATAAATTTTGCAAATTTTTGTTGCAGTGTTTACATAAAATTCTGTTAATATAAACACGTATAGGAATTTGTTGATAACGAATACTCGAGAGTTGTTGCAGGTGTTCTTGTGTTTTATTAAATTAAACATTAGGAATTTGTCAACATACCAAACAATGAGCCTGAGGAAACAGTTCGCACCAAGTCAAGCTGTAAAAATTGAGTATTTCACTATTTGATATTGCGACAGCTGACCGTGGCAATTTTGTATTTTCCAGCGCACAGTAATCGAACGTTTTGAATATGTGTATATGCAAAGCGCATATTAAACCAACATGTCGATTATGGCGTGATAGTATATAAGAAACTGTCAACATTTCGCTCCCGTGTATTTGGTCAATATACTAGCGCACTCTGCAGTTATCTTCACCAAGTTCTGGCGGGGAAGACATCAACAGATGGCGACTCATGCAATTCAACCGCTTAAAGTTGATTCATTTTCGTAAATGGACTCGCAACGTTAATCAAATTCGTAAAATATTTATTAATCCAGAGTACACGAAAATTATAAACATAGGAATGACTAATAGTTTTGGATCGCAAGAAGTTGAATTGTAAGAGGTTAAAATTAATTTATTTTCGCAGTGCGTGTACCCATCGCAACAATACACACCCCTTAATTAAAAAGAGCAGAAATTCCAAATATTGCATTCATTGTACTTAATTTGAAACCAATTCCTGTTATTATTTTGATATAGTTTCAAATCAATTTATATTTAATGCATTCCGATTCGATTTACTTGATTTCTATATGCTTGGCACGCGGAGCATTGTAATTAAGTGGTGAAAAGTGGAATTACATCTGCACAGGTTCAGTGCAGAAATGGAAAATGAGGTCACCGGTGAAAGAACAGAAAATGCCCAGAGTCATACAAGTTCGAAGCGGAATAGCAAGGATATCGCTTTGAAGGATAAGGACAGCAAGGGGTCTGTACGCATCAAGACTGATGGCAGTGATCAGGGTTCGGACGGAGGTACGGCCGGTGGCAGTGTTGTAACTATCGCCGCGACGACGGTGCCCCCTAAGGTGCCGCATAAAATTATCGCCAATTGGAAGCAAGCGTGCGATCGCACTAGAGACCGTACCAAAGATTTGTTGAAGCGTTGGCGTACATTGCCAGAATTTGAGGGTGTCCACAGTCGTGGCAACGCAGTACCATTGCAGAAGACTGACAGTCAAACAGAGTGCAGTGGTTGGAGCGTGCATGAATGGAGTAAGTACATACTCCGTGTCTCTCCGCTATGAAGAAAGTTTTCATCAACCGATCCGATCATTTATGAATAGTTTTTGGTCGCTAATTAATATTCCTCCGTTGTAAATTTGTCACTACGGTATTAGATTATCACCCTGATACTGTAACACAAAGCATTTAATATCTAGGTGCGTATTTCGAAGACTTTGCCACCGTCTTCAGTAGCACAAGATAAAAGGCCAGTAAACAGCAGTTATAAATTAAATAAAGACTAATATTGGTTTTTTGTTATTTTCGTTTGATTACTGCTAAATTTGCAGAATTGTTCACAATGTATTTTTAGACGCGGGATGTCAGCCTTATTATTTTCCAGACAATAGTATTAATAGTCTTAGAAGATTTACTTTCGCCATGTGCAAAATGTTTTACTCCCTTCCACTAAATTCGCAAAATTGTTCACAAAATATTAGGCAATAGTTTTAATAGTTGTAATAGCTTTAATAGTTTCAATAGTCTCAATAGTGTAAATAGTTTCAACAGTTTAACTTTAATTCAATAGTTACAATATCTTTAATAATACGTAATAATATTTGTCCAAGCTATAAGGAACTAAGGAACTTAATTAATAGGAAATGCAAGCTAGCGAAAGAAGAGTGGATAAAAGGAAACTGTGAGGATATTGAGGAGGATATGAGAAGAGGTAAAGTAGATTTGGGCTACAGGAAAATTAAGTCACATTTTTCTAAAGTAAAACCAAAGGGTAACATTATATGTGATAAGCAGGGTAAGGAACTCACAGAAAATAAGGAAAAAGCTAGAAGATGGAAGGAGTATCTTGAAGATTTATATAAAGGTAGGCAGGACATGGAGGAGCTAGAAAATGTGGAACAGATAGATGAGGATGACTTAGGTCCTAGCATACTTAGGTCAGAGTTTCATAGAGCATTAAATGATTTACGGAATAACAAAGCAGAGGGGATTGATATGATACCAGCCGAATTAATAAAACACGTAGGGGAAAAAATGCAGGAGCGATTATACAGGTTAGTTTGTAAAATATATGAGAAGGGAGAAGTACCACAGGATTTTCAGCATAGTAGAATAGTAACAATGCCGAAGAAAATAGGAGCTAATTTGTGTGAGAACTATAGGACCATTAGTCTACTATCACATGCATCGAAGATATTGTTAAAGATTATTTATAGGAGATTAGAAAATAAAGTAGAGGATAGGCTAGGAGAAGATCAGTTTGGTTTTAGGAAAAACAGAGGGACGAGAGAGGCGATTCTAGCACTAAGAACGGTAGTAGAAAAAAGAAAGAGGGTAGGAAAGGTAACTTGCATAGCTTTTGTAGACTTAGAAAAGGCATTTGATAATGTAGATTGGGACATAATGTTTAGAATTTTAAAAGAAACGGGTATAGATTATAAGGATAGGAGAATAATTTTTAATTTATATAAACACCAAACTGCCTTAGTTAGAATTGAGGGGGAAGAAGAGGTAGCAAAAATAAGGAAGGGAGTTCGGCAGGGATGTACACTCTCACCGTTATTATTTAATCTATATATAGAAGATGCAATAAACAAAGTAAAAGAAGAGTATAATGTAGGTGTGAATGTACAGGGAGAGAAAATATATATGCTGAGATTCGCCAACGATATAGCTATATTGGAAGAAAGCGAAAAGAATTTAGAAAGGGTATTGAATAGTATGCAGGCAGTATTGACTAGGGATTTTAACATGAAAATAAATATAAGTAAAACTAAAGTGATGAGGTGTGACAAAAAGGAATGCAGTAGAAAAATGAGGATCTCAATAGGAGATAATAGAATCGAAGAAGTGTCAGATTTTTGTTATTTAGGCAGTAGAATCACAAAAGATAATCGAAGCAAGGTAGATATAAAGTGTAGGATAGCACAGGGTAGGAAGGCATTCGTAGAAAAAGAACAGATTTTAAGATCAAATATTGACTTGGGTATTAGAAAAAGATTACTGAAGGTATATGTTTGGAGTGTAGCACTGTACGGGTGTGAGGCGTGGACTATAGGAAAGGAAGAGAAGCGTAGATTAGAAGCACTTGAAATGTGGTGTTATAGGAGGATGATGAGGATTGGTTGGGAAGATAAAGTAACAAATGAAGCTGTACTAGAGTTAGTAGGGGAGAAGAGAAGTATCTGGAGAGTGTTACAGCGTAGGAGAGACAGATTAGTAGGGCATATCCTTAGGCATGGGGGGATTATGCAATTGATCATAGAAGGTAGAGTGGAGGGAAAGAGAGGGGTAGGTAGGCCTAGATTGGAGTATGTGAGTCAGATAGTTGAAGACGTTGAGATGAATAGCTATAGGGAGATGAAGGGATTAGCTCAGGATAGATCGGCATGGCGTGCTGTTTCCAACCAATCTTTAGGATTGCGGACTCTTTAACTAATGTTTTGTTTCCACTGCTAGTACTATATTCTATTAACAATTCGATTTCAAAATGTAATTCGTACTTCGTAATCAGTATTACTGGATTAAGTGTAAGAATAGAGAGTTTTACGTTTTGTAAAATAACTCTAAACTTCGCCTCTTTAGGAATACTATTTAATCAAATTTATATAAATGGAATAAGTTATATGTAATATAAAAATTGTATTTCTAAATAAAGTTATTATTTGAAGATGAGAATCTTCTATCATATTAACGTTTCGTTCAATTGTATATCAATCACGGTTAGTGACAAAGGTGTTTTATTTAGTTATAGCTTGAGCTTCTGAAGATGGGACCATAAGCTTCGATATGCGCATCTAGCTATTAAATGAACGTGTTACAGTACTTGGGTGATATTCTATACAAATATTCCTTCAGTTCTATTCCCTCAGTTCTTCTATTTTCTAATTAATATGCTTTAGCTACATGGGTAGACAGATTCAGCGTCGATACTATGGATATATATCCGGAGGATTATATTTGCGAGTTGACGGTCACACAGACCAACAAATTTTCGCACTTTTTTACACATTTGCTGGATCATAATCGCGATGATCTAATTAACAGCGAAGACATCGAGACTTTTATCGAAGTAAGAAAAGAGAATTGCTATTAATAATTCTATTATTACTATAATACAGCCGTATTTTCACTTAGTGTACATTTATTGTTTTCGTATAGCGTTTACGCCATTTCGCGGATTGGTCAACAAATTCAACAGAATATAATATACTGCGAGAAGTAGAAGGTGGCTTCATGGAGACTTTTTTAAAAGACATACCAGATGATGAGAAATTAGGTGATGATACTGGGCAATATATCGATTTCAATGATTCTAGATACCTCACTAGACAATTGAGGAAATCATAACTCTATAATTCAGCCTCCGAGAAGATATCGTCTATTATTATTCGTTTCTTGTGTATGCTGCGCTATAGGATTCCAAGTAAATCACGTGACATATTTGACGAGAGATGGTTGGTTGCTGAAATGGGCGCAACTGTTAACTGGCAGTCGCAATCTTACAGATTTCCCCATCTGGCTACAGTACTTTAACAAAGTTCTGTTCCAAGTTATCAACAAAAGCGGTTAGATTGTGATTTATCTAAGGTTGTGATCAGTTGCTTTATAGACAACTAATAATTTGTGGTTATTATAAAATAATTTCTCATTTCCCTGTTCAATTTTGAAATGTTTTAACGTCTTTTTATAGGCTCGGGTGTTATATCGCAACAAGAATTGCGAGGCTTCTACTCATCTGTCTTATGCTTGGATTCAGCAGCTGTAGATGATCTTATCGATGAAGCTTACCAAGCTCTGACATCTGTACGTCTAGTTTTGTGTTAACAGTTACTACTTTGAAATTTATGTTACATCATGCCAAGTTCCTTCATCTCCTTATAGCTATTCATCCTACACGACCTCCACTATCTGACCCACATACTCAAATCTAGGCCTACCTACTCCTTTCATTTCCTTCTACTTGACCTTATATAACTAATTGTATAATGCCCCATGTCTAAGAATGTGACCTACTAGTTTCTCTCCTGCGCTGTAATACTCTACAAATACCTCTCTTCTCCTCTACTAACTCTAGTACGGCTTCGTTTGTTACTTTATCTTCCCAACTAATCCTCATCCTCCTCCTATAGCACCACATTTCTAATGCTTCTATTCTACGTTTCTCTTCTTTTCCTATAGTCCACGCCTCACACCCGTACAATGCTACACTTCACACATATGCCTTCAGTAATCTTTTTCTAACACCTAAGTCAATATTTAATCTTAAAATCTGCTCCTTTTCTACGAATGCCTTCCTACCCTGTGCTATCCTACATTTTATATCTACCTTACTTCTGTTGCATGCTGTTTCCAACCAATCCTTAGGATTGACGACTATTTAACGAACTAACTATGTGCCTATTTGTTCATTGATTTAGTTTTTTTTTAACCATTCACAGAAGGGCGACCATCCCCTTACATATACCGTTTACCGCTTATGTTTCGCCAATTATCTACTGGGTCGGCACCCAAACGGTCCAGGATTGCATATCTTGGGCGGTCTCGCTGTTCGCCCACTAGCGACATCACTGGCGTCTATAGGTCGCCGTCAGACACCATCCCACACCCATCATGATCACAGTCTGCCGTTCCCTGTTGATTATTCCGCACTGAATGCGCAGCCCGAAGACCTGGAACGATACACTGGGGAACTATCCCTAGATGCTAAAATCCGCTTCTGCACGGGACGGTCCAGCACTGCTTCGTATCCAGAACCGATCCCTGCGCGTCACTTATCCGATGAGACTTCAATTTACCTCGGCGAACGCCAACATTGTCGACGCAGCGTCATTGTGTGAATGATTAAGGCCACGAATGACGTTCAATGTTTCTCAAACCTCGGATGACGCTTTACGATCCCGATGACGATAGAAGTATTACCTGAACTACACATCAATTAATCCTGCACAAAATTGTATAATAAATTCATTTTAAGCACTTGAACAGTTTAGGAAAATCAGCATGCATTGGGTTTGCATTTTCATATAAATGAAAAAGTCTAACTACTGACATTGTATTTATATAAGATAGTTCGAGTAATAAATATCACCACGCTTATAATAACATGCACACTAAGTATACAAATTTTATTCACAGAGTACAAAAACCTCCACGACTGCAGGATATATCGGGTGAATGACTGTAGTGGCCATCGAGAAGTGATTGTTTATAAATTAAGTGCAACTATTATATATTACAATAAATTCCGATACCTAATCTAAAACGGGTACACCTATATCGAGCACAGAAGTCACGTAGGCTAATACTCCATTTGATTTCGTCAATGACCCGCACCGTATTATTGTCAAGTAGGACACATTTGTCTACTTGTAATTTATCATACCCACAAATGTAACTTGAACCTTGCAGGAAATAAATTCTATAAAAACATTTTTGCACATTATTCGAGAACAAAAACACTGCTATATTATTACTGCCTACCAATGAACTAAATTCTTATATTTGATTAAATAATTTGAGTATCTTAACTGAGAATGTCATTTAAAATCTTAATCGTCATTTAAGGCAAACGTTATAGATCAGTAGATCTATATTGCAACTATATAAGAAAAATGAATCGCAGGGTTAT
Organism: Leptodirus hochenwartii; assembly: GCA_947310635.1. Lineage (NCBI taxonomy): Eukaryota > Metazoa > Arthropoda > Insecta > Coleoptera > Leiodidae > Leptodirus > Leptodirus hochenwartii. The sequence continues at coordinate 530,792 of OX371187.1, read as the reverse complement.
TTGAGGGGAGCAATTTGTCGGCAAATTTGTGGCCCTGGAAGTGCTGTAATCTATTAATTAGGGTATTACACTTTTTGCTTGCTATAGTTTGCTTCGTTTATTCTAAGGATCATAAAAAAAACTTGCGTGGCATAAAATTAGGGCTTGTCAAGAAGCAAATCTAATTGAAAATAGTTCTTAAAATCGGTAATATTGAATTACAATTACATAAAAAAATGATTTACATCCAACTTTGCATTTATTCCCATGAAATATATGTCTAGTTAAGTTCTGAGGTAGTTTTTAGATCTACTTGTGTGTGCGTGTGTAACTAGATGTAAAAACGACCTCAGAACTTTTATTTATTTATATATAATATGCATTTATATTACAAAGTTAGTGGCTTTGTCAGGGTGCCCTTCCGTCAGCTTTGTTCACTGAACCTAATTTTATATAAAAGACTTTGAGGCTGCGCTCTTAGATTTGAAATAACATAGAAAAAGAAGAGAGAAAATCGACAAAATTAAATAATCAAATCAATTTTGAAAAAAGAAAAAATTAAATGCATATCTACCCTTTAAGTAATGTTCCCAGCAAGAATGAACATAGACAAGTTTAGGGTAAATACTTCAATAAATGTATTATATAGCGAAAGAGGGACCGACAAGGGCGTATAATATGTACATACATAAATAATAAAATATATAAAAATATAAATACTTGAGGAAATAATAAGGCACATATTTCGAATGATCTACTTGTTATTTAAGTTCGCGTGTTTTCGCGAATCCAATCTACATATTCAGTAACTCGCGTATATACCCCAGGGTAACCTGGTTCTCCGCATTTATTACCGAACGAAACGACTCCCACTTGTGTCCATCGTGTGTCCCAATTTATCATTAATGGGCCCCCGGAATCTCCCTACAAAATTACGGCAACATAATAAATGTATATATAATATCAAGTAAGAACGCGTTTTATAATATAATTATACAAATATAGTCGTACTCATTGTATACCGTAACACGAATCGTTTAATAGCTAGATGCGCAATTTGAAGGCCATACACTCATCTTCAGTGGCACAAGATAAAACTAAAAGAAATATCAGACACTAACCGTGATTGCTATGGAATTGAACGAAAAGTCATACGATCTTATTTTATATTGTTCGGCAATTTATGGGTCACATTATATACGTTAGAGGTCGCAGAAGATGAGATATTGACTTTTCGTTCACTTGTAGAGCTATCGTGATGAGTGACTGAGGTATTTTTACTTTTATCTTGTGCTATTGAACATAGTCTTCCTAGTCTTCCATAGCCCACCTAGTTATTAAATGCTGTGTTACGGTATCTGGGCGATATTCCATACAATTTTTCAATTATATATAATTATTTACAAAGCCGTGTTCACGTTCGTTAGAAGATTCTAATTACATACTTGGCAGGCATCGGTACCTCCGTCCGCATATCCTGCACATATGAAATTGCCTGTAATCGGCTGAAAATACGCCTGATTGCAATCGTCATTACGCCAAACCGGCAGAACAGCTTGCCGTTGTACGGTACTCTCTTTGCCACCTACAATAATGCTCTCGTCAATACTCGGAAAATGTACAAGATCAAATAAGAGCCTCCGCGGCTGTTTTTATTAATCATAGGCTAGATTTCTTTTCTCATACATTGATATTAAGGCAACTCTGAAACTATTTTACCATAATACGTAGTGCCCCATCCGACAACAGTTGTTCGCTGTCCAGCGAACTTCTCTTGAGCTAGCTCGCCGCCTGGAAGACAAATCGGTATAATATATCGACTCTTACGCGCGGGTCTATCTAACGTCAACACCGCTATATCGTTGTAAAAGCCGATACGACTGAAGTCCTTGTGAGCCCGAATGTCCGTAACTTTGAACGTCACTGGACTGGATGGTTCATCTTCGCGCTTCAAATCCACATCTCCTAAGCGAACGGTAAACTGATGGGCTGAAAACCTAACGCGGAACGTATGTATTTATCGGCAATATAGATGCGAGTAGTGATTTAACTAACGGCCTTTGTCTCGAGTCCCGCGTGCAATGAGCAGCGGTGAGTATATGTTTATCAGAAATCAATGTACCACCACACCAGAACTCCGTGCGCTGCGTGCCGTGAAGAAAGATCGCAGCCATCCAGGGCCAACGTCCCGGAACGGCTTCCTCACCCCCGACCACTCGAAAATTTGCGTATTCAGGTTGTCCACAATCTAATCAGTGAGTACGAGCTTAGTATAAACGTCTAAGTAGCGTAATGTACAATACTACCGTATTCGCATTTTATAGCTTACCTGTTGCATCAACTATATTACCGACGATTTGTAGAGAATTAGATGGCAGCGACAGAACTGGTGTAGCGATTGTAGTGACTGTCGCTACATGTTGTAGTGGCTTAGGAGAAATTCTTGTTATCGGCGGTAGAATAGTGTTCGTTTCAGAGAAATCTGACGTGGATACTACGCTCTGCCGAGGACAACAAACTCCTGGTATGAACAAGCTCTTGAAGCAAAGCGACTGCCGCAAATGACCCAAATTCAAGAGCAATTGGGGGCAATCACGCAGATCGTTGCAATATCTGTTCATGGATATATAAGTATATTATAATGTGTATATATTTAATTCACTATGCAGCTATTTGAACGTAAAGCATATAACTTCAACTTTTTAATAATTTTCGTTTTTTTGCGATATCCTCCAAACTGCTAACCCCATAGCATAACTACTTGCAGACTTGAAACCTGAGTTATTTCCTATGAAAAATTGTCTCCTTGAATAGTTTTTTCTCGTAAAATAAATAATGAAATTTTTAACTTGAGAAGTCCATGAAAATAAGTTTCTTATTGCTTATTTTATAATTTGTAATTTTTGTTCCGGTTCTTGTATTTGATCTATTCTAATTTCTAACTAATTACTAATTTCTAACTATTTTAATTTGAAATATTCTTCTATTTGGATCGTAACGTGCTAAAAAAGAATTTTTTTGCCATTTATCGACTTTATATGTTATTTGGATCATTTTATAAATTTTGACGAATATAATGAAAAAGTGTAATTTTTCGAAGAATACACTTTTTCGAAGGTTTCTTCCAATTTTTTCTATATGAACCGGAACCCGCTAAAAATGATTTTTTGGCCATTTTTGGACTTTTTACTTTATTTGATCATTTTTTTATATTGATCAATATTGACGAAAATGATAAAATTATCAAATGTACTTTTTCCAAAAAATTTCGAAGATTTTTGCTATTTGAACTGGAACGAAGATTCATTTCGCAACAAAATCACTTGCATATTATAAATCCTTGGATCAAATACAATTAGTAAATATCATAAACTTAATACTAGCTTGCTGAAAATAAAACCACGATAGAAAAAGCAAACTCTACAAGTGCTATGCCAATACCCAAATAAAGGTTTAGTAATTAAAATTTCAACGACGTTTAAAAACAACACATACCCTTGAAAACCGTCTGGTGTCGTGCAACCTCTCGAATCGGAACTCTCCGTTGGAACCGGTACGAGCTGCGCCTTCACCTGAGGCGAAGCAGTGGGTAAGGCCTCTCTCACTAAAGGTGCTATAGAATCCGTAACGTTACGACCCAACACGTTCTTACTGATTGTGTATAGAGCATTGGGGACGTCCTCCAGTTTGTTTATACTGGCGAGATCTCCTACCTCAATGCCGCCTCTAGTCATATTCACTAAATATCGACCGACAGTATTCAGCGCACCCAACGTTTCCGAAATTCTAAATCAAAAGACATAATAAAGCACCCACCTTTCTTTAATTGTACGTTACGTATAGCATACCTATAAATGGTGTCCTGTCCGATCCGGTGGTTTTCCATCGGCGGCTGCCTGGCTCGCATTTCGTGGAATGAGGGCGCGAGCACCTGTCCATCCACACTACGGATGTGCGGCTGAGGCAGATGCACCCGAGTGTTGATGTTGGCAGTTGATACTCCGATTGGCTCTTGCCACGGTTGGTAGTAACTTCTGACCGGGCCATTATGTAAGTACCCATCATCGCCAGTGGAGCTCACATCCGACACAACGACGTCGTGACGTACCTTGTAATCATTTAATTGTTGCTGATATGGTGACAGTGATGCGGCGAAAGTGACGAACAAAATATTTCCTGTGGAGGAAAATAGAGAGATATCTCATAATTATGTCCATGGTGCGTTTAAATTCTATTTAATTTAAGATTCCTATTCGTTAATAATGCCGATAATCCCTAATTTGAATTAGTTGTCTTTACAACTAATTGCTCATCAAAACCACATCAATTCAAGAATCAAATCTCATTAGAAAGCATCTCAAATAGACATTTGAAAATGCGATAGTTTTACACAAAAAAATCTTAAGAGTTGATGATCGATAAGCAGGATCGATCATACAGCCTAGTAGAATATATGACGAAGGAGAGGTACCACAGGGGCTTCATACATTCAGTCATATTCCTAGACATGGAGATATTGTAAAATTAGCTATAGAAAGCAGGGTACAGGGAGAGGAAAGCGTAGATTGGAACAGATCGTGGAAGACGTTGGAGATAGAGGAATTTGCTTAGAAGAGATGGACAAATGGTGTTTTGTGTCTGACAAATCCGTAGGATTGAAGACCAACTAACTTACGATATCTACAAATCCGTTAGTCGCACAGCAAAGCTACTTGCGGATTTAGAATCCTGAGATTGGGAAATGGTCTCTTTAATAGGAAGTGGTTCATCACCCACAACTATAATATTGGATATTCCAAGTTGGTGTTAGTAATGCTTGAAGGTCGTAAGAAAAATGAAGTAATATTACTTAAGTAAGAGTAGGTCAATTCAACGAAAGTACCTGCCGCGATATATTAAGAATAGCCGCATGACGCACGCATTTTAATACATTCCATAACTTTAATGGAAAACTTTCAGCTCACTTAAAACGTTGGAATGGATTGTATCAATTTGCATGTTGCGTAGCGTTGAAACACTCTGCCTACGAGACATGAATTTTAGATCTATTGTTATTACTCCTGTAGATCAGATAACTTCGATCTTACTATGACTTTGTTTTACTCTGTTATTTTTACTACTCTTTTACTCGATCTTACTCTGTTATTCATTCACATATAAATACTTAAATATACAGTAACAATATAAATAGTTATTAGTAAAGAAATACAACGTAATTACGCATTAATTAATATTAATTTGCCGTTAATTCTTTTCATTTCTACTTTATGTATTATTCTCTCTAAGAAATTAAACTCAAACATTACTTAGCTTTGTTTTAGAATCACTTTCTTTTTTATGCAAGCTTAAGACTAAGAGTAGCGCGTAGCTGAAGCCTATGCTACTAATCTGATAAGCTTCACTTTGTCATTTGCTACTATTATATTTTTATTTTTAACTTTATTAACCTTTACGCAAACAATTGAACAAAAAAATATTTTTTTTAATCGACCAGCTCACAGCCATTAGACGTCCAAGTAGTCGCCAAAAGTGCGACAAATAAAAAGAAAGCACTTTCAATGCGAATTATCGCATATAAAATAGACATGATTTTTTTAAATCCAGGTAAAATAAAAAGCGACCGGATTGTACGATTCAACGTTAATAATTGCATAAAAAATGCGTATCGTTCTACAAACACAAGATATGTAACAAATGGAAAATCCAACCTTACACTTAGTTAAACAGTCCGCAATCCTAAAGATTGGTTGGAAACAGCACGCCATGCCGATCTATCCTGAGCTAATCCCTTCATCTCTCTATAGCTATTCATCTCAACGTCTTCAGCTATCTGACTCACATACTCCAATCTAGGCCTACCTACCCCTCTCTTTCCCTCCACTCTACCTTCTATGATCAATTGCATAATCCCCCCATGCCTAAGAATATGCCCTACTAATCTGTCTCTCCTACGCTGTAACACTCTCCAGATACTTCTCTTCTCGCCTACTAACTCTAGTACAGCTTCATTTGTTACTTTATCTTCCCAACCAATCCTCATCATCCTCCTATAACACCACATTTCTAATGCTTGTAATCTACGCTTCTCTTCCTTTCCTATAGTCCACGCCTCACACCCGTACAGTGCTACACTCCAAACATATACCTTCAGTAATCTTTTTCTAATACCCAAGTCAATATTTGATCTTAAAATCTGTTCTTTTTCTACGAATGCCTTCCTACCCTGTGCTATCCTACACTTTATATCTACCTTGCTTCGATTATCTTTTGTGATTCTACTGCCTAAATAACAAAAATCTGACACTTCTTCGATTCTATTATCTCCTATTGAGATCTTCATTTTTCTACTGCATTCCTTTTTGTCACACCTCATCACTTTAGTTTTACCTATATTTATTTTCATGTTAAAATCCCTAGTCAATACTGCCTGCATACCATTCAATACCCTTTCTAAATTCTTTTCGCTTTCTTCTAATATAGCTATATCGTCGGCGAATCTCAACATATATATTTTCTCTCCCTGTACATTCACACCTACACTATACTCTTCTTTTACTTTGTTTATTGCATCTTCTATATATAGATTAAATAATAACGGTGAGAGTGTACATCCCTGCCGAACTCCCTTCCCTATTTTTGCTACCTCTTCTTCCCCCTCAATTCTAACTAAGGCAGTTTGGTGTTTATATAAATTAAAAATTATTCTCCTATCCTTATAATCTATACCTGTTTCTTTTAAAATTCTAAACATTATGTCCCAATCTACATTATCAAATGCCTTTTCTAAATCTACAAAAGCTATGCAAGTTACCTTTCCTACCCTATTTCTTTTTTCTACTACCGTTCTTAGTGCTAGAATCGCCTCTCTCGTCCCTCTGTTTTTCCTAAAACCAAACTGATCTTCTCCTAGCCTTTCCTCTACTTTATTTTCTAATCTCCTATAAATAATCTTTAACAATATCTTCGATGCATGTGATAGTAGGCTAATGGTCCTATAGTTCTCACACAATTTAGCTCCTATTTTCTTCGGCATTGTTACTATTCTACTACGCTGAAAATCCTGTGGTACTTCTCCCTTCTCATATATTTTACAAACTAACCTGTATAATCGCTCCTGCATTTTTTCCCCTGCGTGTTTTATTAATTCGGCTGGTATCATATCAATCCCCTCTGCTTTGTTATTCCGTAAATCATTTAATGCTCTATGAAACTCTGACCTAAGTATGCTAGGACCTAAGTCATCCTCATCTATCTGTTCCACACTTTCTAGCTCCTCCATGTCCTGCCTACCTTTATATAAATCTTCAAGATACTCCTTCCATCTTCTAGCTTTTTCCTTATTTTCTGTGAGTTCCTTACCCTGCTTATCACATATAATGTTACCCTTTGGTTTTACTTTAGAAAAATGTGACTTAATTTACCTTACACTAAAGATCCAATTTTTAATTTTAAAGCATATATGATATACAGTTAAAATTGACCAAAAAAAACCAACTGTATCGAATATTAATCAAAAACCATAATGCGCAGCATTTAGAAGCTAGATGTTATATACTGGATGGTCCATTGAATAAACCTCGGATTTCCCTATTTAAACTAATAATAATATAAATCTGAAAAAATACATTCGCATTTATACAGTTTAGTTTTCAACGCTATAACAATATATTCACCTATAATGGGAGTTATATTTTTACGTGTTCCTTTCGATCTTTTTATTTTATTTTAAATGAAGTGCTACCGTTTTTTTTTACTCTTTCAGTTCATTATGGTTGAATTTGGCTTTACAGCGATTAATTACAACGCCTTTACGAATGGTAGTTTCTTAAAAATCTATTCATTAGCAATAAAATACTACACTTGCAATGGTTCAAAACAACAAGCCTAGTAGAAAGACGGGTTGTTATAAAAGGATGAAACCGTGAAATATTATTCACAAGATATAATTGCATTAGTTTACCCATATTAAGTGGTAGACCAGCATATATATATACTAATAGAATTTATTTATGTATTAATGCGCAAGCTGAACTTCGCGATTTACTGTAATTGATATTGTACCTTCTTCTTGTACTATTTTTATACCGTATATTCTTTAATATTATTACAATGTAAGTTTATCAACTCATTAAAGATGATTATTACTATATTCTTTATACAGGCTATTAAAAAATATTGCTAATATTTGGAAAATTCCAATCATAAAAAATTGAAATATTTAAATGGGATACCCCTTATATTCTATATTAGTCCTTCGTAAAATTTTATCATCTATTTCTTCTGCAATAATTTCGCTCTAGTTTCTGTGTAGTGCCGTTATGGTTCTTGAGATTCTACAGGCAGCGACAGTGTCAAGGTACCTTCTACCAAATCGTTTTCACTTTCACCGTTCTTGTCAGCATATACCTATCTATCGGTCGCATAAAAGACACAATTACCTTACAGTAACCACTGTTGCCTGTTGCACCGCAGGCGGTACGGTAATGATTTAACACTCGACGGAACATAGAGAAACACACAGTATAGTATTATCTTTCCCCCATTCTGTCTGTGTTATATTTGGGTTTTTATACCTGTATAATGCTGCAGTCGGTCAAGACCTCTCTGTAATGATTGCATCAATATATTAATTGTTAAGTAATGACAGCAGTTACCTGTTACGATAGTTTATTAAATCTGAACTTCTTAATTGCACCCAACTTATCCACTAGATTGTTTGCTGTTATTTAATGTAATTGTAAAATATATAATCATCTCATGTATGAAAAAGTTTTAGCAACCCAAGTTGGTCTGATCGTTGCTCCACTGAAGACGCGAGCTAACTTTCGAAATGACCATTTAGCTGGTAAATGCTTTCGGTTTTTTAATTCGATTTTGCAATAAATCGAAACACTGTTGATACAGTGCGAATGTAAATTATAGATTAATCTAAAAATGTCGGTATGGAAAGCTCCATTTCACCATTAAAAAAATGTCGTTACCTAATATTACAACTGAGCTATAAATGAAATATATTTTTACCGACAAAGTAGCGAATCGGTTGCCACATCTTTTCTTAAATATTCAAGTCCACATCACAGATAGAACAAAATGTACCGGAAATTATTGATGTTTTTCACACATACGAGTCGTTAATTTCACTTTCACATCCGCACAAATATACCAACAAATGTTTACGCAAATTAAAACTAGTTCGATTGTGGGTACCAGGACCCGTTTCGGTTTGAGCGCGACTATCATACGACGACAAAGGCGATGGCCGAAGAAAGTAACGACGGTACGTGTATAGATTTATGGATGTTGACGTTTGTTGTTTCGAGTACCCCGACGGTCCCGAAACTCGAACGCTACCAGAGGTTCTCATACTGCCCCTACCTTCGCGCCGGTAATTTTCACTGTTTCTTGTGCTTCTACAGCATAACCGCAACTTGCATTTCGTATCATTCGCTCTCCCACTAATTGAATACTTTTATTCTAAAGGCAAATTTCACTTAATATGACAAAAGGCGGGCAAATATACGGAACCAGAGGTGACAGTGTAATATAGAGCCCGATAATTATTACCCACAATGCATATATTGGGTTTTATGTTCCTTAAAATAACCAGTAATGTAACCTCAATCATTTACGTGCCGCAAATCCACTAATTTAATCATGCACAAAGTTTAATCCTGTTTCATTCATCAGAATACGATTTTAATAAATTTCTTGCTTCCATATAAACAAATTTCGCGATTTGACCACCTAAAAACAAATCTTCGGACACACTTAGTAATCTTTCATCATCGAATGTGATTTGCTTTTATTTCACGATAAAACTTATATTTGTAATAGTTTCCATTGTATATAAAAGGGTTGTTGCAATATACTTACGTTGTTATCAATTAACATGGCCGACACACTACGTGCTTTCCAAATTAAATTAGAAAGCTAATATACAGGTCCCAAAACCACCAATGGAATCTTTGTTATCGGACAATGCTAATCTATACTATAAATCGTATACCTCAACAAATTTATATTACAAAAGCTCGCTGGTAAGGAGCTACGTAGAGCAGGTAGGGTTAAGATAATTTTAAATTTTAAATGTAGTTTTATATATCAATTGTTGACACGATATGTTCAAGGATCAACTTGCGCTAGTATAATATTACTTACATTATATGCAGCATCGATAAAACGGTATAAATGAGAACTCTGCGATCAACAATTACACAGCACAAGTTATCACATTTAACAAATGTAGATTGATTGCTGAAGTGTCATGTAAGTGTCAAAAAATAAAAATAAGTGTCATGTAGTATAGTAGTTGCATGTCAATCAAAATATAATATAGTACATATATTATATTTTCATCGAATAGTTGTTGAAATGGAATCTAAAATAACAGTAACCATTCATTCTTTAGGATATTATTTCTTTGCTCCGTTTCTAAACGGACGTTATCGATAGCGTCCTTATTCGAAATCTGACAACCCTTGCCCATGAAAATATGATTATGACATGCGTAGTTCAATAGCGCGGTAGTGCATTTGTAGTTGTATATTTTCCTAATCATATGACGTGCTGTTATTTACACACTTCATTGACAAATTACTTTACATTAGTTTATGCTTGCTTATTGAAGGGTAGGATTGTGTTGCAGGTACTACTTAAATTTGTATATGCATTACAATAATGTACTTTATTCATTGTGTGAATAGTTGATACTTGTATGAAAATCACTATTATTTTGCAGTTAATATGGCTAGCACTGCAAAGATGTTTCTACGCTATGCCAGTACAAGTACGGTAGCCCCCAAAACCGGAATAATTATGATGAATATGGGCGGGCCGAGTAGTACAGCACAAGTACACGACTACTTGTTGAGGATCATGACAGATCGTGATATGATTCAATTGCCATTTATGCAGAAGTTCGATTTATACTATCTATACAGAACAAGTTTTATGTCCTGATCATTATTCGGTGTCAGTATGTAAATAATTTCTTTTAGCAAGTTGGGCCCGTGGATTGCAAAGCGACGTACGGAAGAGGTTATTAAGAAGTATAACGAGATTGGAGGAGGATCTCCGATCCTAAAGTGGACCAATTTACAGGGCGAACTGCTGTGTAAGCGACTAGATATCGTCAGTCCGGAATCAGCGCCTCATAAGCATTACATTGCCTTCCGATATGTTCCACCTTCCACCGAAGATGCTTTCACTCAAATGGAAAAGTATAGCACATGCACCGTAACTACTTGTTAGTTTCAAACATAACTTTACAGAGATGGTGTAAAAAGGGTCGTACTATTTTCACAATACCCCCAGTATAGCTGCGCTACGTCCGGTTCCAGTTTTAACGCGATTTATAAATTCTATAAGGAAAGGTAAGTAGAAAAGACTGGTTGCGGCGCCCGTAATGTTTTAACCTTTTATGTTGAAATATGGGAATCATAGGATCAGTACCATTTAAATTCTTAAGAAATATCCTTTTTGCTTTTATATAGAACTTTCCCATCCGATGTGAGAGTAAGCATTATCGATAGATGGGCGACGCAGCCAATGTTCGTCCAAACATTCGTCGATCTGATTCAACGTGAGCTAAATGCGTTGGATATGCCGGAAGAACGGCGGCAAGCAATTATCCTATTCTCCGCACATTCTCTGCCGTTAAAGGCAGTTAATCGGGGTGATTCTTACCCATCTGAAGTGGGCGCCACTGTCAATGCAGTCATGGAAGGGTTAAAATGGCGGCAACCGTATCAGTTGGTGTGGCAAAGCAAAGTGGGCCCACTGCCTTGGTTGGGACCATTTACCGACGAGGCGCTCAGATCATACGTCAAACAAGGTAAAAAATTCTCACGATCCATATTTAGTATACTTGTTCGTGATGAGCATTTTAGGAAAGAAAACCTTCATAATGGTTCCAATCGCATTTGTCAATGAGCACATTGAAACTTTACATGAAATGGACATCGAATATTGTAAGGATCTGGCTAACGAAGTAAGTATAATCACACAGAATGTGGGTACTACTCATAAAACGATTCAATGACATATATATATACAAGTGTGCCATTGATTGTAAGTTTATTGAAATTGAGTGATACGCTGATTTATGTACCGTCTGGTTAGATTGGGTTGGAAAGAATCCGTCGTGTGCCAGCTCCCAACGATCACCCCTTATTCATACAAGCTCTCTCGGATTTGGTGGTAGAAAGCCTGAAAAGTTCTTCTGTGGGTGCTTCGGCGAAGTTCCTTAACTGCTGTCCACATTGCACCAACGCGAACTGCTACCTAAGCAAAAAATGGTTCACTAATATTTGTAATAAATAACCATGACATTATATATGAAGTCTCTCTATTTTGACTGGTGTTTAAAATTTTATACTATTTATAATAATACTGTGAATTAAAGACAAAATTGTTTCTTACTCGTTGGTGTTCTTCATTGCAACTATTACCACCTATCGCGCGGGGTCAGACAAGCTCCTTTTCAAAATTCGCATCTCTTTTATATTTATACATTTTCTTTTACCAAACACTGTTTTCTATCATAAAGTTTCTATTATCTAAGCGCAAGGTTCGTCAAAAATATAACATTCAGTGGCGAGCTAAATAATTCAGCATATGCACACTTTATACCGCATTTCTGACCAAGTATAATCGAACGATTTGATAAAAAAATTTATAACTTCCGATATTTTGACCAGATACATGATTGTAGATTTGTCACTACTTTTATTACGGGCTACTACGTCAGGAATTATTTAAATCCTTGTCAATATTGCTGTTTTTTTTTATTAAATTTATTAAATTTTGCGTTTTCTATATACAGATTGAAGATTATCAGCGATATGTACATCCTTGCCCAACTCGTTTTCTATTCTTGTTTGCTCTTCTTCCTCCTCAATTCTAACTAGAGCAGTTTGCTGTTTATATAAATTGAAAATAATTCTTCTCTCATATCATTCCCGTTTCTTTTAAAATTCCAAACATTTTCTAATCAGCATTGTCGAATGTCTTTTCTAAAGCACGGTTCTAAATACTCTTCTCTATGTGCTACATATGGATAGTATTGGACATTGGTCACGTACCTGCGCTCGAAAGATTGCCCACTGCATTGTTAACAGTTTCTTTATCGTTGCGAAATGACTGGTAATAACCGACACCCAGATTATTACGGCCTACGAGTTATTGCGTACCGCACAAATCGCAGGTGGTACCAGCCGTTGCCTTGCTACTTCCTAAAACGAATCTTCCGGTAGCCTTCATTCTCGAACCTACTATAAATGAACCTTAATATCTTCGATGCATGCTATAATAGACTAATGGTCCTATAGTTCACATAAATTAGCTACCACTTTCTTGGACATTGTCACGTCTGCCTAGTCATTTATTCTAAAAACTAGCTTGTATAATGGATCCTACATCTTTTATTAATTCTGCTGATGTATATCTACTCCTGCTTTGTTATTCTTTAAATCATATATTGCTCTATCAAACTCTAACCGAACAATGCTATGATCTATATATTATATCATTCATGTATTTAAATTAAGACAATTTTATGTATGGGATTCATGTAATGATTGCTACAGTTTATTTGACTGAATTCTGCGTATGCATAAGGAACGAGCGCGACATGTGCGATCTTCCTGTATCCTGTTTACAATCGTTCCTATTGTTACATATTATTATGTACGTGTGGGCTAGTATATCGGTAACGTAGGCAACAGTTGTTCCGCTAGCTGCGTGGTATTCAGCGCGCCCTGTGCCGGATTCAGAATCACATACTCCGATACGGAAATGTACATGGCCACTGCCAGGCCGATGATCGCCGCCGCCCAAACACTACGTTGCAATACAATGCAAGTGGTCAAGCATAGACCGATGTACGTGAGGTAACGAGTGACTACGACCCAACGGCGGCGACCCTCGCCGTGCGAGTCGATGCACATATCCCCATTGGCGCTCAGCTCGTAGCCATCGCCGCACCGAATACAAAGGTCGGGACCGTCGCCCGTGCATCCAGCACAAGCCGCATCGCACGCCAAACACTCGTATGAGCCCGCCTTGTTCACGCACCACTGGTTTAGTTTGCACCGGCGCTTAGGGCTGGCTTCTACGCATTCATCGATGTCTACGCACTCGTTCGTGTTAAGAACCAGCCGCCAACCATCGGCACATGCGTCGCAATTCGTAGGTCCGGAGCTTGTGCAGTTCCCTGTAAGTAGCACGTGGCTGAAATCCAATGTGCTTGATACGTTTCTCCTAAATACCGATAGTATTGGAGATTTGTCACGTACCTGCGCACGAAGGATGGCACGGGCTACATAGAAATACTCCGCCCAGTATATTCTGATCAGTTTCTTTATAGTTGCGAAATGACTCGTAATGACCCGTTGCGCACAAGTCGCAGATGGTACCTGCGTATTCCTTGTGGCATTGACACTGGCCGTTGCCCTTACGAGTCCCAGACCCAGCGCAACGGCCATGTTCACCGCAATTCTGGCACGGTTCGCATTTCGGTCCGTGCTGACCTTTTGGGCAACACACCTTCGCCTCATAAATACAGAGAGCATCGTACAGCTGCCCTTGGTCCGTCCGATCGTCTTTTTCCTTCGTAGACCACCATTCTTCCACGAACGACTCCCACTGCTCGTTATTCGTATAGCATTGAGATCTACCTTCTTCCACGTCGGTACAGACGAGTTCTTGGATCTCAGCTAAACGTATTTCACTATTGGCATAAGAGTTTTGCTTCGATTCCTCCCAAGCAGCATCACCTCCATCGAACTTATTTCGTTTTGTGCGATCCATAGCCTGTTGAAGAAATGATACAACGAAAATACATAGCGCATCATCAATTGTCTAAATGGCATCAATTTTACGATGATAAAACTATAAAAAAAAACAGTGGGTATAATGGTACAATTCGCATACAACTGCAACAATTATCTGGTGTAATTTTTAACATACCTTTAGGAAAGAGTCTGTATAAACTTTGCATGCTCTACATGGTGGAAATTTAGCTTGACGAAGTAAATCCTTTTTGGTACTTATATCACTGGCTATACAATCTATTAAGAAGATTGCAATTACTGGCAATAAGATTGAAACGACTACTTGGTAATTAAAATAATGGGAGCAATGGCTCATTATTTATACGATCTAATATATAATGCTACAGTATTTTTAATGCATAATAACTATTTGATTGTTTATAAGTGAAGTAACACTATGACACTGAAATTGATTATAAAAGGAACGCATCACCGATTAAATGTGAACTTATGCTAGGGTTTAGTTAGGGTGCTTATTTCAGTCACGTCCGACTCCGACCCGTGGTTTATTTTAATATCACTAACCTTAAATTTCTATATTGCAATGATTAGAACCATTGACGTGTTTTTAAGGGATGCCCAACGTGATATAACGGCAAATACCATACCGCCAATAATACTAAACTACAAATTATATACTGTCAAATAGTATACTTTTTGGCGCACCCTTCATTTTGCATAGTCATATAATAAACTTCTCTATTGCGCAAACTCGAGTTAGTATACGCAGCGCAGTGAAATATGGAAAAAATTTTAAAAGCATGTAAATTATAAGAAATTTCTCTAAATATTGGATAAGCTATTTTCCTAATTAAGAACAAAACGGTTAAGTGAACGGAACAAGAAAGAAGTAGTATATATAACCACGGAAAATCACGTAGTATTGGAAAAATTGAAAGTCTTTGAAACACGTAAATCTACAAATATACGGAAACTATAAATAGCCCATGAAAAAAATATTTTTAAAATATTTAAAAACAAGTTTTAAGTTAGTACAAGTGATTTTAGCTAATTCCACCTTAATTGGGTTGAATGAAACATGCAAAAAAAATGTCGGTTAATTTTTTTATATGGATCAATCGCTGTCGGCCATCCACGTTATTTTTTTGTTATATTGCGTCGTATTTGGGTATTGATTTTGATTACAATCGTGAAAAAAAAAACAATAAAAAATATAATTGTCATTTACTTTCGACTATTACACAGAATCAGTTTACACATGCGAAATACGCTTGATATCATCCTACAGTAGAAATAAATGTACTCGGTAAAAAAATGTATCACAAATTGTGATGTATAAAATAAACAAATTATTTATAATCACTGTTATAAAATGTACGCCCTAGGGTGTTTATATATTTGAATAGTCTAAATAAGTGCGCCCTGACGAGAAGGCAGTTTCATTAATTCGGCATTTTATATTTACGTTTATATACTACAATGGTATAAAACAATATCATCGGAAAAACTTGTCGGAAATTAAAATATTAAATTTACTTAATACATTTTTGAATAGTAATATTTTTAACATGCTATAAAAACAATTTCAGAATGTACCTAAATTTATTATCTTAAAATGACTTCTAATTTATAGTTAATTATTTATATATATATATACCAATATGAAATAAAAATTCAAAGAAGCATAGACATTGTATTTCTTAATTCACAATATATGGCACAATGTAAATTTTAAAAAAGTACTATTAAAATTAGATACTACGGCTGTAAATAATCGTATCAAATATTGAAAAAACTCAATCATTTATATGCTAGACACTATATGCCACGGCTCTCGCTTCCGTAGCACAGTGGAAATGAATAAGCCGAACGTGACGTAAATATATTTGTTGCTACGGAAGATGGGGGCTTGGTCATCAAAATGCGCATTTAACATTTATTTATGCTTATTTATGCTTTACTTATATTGTTGTACGTTTTAAAAATTATAACTACAAAAATGTTGGAAATAATAAGTCGCGAAGAAAATAATTTCTAGAAGAAATCATCGCCTTTAGTATTCGATTAAAAATTTGTAAACATCCCGAAATGTGTCTTAAATTATTAAACTTACAAGTAATATGGTAACTGCAAGTGGTATAGACGTATTAATATTGAACATACGTAATCTGATACTGTCTACGCTCTATTTAGATTCTTAAAAATTGCTCCCTTTCAAAGTTTTTTTTTTGGAAATTTATACGGGGTATTTTTTCCGACACGGTTCGCGGAGTAAATTATTAGGAAAAATAATTTCATTTATTACTCTTATTAACATTATAAGCAGCGCGAGGTCTTTCCGAAAATATACGGCAGCTATTGCTGTCTTTGAGGTATATTGTTATTTAAAGTATCGCAAATGATTCAATGTAACATGTTTAGTAAAAAATAGTGAACGTTGTTTTTTATGGGCAATATGGGGAATATGAAGGGGAAAGTATCATCATAGTAATCTAATAATGTATATGTATGTATGTATGTATGTACAGCTGAAAATTTATGCATATAAAATTGTTCTATAAAATAGTATATTATCACAGATATATAAACATATATTGTATATATAATGCGCTTTTCAGATCCAAATGTTATGGGTACATTTAGGTATGAAATATCATCAGAATAAAACTAAAACTGCAAAAATCTAAATTAAAACCGACAGATTTTTTCGTAGACCGTAATATTTCTTATAAAAATACTAATTCATTGATTATGTAGACTTAAACTACGGTCGAAGGCTTTGAACTTTATTATGAATTTGAAACATGTTTTAATAATTTTAAAAAATCATACAATTACTATTGTAACTTCGAGAAAGTATATAAAATATAAGCTAAGATTTAATATCGTACTGAACACAGGGTGTCAAATTGCAAAAAGATAATATAAATGCGTTCAAAAATTCAAAGCATAATCGCCGCGAATATTATAGTATCATATTCAATCGGGTAACTTATTTAATGCAGGATAATTGTTGCAAGCATTACGTATATGTACTATAGTATAATTTATTTAATAATAATCGAACCTAGATCACCTTGGAAAATTTGAGCAGTACTAAAATTATTCGATTAGTTTGAAAATTATTTGAAATTAAAATAGATTCTTAAAATAATTTATTGTAAATATATGAAGGATATATAGTACGGACATGGTTCATAATATATTTGGCGTAGATATAATCTGCTGATTAATATAATATTTACTATTTACCGACACAAAGATATTTCGTCATGCATCCAGCATTCTTTATTTTTATCATTGCGTTTTAGTGGAAATATTGAAACTAGGTATACGCTTGGTATTTAACTTATTTTTTTCTCAGTGTACTCAGCTCTCTGTATATTTTAATATATTCCCGATTGCAGGTATTTCCATAGATAACGTTGCTAATTAGTAATTATTTTACTGGATTGATTAAGAAAAATATTAATCCCAAAGGTAAATAGACTACAAAGCGTCAATAATGATCATGTGAAATTCGTGAACTACGAGAATTGCACAAGTCTGTCTTCACTATACTTAAAATTATTTACATAAAACTAGATATTTAATTGTATGCCCTTATATATATATATATATATGTTATATATATATATATATATATAAAACCTCTTCAGTATCTTGTAAAAATAGTAAAAAAAATTGTAAAGCTTTTATAATAGCATAATTAATAAAGTCCTACGGTAAACAAATTCTCTTTGTTGTAATAAACTATTCAAATATAATGAAATGTAAATGTTACTACTGTTGCTACGAAAACGTCGCAACAGTAGTAACACTGTTAAAGCCTACGTGAATGAAAATTGAGAGGAAATTTTGTAAAACCAATCAATGCGGCCCTAAATAATTGTGTAAAATATCACCCGAAAATTGTAACTTAAAACTGGACGCGCCTTTCGTAATATACAGCAATCTACAGTTAATAAACCAAAGTTCATCCTTCACGATTTCTTTAGATTGCACTACTTTTTTATTCCCCCCCCGCCCCCGCCCCAAGATGACGTCTTGGCTTAAGACTTACAAATTTAACTTGTAAACTTCGCCTTTTTTGATGATATTTTATGCAATTAAAAATGAACTATTACACGGTAAATGATTAATAATGCAATGTCCCTATTAATTCGAATCACCTTCTATGAAATTATAAAGCGATAATATAAATAACTATCACCGCTGCAATGTGAAGAACGTATCAACATAAAATCGCAACACTGATCTTATATATAAAACCTGAGCAAATTATTCGACATAGAATCGTCTTGTGTTGCATCGTGCTGTATCGTTAATCGCCATTTTGTGGCTGCTTGGACGTAATGGCGTGCATTTCCTCTTCCAGCGGCAATTGTTCGTCTACAAAATTGATGCTGCCTGCCTTGTACCAAACTATCACGTCCACGAAGAATGCACATAATAAGATCGCGCCGGTCGTGCCTGCCAATAAAATTAAACTTCTTTTTTTCAAAAACCGCACCAGTCATTCTTTTATTAAAAATTTCGAATGTGTTGTATATATTTACCGTGATAAAACATGCGGAAGGTGTAAGAATCGTAGAAATTACAAGCGCCCCTCTCATTCTCCACTTGCGTCCAATCGAGACAAGATGTATCCACAACAGCACCGTATACAATCGGACATGGAACATTGCCTAAAATATGCATATATCAAACTCAATCGATCAATAAAGTTATATTAAGACCTTCTAAGGAAGATTATATATGAATACTTTCTAAATACTTCTATTCTCCTCTACTAATCCTAACACGGCTTTATCTGCCTACCCAATCGTCATCCCCCTCCTATTGAAATTTCAAATGCGTTATATAAATCTTCGAGTTACACAAACTTATTGATATTTCAACATTTGCAACATCAGCAAGACCATCGGACGTGACATTAAATATCTTATACAAGCATGCAATTGAATTACCAAATAATCCTATAGCAAATTGTATCAAGCCGAGGGCCATCGCTTTGTCCCTCGGATCTACGCATCTCAAGATCAACAGCATGGATCCCACCTCAGAAGTCGAATGAATGAAAACGAAGACGGAGAACAATATTATATACCAGATGAAGTAATTGCATTCTACGTCGCAGTATCCGATGGTGGCGCTACCGACGAACGGACCGTGCACGGGCGCATCATTCGCCATCATACTCTTGGTCGCATTGTCAAAATCCAGGCAGACGCAGTTGGAGTACTGTACGATTTTACCATCACGCTCGGTGACGTTGCGACAGCCCGCGTGACAGGCGGAGTAGTACGTCTTCCCGTCTTCGCCACAGATCGGCGCGAACTTGTCCGCGTTACATCGGCAAGTCATGTGCTCGCAAACTGGCTCCATCGTACCATGTCTGACCAATTTAAACGGAATAACGCATTTTACCATATCCTATTCTTATCCTAATTTTTCGCTTGCATTAAATAGTGATGAGGAGTGACAAAAGAGAATACAAGCTAAGGAGATAAGGATAAGAATAGGAGATGATAGAATAGATGAAGTGTCACGACTTTTCTAGGACTATTTAGGAAGTAGGAACAGGATAACCGAGGTAATGTAGATATAAAATGTAGGATAGCACAGGGTAGGAAGGCATTCGTAGGAAAGGAGCAGATTTTAAGATCTAATATTAACTTGGGTATTAGAAAAAGATTACTGAAGCATTTGAAATGTGATGCTACAGATGGATGAGGATTTGTTAGTAGGGGAGAAGAGAAATATTTGTAGAGTATTACAGTACAGGAGATAGACTAGTAGGTCACATTCATAGACATGTGGGTATTATGCAATTAGTTATAGAAGGTAAAGTAGAGGGAAAGCAAGGGGTAGGTAGGCCTAGATTGGAGTATGTGAATCAGATAGTGGAGGACGTATGGGATGAATAGCTATAGAGAAGAATGAATTAGTTCAGGATAGATCGACAGATGGCGTGCTGTTTCCAACCAATCTTTAGGATTGAGGACTATTTAACTTAACGCATTTTCATCATCATTCGAATATGCACTACCGTGCGAGAGAAATATCGGCATATCAAATATTATACGGTAATACAATAAATTACCGATTATAAATTTCCTCATCCAATACTATTATGCAAGTTTTAATTTAGAATTATTTAATTAAAAATATATTTACGTTGCGATTAACATACCCCCTTAAGTCACTCATAGGGCAGCCAATAAACATGAGGATTCCCATCCCTGCAAAAATTAGATAGATATAATATTATGTCCGATCTAACAAAGGTTGCGCGTATTTGCCATTTTATCTGTAGTAACGCAATGCGTACCTAAAGCATAAATAACGGCTGTAAAGGCAATCCATGCTGCGACGAAGCGAGCGTTCGGTTTCACCCTCAAAATAAAAATGCCGCTTATAATGATGCCCAAACCCATTACAAGAATACCACCAACACCTAAAATATATTTCATTATCCAGTTCGCTTTAGTTCATTAAAAAATTGGAACTGCGTTTTGTAACAGTTTCATATTTTGTAATCTTTTATTTTATTCGACAATGATCATAGTTTTATTAGTGCGCTTAAGTTTGATTTGTTACCGGAAATCATATTAGCCGATGGCGTGGGTAGACGAAACTGCGACTCCAGGTATTTAGGGAGAAACGTGTAAAGACCAGCGATTGGCAGGATATGCAAGACGCTACTCGCTGTTCTGAACATCAGAATGTCATTCTTCAGTAAACGCTTCACAGTCTTCGGAAAATCTGAAGAATATGTGAGTATTGTTCTAATTCTCTTAAAATCCGAAGATATTAAATATTGCAAAAATGCTTATAATAAACAGCTGACGCGTTAAAGTAGAGGTTTAATCAGATATAATAAAACTGGTTACCTTTAATGCTAGGATGCTTCCGCCCAGTCCGGTGTATACGAGACGTAGGCCGAGCACTTGACAATCGCTTCGGGAACGAGAACATTGCGAAGGAGGTGAGCATCAACAGTCCAGAAATTAGGACTAAACCTGAAATGGACCCGGTTTATTATTAAATCGCGTATTTTGCAAATCCCGAAAAGAGGCGTCTATTTAGTACTTACCTAGCCACCAAGCGCCTACCCATCTAGGATCGTTTGTGTCAATCTTGGGCTCAACCGATAGATCTGCGTAAACACTAGTACACAACGAGCCTACGATAAATCCCAATGCGGGTCCCAGTATTCGAACACCGATTGTAATGGCAAAGTACAGCGGCGACTCCTTACTAGCAACGTTATCGTCAATGTACGGTATACCCAACGTGTACACGGCCGTCTGTCCCATGCCGACGCCTAAAAGGCTGACGAAGAAGATGGCCAGGACGATCTTAGTGACCGACGGCTGAATCTTGTTTTCGGCGGTTAGGACGTGATCGTGAGAATCCGAAGGCATATCCAATAAGAACGACTGTTGTTCCGCTCCGACAAACGAAAGAAGCGCGGCGGAGGCTGCAGCGTCCGAGGAATTAATCGGCGATTTGGCGCTCGTCGCGTTGAAGTCTAACGGCCGACACATGTTCGGGTCGCGGATCACGCCCGTCATATCGTATTCGTGGATCAACTGGCGCCCATAGATGAAGTGCGGCAGGGAGCAGATGAACGATGACACGGCGAACAGCACCATGCCCCAGGCGATCCACTTAGGCCTATGTCCTTGGCCACCGTAGTACGTGAGCAAAAGAGACGAGCCGATTTGGCCGATCTCCGTTGCGCTCATTATAATGCCGGTGATTTTTGACTGAATCTGAAAGAGCTTCTCGATAGTGGTGATGGCGCTGACAAAGTAGGTGTGATACATGCCCTGCAGCACCCACGCTATGCAAAAGACCATGAGGAAGGCCTGTTTGCTAGCGAAACGTTGCAGCCAGTGCGGTGTGCAAGGGCCGAGGCCGCACTGCATCGTTACATCTGTCTCGGCATCTGTGTCGAACGAATCCATCTGGCAGTCTTGCGTCAAATCAGGTGCCAATGCGGATGTTAGTCTAGCATGTACTTGCTCTTTGCCACAGTTAGCCGCGATTCGTTCTGGGGAGGAGTAAACCGCTGCGTTGGCCGTAAAGGCCATTTGTTCGGGGTCATCGTTGCGCGAGTTATTTTGCTGCCGCTGTCCGTATAGATGATGGGCGTGAAGATTGTGGTAATTGTGATTACTGTGATTACTGTGCTTACTGTTGCCATTCGTGACAGACCTGGCGACAACAACCGCAACGGTTGGGAATGCAGCGTCGTTTGTCCCCCCCGATGCATTCCTGTCTGCATTTGCAATCTTTAAGGGTGCTGCCGCGCCAATGGGCGACCGGTACGTGCTTCCCTTTGTCGCATCGCTGCCCCATTCATCCGCAGTTGTGCCGTCTGTCAACATCGTCGAGCTTGCGATGATTATTCTACAAATATATAAACAATATCTTAATGTAGATATATATGCTTTATTCAAATTATGATACTGTCGTCTAATATAAGCACCGCCAGATTTTTTTTTTCGATGAAAGACAAACGCGAAAGCTCCGAGATTTTGAAAGCTCTACACATACTAATGTTGGATATTGGTTGTGCTTGTATTGGTAGAGTTACTACAAAGTCGGTAAATAAAACATATGTAGAATATGCGAATGATATATCGAATACGATGTGCAGAAAGAGAAGGCGAAAGCAAAACAAATAAAACGGAAGGGGATTCACAAATTAGTGAGGTGATCGCATTCGCATCAAAAGTAGAGAAAGGCTAGCTGAGTAGCTGCTTTCACGAGAGATCGTACATAGAATAGATAATGATACGATTTTATAAAAAATTTCACAGACTCGGTTAATTAAAGATAAATACATATTAGAGGAAATGATAAAACTATTATTAACAAAATATTATATAATTTTCGTATTTGCAAGACTCTCTACTGCCAATAGATTTTGAATACGTTGTTTCTTCAAAAAAGTAATATATTGTAGCTTAATTTATCCATTATTTTATCAATGACCTCACATGTTCGAGGCGAACAATTTTCTTTGTCTCAAATCAATATTCATTTAGCAAATATTTCTTAACTGTGATACCTAGTTTTTCTAACAGTGAATATTATAATTTTCATACAAGCGACACGACAATTTCAATATGAAAAAACTTTACGCGCAACGTTATAGAATATAGCTGAAGGTATATATATTAGCTTTGCATTCTGTTTTTAATAGCTGAAGATTTTTGCTCTAGTAATGAAGCAACGGAATACACGATCAACATATACGACTCCGCAAGAGCACTTATATTTATATTGGGGGGATTTGAAGTAATATATAATATAAATTCGCCAAACTAAAAAAAAACGAAATCGAATTCGGACAAATGCGTGCAGTGGCGTTATTACAAACTTAACCGAAGGTCGACCCACTTACTTTTATTGTAAAATGTTACTATTTGCGGAGGCACATTTCATGTGATTTAACAGAACTTTAGTGAACTTGTTCATTAAAGTGCCGTTATTCTCCTATTTAAAAAAATCTAAACAATCGATAATTATTCTATTTCTAGTTTCGAAATTAAAATGCTGATATCTAATTTTAAAAAAAAGAACGCAGTCGTAAGGTAATATTTGTGTCTTTCGACATCAAAGAATCGACGAGAAACTTTAATTTGATTTTGCAATTATTACGCGAATTTGATTGTAATATCAATTAAGAAGAATTCCAAAAATAGATATCGAACCACGTTTTGACCCACATTAACGTCTGAGGTAAACTTTCGCTGGCCAGCCAATAATATTCGAAAGCGATTTGAATTAAAAAAAACAAAAAAAAACATTTTCCAGTAGCGGAGTAATGACGAAGTGTCATTAAAAATTACTCCTAAATCCCATACTACCAAACAATGAAAATCGCAAATTTTAGTGTTATACGAACGTCATTGTGAAAACATAACGGCATTATTTAATTGCAAATTGCCAAATTAAATGGAACAAATCGTAAGGAATTTAAGAGATGGGTTGAGGTTGTTGAAGAAGTTGAGAAAGTTTTTGTTAGGATAGAGAAATGTGATGACGAAAAGATGAGGGAATGATAATAATGATGATTTTATTGCTAAATTATACAAAGGTAACGACTAGCTAGAAATAGTTGTAGCAGCAGCAGCAGCAGAAGTACAGTTAGTTAAAGCTGAGAGCATCTGGAGCACTACGGAAACAGATATACAACTACATGCCAGTGAAAAGTGAAAATTGCACAAAGGAAAGTGTTTTCTGTTATATAAAGGCTAGCATAACGTAACTGTTGCCATTTATTATTCAGCCTAAAAAGGACAATTAAAAAACAAAATGTTTATTTCGCAACATTTTGAATTTTTTTCATGTTACATTATTAATCCTACGGATAAACTGACTAGAGAAAATCCAACATTGCGTTGCAATAGTAACACATGTTCATATATTACATTGTTTCATGTTACAACGCACAAACATGGTGCGGTTAGTGTATTGCATTTGAATTTTTAATTGACAATATCGCGAGTACGGGCAACTCCAATAAGAATGGTAATATACAGACATAGCGATGGCGGAGCGACACAAAAGAAATCCGATAGGAACGATGTTGTTTGTTTCAATAAAAACGTCTATTAAAGCGTAATGCCGTTATATAAATCAATTGAATTTTCTATAATTAAACGCGTCAATAGACGAGATGTGTTGTTGGCGGCTACTTGTTTACTGGTAGCTTATAGACAGCTAACTGTTTTAATTTATCGCGCTGTATAGTAATAAAAAGGTCGCTACTGAAGTAGGGAGTTTAGCCTTCGAAATGAGCATCTGACTTATAAATGATATTTAATTTTTCGCTTGTTTTAACCGACAATGTCTTACCGACTGGCTCATGTGAATTTTCCCACGTAACTTTTGGACGGACGTTGAAAGGGAACGTATTCATCAATCAGCCCAATACTTATTGGGAGAAGCTCTCATCGGATGTTTCTACGTATGTACTTTGGTGGTACCAGGGTGGTTTTAGTCGGGCTTGATATAGAACAAAACAAAGTACACCCTAAGTTGTATGTAAGTAATCTCATGTTTGTTTTAACAAAAATTTCTGTATGATATAGCTACCTATTCATAGAGCATTAAATGATTTACGGAATAACAAAGCAGCGGGGATTGATATGATACCAGCCGAATTAATAAAACACGCAGGGGAAAAAATGCAGGAGCGATTATACAGGTTAGTTTGTAAAATATATGAAAAGGGAGAAGTACCACAGGATTTTCAGCGTAGTAGAATAGTAACAATGCCGAAGAAAATAGGAGCTAATTTGTGTGAGAACTATAGGACCATTAGCCTACTATCACATGCATCGAAGATATTGTTAAAGATTATTTATAGGAGATTAGAAAATAAAGTAGAGGAAAGGCTAGGAGAAGATCAGTTTGGTTTTAGGAAAAACAGAGGGACGAGGGAGGCGATTCTAGCATTAAGAACGGTAGTAGAAAAAAGAAATAGGGTAGGAAAGGTAACTTGCATAGCTTTTGTAGACTTAGAAAAGGCATTTGACAATGTAGATTGGGACATAATGTTTAGAATTTTAAAAGAAACGGGTATAGATTATAAGGATAGGAGAATAATTTTTAATTTATATAAACACCAAACTGCCTTAGTTAGAATTGAGGGGGAAGAAGAGGTAGCAAAAATAGGGAAGGAAGTTCGGCAGGGATGTACACTCTCACCGTTATTATTTAATCTATATATAGAAGATGCAATAAACAAAGTAAAAGAAGAGTATAGTGTAGGTGTGAATGTACAGGGAGAGAAAATATATATGCTGAGATTCGCCGACGATATAGCTATATTGGAAGAAAGCGAAAAGAAATTAGAAAGGGTATTGAATGGTATGCAGGCAGTATTGACTAGGGATTTTAACATGAAAATAAATATAGGTAAAACTAAAGTGATGAGGTGTGACAAAAAGGAATGCAGTAGAAAAATGAGGATCACAATAGGAGATAATAGAATCGAAGAAGTGTCAGATTTTTGTTATTTAGGCAGTAGAATCACAAAAGATAATCGAAGCAAGGTAGATATAAAGTGTAGGATAGCACAGGGTAGGAAGGCATTCGTAGAAAAAGAACAGATTTTAAGATCAAATATTGACTTGGGTATTAGAAAAAGATTACTGAAGGTATATGTTTGGAGTGTAGCACTGTACGGGTGTGAGGCGTGGACTATAGGAAAGGAAGAGAAGCGTAGATTAGAAGCACTTGAAATGTGGTGTTATAGGAGGATGATGAGGATTGGTTGGGAAGATAAAGTAACAAATGAAGCTGTACTAGAGTTAGTAGGGGAGAAGAGAAGTATTTGGAGAGTGTTACAACGTAGGAGAGACAGATTAGTAGGGCATATTCTTAGGCATGGGGGGATTATGCAATTGATCATAGAAGGTAGAGTGGAGGGAAAGAGAGGGGTAGGTAGGCCTAGATTGGAGTATGTGAGTCAGATAGTTGAAGACGTTGAGATGAATAGCTATAGGGAGATGAAGGGATTAGCTCAGGATAGATCGGCATGGCGTGCTGTTTCCAACCAATCTTTAGGATTGCGGACTCTTTAACTAACTATAGCTACCTGTCTGGGTGATGTACTTTAGGAATAGCAATGGCGTAAGTCCCAATATAAAACGAATTTGAAAATGTTCTAATTTGCGCGCATTTTAATCGTCTACCAGTGTACAGAGAATTGTGACAAGAAGCCAGCCACATATAACCAGTAGACTGCCGCCTTGCGAAGGATAAGAAATTTAAAAAAAAGAAAACAATTAAACTCTATTTACGTGTACCATGAAAATATGCATTGATTGTAGGACGAAGTACGTTTCGATTGCTTCTAACAAACAATATTGTCTGTCAATTTAAATCAGTGATATATGGGCCAGCTTAATAGGTACTATCAGTATTTTTCTTTATACACAACCGTATCCATTATCCAATATCTAAAAAAAAAAAACAAATATATCACAATCGACTACGGGTTTTTATATATATCTTTTTTTAAATGAGTCCACCATACGATGGAGCTCTTTTATTCACAGCAGCGAAACAATGTATTTATTTCTATACACATAAAATTATTAGTTGAATGGTTGGATTCGATTCAGACATTTTTACTTTCACTATACACAATGTAATCGCTGGTATAAAATACGAGAGTAATTAAACAATGCGATTTTACTTCAAAGGTCAAAAAATTATATTCAGTCTAAGAATTGTACAGTTAATTAAACTGAAAAGGGCAACTAATAATTATTTGGTTTATTCGCGATATTCCGTCATTTGATAATAATTAATAACAAGATGTTGGGATTATCCCAATCCCAGAATTCAGATTGTATTTATGCATCATACGAATTGCGGACATAATTCCAGAAAAAAAATGTTGTATTTATAAGCTGAAGATAATCAAATTATCAATACAGAACACATCGATAATTATATTTAAAAAATGAGTTAAAAGCTAGTTAACAAATTAAAAAAAAAAAAAATGTTATTTGTAGTTAAAGAAATTTAAAACCAACATATTATCTAAAATAATCATTTATAAAATTAATTTAATTTTTATATACATTATAAAAATATTTTGTACGCCATTCAATATTTTGGATGCAAACTATACAATTTAGGTAATAAAATTTCAGACGGAGGTAGCCTTCCTTTAAATTGGATTAAATTAAAATAAAAGAGGTTGCAAGATTATTTTCAATATCTATCGCAATTAATGGAGATACGGAAGTTTCTTATTAATTGCTTCGAGCAATATAAATGTAGATTACAAAATATGGGACAAGTTTGTCGAATCCATCATCCCATAAACACAAATTTGAAATATTAGTTTTTAATAAAAAAAAGGAGATTTTATCTAGTTTTATAAAATACGAATGTATTACCTTTGCACAATAGGACAATGGTTGGAAAGAAAACGGCAAGGTAGTTGAGGGGCGATCGATTAAAATTTGGAAACGATAACACATTCAATGTACTCATCATAATGAAGAACACTGCCCGTTGTTATTTTTGTCTACTTCATTTTGGTAGTATATAATCGAATTCTCGGATGCATTAAGAAATATACACAAGTTGTCCTATTTAGAATACATATTGTATATTGTATCGCGGCAACAAACTACGTGCAACTCACGCAGACACGGCATCTACAGACACCACAGACACAATCCCAATCACGGAACAAATCAAAGCATCGCGATATCGCGTCACCGTTAGCCGAAAACAAACCGCTATAAACAACCAGCGATATAGTACGTGATAATAACAGGAGATAGGAAGCGAACTGTCCCCCCGTCTCGTGATATCGTAATCACACACCTACAAGTCCGCTGCAGCACGGCACAACGCAAGAACACGATCGTGCGATTCTTGCCGCAAAACGCTAGAACAACGGTTCCAAAAAGAAATGAAACAAAGGCCAAATAGTGGGCCCCACTAGACACCCGTCCCTATTACTTAATCGAACGAATTTGGAACGTTAACTAAACATACAACGTGTATGCAAGTCGGGTACAATCGAGTGCAGCAAGACAGCAATGGATAATAAAATGGTGCAACCGCGAGGCCTCCTCTACGTTATACAGCTTAATATAATAGCAGTGGCAGACTGTACAGCGAGTGAATGGGGGCGATTGGAGTGAATGCGGTATATTATTAGACAACGACGTGAAATTCCAGTGGACGTTCAGTCGCTCAGTTCGTCGCTATCTATTTGTTCGATTGGTGATATCACCCGTAAATAGACACCGGCACATAGATACCACACCACATGCGCCGCCACTGGCTATACCAATATAACCGCTGTCTGAGTAAACGCAGTTGCGGCGACGTTGACCCGTGACGTCACAGCGTCGGCGCCGTATCTCCGACGACGACGCTTACGCTCGTGACTGCTTCACGTCCACATGACCATCGGCAGTAGACTGTTTGTGATTTGCCGCGTGTCGTTCACTACCAACGAAAGCGAATATACAGCTGCTTGACCGTAATTATGCTATGCATTTCATTAGGGAATTAGGAATTTCCATAGGATTATCTATACTATCTTATTAATATGGATATTTGAAACGGTACAAAGTATTGCGCCTACATAGTTAAAGCTATTTCGAGAAAACTCTATTAAGAACGAATTTATTTAAATCTATGTAATGATGTAATATGAATAAACAAATATTAGAATCGGACATCGTACACTCATCGTACACACAGATTGCACAAGTATCCTATTTCTGCTTTCCTAATTCAAGTACAGTGGAATCGGTTATTAATGCGTTACAAATATTTGATATTTTCTTACCTAATACAATCCCAACAAGAGTATTCTTTGCACTTGCTGCAACTTCTGGAACATGAGGAGCACGTGTAATTTGGACATGCTTTACAATGAATTCCATCCGTTATATCTGCACGGCAATTGTAGCAATTATCATCTAATTCTTGCTGAAAATCATGTTACACTTTGGACGTAACGGAATTACATACAATTATCTACTACCTTCGGAGTTTGATATACATTTGGTCTCCCGATTTTGGCAGCCTCAAACAATTTTTGAAACGTTTTTTCTATTATAAAACAAATTCTGACAAGTAAATGATGTGTTTTTTAAATTAGAAATAGAAATAGCTACCTCCCAGTTGTTTAAGCTCTTTTGAGTTGTTGATTACATCTAAATCCGATAAATGAACCTTCAATTGTGGTTCATTATTCCCATCAAAGGAATGTGCACGTTTTGGCATCATAATATGGCTATTTGAAACAGTACAAAGTATTGTGCCTACATAGTTAAAGCTATTTCGAGACAACTCTGTTAAGAACGAATTTATTTAAATCTATGTAATGATACAATATGAATAAACAAATACTAGAATCGGACATCGTACACTCATCGTACACACAGATTGCACAAGTATCCTATTTCTGCTTTCCTAATTCAAGTACAGTGGAATCAGTTATTAATGCGTTACAAATATTTGATATTTTCTTACCTAATACAATCCCAACAAGAGTATTCTTTGCACTTGCTGCAACTTCTGGAACATGAGGAGCACGTGTAATTTGGACATGCTTTACAATGAATTCCATCCGTTATATCTGCACGGCAATTGTAGCAATTATCATCTAATTCTTGCTGAAAATCATGTTACACTTTGGACGTAACGGATTTACATAAAATTATGTACTACCTTCGGAGTTTGATATACATTTGGTCTCCCGATTTTGGCAGCCTCAAACAATTTTTGAAACGTTTTTTCTATTATAAAACAAATTCTGACAAGTAAATGATGTGTTTTTTAAATTAGAAATAGAAATAGCTACCTCCCAGTTGTTGTTTAAGTTCTTTTGAGTTGTTGATTACATCTAAATCCGATAAATGAACATTCAATTGTGGTTCATTATTCCCATCAAAGGAATGTGCACGTTTTGGCATCATAATATGGCTATTTGAAACAGTACAAAGTATTGTGCCTACATAGTTAAAGCTAATTCGAGAAAACTCTATTAAGAACGAATTTATTTAAATCTATGTAATGATACAATATGAATAAACAAATACTAGAATCGGACATCGTACACTCAGATTGCACAAGTATCCTATTTCTGCTTTCCTAATTCAAGTACAGTGGAATCAGTTATTAATGCGTTACAAATATTTGATATTTTCTTACCTAATACAATCCCAACAAGAGTATTCTTTGCACTTGCTGCAACTTCTGGAACATGAGGAGCACGTGTAATTTGGACATGCTTTACAATGAATTCCATCCGTTATATCTGCACGGCAATTGTAGCAATTATCATCTAATTCTTGCTGAAAATCATGTTACACTTTGGACGTAACGGAATTACATACAATTATCTACTACCTTCGGAGTTTGATATACATTTGGTCTCCCGATTTTGGCAGCCTCAAACAATTTTTGAAACGTTTTTTCTATTATAAAACAAATTCTGACAAGTAAATGATGTGTTTTTTAAATTAGAAATAGAAATAGCTACCTCCCAGTTGTTGTTTAAGTTCTTTTGAGTTGTTGATTACATCTAAATCCGATAAATGAACCTTCAATTGTGGTTCATTATTCCCATCAAAGGAATGTGCACGTTTTGGCATCATAATATGGCTATTTGAAACAGTACAAAGTATTGTGCCTACATAGTTAAAGCTATTTCGAGACAACTCTGTTAAGAACGAATTTATTTAAATCTATGTAATGATATAATATGAATAAACAAATATTAGAATCGGACATCGTACACTCAGATTGCACAAGTGTCCTATTTCTGCTTTCCTAATTCAAGTACAGTGGAATCAGTTATTAATGCGTTACAAATATTTGATATTTTCTTACCTAATACAATCCCAACAAGAGTATTCTTTGCACCTGCTGCAACTTATGGAACATGAGGAGCACGTGTAATTTGGACATGCTTTACAATGAATTCCATCCGTTATATCTGCACGGCAATTGTAGCAATTATCATCCAATTCTTGCTGAAAATCATGTTACACTTTGGACGTAACGGATTTACATAAAATTATGTACTACCTTCGGAGTTTGATATGCATTTGGTCTCCCGATTTTGGCAGCCTCAAACAATTTTTGAAACGTTTTTTCTATTATAAAACAAATTCTGACAAGTAAATGATGTGTTTTTTAAATTAGAAATAGAAATAGCTACCTCCCAGTTGTTGTTTAAGTTCTTTTGAGTTGTTGATTACATCTAAATCCGATAAATGAACCTTCAATTGTGGTTCATTATTCCCATCAAAGGAATGTGCACGTTTTGGCATCATAATATGGCTATTTGAAACAGTACAAAGTATTGTGCCTACATAGTTAAAGCTATTTCGAGACAACTCTGTTAAGAACGAATTTATTTAAATCTATGTAATGATATAATATGAATAAACAAATATTAGAATCGGACATCGTACACTCAGATTGCACAAGTGTCCTATTTCTGCTTTCCTAATTCAAGTACAGTGGAATCAGTTATTAATGCGTTACAAATATTTGATATTTTCTTACCTAATACAATCCCAACAAGAGTATTCTTTGCACCTGCTGCAACTTATGGAACATGAGGAGCACGTGTAATTTGGACATGCTTTACAATGAATTCCATCCGTTATATCTGCACGGCAATTGTAGCAATTATCATCTAATTCTTGCTGAAAATCATGTTACACTTTGGACGTAACGGATTTACATAAAATTATGTACTACCTTCGGAGTTTGATATACATTTGGTCTCCCGATTTTGGCAGCCTCAAACAATTTTTGAAACGTTTTTTCTATTATAAAACAAATTCTGACAAGTAAATGATGTGTTTTTTAAATTAGAAATAGAAATAGCTACCTCCCAGTTGTTTAAGCTCTTTTGAGTTGTTGATTACATCTAAATCCGATAAATGAACCTTCAATTGTGGTTCATTATTCCCATCAAAGGAATGTGCACGTTTTGGCATCATAATATGGCTATTTGAAACAGTACAAAGTATTGTGCCTACATAGTTAAAGCTAATTCGAGAAAACTCTATTAAGAACGAATTTATTTAAATCTATGTAATGATACAATATGAATAAACAAATACTAGAATCGGACATCGTACACTCATCGTACACACAGATTGCACAAGTATCCTATTTCTGCTTTCCTAATTCAAGTACAGTGGAATCAGTTATTAATGCGTTACAAATATTTGATATTTTCTTACCTAATACAATCCCAACAAGAGTATTCTTTGCACCTGCTGCAACTTCTGGAACATGAGGAACACGTGTAATTTGGACATGCTTTACAATGAATTCCATCCGTTATATCTGCACGGCAATTGTAGCAATTATCATCTAATTCTTGCTGAAAATCATGTTACACTTTGGACGTAACGGATTTACATAAAATTATGTACTACCTTCGGAGTTTGATATACATTTGGTCTCCCGATTTTGGCAGCCTCAAACAATTTTTGAAACGTTTTTTCTATTATAAAACAAATTCTGACAAGTAAATGATGTGTTTTTTAAATTAGAAATAGAAATAGCTACCTCCCAGTTGTTGTTTAAGTTCTTTTGAGTTGTTGATTACATCTAAATCCGATAAATGAACCTTCAATTGTGGTTCATTATTCCCATCAAAGGAATGTGCACGTTTTGGCATCATAATATGGCTATTTGAAACAGTACAAAGTATTGTGCCTACATAGTTAAAGCTATTTCGAGACAACTCTGTTAAGAACGAATTTATTTAAATCTATGTAATGATATAATATGAATAAACAAATATTAGAATCGGACATCGTACACTCAGATTGCACAAGTGTCCTATTTCTGCTTTCCTAATTCAAGTACAGTGGAATCAGTTATTAATGCGTTACAAATATTTGATATTTTCTTACCTAATACAATCCCAACAAGAGTATTCTTTGCACCTGCTGCAACTTATGGAACATGAGGAGCACGTGTAATTTGGACATGCTTTACAATGAATTCCATCCGTTATATCTGCACGGCAATTGTAGCAATTATCATCCAATTCTTGCTGAAAATCATGTTACACTTTGGACGTAACGGATTTACATAAAATTATGTACTACCTTCGGAGTTTGATATGCATTTGGTCTCCCGATTTTGGCAGCCTCAAACAATTTTTGAAACGTTTTTTCTATTATAAAACAAATTCTGACAAGTAAATGATGTGTTTTTTAAATTAGAAATAGAAATAGCTACCTCCCAGTTGTTGTTTAAGTTCTTTTGAGTTGTTGATTACATCTAAATCCGATAAATGAACCTTCAATTGTGGTTCATTATTCCCATCAAAGGAATGTGCACATTTTGGCATCATAATATGGCTATTTGAAACAGTACAAAGTATTGTGC
Organism: Leptodirus hochenwartii; assembly: GCA_947310635.1. Lineage (NCBI taxonomy): Eukaryota > Metazoa > Arthropoda > Insecta > Coleoptera > Leiodidae > Leptodirus > Leptodirus hochenwartii. Next base: position 496,083 of record OX371187.1, on the reverse strand, counting down.
CTACATAGTTAAAGCTATTTCGAGACAACTCTGTTAAGAACGAATTTATTTAAATCTATGTAATGATATAATATGAATAAACAAATATTAGAATCGGACATCGTACACTCAGATTGCACAAGTGTCCTATTTCTGCTTTCCTAATTCAAGTACAGTGGAATCAGTTATTAATGCGTTACAAATATTTGATATTTTCTTACCTAATACAATCCCAACAAGAGTATTCTTTGCACCTGCTGCAACTTATGGAACATGAGGAGCACGTGTAATTTGGACATGCTTTACAATGAATTCCATCCGTTATATCTGCACGGCAATTGTAGCAATTATCATCCAATTCTTGCTGAAAATCATGTTACACTTTGGACGTAACGGATTTACATAAAATTATGTACTACCTTCGGAGTTTGATATGCATTTGGTCTCCCGATTTTGGCAGCCTCAAACAATTTTTGAAACGTTTTTTCTATTATAAAACAAATTCTGACAAGTAAATGATGTGTTTTTTAAATTAGAAATAGAAATAGCTACCTCCCAGTTGTTGTTTAAGTTCTTTTGAGTTGTTGATTACATCTAAATCCGATAAATGAACCTTCAATTGTGGTTCATTATTCCCATCAAAGGAATGTGCACATTTTGGCATCATAATATGGCTATTTGAAACAGTACAAAGTATTGTGCCTACATAGTTAAAGCTATTTCGAGACAACTCTGTTAAGAACGAATTTATTTAAATCTATGTAATGATATAATATGAATAAACAAATATTAGAATCGGACATCGTACACTCAGATTGCACAAGTATCCTATTTCTGCTTTCCTAATTCAAGTACAGTGGAATCAGTTATTAATGCGTTACAAATATTTGATATTTTCTTACCTAATACAATCCCAACAAGAGTATTCTTTGCACTTGCTGCAACTTCTGGAACATGAGGAGCACGTGTAATTTGGACATGCTTTACAATGAATTCCATCCGTTATATCTGCACGGCAATTGTAGCAATTATCATCTAATTCTTGCTGAAAATCATGTTACACTTTGGACGTAACGGATTTACATAAAATTATGTACTACCTTCGGAGTTTGATATACATTTGGTCTCCCGATTTTGGCAGCCTCAAACAATTTTTGAAACGTTTTTTCTATTATAAAACAAATTCTGACAAGTAAATGATGTGTTTTTTAAATTAGAAATAGAAATAGCTACCTCCCAGTTGTTGTTTAAGTTCTTTTGAGTTGTTGATTACATCTAAATCCGATAAATGAACCTTCAATTGTGGTTCATTATTCCCATCAAAGGAATGTGCACGTTTTGGCATCATAATATGGCTATTTGAAACAGTACAAAGTATTGTGCCTACATAGTTAAAGCTAATTCGAGAAAACTCTATTAAGAACGAATTTATTTAAATCTATGTAATGATACAATATGAATAAACAAATACTAGAATCGGACATCGTACACTCATCGTACACACAGATTGCACAAGTATCCTATTTCTGCTTTCCTAATTCAAGTACAGTGGAATCGGTTATTAATGCGTTACAAATATTTGATATTTTCTTACCTAATACAATCCCAACAAGAGTATTCTTTGCACTTGCTGCAACTTCTGGAACATGAGGAGCACGTGTAATTTGGACATGCTTTACAATGAATTCCATCCGTTATATCTGCACGGCAATTGTAGCAATTATCATCTAATTCTTGCTGAAAATCATGTTACACTTTGGACGTAACGGAATTACATACAATTATCTACTACCTTCGGAGTTTGATATACATTTGGTCTCCCGATTTTGGCAGCCTCAAACAATTTTTGAAACGTTTTTTCTATTATAAAACAAATTCTGACAAGTAAATGATGTGTTTTTTAAATTAGAAATAGAAATAGCTACCTCCCAGTTGTTGTTTAAGTTCTTTTGAGTTGTTGATTACATCTAAATCCGATAAATGAACCTTCAATTGTGGTTCATTATTCCCATCAAAGGAATGTGCACGTTTTGGCATCATAATATGGCTATTTTAAACAGTACAAAGTATTGTGCCTACATAGTTAAAGCTATTTCGAGACAACTCTGTTAAGAACGAATTTATTTAAATCTATGTAATGATATAATATGAATAAACAAATATTAGAATCGGACATCGTACACTCAGATTGCACAAGTGTCCTATTTCTGCTTTCCTAATTCAAGTACAGTGGAATCAGTTATTAATGCGTTACAAATATTTGATATTTTCTTACCTAATACAATCCCAACAAGAGTATTCTTTGCACCTGCTGCAACTTATGGAACATGAGGAGCACGTGTAATTTGGACATGCTTTACAATGAATTCCATCCGTTATATCTGCACGGCAATTGTAGCAATTATCATCTAATTCTTGCTGAAAATCATGTTACACTTTGGACGTAACGGAATTACATAAAATTATGTACTACCTTCGGAGTTTGATATACATTTGGTCTCCCGATTTTGGCAGCCTCAAACAATTTTTGAAACGTTTTTTCTATTATAAAACAAATTCTGACAAGTAAATGATGTGTTTTTTAAATTAGAAATAGAAATAGCTACCTCCCAGTTGTTGTTTAAGTTCTTTTGAGTTGTTGATTACATCTAAATCCGATAAATGAACCTTCAATTGTGGTTCATTATTCCCATCAAAGGAATGTGCACGTTTTGGCATCATAATATGGCTATTTTAAACAGTACAAAGTATTGTGCCTACATAGTTAAAGCTATTTCGAGACAACTCTGTTAAGAACGAATTTATTTAAATCTATGTAATGATATAATATGAATAAACAAATATTAGAATCGGACATCGTACACTCAGATTGCACAAGTGTCCTATTTCTGCTTTCCTAATTCAAGTACAGTGGAATCAGTTATTAATGCGTTACAAATATTTGATATTTTCTTACCTAATACAATCCCAACAAGAGTATTCTTTGCACCTGCTGCAACTTCTGGAACATGAGGAGCACGTGTAATTTGGACATGCTTTACAATGAATTCCATCCGTTATATCTGCACGGCAATTGTAGCAATTATCATCTAATTCTTGCTGAAAATCATGTTACACTTTGGACGTAATGGATTTACATAAAATTATGTACTACCTTCGGAGTTTGATATACATTTGGTCTCCCGATTTTGGCAGCCTCAAACAATTTTTGAAACGTTTTTTCTATTATAAAACAAATTCTGACAAGTAAATGATGTGTTTTTTAAATTAGAAATAGAAATAGCTACCTCCCAGTTGTTGTTTAAGTTCTTTTGAGTTGTTGATTACATCTAAATCCGATAAATGAACCTTCAATTGTGGTTCATAATTTCCATCAAATGAATGTGCACGTTTTGGCATCTAGAAAACGTGTTATGGTTAACACATTGAAGAATTGTAGCTTTCTTATAATCACCACGGTACAGCGTCTCGAAGAAGTGATTCTTTAAAGAAATGATATTATTAAATAAGTAACAACTAATAAAGTAAATACGAAAACCGGCATTAGTAAAATAGGAATATCTGTTAACCAGTTCAGATTTATAAATGTGCGAAAGGTATGCAATCCAACTTACACGCAAAATAAATTTACTATTTTGACAAGTTGTAAAAGTACTGCAACTTCACGATGTAATATAAATTATTCTATAACCTGAAAAGCGATATACGTATATTGGAAGTTAATGTTTTTCTTAGAGAATTGATTTGATAATGAGTTTAATATTATGTTTAGCTAAGGTATTTAATATACAAATTACTCTAGTTGTTTTGGATTGTGCAGATAAACGCTAAAATAATGAATACCCTAAAATGCAGGATTGCCCAAGCAGAACCAAACAGAACTTCTAAACTTGCGACGATGACTAGTTTGGAAGATTATTCTCGTTCCCGGCGCCAACACCACAATCACAACCAGTTCGATGAAGAGTCCGAATCCGATATTTACTGGAGATCAGATGATAGGTTTTCTAATCTTGAGTCTGTGTCAAATCGAACAACAGATCAAAATAATGACGTGATACTGGAGAGATATGCGGGAACTGGTGTTACAATCATTAGCTTAATAGCGGAGAATTTACTATGCCATCCTTTCTTGGTGCTCCGCAGGCAATGTCAGGTGCATTACAAGTCGCACAACAATCATATTTTACCATTTACGCTGATACCGGTTATATGCCATTTGCATAAACACCAAGGTATCACAACACTTTGGAAGGGTTTAGGCTCCACGCTTCTCATTCGTAGCATGGCTTTGGGTGTGGAGGATGTTATCTCTAAAGTTACACCATGGCCAAAGTATGGTATATTTTAGTTCATGAAGCAACGCACTACTTTTTCTCTTTAATTTTATAGGGAAATTTCTTGGTATAGCTCTTTAAAACAATTCCTTCAGCATGCTGGCTTAAAATGGTATGTGCACTTGATAATAAATTTATTTGTTAATAAACGATTGCGATCATAACTTTGTGTGTTTGCCAGCGTTAGCTTAGCAATTATTACACCGTTTTACTCCGCCTCCCTGGTGGAAACGGTTCAATCAGATATTGCGAGCGAAAAGCCTGGCATCATGGATGTGTTTCGCGAGGGTGCAGCGCGCATGTTCACGATCGGTGGCAGAGGACGGGGCGGCCGAATGTTGCCCATCTGGACGCTGGTATTGCCGACAGTAACCCTTGGCATTGCCCGATATCTGTTCACGCTGGCCGTCCAAGGTACCGTATTGCGACTGATACGCGTGCGCAAATCGCGGTCCGCGCAAATGGGTGGCGCATGCCCGAAGCGGCAACGCGATGATCCCACCGAGATGGCGATGAACGCTGGTCTGGTGGCGCTAGTAGCCAGCGACGTTCTCTTCTATCCGTTCGAATGCATACTACACCGATTGCATTTGCAGGTACGACTTGGCCTTTCCACTGAAATCACAAATTTATGAATATTCGATGTACCGCGACAGGGCACACGTACGATCGTAGATAACCTGGATACGGGCCGGTCTGTGCTGCCCATCTTGACCAACTATAGCGGTGCGGTGGACTGCTACGAGAGCTGTCTGCGGAACGAGGGCGTTGCGGGGCTATATAAGGGCTTTGGAGCACTTATTCTGCAGCATATGGCGCACATAGCGGTCGTACGTATCACACGTTTCGTCATCGCCGAATTAACTGGTTTGCTGCGCAAAACAAATTCTAATTCCACGTCCGCCGTTATCTCTCTGCAACCGCTCCAAGGCCCGTCGCATTCGCACGAAAATCAAGTACTCACGCCAGACCCTAAAGTACCCGCGGTTGAACAATTACAACCAACGATTGTACCTAATATGCGGATTATTTCTGATCAGACTTACACGCTACCGTAGTCTATTCGTTATTCCCATCAATCCAGTTCCTTTTTTAGCTGCGGTGCATAAATCTGCATTCATTTAAAGCTGCGTTTCGTACTAAATAAAATTCAAATACTAAAATGCATAATTTTCGTTGGGTAATGTATACGTCAATAAATAAATAAATAAATATTTCGCATGTGAATTTGTCTTGATTTCCGAACGAAGTCTCCATTTTAAAATACATTTTATTTCGCATAAAACAAAATATAAATAGTACTTAAATCATTTATGAACTAAAAACATACGATAGGTGCCTGAATAAATTAAGAATAGTATACATATATGCACTATAAACAGTAATTTACATATAAAAAAAACATCAACACGTACATCAAATTAAATATAGTAATATTATGTGGTAACCAGGTTCTGGACTTCAGGTAACAAATTTGTATTGTCTATTGGAACATAGAAGTTTGACTTTAGAGGATTTAAATAAAAACGACCTCGTAAATTGCAAGCTGAACAAATGTATCTACGCGCAATCGGCATTATTTCTGCGGGTATACTCGTAATAATTACATAAATTTAAAATAATTAGTTAACATCGTAATCTGCAGAAATTTGTACATATCAAACAAAAAATACTTTAAGGGCACTGTCTTGACTATATATGTATTTACAAAATTGTACAATTGTGTATTCTTTACAGTCTTTTGGCTTTATTACGAAAAGACATATGTGCGGAGTTAAAGATAATTAGATCCAATTGCTAAAAATATATTAACAAATAATATTAAAGTACTCTTATTTTTAGTACCGTTATTAAATATTATTTTGGAGTAATAAACTCTTTTAGTACTACAAGTTTGTTATGCGTGATTGCTAATAATATCGTCTATATGTCATTTAAACATAAGATAACTAACTATTTACACGTGAGTTTTAGAGACAAGTCATTAATAGATCAAAAAAGACCTGTACAACGTATTGGTAAATTTTTTCCAACTGGCGAACGTCCGCGGCTGCAAGGGTATGCGTACTCGTCTTACAGCCCTGGAGTAAGCACAGCCTCTAAAGCGTTCACATGTAAACATGCTCTATGGAATATCTTATTTGTTGTTGCTGTCTTTGCATCAGTTATCGGTGCGCGGACGTTCGCCAGTTGGAACAAATTTACCTGTATTTCCTTATACATAAATTAAAAATTCTGTTGCCGCTAATTAAATGCTTGACCAAGTTTCCGTTTATATTCCCTTCGGTGAACCACCTTTTTCAAAAGAGTTGCTTTTTCATTACTGTGTACGCATAGAATAAGTTTCTACGTAAGTATATTCAAACAAATATTATTCGAAATTTGGAATGACTCAAATACTGTCACCACACGACAAAGGCAGTACATTTTATGCTAGCTACTTTGGTTGGTAATTTCTCGAAAAAATCTAACGTCACATTATATAAAGACTGGGTAATCAATTTGTCGTTTTTTAAATAATATTAAAAAAAAATGCTATTCACAATTTTGCGCAACATATCAATTTTTTTTTTCTGGTGTTCGAAAGCAAATTAACGCGCGAATGCACTCGCGCCTATATGAATTATAAGTACCGCTAAAACGAGATAGTATACTGAAAATTGAAAATTTTACGAATATTAATTTATAGTCAACATCACAGCCTGCACCTCGACATATAATATAGTAATACTGTAGTATAACAAGTTCATATAAGACTCCACCACACGGCGCACATGATTCTTGCTTTGTTTCGCGTTTGCGAAATATACCATATGCAGATACGTTTCTGCGACGATATTTGGTCCCATACGTGTAAATTGTGAAATAAAGGCGTTATAAACGAGTTCTTGACACTTTTTTCTTTCAAATTATTCAGTTCGCGAACCGAAACTGGTAGATTTTTGAATCATTTCAATGCTTTGGTTAGCTTGACACACACACACAAATATATATATATATATAACGTGTATGTGCTTATGTACAATTTTGAAAAAGCTACGTTATCTGTCACGTAACTGTACCGCGCTAACTATGTACCGTACATATGTCATCCGCAACAGTTGTGACTATAGGTGCCGAAGCAGCACTTGTACTATTACATCCCGCGCAGCATTTGCATTGCGCAGGAGTTGTGGACGGCATACTGTGTGACGTCGCAAGGCTGTGTGTGTCTTTACGACGGCACGGCTGCGCAGTAGATTTGACCAGCGGTTCAGCGCCCGTCGAGCACGCGCAGGCGGCGTACCGCGCAGGCGTCACCACCTCTACTTTGATATTTGCAGTGGCGGTGACTTTGGTATTGTTGGTGTTGGTGTACTCGACTGTGAGCTGCGGCTCAAGTACGATGCTCTGATTGTTGCAGCTTTCCTCGGTTATGGTGGTGAGGCTAGGTTCACGTTGTGTGACCGTCTTGGGCGCAGTGCGCTGCTTGGAGCAGTGTATTCCTTGCGCGTGGCCCGCGTGATTCGTGTACAAATCACCGCCATTCCCACCGCATCGTACATCTACGCCGCCATCTCTATCCCGATCCATAGGCCTAAAGCTGGATCTGGTTCTAGGTCGTGGTCTGGGCGGCGGTGTCGCAATACGATCAACATGTTCCGCGCACTCCAGCTCCGATTTTGGCCCCACAAAACTCAATATCATTGGTACTAGCACAAATGTGTTCACAAGCGATATGAGCAATGCCATACCCAGCATGGCCACCATATGGCACTGTACGAATTCGAATTTCGACAGTATAAGAACAATATTAACGAGTGCCAAACCGATATCACTTTTGATGATGGTCGCCGTGTACAGTTCCAATGACATAAGTACGCGCCGCTTCCGACTCCCCAACGCGCTAAGGAACCCCGATGTGATGAGAGCCGCATTACGGAACACGAGCACAAAGTGCATGGCACCCATGGTTCCCGTTAGTGCGTTTACGTTCATTAGACACAGCGGCAACATGGCGAACACTGTACTCACCACTGGACACCACAACTTCGTCCACTGTATCAATAAGCATCCAACGAGACAAGTGGCACCGACAGTTAGCACGAACTGCGCGACCAACAATCGGTCTAATAGCAGGAATTGGTTGAAGTAGGAAAAGATCAATCCGACAGGATAGTTCTTTAATCCCCGTTCGTTGAAAGATGCCGATATTGCGTGTATTTGTCGCAACGCTTCCACTATCTTGCCAGTTGTCGTTAGGTTTTTTAGGTAGAATGGCATTTGTGCGTATGTGAGTGGCTGCGATTTCGGTATCTTTAAATCGTAATCGGATTTTGAGCTGTCATATCGAAATGGTTCCGGTTGGAAATTCGCTTGCGAGCTGGCGTACGATAATTCGTCGTTGCTATGCCAAACGGTCAGCAAATTATAAAATGCCTTTTGCCCGATTATATCGTTCTCTACTAGTTTCTTTTTAAAAATTTGGCTTTTATCCACGGGCGATTCCACAACGCCCGTCTGTGCCAATAGTTTGAACGCTAGTACCGCTTTCTCGGTCGCATTGGCGAACCACTTTTCGTTCGTGAAGCAATTTTGCGACCGACTTCTATCGAACTCTTCTTGTAAATCCTTCAAGAAATCCCGGAAGTTACTCAACCAAAAGTTATTGTAATCTAAACCGCCGTTGGAATCCTTCAATACGTTTGACACGGACGACAACGAATTGTGATATTCTTGTAGGATCGATTGACTTTGCGGATACTCCAAATCGGTAGTAACCAGGTAGAAATTATAGAAACCGAAATATTGGTTTTGGTGTTCTAAATATTGGTATTCCTGTGTGGCCTTTGGAAGAAAACTGGATAATCGAACATCATACTCAACACGCAGACCGTTTAGTATGCAAAAACAAACGAAGATAGCGTATAATGCGCAAATAACAATTCGCGCGAAAGGCTGAAATACAATATTCTTCAAATGATTTCGCAATAATAATTGGAACATACTGTTACTCTGACTGCAAACGAACTCGGATGATAAAAGACCGGCACCGTACTCCTGGAAGAAAGAAAGCTCGCGTCGACATGATGAATATTTGCGAAACATCGTCGTCGTACTTACCGCTTCGTTGTTGTTATCCGATGCGGAATACGGAGGATTGTGTGCTTTTGGCGCCGATTGTTCAGTAAGGTGGTGTTGTTGATGCTGTTGCGGGCGCCAACAGCACGGCATCGCCGCCCGATGACACCGTCCTTCAATCGCCACCAGAGTGGGCACGAGGAGAAGCAGGCCCGCCCCGTTCACCGCCGTGCACACGGCGCACTGAGCGCAGAAGACGCGCAAGGCTTGCACGGGGAACACGGCGCCGCTCAGCCAAATCGCTGCCCCCGTCACCGTGCCAGTGAACAGCGTCGGCCCAGTCCTCTGGATCAAATCGGCCGGTGTCAGCGTTGCCGTCGCCGTTGCAAGCATGAGGAACAGTTGATGTAGCGAAAGCCCGACGGCCACGTACGGCAGTACGTGTATACTCAGTATATTCATCGGCAGGCCGAGAAGGCTACACGCCCCGAGACCGGCAGCTGTTAAAGCAACGAGCAGAGCGACGCCCAGGCAGCCCAAAGCTGAATACAGTACCCAACTGTACGCGGCGCACACGAGGAATACCACGGACAACTTAACCACGTCCGGCAGCGAGTGCTCGCGCAGACGCTTGTTTAGCGTTGCGGTGCTGAACGTATAGAAGTTGTATGAGCTAGTGAAGTTCGTGTTGGACAGGTGTTCAACCTCCTGGGCGAAGCGGCGCTGCCAGGCCACGAGCACCATGGACGCCTTCTCTTTGCTCCAGCCTATATGGTGCACCTTGTAAGAGTTATGGAGGAACTCGAACAGTTCTTGTTCGCCCATTAGTTGCACGACCGTCTGGAGAGCGCGAGCTCGTCGAATCGTACCGTTGCTACTCCGCACCGCGCCGCCCACGATTAGATCGGCATGCCAATTCATGTAACTGAAATAACATATATGCGTATAATTGGCACGGATATAATTGTTTGAAACGTGTACCTAGCGGCAAATCCACGACAGCCGCTCGTTAGTTCCGCACCCACGTCTACCGGATGAGAGCTCTTCTTATTGACAGCAGTACGAGGACATTCAGGGTCAGCGGGATTCAAACAAGGTTTATGCTGATATGCGGTGGTAATGCCGGCACGCCGAAAATATTCCTCGAGCGAATGATAGTCGAAGTTTGGTTCACGTGCTTTTATTGTAGCTACCAGATCCACAGGGTTCAGATTCATCCACGTCACATTGTTACCGATACCAAAACTGTAACATACAACAGTAGTGCATAATACTCTAGCAATTGTTCATTTATAATATAACAGCATATAGTGTATATAAATCAGTCAAATTCCGAAATTGATGCACAAATCTTGTGAATTATTTTTAGTTCTGAAAAAAATTAAAATCATTTTTGAAAACGGAAAAGCAAAAATGATTTTTTCGTTTCTTTGATTTGCTAACGAACAAACTTAATTTGCTATGACGATTATATTCGAGATTTAATGCACGTCGATAGTTGTCTACTTACGGTATCGTAACTGGGTACTCAGGACCGAGTAGCTTGCTGCCCTCCCAAAAGCAGTCGAGCGGCGTGATGAGTGTGCAGGGCATCATATTCTCGAAGAGCTGATCAATGTAGTGGGCCTCGAACTGAGGCACACTGGGCAACGCGCAAATATCTTTCAGGCGCCACGTAATATCGTACATGTTAACGGTGACTTGCGTGGCACGCTTGATCAGTGCCAGATGGTCGAGCATGCTGGACGTGTGCAGCACGCTAGCGTCGGGATGGACGGCCGTTTGGATCACCATTTGGTGCGTCGATAACACCTATATTAGCACAGTGGCGTGTGTGACTGTAATCTTGTCGCCGTTCATACGCTTACATACCTCCGGGCCAGGTGAATCCTCCTTGTCCAGCGGCTGTGCCCACAACTGTTCGATATCCGAATGGAATGTGGCGCTCTTGAGGCCAACGCAAAAGGTCGCGATCACCAACACGCCCACGAACAGTACCTTACCGGCGTGTGTATCCAAACTCTGGCCGAGGGAGTACAGCTGCTGTTGCAGTTTCGCTCTCACCCACAGTACCCCACGATCGCCAGTAGCTCGAGCCTAATAAAGGCATAACACACTGTAACGACAGCTCAATATTTCATATCAAATTGCAACTGTAAATTAATCTGCTTTAAGAAAGAAACATATCAATATCGGGCTAATATAATTTCCCGAATGCTCAACAAATTCCTTCATTATGCAAAATTTCAGATCGCCGTTACTCATAAGTTAAATCAAATGAAGCTGGAATCTAAATAATACAACAATTCGCAGGCATGAACGAATTGAATTGATCATTAATTTCCCGCTTTGCAATGTATAGCATGCGACTTCTCATCCCAGCCACGGCTGAAAATTTATAAATTATTTCTGTGCGTGCCATGGGAACCGATTGCCACTGTAAATTGGCACTCCGGTCCTGTTGGTGTTCGACAATAATATAAACAGTTAAATAATAATAAAATAATAAAGCGCATTGCTTCCTAATCACCTACGTGCATGATTGTAAGGATACAACTTGAAATGATTAAATGATTCAATTTCAATTATGTTAATAGTTAATCGCAAATAGAATTCCCAGCATCCGACGAAGTTTTCAAATGTAAAGATTTGATCAACAGCGCTTGTTACAGCAATCTCTCTAATCAATGAATTCTATACTTAAACAAGATATACAACGTACGGTGCGCTTAATTATCGATGATCATTAACTTACTGATTTATTTCCTGCATCTTCAAAAAGAGCATAGCGCCACCGAAGAACTTTTAGCAAATCGATGGACATTTTCTTTATGTAATCCTTATTAAGTTTTTAGCTGCTAATTTTTTAAACTGGCCCACACCTGACAAAGGTTTATTATACACAGATCTAAATCCCACAAGGAGCACATACCACACTAGGATCAGGGCGGGAACAGGTACAAATGTTGCGGCAAGCGGGATTATGCAAATGTGTGGAAAATGCGGCGCTCGCTTTCGCGGTACTGTGATACGGCTGAGCCAATGATTCGATCACTCTAAAACCACCGCACATTACTTAATGGACTGCTCCCGCTTTCTTCGCATAATCCTTCATGTAATATAATCCCCGAGATTCATCTGAATCAACTCGTAGCCGTTGTAATGTATAATCACTTCACCACTACATTTAATTTGCTGCTACATTGTGTTCATTAAAAATTTTGCTATACAATATAAAGTCAGTGGCGGGTTCCTTATGCAGGCCGCAGGGCCGCGCGCCCCTCCTGAACATTGAACGCATTTTACCGTAGATATATAATTGTATTGCGATATTTTATCTCGGCATTATTGTTCCTAAAAGATAAAGCTTGTGCCGCGATAACAATCAACACAACACGGTGTGGCGTTCGTTGTGGTATCCGTTGCAAGTAGTAGTCAATGCAGCGACCGATGCTGTATATCATCTGTATCTATCGTTCGCGTGGTGTAATACCTATATCGCTAATATGGTGCCGACATTCCAGCGCCAAGCCAGACTATCAAATACGAGTTAAATGCATATGCACACATCTCATTCTATTGCATGCAATAGGTGAGAGCGACCGTATCTTGTTTCTTCGGTTCGCTTGTCGCATACATCGTCTAATATGTTTCACACATTCCAGCGGCTATCCGAGGCCAGTACAAGAGTGGAATTCACTTTCAAGAAATGATTGAATTTAATCCATTTTATTAGGTAAGATTTCGCACTAATATGTTATTTTTTAAGATTGATATGGCGCGAGCCGCCACTGATTTAAGTACCTAAACGGCAGAGATCTCTGGATTTGCGACATCCTAAACTCTATTTCATTTATAATCTACGTAAACTTTTCGCTGGAGAAGAGAAGGAATAGTGAGAAAGCTCATATCATTCATAACGTACTTATTGCCAACGAGAAGTCGTTCCACACTCGCTCATACATACTCCAGCGAATCGGTAATCGTAGCGATTCAAAATATAATTAAAAGCTGAGAAAGACCGATTTATGCGTGTACAACGATTAGATTAAGAGTATATAGTACATACAATACAATTCAACGTTTTCTATGTATTTACATGAACCGCTATCGAACGAACATGAAAATTGTTGTCAGATTTGATTTGATTTGATTTGATTTGATTTGATTTGATTTGGACCATTGATCTGCGCTATGTATACATTTGGTAGTGGTAATAGCGTTATTAAAGGCACGTTAATGCCGTATGTAAATAACAAAAGCGGCACTGACATTTGACCAAGGCGCAGATTGCGGAGACCTATCAACGGAGGGACGTTCATCGTAGAGAATAGATTGGGTGTCTCTGCACGGATCTGGCGATCGGTGCATGTGTATATTATGTTTATGCCTACACGGCAGACCACCCAAGTAGCATGTCTACGACATGATAGGCCCACCCAAGATGCTCGGTACGTGTATATACACACACGCACACACGACCAAAACCAAAGAGCATCCAATACGCACATATTATGTGTGCACAACAATACCATTGCCTGAAAATGTCCCGACAAATCCCGGCTCTAAGCCACCGGCCCGGCCCGGCTTATCCACTTCTAATACTTCACCCAACACATCAGGTGGACGAACATTCTCTTTCCTCTTTACACGGAAGGAAATGCAGATAATACGGATGACTCATTCTTTGGACGACCGCGAATATCGCCTGCCGCCTAATTGATCATTAGATAATAAATCCCACACGGGGGGGGGGGGGGGCTCGGTTTACATTATCTTCGAATATCTTTTTTTTTTCCTAAAGGGCGCGGCGCTGAAGGCTCTCTGCCATTCTTTATGGCTCCAGAGTAATTAATTTAATGGGATGGGACATTCAGGCAACGTCCATGGTCCGGAGGGATTTTTCCTCAAGATTTTTTCTTGAGGTTTCACCCACCTCAAGATTTTCTTGAGGTTTCACCTCAAGATTTTCTTGAGGTTTCAAAACCTCAAGATTTTCTTGAGGTTTCATCAATACCTCAAGATTTTCTTGAGGTTTCAACAAAATCCCTGACCGGTGCCGGGGGGATTCGAACCAGCGAACAGCGCGACGTGCTATAGCATAGCGTTGGCATAACCCAACGACTATACCGCTGTGCCACGCTGCCTCGAATATAAATTTGATTTTAGTATATTAACAATTATTGCTGGGCACATTTGCATAACGCAAAAGGAGCTGTTAACAATTTGATCACTTTCCTAGGGGATAATCACCGATGAATCATGATTCGCTGCTATTGTTTTCCGGCAGCTTTAGGATCGTAACATATTACGAGTTATCCTTAGCTGATCATCTTACTAAGAACATCGAGCGGCAGGACCGTAATATTTTTAATACTTCGATTAAATTATTCCGAAAAATTCGTTTTTGATGGGCATATAATTGTAAAATTACGTGCAAAATTATTCTTAATACGCAATTTATATCGCGAATATTTGAGAAAAACGATTGTTAGCACTCGGTATATGAAATAGATAAAACAACATTGTTATGTTTTGGACGACTATTAGAAACGAATGGAAAAGTACTAATTTAATGTATTGTATTTTTTGTTTACGAAAGCGTTAATATATATTTTGTATGGGCTACTTTAGGGATGTTAATCTCTTATTTCTGCGTCGTCGAATATGTTATTGGTGTACGTTGTCTCATCCATGTCTCATTGCAGCAATCGTTTCTCTTTTAGTGTCGCACACAAGCGAAAAACTAACACATTCGCATACAATTCGCTTATTGAATATAAATGATCGCTTACGATGAGCATGGAACGAATTCAATAGCATATAAAATAATATCGTTAAATTGTACATAAACAATAAACAAGAATATTATCTATACTTATCCATTCATAATTATATCCCATCCTAATATACGAATATATAATCGACGTAATATAGCGTGATATGTGACAATCGGACACAAAGAACAAAAAACAATGTATGCATAATCCATTAATACGCGAATAGACTTAAATAGTAAGTGTTGAATGAAACAATTAAACATCAAAAATGAACCGACGGTAATAAATTCTACGTGGGCAACCTCTGCAATATATGTCACCGCGTAATTCCGTTAATGAACCTTTTAACAGCCCATGAACATATCAAACCGACAGTTGCATTAAATCAAAAATCCATGACTAATGTAACAGAAAGTAAATAACGGCTATCTGAATCACAGCACAAACTATCTATAAGCTTCATATGGATTTCGGAGGCGAAATTGAAATCCTTGTTTCTTGTCGTTCAATAAATACACTTATCGGCACTTCATTAGTAGACACCAATGACAGCTCAGTCTCCGAAATGCGCATTTAACGTAGAAATGAATTGAACTCCACCCTTTTATGGTTACATGTATTCTGTGTTATATTCTATTAGGAAATTTGGCTCGATACACGAAAATAGGTATTTCCCGAATTGTTTGCAGTTCCTACTCCCCATCCCGTTCGTTCATCCCATCGTATTGAAATGGGAAAGATATACATTTGCGTGTGTGCATTTATAGATACGGACGATATAGAATACAGATGAAAATATGATATTGCCCATGGACGCTTTAACAGAAAACCCACGACAAATAGTGACCAAATGCACAATAGAAGAAGGATGCCTTCTAGAGATGGGAAATCACGCATATGCTAAATAGCAATATGTTGTGAATAATGCGACTAATTACATTAATTAGTCTCACGCGTAGTAATCGATTACAGCGATAATTAAATATGAAGTTCTATAACTACCAAAATTCTATAACTGCGAAAATCTTACGCCGAGCGAACGTAAACAGGTTACAGGCCAACTAAAACAAGGTGTATAGCAATAAGCTTTTAATGGTTGCAGATTGCAGATAGCGATTGTTTTCATCTCTAAATATAACAGACAGGTAAAAAGCATAGAGTAAAAGGGGACCACACAAGTAGTGGCAAGTCTGGTGGTCTCACCAAGGCTAGTCGTCTAACATGACCACCAGGTCAGGTCTGGCTCGAAAATCTATTGGACTGGATAAAATGTATGTGGCAATTTATCCGATATAAAATTCGTAATACATATATTTATTTCTATATAACTGCATATATGTATATTTTTTATAAACATTTAAAACTTTCCATACAATTTTCGACCAACCACATATAATCATTAATACACAAATTCTAGCACATAAAAATAAATATATGCTACGAAAAAGAAGGCATAAAATATTACATTATTAATTTGAGAATCTGATTTAGTTGCGCGCTTTTGCTCGAAACAGAACAAATAAACGTATACGCGGAATGGTACTGAAGACGTGCATGGAATAAGGTAAGATTAGAAATGATCGAAGGACGTGTATAGTACCTGATCGACTTCCTCCAGAGCGAGGGTTGCGTCAACCCATCCAGGTCTGGTGTACAAATCGGACTTATGTCGCTCCAGGTCTTTGGCAGATTTTCGGTCCTCCTGTTGCTGGTGTTGAGAAATTACTTGCGCTTGAACGGAACACGTGGCGTGCTGTTGGCCGGAGCATTCGTCGGGAAGGGCCATTCTGCCGATAGGGTCGTGGCGAAACTCCCTTCATTCGCTCACATTCACAAATATTAACTTTTTTTTGTTACCTTCATCATCCGACAGTTACAAATTCACGGGGGTTGTACTGTTAGTATTTCAAATAGTTGCTCAGCTTTGGAGCCTTGCAGATTGCCCTTTCATATCTGTGTATGGACATGTTTTCTGCTACAACGCGCCGGTTATCACTTAAAAAAAAACAAACGCAACAACCACTAACATTAAGCCGGTGGAAACTACCACGATCAAATCAAAACAACACCACAACAGCTCCCAATAAAGTAGTCTACCCCATTCCGATATTGTTTGAACTATAAAGAATAATTATTTGCGGCGGTCACGATTTAATTTGAACAAAAACTGTATTTATCGCGAACCGGAACAATCGGGAAGCGATTCCGTATTTTGATAATCAAGTAAGAGTAGTGTACAAGTCCAGACTGATTATATTCAGATTTCTAGCACTCACAATTCTCAATTGATAACTACCAAATGGTAAGGGGTGATTGTATAGATTAAAATTTAAGGCCCATAGGCTAAAGACAAACTAACAGATTGCCGAAGAGGCGAAGAAGATTACGATTACAATATAGCGAAAATCGCGGCTACAAATCGCACGTTCGAAATCGCCGTTAACAGCAATCGCTTCGATAGATACACCACCTGGGAACAACGTGAACACACTACCGATACAAAACAACTAACAATGCTAACAACTGACTAACGACCGACAACTTTAAACTGCCTGCAACAACCCAATACATATATACATGTATGAGTGGAGCCGAGCAAGTATGTGCAAACAGAAGAATGGAGTGGTAACGTGGTAACGCTATATACAAGTATAAGGCAGAAGTTCTCTACTATATTCTGGAGAGATCCTCTTGATAAACTGTTGTATACGCATTGCGATCGGGGACCGATCGCGTTCGACATCCTCCGAATGTGGACCACACGCAACAATCAAACGGTCTCTCCGGCCTGTCTCTGTCCAACGGCTGGGCCAAGATGGTCCGTGCATGCCCCATTATTTAGTCGTTTACTTATTCTATGCGAGACTATTTATAAGAAACTTTTTGAATGACCCAAGCCCTCTTTTTCGTTTTTCTTAACTTCTATTTATTGCGTAAAATAACTGATGCGTGCCAAAAGGTCATTCATTCATAAACAATTTTCATTCCTATAAGAGGGACCGTTTTTTTAACAAATAAAGATTATAGTTATTGAATGCACTATTTTATCTTATATTTATAATATATAAGATAAGGGGGTAAAAAAGGGTGTTTTTGCACTTTGCAGAAGTGCACGTATACGTGCAGAGGTGCAAAAACACCATTTTTACCCCCTTGTATTAAACTGCACGAAAAATGGATAGCTTCTACAACTCGATAAAATAAAATCTTCCCATCCCACCCCCATCGTCAGTGTTCTATTATTGTGCTACTGGAGATCGCCTCCGAAATGCGCATCTAACCAATAAATGCTTTGTGGTACGGCTTTTGTGTGATACAATTAAATTTATGTGTTATATATCATACTCACGGACTGTATGTCGAGGTCCTCTGTATTATAGCAGAAATTTCTACAACTACATGTGACCTACTCATAATAGTTCGCACTCGTAACACATAGAATTATTGCGTAGTATCCTGTATTTTTGTTAGTCAAATCAAGTGAGTCCTACTGTCAGACGTAGTCTTCTTAGACAAGCTATCAGCGATGTATCTATAACATTAATAATCTTTGAATTTAAATGTACAAATAATTTGATTAGTAAAGTAAATATGTCAGATAATGAAGATGATTTTATGTGCGAAGATGAAGAAGATTATGGCTTAGTAAATATTGAAAAAATTCTTAAAATAACTAACGAATCGAATATCATACAGCCCAGCTGCTTACCGGTGTCATTATCCTATTTATCCTTTTAGGAATACTCGGAAGACAGCAATTCCGAACCAGATGTGGATTTGGAAAACCAATATTACAATAGTAAATCTTTAAAGGAAGAAGAACCGAAAGCAGCATTAACATCATTCCAAAAAGTGTTGGATTTAGAAGGCGGCGAAAAAGGGGAATGGGGGTTTAAAGCCTTAAAGCAAATGATAAAAATTAACTTTAAACTAGTAAGTATCAATTGAACAAGGGACATTTCAGCAGGTAGTGGATGATTCGGACGCGCCGTAGTGTTGAGACAACTTCAAAAAAGTGCCTTATGATACGGTCTCGCATATCGAAACCTAATGATATGAATCACATATTTCAGAGTAACTACAAAGAAATGATGGACCGGTATAAGCAACTACTCACATATATTAAGAGCGCAGTTACCCGAAATCACAGCGAGAAATCGATAAATTCTATATTAGATTATATTTCTACTTCGAAAAATGTACGTTAAATTGTCGACTGTATTATATACGCACGTAGGTATATGTTACGTTGATTTATTTAGATGGAACTATTACAAGACTTTTACGAAACAACCCTAGAGGCACTGAAAGATGCGAAGAACGACCGACTCTGGTTTAAAACGAATACAAAACTAGGTAAGCTATACTACGATCAGGCCGACTACGTGAAGCTAGCCAAAATCCTGAAGCAGCTGCACCAATCGTGCCAGACGGACGACGGCGAGGATGATCTGAAGAAGGGCACGCAACTGCTCGAGATATACGCCCTCGAGATCCAAATGTACACTGAACAGAAGAACAACAAGAAGCTGAAGACT
Organism: Leptodirus hochenwartii; assembly: GCA_947310635.1. Lineage (NCBI taxonomy): Eukaryota > Metazoa > Arthropoda > Insecta > Coleoptera > Leiodidae > Leptodirus > Leptodirus hochenwartii. Next base: position 476,388 of record OX371187.1, on the reverse strand, counting down.
CTGTACGAACAGTCGCTGCACATCAAGTCCGCCATACCGCACCCACTTATCATGGGCGTGATTCGCGAATGTGGCGGCAAGATGCATCTGCGAGAAGGCGAATTCGAGCGCGCCCACACCGACTTCTTCGAAGCGTTCAAGAACTACGACGAATCGGGTAGTCCGCGACGTACCACGTGCCTCAAGTACCTCGTGCTAGCCAACATGCTCATGAAGTCTGGTATAAATCCGTTCGATTCGCAGGAAGCGAAACCGTACAAAAACGATCCAGAGATTCTCGCCATGACCAATCTGGTCACCGCTTACCAGAACAACGACATCAACGAATTCGAGGCGATTCTCCGGCAGAACCGCGAAACCATCATGGACGATCCATTTATCCGAGAGCATATAGAAGGTACCAGAATTATAGCATATATCGATTCGATTCTAACTGAACATTTGCAGATTTACTGCGCAACATACGGACGCAGGTGCTCATCAAGCTCATAACGCCCTACACGCGCATTCAAATCCCGTTCATATCGCAAGAGTTGAACATCCACGTGGACGATGTGACCGATCTGTTGGTGTCATGCATCTTGGACAATACAATTCAAGGCCGAATCGACGAGGTAAACCAGGTACTGTTCCTCGACAGGGCCATCTCTGTCGCTACTTCGGTCACACGATACACCGCACTGGATCGATGGACGAACCAGCTCGGCTCGCTACACCTCTGCATAGTAAACAAAATGGCTTGATATTAATCAGTCAATAATTATTTTTCAAATGTTGCATATTTTTGGCCTTTAGTTGCTCCTTAAACAGATTACATTGTTGTTTCTTAAATTTATGTACGGTACATACAATTTTTTTTTGAACATATCGAAAACGTGTTTTATATGACCAATATTTTCTAAATACACGTCGTCCTCCACCTCCATCTATCATATACTCTAATCTGGGTCTATCTACCTCTAATACCTAAGAATATGACTATCTACTCACCCAATCCTCATCGTCACCCTATAGCATCACATTTCGAATGCTTCTATTTTACGATTCTCTTAATTTCTTGTAATACAATGCTACATTCCACACAATTGTTTTTAGTAAAACCTTTCCTAATAGCCAAGTCAATATTTGACCTTAAAATTTACTCCTTTTCTACAAATGCTATCGCACATTTTATATTTACTTTACTTCGGTTATCCTTTATAATTCTATTTCCTCTATTCTGTTATCTCTTATTCTATTCTTCATCTCTCACCTGCTTTCCTTCTTGTTACTCCTAATCACGCTTGCTTATATTTATTTCCATGTTAGGCATTACTTCCAGCATATTATATTTTAATAGATGTTCTAAATTTTGCTTCCTTTCTTCTAAGATAGCTATATCATCGGTGAACCATGTAATGAACATGTAAAAATAATGAGACAAATTTTATTATCAAGAATCGTCGTTTTAAGTAACACAATTCATTCTTTGCATTTTATACAAAAGCAGTGGTTAAAACAAACAAAAGTTGGGACTCACAATTAAAGAAATATCATTTTAAAAAATTGGAAATTCAATATGAAAAAATCAGAATCGACAACTAACTCGCCAACGTCTACATATAATATATAATCAAAAAAATGCATATAATCAGAGGTCAGAGCATTACCAGTAAAATATTTTGAAGTTTTGAGACTGAATTATTTTGAGACATCTCAACAATATATTGAAATTATTGAACGTCCTTTTTATTCTGCGAATTTTATGTTTTATTTTGTATACTACATACATTTCTGTAGAATCGTATATTAATAAGTGTAACAATAAAATAAATACGAAAAGAATAACAGTGGGAACATTTTGATATAGGACTAATTATATAACGATTTTAAGATAGTAACCGAAACAGAATCTTGTTTAACATTCAAACGCATATCATAATTATTCTTACTATTTCTTTAGAGGGTTGAGTGGTTACCTAAAAAGCTTTTTCATCTTTTAAATGTGTTTTCAAGTTTTTTAATAAACGGCTCTTTTTTTCACGGAAATTTTTTTTTTTTAACATTCGAAATTTTCCGAACTACCAAATAAACGCAAATCAACCATATGCAATTGAAATGTCGCTTTAAATGTTTTATAAACCTACAGAATTTAAATAATCATAACCAATCTAGGAAACCGCACACTAAGTGCAGGTATAACAATCTTTGGTATGTAAAACAACCGGCGCTCGTCAACGCTCAATTAATATCGGAAAATATAACTATACGATTTTGTTTCGTTCGTCGTACAAAATATTATTAAAAATTAACTAATGGAATATTTTTTGTTCGATAGTAGTACCAGAATTTTGTAGCATATATATATATATATATATATTAATTAAAATATCAAAGAAGAAACTTTGTTCTCAAGAAGAATACAATTCATACAAGATAAAATAACTAATTGATCAGATGACGTGAACAAAATATTGTACAAGAGCCATTTTTAGAAGTAGATGCACTTAAGAAACTAAATTAAACACAGCCTCAATGTTCGGAAGGTTGCAATGATAAGCAATCCATATTGCAACTATTTTTCATACTGACAGCAATATATACGCTGCAATCCTTTTCCAAGAAACCGTTCAGTAGATTTAATTCCGCAATCCTACATTTCTAGCAATTAATACGGTAGTACAAATTAAATACACTGAAACTGGAAGATTATAACATGAAATATAGATCATCCAAATGCACTTACTTTGATACTCATAACACACATTAATGACTTTGTATTGTAAATATGTCACTATGGTTTTAACTAACTGAATATCTTGCGCCACTGACGATCGGGACATAACCTTCGAAATGCGCATCTAGCTAATAAATGCTCCTGTTACGGTATTTGGATGATATTCTATATAAGGACCTTGTAGTTGATGGGAACATACGTAATGAGTTATTAGTGGCGACAGCAAGTCGTAAGAAATGTTGCAAAAGTAGGGTAATAATACAGTGTTTATGTGCAGAGTAGCTGAACCACAGTACTGAACGTTGCGCTGGAACTGGCCGTGACTATGTCAGCCGTGTACAGATGTTTAAAGTTGAAATTATTTGCACAAAAGTGTAGGATTGTACCTAAACTTGACGCATACGATCACAGCATTCATTCAAATTTGGTATTAATATAGGAGGGACAGGAAACGATAACTATGGCAACATTGCCTCAATTCGTTATATTTGTCGGCCAGGTTTGCGGTGATATTGAGACTGCTATCCAACTACCTTAGTGTCATGCCCATGCAGAGCATGTGGTCGCGCCGATCGCCCCAGCCGCCGTTGCCCTTGCGCAACTTGCTCTTCTTCAGCGGCATTACGTAAGCCAATGTGAGATGCCGCGGATATAGATGTCGCTTGGCTCCCAGGAGAACGCGCTGCACTTTTGCGATGACCGCCGTCGATTCGCAGTTGCGCTTGCGGTGGTGGACGCCGCACTCACCGATATGGAAGACGCGCGGTCCTCTTGACACCATCGCGTGCAGCTTCTGGCGCAAACACTGCTGCGACACCTGTTGTAGCGACCAGTCCCAGTTGTAGTCGTCATAACGGCAGAAGTGTTCCGCGCACGCCGCAATCTCCCGCCACGTGCTCCGGTTCAGCGCCATGCCCATGTTGTGTTTACTGCTCACCCACGGTGTAATCTCCACCTGTATGCAGATTGCAATTTAGCATATAGGAGAAACGAAATGCGGGCATGCAACAGCCGCAACCGAACTAAACAATACAGCAACACTCTACTACTCAGCGGCATGCGCTAACCGCTACACATGCGCTGTGTGCGTGCACTAAACAATCGATTTTGCAGAACGTTGCGATTCAAATGAACGACGGCTGCCGGCGCAATGGCACTATCTCTATGCAACACGCAAAGGACGCTCGATTCGTTTCTATATACAATAGCATATACCTTTTGAGAACGTTGGTATAAGCTAGGCAGAACTTTGAACGACCATTGAGGCTGAATTTGACCGATGTCTACGATACCGTTTTGCTGTTTCATAGCGCGTATCACTTCTTTCTAAAGCGATGATAAAAGAGAAAAATATCTCCGTATACAATTCAATTGTGCATCAAAATTTATGTATCGATGTGTTCTCTGTATATACGATATATGCTGAAATAAATGACACTATAGCAGCGACGTACTTGCCCACTACAACTGCTATATATACGTAATATTGTATATACCTTGCTCGTATCGCCGTAGTAGTTGTATGTCTTGAGATATGTTCCGAGAGAAAGTACGTTGCAGTGGCGACAAGAGACCTGGCAGGTATGCTCCATAAGCCTCAACAGTACAATGAAGTCCTCGGCTACATAGTGATCCTCCTCCAAGAAGAGGACGAGACCGGTATGGTTGCGTGTCGCTTCCAGCTGACTGAAGACGCGATTCGCTTTCCACCACCAGTGGTGTTTCGTCTGCGTAAAGCGCGCCTCGCGATAGTGGCCATACAGGTCCGCATATGGGGCGTTGTTGCAGCGCCTCGCTAGCGCGTGTTCCTGCGTTAGGTCCCGAGGACAATCGTTCGGATCTTCGCCGGGAAACTCGTGCGGATGCATTTGAATTGAAAAAGGGTAGAAGATTTGTATGACCCGGCAGAAGTCGATGCTGCGCACCAGACGGTTGATTTCCTCGTCGTAGTAGTCATGCGAGAACACGATGAGTGCCCGTGAGATATCGCGCGCCTGCGCCAAGCTAACTATGAGATGGCGCAGATATGTGATGCGGTCGTGCACCTGCACCACCACAACCACAGAGTCGTCAGCCAACGGCCCAAACATGTCTTCGTTCACCACCATCTGTAATTGGTTGTACAGAGCTATGTTGCGTTTCATATACGCTATGGACAGTGGCTGTTGTTGTGCCACGGTGTCAATCATTAACTCGTCCGCAGCTGCAGATTGACTTTGATTGACACTGCCGTTCGTATGGTTGTTCAGGTTGGAATGATTGGGTCGGGCAGGTGTGAGGAACTTGTGCAACACAGCCGGCACCATGCTCAGTATCGCAGCCGTATCATTGTCGTTTGTGTTACCACCACCGGAGCCTCCAACGCCATTATTACTGTTGCCTTCTCCAATGCTGAGAAATGCCAGCTGCAACCATACGAACAGAACGATGAAAGCGACGATTCCGGACCGCAACCATGCATTCGTGTTGTGGCCATAGCGTTTTGCCCCATTTCCGTTCCCGGTTCCCATTCCAACAACCACTGCGACTCAATCATGTTCCTCAGTTCTAACACGAAGTCTTAACATTTCACCAGTGCAAGCCATTGCACAACAATAGTTCATAGTCACCACACTCTATTGAACAATTGTTATCACTTTTCTGTACCTCCTATTTCTTTACCAAGCAACTGATAATTAATATTTGCGCGTAAAGCAATGAACTCTGTATGAAATTTGTAGAAAACAGCACAACATTGCACAAAACTTACTTGAGTTCGCTTATCTGTCTACGTCTTTGCAGTAAAGTTAGAATTCGTACGTAATAAGAATTAAGATCGATGCAAGTACAACAACCTATGACTGTGTGGATTTTTTATTGTCACTTGTACCATGCTGAAGTTATATGCAATAGTTCATAACGTTCAAATCGCTTAGAAATAAACGGTATTTCGCAGCTGCGTGGGACAGATAGACCAGTAGGTCATATTCTTAGACATGGGTATTATGCAGTTAGTTATAGTAGGTAGGGATGGAAAGAAAATGAGTAGTAAACCCAGATTAAGGATATACGTACCCGTTCCTTAATGTACGTGAGCAATGATCAGATGATGTGAATAGTTGGCTCCGGAGAGATTAGCGCGGGGAGATCTTTGAGATTGATCACAATTGTGACTAACTTATTAGCAGTTGTGAAATTTGATTAAATGTGTTATACCAGCTTTGGGTAGAAATTTTATTTTAAAAAAACACTACAAGACGCGGTCATTTTATTTAATGTTTTATGCGGGTATAGGTAGAAATTTTATTAAATAATGTTATATGCTGCTATGTATAGAAATTTTATTTAATGTTTTATGCGGCTACGTATAGAAATATAATTAGAAATTGTATAGCATTTGATGCAAAATGTGCAGGTTTTTCTTGTTTCCATAAATAAACATTTCAAAAGATACAGCTCATTGAAATGCAGGAAATTGCACTTAAGAGTATTTTTTAAAAAGGTTTCCCCTGTCAAACATTTGTAGTTGTCTTGAATTTATAGAATTAGTATTTCTGCTATATTTGTATAATTTCATTAACCGTACTTAAAAAAATCGGCAATCTTTCTTTTTCGAGAACCAAGTAAATATCATTTTAATCATTCGAATTTCATTAATGACCCGAAAACATGATCTGTATATAAGTTACGTATTTATATTTCCACATATATCTTAGTACGTACACTATGCGCATATATTACTTTTTTATTTATAATATTCCATATTTTTTAATTTCATTCATTCTTTCATTCACATTATACTGAACAATACTCAGCGACGGACCGCAATGATAGATGTCACGTATTCATAATATCATTCGCAAAATAAATCAAAAAAGCACTAATAATTTACACCGGGCTACGAATCACAAAAAAAAAGTATATATATATATATACATACACGAGGCGGGGGTAAAATGGGTATACAACCTATCAGTATTGTAGCCTCCATGTGGAGTGGTGGGCGGTGGGTGGAGAAACTTAGTTTTTATGTGGGCTCTGGGTCGTAGAGGAGAAGCTGGTCCCATTCTATACTAACATTATATACCTCCTGCTCCAGCCAGAGGCTATAGTGTCGCTTGAACGTATCGGAGAGGTCGTGCTCTACGCCAAGAACACTAGTCAGGCATGTGTCCAGCGGCTCGTATTCCGTATCCCCTCGAGATGCTGCCCCTGATGCCGCTGTTCCCGTCCCAGAACCTGTCCCGACCATACTCATGTAGCGCCTGATATTGAATCGGTCTACCGAGCGCCTCAACGCACACTCCTCCGCTTGGAAGTCCCACGGCCGCGCATCTAAATCATTCCCAAATGCCCAATCGTCGTTGAGTCGGTGGCGCACCTTAGCGTATATCGCGCTGATCGTCTTCATGTTGGATTTGCGCCATTGCCGGCCTAGATACTTGGTCTGCATTTTCAGCAGCTTCAGCACGTACAGCTGCGTCATCGCGTGGCGCACCTTGAGCGTGCGCTTTAGGATCGGCGCCGATTTGAACACTACAAGCATCATGATACGCGAGTGCTTCCACTTCGTAAGCTTGTTGAGAATGCGCAGCAGATTGATGCACGAATAGATGTTACGCCACGAGTACGGAGCTGCATCGCCGATCTCCAGACTCTCCGCGGTTAGTTCGGGCTGGTCGCCTATCACGCAAGAGGGAAAGTCCAGGATCGGGATCATATTTTTCGCGCTCACGTACGTCATTATGTTCTGGTTGAAGAATTTGAGTACGAGCGGGATGCAATTGGCGAACACCAAATGCTGCGACATGAATTCGAACTGGTAGATATGGTTGAGTTTGAAATGTTTGAGGAGGAGAAGTAGGATCGCGGACACAGCTTTCACGATAATCTCTTTATGGCGGTTAACGTCGATGCCGAGTTTCATGGACTGCAACACAGTCATAGGCATTTCTTCTGGTAGGACATCGGCCATGATGTTGATCGAGTCGGTTTTGGCCTTGGATGTTGGCGCCGCTGCCAGCAGTACCTTCAACAGTGCAATCATGTACTGCGGCAACTGGGGTAACATGGCTTGGTAGAGTAGTTCGGCCGGTTCGGGTGCTATGGGCGGTTCACGCAGTGACAGTGGCCGTCTGGCTAGTGCCTCTTCCGCAGCGACCTGAAGCTCAGCTAGGGACGTGTACTGATGTCGACGCAACGTTTGCACGCCATCTTGAATCGGTTGCGGCAGCCCAGCAAGGACAGTAGAGAAAGCTGCACTTGCACCGGCATTAACACCGGCACTATTGCACGTACCACTATCGATATTCTGTACCGTATAACCGACGAACTTGAGGCGAGCAGTTTCCAAGAAGACATCAATGTCCTTTTGACGAACCTTCGGTTTCCAGGGTAATGAGCGCGGCGGTGTCGGCGGTGGCGAGAGATTGGTGGCGACATTCGCCCCCGATCCAGGTGTGGGTGTATCCGGTCGGCCCGGCGGCGGAGGGGAACTGCTGCGATCGCCCATATTCATATCCGAACTAACCGCAGACGTTCCTGCCGCGGTAGCGATTGGATGCGATTCGGATTCGACTGCTCCACCTCCAACAGCCTCTTGGAACACCGCCTGCATCTCCGCTAGATCGGCGTCACTATCGCTGTCTCCACCAATACCACCGACTGCCGCTGCCAAGCCGAGCTCCATACCAAGTGACTCGTGATCGTCCAGAGAACTTTGCTTCATGAGGCCGCGCCGGTTGATAGGCCGCGCATTCCTCTTCTGGTTCTGCGTTTCGATGAGGTCGGTGGCACTGGCCGGCGGCGAGGAGGCACGCATCGTTCGCGATACGTCCAAAGTGTCCTCGTTGAGTACTGGCAGTGAAGCCTCGGCACGCTTACGAGCCTTCACCTCTTTCAGTGTTTCCATACCGCCAAGTGATACCAAGATCAATTTCCACAACAAGAGCAGCACCTTTTTCATTGGAAATTGGGGTGCAGCACCGCTGCAAAACCGTGTTACCATGCCGAGCAACTTGATGACGAGCAACTCATCCGAACCGGACGAGGACGCGGTTGATGTGAACGAGATCTCGTGACAAAAAGACTCCACCTGCACGCTATATGGACTATTATGTAACAAGTTGCCTGCGCTGCATTCACTAACAACTGGTGGAACTGCGATTACACGCATCGTGCACTTCTCTGCTCGCATCACCTCCGTGATCGTATACAGAACGCTCAGTATGACACGAAGATCCTGCGAGTCCGCCAAAGATACCGATATCTTTCGGATCGCCACCAAAGCTGCCGCATTATTCCTAAAACCACAGGTAGTGTTACCAGAACAATATGCGCAGAATGTAGACCGTCATGCTCACTCTATCTCTAGGTTAAGAAGGTCCGTGAAAGCGGCGAATACGCCCAGATCGTAGAGTAGCATGCAGTTGGCGCGCGCGTAGTCTTGCTGCTCGGCGTCTGATTGCATCTCCACCCAACAGCCCTGTGCGATGTAGAGCAGACATCGCGCCGCACGCATCCGCATGCCCTTGTTGCTACATTCGAGTTGATCGAGCAGTTTCTGCACGACGGAACGACGTTGTGGCAGACCGAGTCTTTGCCAGTTGGGCGGCAATTGGTACTGCTCCATCTGGTCCTCGAAAGCGCGCACATTGAGCAGCTGCTCTGGCTGTTCTGTGTAACTATAGAGTTCGGCGATCTCATTCGCGGCTGTATCGCAATCATCGTATACGAAATCTAAATCTGGCGAATCGCCTCCACCCCCCTACGGGGTATACAATGTAGAACGACATTTAAAAGTATAGTTAGAAAGAATTACATACGTCCGAGTCTTGTCTTTGGCGCCTAATGATATCACGTAACTTTGGGAGGATTCTCTTCCCACCATTACCATTTGTATCCATTCTAATATTTCTGCATCATTACGATGAGAAGGCAAATTGTATACCTGGATTTCATACGACATATATTTAGAGAAAACGCATTTTGTCGCCTACTTATTCTATGCAAAATTTATGTTTTCCGCCGTCAATGTAACTTTGTCGACAGGATTTGAACGAATGTGAAGAAATCGAAACAATATGAAGTTTTTCAAAACGGTTTGATTTCCAAACTTCCCTTTGCTTTTCCATACCACTATTTTCAACTATTATTCGATTTCTAGTGTGTTTTTCCCATTAATAGTGTCAATGTTAATTCGGTGTGTATGTAAAGCAAGCTTGCGGAAAGGTACGCCCAATTCTTGTCTGTTGTTTATATTTTTGGGTGGAAGATGATACTATGGATGAAATGTACAAAATTATAATAAAACTTAAATTGAAGTATCAAAACAGTATTAGGGTATTTGGCCTTTGGAAACCGCAGCGTCCCTACTTAAACTTAGAGGTTATAGATTTGCACAGTTGCCAATTTTACAATATTCTAATGACACATATATCGTGTTCATCAAGTAATTAAATTGTATACTAATTAATTGAGATATTTACTAAATTATACCGAAATTATAACTACAACTGATTGAATGTAGAAAAAATGTCGAATATTTTACAATGCAACTACGATCGCAACATGCAGTGATGTTACGTGTCAAATGCCGTCACTGTATTGAAACAGATGCATTATAGATGACGGTCGACGAATTAGAATTGGAGGTTTAGCTACGGTAGACTAAAATCATAGACTAATATGAATTTACTACTACTAATAGGGAAGGGAGTTCGGCAGGGATGTACACTCTCACCGTTATTATTTAATCTATATATAGAAGATGCAATAAACAAAGTAAAAGAAGAGTATAGTGTAGGTGTGAATGTACAGGGAGAGAAAATATATATGTTGAGATTCGCCGACGATATAGCTATATTAGAAGAAAGCGAAAAGAATTTAGAAAGGGTATTGAATGGTATGCAGGCAGTATTGACTAGGGATTTTAACATGAAAATAAATATAGGTAAAACTAAAGTGATGAGGTGTGACAAAAAGGAATGCAGTAGAAAAATGAAGATCTCAATAGGAGATAATAGAATCGAAGAAGTGTCAGATTTTTGTTATTTAGGCAGTAGAATCACAAAAGATAATCGAAGCAAAGTAGATATAAAGTGTAGGATAGCACAGGGTAGGAAGGCATTCGTAGAAAAAGAACAGATTTTAAGATCAAATATTGACTTGGGTATTAGAAAAAGATTACTGAAGGTATATGTTTGGAGTGTAGCACTGTACGGGTGTGAGGCGTGGACTATAGGAAAGGAAGAGAAGCGTAGATTACAAGCATTAGAAATGTGGTGTTATAGGAGGATGATGAGGATTGGTTGGGAAGATAAAGTAACAAATGAAGCTGTACTAGAGTTAGTAGGGGAGAAGAGAAGTATCTGGAGAGTGTTACAGCGTAGGAGAGACAGATTAGTAGGGCATATTCTTAGGCATGGGGGGATTATGCAATTGATCATAGAAGGTAGAGTGGAGGGAAAGAGAGGGGTAGGTAGGCCTAGATTGGAGTATGTGAGTCAGATAGTTGAAGACGTTGAGATGAATAGCTATAGAGAGATGAAGGGATTAGCTCAGGATAGATCGGCATGGCGTGCTGTTTCCAACCAATCTTTAGGATTGCGGACTGTTTAACTAACTACTAATACACTAATACTACTGACTATAATAAATAGAAGAATATAAAACTACTGACTAATATATAGTAATTTGTCCATGGCAAAATCAACAGATTCCCGATCGTAAACATAACCTTGCGGATTCCATTGCAAGAGTATATTTTTTTACACATTGCTGAAGAATGAGTGGTAATAAAATTACGAGACATTTCGGCCATATTAAAAAATTAGAGATTATAACGATTCCAGTACGATGTTGAATTTTTCAGTTTATGCGACGAACGTTGTAAGTTACGATTGTCATTTAGATATACTTGGATCGTTTCAATTATGATCGCATCGTTTATGGCAGATAATGCGTATGCTCGATCTATCTTGATCAATATAATCGTAGTTTGTTAAATTAACATTCCACTTTTATTTATTTATAATCTATAACATGTCATAGATTACAATTATAGTCGAAACACGTTGAACTAGAATAGGGTTTTTCATATATAATTCATATGCAAAATAACTACGTAAGTAATAACAGATTAAAGAGAATTATTTTATGAATGTATTTCCATATAGATATAGATTTGTTGCTGTTAAATTAATAAAATACTTACGACGTATAACTGTCGTAATTCTATTTTTATAAATATTTACGTAAATGAACACTAACTATACAGTTAGTATTCATTGCCTGCGTACAATTTTGCAATATTAAATTACTATCCTAGAATAATGACGGTAAACATCACAATCACATATTTCTTGTGTTTGAGTCGTATACAGTTATTTCAATACGTTATTGAAGAAGGTCGATGAACGCCAATGAGCCTTTTATCCTGAGCAAAAAAATTCATTTTGGCATGATGAATCCATTATAATTAAAGTGCATATTCATCGTTGCCACCAATCCATGAAACACAGGATCATGTGGGTCAAGTGTTCAGGATTCTCCAACATAGCCATATGTCCCGTATCCGGTAACAATTCTAAGAATGCTCGAGGTATCGTCTAACAACGAACGCAATATACAATCAGTAATCTGCACTAATATTTCAGATTATTTAGACATATATCATGCACAGAGAATGTCTGAAGTGCTTGCAATACCAAAAGCCTCGTACTCGATACAGTGTACCGAGTGATCGAGGGCGTGGTTCCGTGCTACTTACCCGTTCCATTTCACACTGTTGTACCAATGTCACGTGATCATCGAGCATTCCGTGCACGAGTAACGTGGGCACTAGGATTCGTCTATGTAGTGCTGCATCACCCTGCGGCCAGTTCTGTCCGTCATTCACATAGCGCAGCACGTGCGCGGGCACAGCGACCGGATATGAGGAGCAGGGCCGGTGGTGCTTGCCTCGCGCCGGATAGAATAGTTGCCTGCGTACGCCGCAGAAGAGTAGCGATATCATAAGTACCGCCCGCAATAGCCGCATGGCGAAGCCGCCGTCGCTACTGCCGTCGCCGCTACCGGTCGCGTCTGGTACAGCGCACAGAGGTGTTGGCCCGCCACCCGAGATCAGTACCAACTGTACAGTGCGATCGGAGCGCGCACGAGCCATTGCCGCCACCAAGCTACAGCCGTATGAGTGGCCAATCAGGATGCACTGATCCGTGTCTGTGGTGTAATGGTCGAAGAGGCGCAATGCATCCGCCAGCAGACTGTCAAAGGTATAGAGGTGCGCGCGGTCCGGCGTGCTGCTGTAACCATGTCCGAGCATGTCGGCGGCGAGAACACGATATCCGCGGGCAGCTATCGCTACGCCAACTGCACGCCAAATGTCCGCCCCACTTCCAATGCCATGGTACAGCAGTACAATGCGTCGCGACGACACCCTCTCTCCGACGCTCACTGAATCACACAATTTGTTATTCGGTCATCAATACTAGAAACTTGGTAAAAACGCAACGCCATTTGTCGATATCTCCTTAGCTAACTCCTTCATCTCCCTATAGCTATTCATCTCAACACGTCCTTCACTATCTGACGTACATACCCTAATCTGCGTCTACCTATCCTTTCCTTTCCACTACCTTCTACAACTAATGTCTAAGATTATGACCTACTACTCTATCTCTCCTACGCTGTAATATTTTCTAAATACTTCTCTTCTTCTCTGTTAAATATAGTAATCCTTCATTGTCACTCTATCTACCCATCCAATCCTCATCCTGCAGCAACACATACCAAATGCTTATATTCCTTAACAATTGTCCACACCTCACACAGCCGTAAAGTGAACTTCGAACATATACTTTCAGTAATCTTTTTTTAATACCCAAGTCAATATTTGACCTAAATATTTGTTCTTTTCCTATTAATGTCTTCCTAATCTGTACTATCCTAGATTTTGTATCTACCTTGCTTCCGTTATCCTTCGTAAGTCTACTTCCTAAACAACAGTCCTCACTGAATCACTGTAAAATTTATATATATATATATATATATATATATATTTGGTGTGCGAATCTCAGTCGTGCCTTACCATCGGTAGTAGGATAATGTAACGGACAACGCTGATCGTTATCTTGTTGTAGGAACGCGGCGTTATCTTCGCCGATGTTCAAGCGCCGATGCTCGTATTCTTGCGCCGAAGCGCACCGGAGTTGAGCAAGTTCGCGAAGTACTTCCGCCATACATTTCTTCACTAAGTGCTCGATATAACGCTCACACTCTGTAGGTGATAGAGATCGTTGCAATCGTACCGATTCTCGACGAAACGAACAACCATGTCGCGACAATTTCTATTTTACGAATTTTTATTCGATTAATGTACGATTCGAAATTGAATTTATTCGAATTCTCACCGTGATTACACTTTGCGAATTATTAGTTTGTAGGCAGTTGCTACAATATTGTTTAAGCGGCCTTGTCCATCGAGTGAACCAGTAGTCTTCTGTCCAAGAACACCGTTCCAATTCTGCTGCCGCTGTTGTATCGGACGGCACTCTATATTCATCATCAGCCGATAGAAAGCGGATTACTCTGATCCTTCGCAATTCGTCGATTTTAAAGAATTCGCTGTCGGGTGGTGCAATGGGCTCCAGCGGATAGACGGCGGGACTGGCCTTCAGTCGATTGAATAGCTTCCTTAATGAATTCCCGTTGCGAGGGGTCGGGGTTGGTCCACGTCCATCGTCCATGGATACGTCAAGAGCACCGAACTCGAATCGGAAATACTTTATGAAGTTGTGTTAAAGATTTTGTGCGATTCATTGATATCTTCGTACGATCCATCGCTCAATGTTAAAGAAATAAGCGAATACCTCGTTATATATAAATAACGAAGATTACAATTAAAGTTCATGTAACCAGATAAACACAATTTAACGGATTATTTAACTAATATCTAGAAACTGTAAATTATAGTAGTACCAATGAATACTAACTATATAGTAATATAGTTCGTAAATTAAAGTTTGTTTAAATTGCGCAACAAGTTCAACTATGTTGTTGATTTGGTAGTCTAGATGAAACTAATATATGTGGAAAACTGCAGGGATTTAAAAAAATCAAATTTTCTAATTTAGGCTTTCACTGAAAGTGTTCTCCATTCATTTTCAGTTTGTTTAGAATTGATTGGGAACGTGAAATTATTTAAAAGTGCGTACAAACGATATTTTATGCCGATATCTTGAACCAGCTGCACCTTCTTGGAGGGACGGTTATACTGATAGATTATGTTTAAAATTAAATTAAACGAAATTGAGTAAATTACAATAAATATTATTATATATACACAATAATCTGTAATGGTTTGTTAAAAAAATATGCAGTGCTAACATTTACGTTTCTGGAGTTCATTTGATATTTGATTTGGTTATTCGGTTTATTTATTTATTTGATTATAAGTACACTGATCTTCATCAGTGTACTTATAAAGTGGCTCTAATCCTGGTATAAATGCCCCCCCCCCTCCACCTTAAATCCGATGCTGTAATGACGTCATCATAGATCGCAGCTGCAGCTGCTGCTGCGATCAATAGGAAGGTCATTCATTTTTTTTTAACAAGGTTGCAATTATCAAAGTATAATATATCGCTCTAGTAAATTAAATAACGTTTCGCTTTATGTGGTAACTAGTCGCATTGTGCAAATATTTTATATAAAGTTTTATCACATGCGCATCATACGTGTAGGGTACACTCATGCCAATGAATACTAACTATTCTATATACAGTTCGTATTCATTGCTCACGCGCTATTCAGTAAGGACTAATGATCACACCCTGATATTCTAATATATCATCTCTATCGTCATCGATATATTTGATATGCGTGTTGTCATATTTAAGTGCCTCCCATGTTACGGCCACAGAATTATCTTGTAGCTCGTTGGAATTCACATCCACGCCTACCTCAACTGCCTTATCAGTTTGTTCTTTCTGCTTAGAAAAGTTATCATTCAAGTCATCTTCGTCGCTCAATTCTTCTCCCGCAATATTCGCCTCAAAGCGTGCTTTCCTCCTCTGGACCAAACTCAGTTTCGGTTGTTCAATTTGTTCTATTTCACAAGCTTTAGCTTTTTGGATGGGTTGAAAAGTAATCAATTCAATCGGAGGTGTGGGAATCTTGTTGTCCATAGTTTCTCCTCGAGAAACGTTTCTTTTTAATACGATTGTTTCAGATGACACATATTTTATAGAATCGACGGAAATGTCTGAATTGTCATTTGTGGCGGCGTCTTCAAGTCTTAATGGAATCCTTGTTTCTAATTCTATTGACTGAATTGGTTTATCACAAGTTTCAAGAGCGTTATCCCTAATGGATTTGACAAAAATCAAATTATCGGGTTCAGCTGGTTCAACGGTGGCAACATCATTCTGAATTGTATCACAAATAATAACGACTGTTTGCGAGGATTCAATGTGAGCACTCGCAACAGATTCTCCATTTCTAAACTGAACGCATTCTGTTTCCACTACTGTATCATCATCCAGTTTAATATCTTCTTTCGTGATAATTTCGTCACAATCCTGACCACCATCGCCTAATGTAGAGTCTTGGATTAAGTCTTCGGTCATTAGTGCGATATCACATCGAATTTTTTGCAATTCTATAACGACATCTTGGGCAGAGGTGCTATCCGACATTGCGGCTCCGTCATCGTGTGGTTGAATCGCGTTGGGTGGTGAAGGAGCATCTCGTTTCTTACGCCGTGCATGGCCAACGGTGTTGATGCTCTCGCAGCTCGTTCGCAGAGTGCTCTGCGAACCATACATATATTGCTGGGGAATATTGAGTGTATGTCTACTGGCTGTGATTATGTCTGGGAATAAAGGGGTCACGTCATCGTCGAATGGATTCGTGCTGCAGCCACTACTGGCACTATTGAGCCGATTCCGCTTGCGCATGCTGCTGGTTCGGGGAGGTGGCACTGGTGTCCCTGATGTTGCAGATGTAGTGGCCACCGTGTATCTCGTTTGCATTATATGCGCGCACCTATCTGGGATCCTAGTCCGTATCACGAATTCTTCCTGTGGTTCCATAAACTTCGGATTTGCACGTTCCTTTTGATTTGAATTCGAATCTGAAAAGAAAATCCAATGCAGCTAAAAGCGTTAAAAAAGCAACCCTGAACAAATGTACTAATATCTGAGCAAAATTTCAACTCATTGCATTTAAAATTTAATATTTGTAGTGTTATCATCGACACAAACGATCATATTGCCGAAGAATACTTCAAAGTCATAGAAAAGTATTACTGTATTTAATTATAATTCATTATCGAGTTTCAGTTGCGCTTATAACACGAAAAATATATAAATTGATAAGCTATTAAGCTGGCTAATTAAAAATTAAATTCAAAAAGTTTATCAATTCTAAACTGAGATAAGATAATCAATCGTAAAGTACGATAGTATTTTTCACTTACCGTACTTCGCTTGCGACTCTGTTTTTTTCCTGAATGATCGCCTCCTATGAAAAAGAATTTAAATATATTAAAATCTAAAATCAGTTCGATTATCCACTATCATTTTTAAAAATCATCATTCCCTATGAAATCTATAGAAATAATAATGAAAATTTAAAGATATATGTTGCAAGAGAAAATTATAATTGTTTGTATTTTAATTTAATCGAAATTTTGGATGGTACAAGTAATATAGGTATTTTAATAAATCGATGTAAAATCTAAAAATAAACACTTATAAATGAGCACGAGTCTCCAGGCACTGAAGGTTATTATATCGCCTTACATTACTTAGCGGCATACAATTGTTATAATGAAACATTTAAATTATATTATGACCCGGTTTATTTTAAACGATGATTTATAGCTGAAGTATGATTCCAATTAGTTTATTGGATAAATATATACACAGCAAACTACTATTAAAACATACTTACAACGATTCTTTTAAAATGCTAAAAGTGCGCTTTACCCCATTCTTCGACTTTAAGACATCTTCATGAAACGGATTTTTTTCTTTCGGGTACGGTCTTTGTAATGTACGCGTTCCACTCATTTTTGAAAAGAAATTTGCTATAGGAGTAAAACTAGCGAACACACGATGTATCAAATAATAAAAGAAATCACTCCAGGTGAATTGCGGCGGGATACTGATAGAACGCAACAGTAACTGGAAAAAGTAATAGACAAAGTTGGACGTAAATTTGTAATCACCGTTTTTTATAGATACTGAACTAGTGCGAGGTGTTATTGCCAATGTTGGCGTAATGCATTTGTAATTTAAATATAGACTGGACTACCATCTGACGATGGAAATAGCAACTTATACGCTACTACATCATTTTAAAATTGCCAATGACAATGTATATATAGATATTGTAAGTCCATATAAAATCATATTTTTGGATCACATTTCCACAAATTTCATAGGCCAGGAAGTGCTGCACTCTGTTGGTGATATTTGATATCTAGGATAAATCCTGCTTGAATGCATCTATTATAATAATCTAGTTGATTCAAAAGCCACAGCGGTACAGGTGCTGTTTGCAATTTTTTTCGTTTTTCATCGGGTTAGTTCGCGGAAGAGTTCGGATAATCAATAAAAAGATATTTATATTTCCAGATTATATTCATTTACCGCAACCAACGCATAGTTATCAAATATTACATGATTTGTATAGATTGGAAGAATTATGATCAATTCATGTATGCGACTATTATATATACATTGTCATTGCCAGTGATATCAATGACAATGTATAAATAGACGTTGCAAGTCCATATACGAAAACGAATTAACTTATGATTTCAAAGGGAAAAAGTTGAAATTATCGTCGAAAAAAGTGAAGAAGGGGTGTATATATATACCTTTGAAATATTTCGATTTTTCGTTGAGTTTGGTCAAAGTTTAACCAGTGCCCAAAACAATGCAAAATGACTATAAATCGTCTTAAAACTCTATTTTACTGATTTCCGGTTCAAACGGAAAAAGTTGAAATTATCGTCGAAAAAGTGAAAAAGGGGTGTATATATATATGCCTTTGAAATATTCCGATTTTTTTTGGCGATTTTGGTCAAAATTTAACAAATGCTGCCCAAAACAATGCAAAATGGCTATAAATCATCTTAAAACTATATTTTATTGATTTCCGGTTCAAATGGAAAAAGTTGAAATTATCGTCGAAAAATGTGATAAAAGTCGTGTATATATACCTTTGAAATATGCCGATTTTTTGGCGATTTTGGTCAAAGTTTAACAAATGCTGCCCAAAACAATGCAAAGTGGCTATAAATCGTCTTAAAACTATATTTTATTGATTTCCGGTTCAAATGGAAAAAGTTGAAATTATCGTCGAAAAAAGTGAAAAAGTCGTGTATATATACCTTTGAAATATTCCGATTTTTTTGGCGATTTTGGTCAAAGTTTAACAAATGCTGCCCAAAACAATGCAAAATGGCTATAAATCGTCTTAAAACTATATTTTATTGATTTCCGGTTCAAATGGAAAAGTTGAAATTATCGTCGAAAAAAGTGAAAAAGTCGTGTATATATACCTTTGAAATATTCCGATTTTTTTAGCGATTTTGGTCAAAGTTTAACAAATGCTGCCCAAAACAATGCAAAATGGCTATAAATCATCTTAAAACTATATTTTATTGATTTCCGGTTCATATGGAAAAAGTTGAAATTATCGTCGAAAAAAGTGAAAAAGTCGTGTATATATACCTTTGAAATATTCCGATTTTTTTTGGCGATTTTGGTCAAAGTTTAACAAATGTTGCCCAAAACAATGCAAAATGGCTATAAATCGTCTTAAAACTATATTTTATTGATTTCCGGTTCAAATGGAAAAAGTTGAAATTATCGTCGAAAAAAGTGAAAAAGTCGTGTATATATACCTTTGAAATATTCCGATTTTTTGGCGATTTTGGTCAAAGTTTAACAAATGCTGCCCAAAACAATGCAAAATGACTATAAATCGTCTTAAAACTATATTTTATTGATTTCCGGTTCAAATGGAAAAAGTTGAAATTATCGTCGAAAAAAGTGAATAAGTCGTGTATATATACCTGACGATTTTCATCAAAATTATCATTTTCCATTAGAAACTGTCCCATTCAATCATTTTTTCACGTTTAATTAAAATTTATAATCTTAGCATGGACAACAGTCCATATAAAAATGTTTGTAAATGCTGACTTTGAAATTGAACACGCAATTAACATCGTGTATTAATTTACAGTTGCTAATCGTGTTGGTTTCGCCATCTACATATTTCAATATTAGATATGTGTGCGACAACGACGATAAACACACACACAGATTACACACTATTTATTCTCGACAAACGCGGCGAGGAATTCAAGTCTAACTACATGGTTACGTGAATGCAATCCCATCTCCGCACATGCTATTTTATATGGGCAGTTTCAAAGGCACCCTGAACGGTAAGTTGAAGTGAAAAATATAAACTCGAAAAAGTTGATTGCGTTGGTTGAAGCGAGACTTTCGCCGTTTTCTGACAACGTTCTCGCTCTAGTGGAGTATTCGTTATCAAGAAACGCGTTTTTATTATCATAATTTTATCTATACACTAGTACACCTACTGCCAAGAATATGGAAAATCAGACATAAATGTATAGTTTAAAAACTGAAAAAAGAAAATACAATTATTGACCGATTGTTTGAGGACGCTATTGTGTATTTATTTTGTAATTCATAAATCCAACATAATTTGCTATAAAATATTTGACAAAAATCAAAATAAAATATTAAAAAAATTTAAATATAAGAAATGTAAAAAATAATTATTTATATATATATATATAACATCGCTAGGTCTCGCCGAGAATAATTTTAAGTCAGACACTTTAAGCCACAATTATTGACTATTTCTTTGACTCGATTGTACATGGCCGCTATGCCTTTGATTATGATATACAAGTCTATATGAATGTAGACGAAAATAGTAATTCTTAATTTTCAATTTCCGATCAATTTAGCAAATACACTTAAATTTTGAACAAAATGGGCAAAAATAGACATAATCGCTTTAATATAACACCAAAATCATTGAAATCTGTCGAGCCGTTCCGCAGAATTTTTTTTATATGGGTAAATGGTAAACTTTTGTAGTAAGCATGGAAATAATGATAATGATTTTAATGAAAATCGGGATTGACGTATGGTCACTTTACTTATTTGTGTTATTAATTTTATCCCAATAAAATTTTATATAAAATAAAATAAGCAAAAATCTGTTAGGTAAGCTGTTCATCAAAATTATCGAAAAAGAGCAGAGGTATATACCTGTCCATTTTCATCAAAATTATCGAAAAATTATCGAAAAAAAGCAAAGGTATATACCTGTCCATTTTCATCAAAATTATCGAAAAATTATCGAAAAAAGCAGAGGTAATAAAGTTATTATTGTAAAATATATATATAAAACGTATTTCTGCTAGAATTTCTACGATATATAAAAGTCAACACAACAAGTATAAGTACAAATTTTATTTATGAAGGAAATGCAATTTCCTTTGTTTTGTTTTTTGCTAAACTGAAAATTGTTAAAAAATTTTTAGAAAAAAAATTGTAGAGTTTTGAAGGTAGTAAATTGTATACTTCTTTAGGTACAATTATTATACTTCTTTAGGTACAATTATAAAGAAATTGTAATGAGTGACAGAAGTGAAATATTTGTTGATGACGAAAGCTTAAGTTACGAATTGGGCATTTTAAAAATTGTTTTTGATGCAGTGTAAGAGGAGGAATGTATTGAGGAGTGCAAGTCAATATATGGCTCGTATATTTATTAAATGTGCATTGTAACTAATGCCAATGACAATGTATTTTATCGAATTTTATCAATTGGATATATTTCTCCCGGGTTGTTGAATGTTTAACACATTTTATTCATTGTTTTGTGTTGCTGATGTCGAACAGCTGACCATGGTCATATCGTATTTTCCCGCGCACAGTAATCGAATGCTTGGTTTAAGTCGATTGGGGACGCAACGCGCGTATTGAATTCAATTAACATATTGCTTATGGGGAGACAATGGCGCCACACTAAGTGGAAATTTGTGAAAATTTCGTTCCCCGTGTATTTGGTCAATATACTTGTGCAGTCTTGTTATCTTCACCAAGTTCTCGTGGGCAAGATATCGACATATGTCGCCACATGAAAATCAACCGCCTAAAGTTGATTTGTTTTCGTATATGGACTTGCAACGTCTATGTATACATTGTCATTGTAATTGCGTTAAATATATTGGAGTTGGCTTTTTTCTTCAGTTATAAAATTTCAAAAAACTATGCGAACATTTTATTTATTTAACGATTAATCTGAAAACACATACAACATTAGAAATAATAATAAACAATAAGAAATTTAACTATGTTTAATAAGAATTTTAAATAGAAATAAAAAAAATAAGAAATTTAACTATGTTTAATAAGAATATAATAATTTAAATATAATTATATTATAATTATAATATAATAATTTATATTATAATAAGAATTATAATCGTAATTCTTAATAGTACGATTATTTTCTCTCTACTGAATCAATCCAACGAGCATTCTGCTATCTCGGAAAATTTGAAACAATTTACTAGACATGTTGACAAATATATTAAGCGAACGGATCAACGCATCAATCGCATTCGCTGGTTCGAGCAGTCTTACATTGTCAAGCTCTTCGGTTCGGTTTCCATTTGCACGTCTTATCGTCGAGCATCCATTCGCGACTTAGTTTTATTTAATTTGGTGTACTAGTCCTAGCAATTTAACGATTTATGCTAGTAAATCACATCCGATCAACACCTGGCACGGTGTCAATCGTCGTCTCTTATTAGTAACAATCTTATATATTTGAAATTAACGAATAAACGCACGTTTCATTAGTAATTTAATTCAGTTCAATCACAACCTTGGTATATACGTTCTCACGGCACGTAAGAGGGGAGGATTCTTTTGTTAAATTTAATGGTGGTGAGGAGGAGGAGGTGGTGGGGAGGAGGAGGTGAGGACATGGGTGTATAGGTGTTAGCGTTTGGAGGATCCAGGTAGGGCGTCCACAGTAGACACAACTGGGATAAGCCGGTGTCTCTTTAGCAGTTGGATAATGTGCGCTGCTATGGTTTCGGGCTCATTCTCATGCACCAAATGACCGCTGTTCGCTACGTTTGCGTGTACAAATTTGCCTACAAATACACGGAATTACACATTCCTTGTAAATTTGTCACTACGGGCACCATTTAGGTGAAATTCTAAATAATTATATAGAATATTACCCAAATAACGTAACACAAAGTATCTATAATATAGAATATCACCCAAATACCGTAACAAGCATTAAGTAGCTAGATGTACATTTCCAGCGCTATGCGCCCATCTTCAGTAGCGCAAGATAAAACTAAATAAAATACCTCTAGAGGGTGATATTTTAGGGGGATTTAGAGGATTTGGGTGATATTCTATATTATAATTTAACACCGTAGTGATAATTTTTAAAACAAAGTATCTAATAGCTAGATGCGTATCTGCAGTAGCGAAATATATAGCTAAATAAAAACCTCTATCACTCATTGTGATTGCTATACGATTGAACAAAGTCAATATGACAGCATTTACCTTCTATGATCACCGACATTTATATAACATGACCTACAAATTGCCGAATAATAGGAAACATGATTAACGACGTATGCAAGTACTAACAATAATTAGTACAACCGAACTAAATAACTAAAAATAAAAGGAGTATTTACTAAATAAATTAAATAGACAAGATAAAATCGGGCATGATTCTGAACTCAGTAAATTAA
Source organism: Leptodirus hochenwartii (assembly GCA_947310635.1). Taxonomy (NCBI): domain Eukaryota; kingdom Metazoa; phylum Arthropoda; class Insecta; order Coleoptera; family Leiodidae; genus Leptodirus; species Leptodirus hochenwartii. Next base: position 452,839 of record OX371187.1, on the reverse strand, counting down.
AATTAGATCTATGCTTGTATATTTTACAGTCAAAGTAATTATTAATAATTACCGGATATATATGTATATATATTAATAGAGGATACATATAAATCAATATTGAATTTTCTAGATTTGACTGCTGCTTTTATTTGATACAATCATAGAATTAATCACATAAACCAGTAATTATTAATAATTCCTAACTATAAATGGCAGATGTAATTATTTTAAATACGCCAAACAAATAAAATAAAGAATTGGCCGGAAGGGATAAAATTTGTTCAATTTATAAAAAAAAATGGAGCACATCACCCCGGAATAGATTGCAATTTATGTATTTCCTGTAAATTTTAGAAATATAAACATATTATACAATTTTCTTAAAAATTGTTTTTTTCCTCAATTTATTAAGAACTTTTTAATTCATTGGTAATAATAAATAATATTTGTATGTATCAATATGAAAAAATAATATATAGGCATACTACAAAATACGTTTTATTAAATTTACCAGGTTTCACCAATTACCGGTTAATGTACCCATTTCAATATTATTAATCACACTGACCACATAACCTGCATAGTATTAATAATAGCCGGTTATTATTAATAAAAATTGGATTTATTAAATTAACCGTAACATACATATATACTTGCATAAACATTCAACTCGGAATAATTCAAACCACAATTTACGTCCGATTTCATCTCGTCTATTTAATTTATTTAATAAGGATCAATTCCATTTATATTTATTTTAGTTTTGCTACTCCTGAGGTTTTCTATTATTTAGTAATTTATAGATCATATTATACACACGTCGGAGATCGTAGAAAGTGAGAAACGACTGTAACATTGACTTCGTATTTCATTTACGTTTTATTCTGTGCTACTGACGATGGCAGTTCGCTTTCGAAATGCGCATCTATCTATTAAAAAGCTATCTAGGTTTGTGTTGTGATATTTGGGTGATATCCCATATAAGTGCATAATCTTTGGCTCAAAATATTTAGCACAAAAAATATGCCTTGACAATATGCTAAGCGTACCAAAATAGCAAGTTTTTATATTGTTTATGCCTAACTGGGAATAGATCACAATATACTACAATACCCATAATTTGGCCTTTGAGCATTTCCGCGTCGCGGTCCAAACCAGCAGTGGATCCAGCTAAAATGAGCATTCTAGCTTGCGTTGGGCTTGTAACGAACTTGTGGCTGAGCCGATCGAACCAGCCGGGCCAGAATCGCTCTGTTTGGGCCAGATCGATTCGCCACACATAACGGCCGCGCGGATGTGTTGCCGATTCTGTTGATAGCGTATCTACCGCTGCACCGCTGGACTCGGCCGCGTCATTATTGCCTACACAATTGACCGGCTCCAGAGTAAGACCAACTTTACACTACCAACAAGCGTGATACCTTCAAAAAGGGTATTATCATCCTGCTCCCGTTCCTCGTCAGCTTCTTCTAATAGCGCAGACATGGGACCGAGAACGCAAGTTGAAGACTCGGTGAAATCGGATGACGATGCTACGTCATCGTTATCCTCGTCACATTTGCCGTCGCCTCGCTCGCAGCGTTGATATACCTCTACCGACGCCAAAACGTTCGTGTATTCACTTTAATAATACAACGTTTCGAATTTCCAGTGGTTAAAACAGTCTGGGGATACTACATACAAGTCACTAACTTACTTTTTAATCGTGCCTGGGACAGAAACTCGCGAAGCGCGCAGATTTGTGCAAGTTTTACTGTTCAGCGTCCATAACATAGCCATTTTGATGCTGGAGAATGACTTGGGTCGACCTTTCAGCAAAACCTGCATGCCAGAAAGACTCTCTACAGCATTCGATTCTGTTATATCCAATAGAATGCAGGCGCCGCAATTGGACAGCTTGTGTGCAATGTCCACCGCAATGGCGCCACCCAAACTGTGACCAACGAGAACTATCTGTGGCCACTTCTGTGGTAGAGTTTCGAAGCGCACATTAAGCATCGCCATCACATCCCTTTAACAATATCATTACTGCAGTTGGTATTAAAGTGAAACTAAAATGATTCTTAGGAAATGTAGTGCACTCTATGGGCGATATGTTTAAAACGTTGGAATAAAAAGATAACCCAAAAATATGCGGGCGCAAATCTACTCACTCGCTAAATGTATTCAATTCAAGATCTGTCTCATCTGCTACAGTTAGTCCGTGTCCTCGCAAATCAATTGCTACAATTTCGATGTGGCAGCCAATTTTAGCGAACAAAGATTCCTACAATAAAGGATATAACCGCGACTTGCTCGATTTGTATCAATATAACCAAACATTATATAATTATATTAAGAGACAAATATTTATAATATTTTCTATAACAGAAGCACATTTTTACTGCGATCCTCAATCAAATGTTCCTAACAAGCTCTACTTACCGTTAACAATCCGAATGATAGGCCGGAGTATCCGCCCCCATGTAATAGTACAATACATAATTTACCTATCTGACCCTTGGTATAGCAGTGAAAACGGCCACTGCGACCCTTCGGATCTGAGTAATAAATATCCTGATCAAAGAATTCCGACCAGGGCAAAGGGCTCAGATCGACATTGTCGTACCGATGTAATACTACCGGCAAAGTACACCGAGATGGCCTATACAGTACACAATCATTAATCAATTCGTTGTTATTCGATATAGTACTTACGGTTTTCCACGTTCACTATCAAACATGTTTTTGATAATGTTTAATATTCACAATATTCGATAATATAACAGAGATAAACGCTCTAAAGATTTGTAATAAAACGCTTTGCGGCCATTGAATTGGTCGCCACGTAACCTCAAAATTGCGAAATGGCGGCAAAACTATTCAACAATTTAATTAGCCTTTTAAAAACTTACGTATTCATAATAATTTTCAACTTATAATTATAATAATTCATTTTCTATCCCAATGCAACTTAGTTAAAGAGTCCGCAATCCTAAAGATTGGTTGGAAACAGCACGCCATGCCGATCTATCCTGAGCTAATCCCTTCATCTCCCTATAGCTATTCATCTCAACGTCTTCAACTATCTGACTCACATACTCCAATCTAGGCCTACCTACCCCTCTCTTTCCCTCCACTCTACCTTCTATGATCAATTGCATAATCCCCCCATGCCTAAGAATATGCCCTACTAATCTGTCTCTCCTACGCTGTAACACTCTCCAAATACTTCTCTTCTCCCCTACTAACTCTAGTACAGCTTCATTTGTTACTTTATCTTCCCAACCAATCCTCATCATCCTCCTATAACACCACATTTCAAGTGCTTCTAATCTACGCTTCTCTTCCTTTCCTATAGTCCACGCCTCACACCCGTACAGTGCTACACTCCAAACATATACCTTCAGTAATCTTTTTCTAATACCCAAGTCAATATTTGATCTTAAAATCTGTTCTTTTTCTACGAATGCCTTCCTACCCTGTGCTATCCTACACTTTATATCTACCTTGCTTCGATTATCTTTTGTGATTCTACTGCCTAAATAACAAAAATCTGACACTTCTTCGATTCTATTATCTCCTATTGTGATCCTCATTTTTCTACTGCATTCCTTTTTGTCACACCTCATCACTTTAGTTTTACCTATATTTATTTTCATGTTAAAATCCCTAGTCAATACTGCCTGCATACCATTCAATACCCTTTCTAATTTCTTTTCGCTTTCTTCCAATATAGCTATATCGTCGGCGAATCTCAGCATATATATTTTCTCTCCCTGTACATTCACACCTACACTATACTCTTCTTTTACTTTGTTTATTGCATCTTCTATATATAGATTAAATAATAACGGTGAGAGTGTACATCCCTGCCGAACTCCCTTCCCTATTTTTGCTACCTCTTCTTCCCCCTCAATTCTAACTAAGGCAGTTTGGTGTTTATATAAATTAAAAATTATTCTCCTATCCTTATAATCTATACCCGTTTCTTTTAAAATTCTAAACATTATGTCCCAATCTACATTGTCAAATGCCTTTTCTAAGTCTACAAAAGCTATGCAAGTTACCTTTCCTACCCTATTTCTTTTTTCTACTACCGTTCTTAGTGCTAGAATCGCCTCCCTCGTCCCTCTGTTTTTCCTAAAACCAAACTGATCTTCTCCTAGCCTTTCCTCTACTTTATTTTCTAATCTCCTATAAATAATCTTTAACAATATCTTCGATGCAACTAGCAAAATCAAAGTGATGAGGTGTGATAATAAGGAAAGCAGATCAAAGAGAAATATTTGCATAAGTGTTAATATTTAGAGTTAATAATAGAGTTAAAAATTAAAATTGAATGAATATTTGAATAAGGGAAAAGAAGAAATGTCCGACTTATGCTATTTATATTAATTAAAACTATTAAAGGAAATATCGACTTAGGTATTAGAAAACGATTACTAACAGCACATGTGTTGAGTGTAGCATTGTATAGCTGTGAGGCATGGACGATAGGAAATGAAGAGAAACGAAGGATAGAAGCATTCGAAATGTGGTGCTACACGAGAATGATGAGGATTGGTAGGGCAGATAAAGTGACAAATGAAGCGGTGTTAGAAAGGGAGAACAGAAGAATTTGGAAAGCGTTACAGGTAGGAGAAACACAGACTAGTATGTCATATTCGTCGACATGGAGGAAATTATGCAATTAGCTATAGAAGGTAAAGTAGAAGGAAAGGAAGAAGTAGGTAGGCCCAGATAGGAGTATGTGGGTTAGGTAATGGAAAACGTCATGATGAATCGTAGGAGGGGAATGAAGGAGTTCGAGCAAGGGAGATCGATAAATGGCATACTCTTTCTGACCCTCGGATTGATGACCAATTAACTAAAAATTGATTAGAAAGTATATTGTAAACTGCATATTATATATCACCCAAATGATCTATATTTAATATATATACAGAATTAAAGAAGGTACAACAAAGGAATACAGTTACAATGATTGCAACGAACAACAATTCGCTCAGGAGTCTTAGCACAACTTTCCGAACTTAACAAGTAACGACAATGTTTTTACAAGATAGTGCAACTTTGACTACGTATGCTGTTGATCGTGCAGTACGAGTGCGGACTGTAGTCGACATGCCTGCAGTACCGGCGCAGAATTAGATTGCACAGCGGACGCCCAGACTTGAAGTCTAGCGCCTAAATCGTACGTACCGGCTGCAAGAGCGGCCACGGAGAGGCGAAGGCACGCGCCCGCCAGGGGACCGAGCTGGCGCACCACAGTGCCACACTTTATCCAGCGGTAGTGTTCACCAGACGCGCACGGAACACACAGGTTTCCATGGCTGTTGTTTGCGGCTAGTTCATTGCTGTAGGAGCGCAGTAACAGTATGGGTGTTTGTATATAAAATTTTGTACTGTGATACGTTCTAAGGTACCTGCTAGTGCCGATGGTTTGGAGTGTGACAGTAACGTGTACATTGGTCACATTATGAACGTACATTTCCACGGGGATAACGCAAATGCGACTGCAACGGAAGTCATGCCGAACTGAAGCCACGTGCACTAGATTGTAATGCAACTGTCGCCTCAGAACGTCCACCTGTCGTTGCTTCATTATATCAGTCGCACCTTCTAGAGAACTGTCTACATCTAAGAGAACACACCATTAGTCATAATATCCATCTCATATAGTATAGTTTACCCGGTTTATGCGAATGCGAGCTGTCCTCCCCAACTGGACTGGCTAAATCTCCATAGTCCGATATTTTTAATGGAATATCTACAAAAGGCGTACGTATAACCTGCTGTGGAATATTGAGCACACCCAAACTTCCGCTGGTTTGACCGAAAACAGTACGTTTGGTACCGCAACTGTCCGTTATAAATGCTTTCCATTTTAACACAATTTGCCCCTCTCCTTTACGTTCAAAACGCTCTTGTAACTTTGCTAAATCAATATACAAAAAATATTATTTGCTTGCATTTGGTAAACAAACAATAAATTGGTATTTCCGATTACACACACGCTTTCTATTTAAGAGAAACGATTAATTATAGGAAATATTTGATCGCGTAAAGATTATAAAAGTAGTATATACCAAAGTCTTCGAAAATATTAATTTCATGACAATCATCTCTTCGCGTGAAATCTAGAAAGGGAATATTGTACTCTTGGAGGGCTTCATCGTGTTCGAAAAACACCTCGGAATAGTTGTTATTCTCCAATGTTTCACGTCCGAAATCTCTGCGTGCCTTCAATAAGAAATAAACCAATTCCTGCGCCAACAATTTTCTCAAATCTGTACTTTCAATCTACGAAACAAGAATATATTAAAAAACTATTGCGCAAACTATTCGTTTAGTTAATTAGTCATCAATCCTAGAGACTGGTCAGAAAAGCTCGCGATTCGTCGATCTATCCTGAGCTAATTCCTTCATATCTTTATAGCTGTTCATCCCACATGTCCTTCTTCTACAACTAACTACATAATACGCGAGCATAAAATTAGCTCCTACTTATTTTGGGCATTGTCTCTATTATACTGCGCTGAAAATCCTGTGGTACCTCTCCCTCGTTATATATTCTAGAAAGTAGCCTGTATAATCGATCCTGCATCTTTTCCCCTACGTATTTTATTAACTCTATTGGCATCATATCTATTATACCTACTCCTACCGCATTGTTATTTTCATTTCCTGTCTCTATATTAATTTTGGAGATACTCCTTACATTTTTTAGGTTTGTCTTATTTTCTGCGAGCTCCTTACCTTGTTCATCAGATGTCACGTTACCTATGAATACTAACTATATATTAAAAAAATCATCACTACGGTGTTAAATAATAGTATGGAATATCGCCCAAATACCGTAACTTAAAGCATTAAGTAGCTAGATGTACATTTCGAAGGCTATACCCCCATCTTCAGTAGCACAAGATAAAAACTAAATAAAATACCTCTGTCACGAATCGTGATTGATATACTAGTAATATACTTCGAAATGTACATCTAGCTACTTAATGCTTTAAGTTTCGGTATTTGGGTGATATTCTATACTACTAACTATAGTTAGTAGTATAGAATATCTCTTCGTTGTACTTTAGTGAAATGAGAATTGATTTTCCTATATCCGAAATCTATCTTATCCTTTTTCACATCTTCCTCAAAATCATCACAATTTCTCCTTATCCAATCTTCTTTCGCAAATTTACATTTGCTAGAAATTAAGTGCCTAGTGCCCTATATCTTCTCTGTTCTGCTTCTATGTTTTATTTTTAAATTTCCTGCTATCCTCTATCTTGTGAATTATTTCCTTTGTTATCCATTCCTTTCTTCGTGCCGAATACTACTTTTGTTATCCATCCCAAATTTCCAATCATTCGCTATCTATGTTCTCCTTAGGTGTGCCACCAGCTACCATTTCAATTTTCTCCTTATACCTTATACTTACATCATCTAATTTTAAACTATCAAGATCTAATCTAATCAGTTTATGCTTCTGTACCAGTTTCTTAAATTTCATCTTCAAGTTCATAACTATCAAGTTGTGGCCACTATAACAAATGAACAGATAATTACCTGCTGCAACAGTGTCCAATTTTTCGCAAGTAACGAAACACTAAGTAAGGTAATCTCCGTCGAGACAGCGTGGTGTACCATATTCATGTTGGTCGCGTTTACCCGAACCGACATCTGTTCAGTGTCGGTGGAGTTACAACTCGGTTTTATAGTTGTCTTCAACGAAATCGAATCTTGTATAACCAAATGCCAAACGTGTCGTACTATGCGATACCTACGCAAAATAAACAACAGATATATATACTGCAATAGAGCAATACTGCCCAGCTGAGCAATACGAGTACGTACCTGGGTACCACCTGGGCATCGACACTCTCATAGTATATGAACAGGTCGACAACGGTGGGGCCGACAATATCGGGCGCACGCAGCCATAGCGTAATGTTGCGAGCTTGTCCCGGTAGTAACACTCGAGTATTCGCATCTCTACCGTCTTCTGGCGAATCAAAGGGCAACGGTCCGATCACGTGGTTGGCACGGGCCTCTCGTTCCCTCAGCGCTGGCACGTCCAACACAGTCGCTATATCAACAGGCTGGTATCGATGCCGATCAATGCGACCATCCGCGACGGCAGGTATGGCGCAACTGCTAAGCAGCTGCGGCACGGACGTGGCCAAGAACACACGGTGGATGGGAATCGAACCGATGTTACGAACTTCCATTGGTATGCGTTGAATCTCATTGCGCAGAAAGTCGGACGACGCTAACTCGCCGAAGCTCACCTACACATATACCGTACTTTACGCGTTCATGACTCAGTTGATGAATCGTACCTGTAAACACGGCGCCGTCGGAACGACGTTGATCGTCAAGCGTCTATCCGCTCGCCAATCGGCCGCCAAACAATCCTTGTTCTTAACTTTGGGCCCTTTGAGGTCGAACAGCCGATTGCCCCGTACACTAGAGCTGTTGCTCAATGTTGCGGTAGGTACATTAGCGCTTGCGTCTCCCGTACTCAATATGCTGTAGCAGATACCGCTCAGCCGCAACTGTCCCATAGTTAGTGGTGTCACGTGCAAGACTACCTCTTGCGCGGCATTTGCTTGTAATGCTATTGTTCGAATTACGTGCGTTTTTAGCAAATAATCATGTTGCTGCGGTTGTCCTCGATGGTCGTGATAGTTAGCATCCTCACCTGATCCAATACAAATTCATAAGTAAAATATTACACAGTTAAATATTTGAATTTAATGCAAAATTATATAACGTTTTATAAACTGTATTTTTTTAAAGCTATAAAACACCTTGATTTATTGTATATTTGTCACTACGGTGTTAAATAATTGTATACAATGGATAAATGGATAAATGGATAAATCTAAGCAAGTCGATGTGGTTTTTACTGATTATAAAAAAGCCTTTGACAAGGTCAAATGGCACAAGATAAAAATGGCATCTTTATCTTTTATTTAACTGAATGTGTTATTACGTTCGATATCTTTACTTTTATATGTGTTAAATACCGAATACTATGTCACTCTATTGTAATATTAAAGTAATAGTTGTAATTAAAGAACTTTATGTAATAATGAATGGGGAACTGTTTTGGGCATTAGCCTGTTCCCAGAATAAAAAAATAAAATAAAAAACACAAATACCGTTTTATTTGCATACATTAAAATAATAGAAGGTAGGAATATTAAACGATCTTACCATTGATTACGTTTGTGATCACGTTAGTGATCGTAACGTCGTCACTGCCAGTAAAAGACCACACGAGGTGTACATCTTCGAGATACAGCAGTATTTGCAAGGGATTGTATATTTTCACTGCGACTTTGATCGGCTCACCCAACACAGCGGTTGGATGAACATTACTGATATTATCGTTGGTGAACAGAGTAACAAAAGGTTTGAAGGTGAGCGGCAATGAACCCTGCGCCTCCTAAACGAATGTGGTATTTGAAATAAACATTTAAATTACGCGGATAATTTCGTAAATGAATACCGAATAAAATATTCGATCCATACCTGAACGATCATTTCTTCAAGTTTATTCCATTTGAACCTGGAGGTAGTATCTTCTTCGGCGAATGTAACTCCTAATGCAGACACTTTTCCAACTGAACGAACCGGCATTGCTGGACCAACCAAGACTTTGACGCTTTCATTATCTATAAGCGGCAATGGTAAGTCCGGTGCTGCTATTCCATCGTTCTACACACAGAATTGTTACTATCCAACGTATATTTCGAGTCACAAACGTATTCATACCTTTTGAAGAAATGTATTGTAGATATTTAGATAATCCCTAAGAAAGGTTTCTTGTTGTTGCGGCGACTGTTTACTCTGACCGGTGAGTAGCAGCGCGTACGCATCTAGTGCTTCTCGCAGCCCTCCAGTTCCATTCGCTTGTCGGCCGATCGTGTAATGTATGTGGTCCTCGGCGAAATGCCATCCGCGACTCCTAGCCACAACATCATCAGTCAGCGTTATATAAAACATACAGCTCTGGCAGTCTGGTAAAATGGCTAAACAGCAACAGCTTACCTGTACATCTCCTGCGCTTGCATATAACAGCGTAGCGAGTGTTTCCGCTGAGCCGCCTTACTGTACCTATGCCCAGCCAGGACCATGTGGAACGCGTATTTCCGCACGAGGCAGCCGTTACTGGTAGCAACCGGTGTCGCACCAACACCGGTGACAATTTGGCTAGATTGTTGTGCGGATGCGCCAACGTCGGCCGTGATAGCGCCGTCCAGGAAACAATACGCGGCCTGTTCTAGGAGCAGCGCGCTGCGCAGGTCCGATTCCTCCGATGTCATGCGATTGAGTTGGTGAGCAGCCTGACCGTGCAGCTGACGAGCTTTCAGACATTCGACGCTTAAAATGGTGGCGCGGGTTGCGAATTGCGGTAACCTGCAGCGAAGGTGACGAATTATAGTATGATCTGTATTGAGGCCCGTTGCTATACAATAGTCGACGCATTGTTGCTGAATTCCAATTTACTTTAGATATCTCGATACCAACCGAATAAACTCACTTGCATGTATTTAAATATGTTGTGATACTCTCCTCCATATAATCGAAAGTTTTTTTCGTGCCTTGGTTGGTCATGAAAGCGGCCAGGGAGGCCATTTCTAACGCCGCGGCATAATATAGCCAGGCCTGGTCCGTGTTGAAGTCCCTCTTGGCCGTATGATAGGCTTGGTAGGCCAAAGAGTATACACCCACCATGAAATACAGATCGCCCAACTTGCGCACGCTAATCTCGGGCGAGTCTGTCGTATAACTACAATCAATTATTGTGTAATATTCCAAATAAGATCACAATTCTTAACCACATACATTACTATTCATAAAAAAAATATTATTTTGTTTTTTTGTAGTAATGTAATTAAGATTAAAATTTTAATAAATTTATAGTCGAGATTAAATAACATCTCACGTGACTGTATTGATAGTGGTGGCGGTCGGTTTGTTCGGACTGAACCAGCGTTTTGTAGCGGTTAATAAGCTTTTGCTGACACCTTTCTTGATCGCCACAAGCTCGTGCAGCTGGTGTGTTTGCCGTTCGAGAAACGGCAACAGCGCCCGCGTACAGAACTCATGTATGAACAGCTTCAGTTGTTCTACATCCTCCGTCGATAGACACGAACCGTGCAATACAGCGGCTGGCGCAGACACAAATGCCACGTCAAACTCCGCACTCGCATTGTTCTGAAAAAGAAGCGGCGCGTATTTAAAACAAGTTACTCGTGATCTTGTATTGTAGACTTACATGATCATGCAGACATGTACTTCCCGGGCTAAGAGGGTGGTATAAGACTTCCGAAACTTCGCGTACTTCCTCAGCTGGATCAAGACTAACAACGGTCGATGAAAGCGTTCTATTAACTGGACTATCGGGAATCGTCGACTGTACCTTGTACGACGTGCGGCTGTCGTCGATCGTATTGGTGACTTGTTGCTGTGAAAATGTGCTGGATGAAATACGGTGTTGTAGGAAGTGCGCCCACGGATCGGGCGGCTGTTGTTCCCCACTGTCAATGTCCGGCGGTGAGCGAGAATTTATTTTAAGTAGAAAACAGTGTGCAGAATCGTACGCGGCCTTTAACGAATCAAACATCTCATCTAATCTGCGACCAAAATTAATATACAAGATAATAATATAATAAAATTCACGATCATTTCAACGAAGTGATGAAATACGTACTTGACTTGCTCAACTCCACTGACGCTTTCATGCAAAATGACGTAGTATCTAAGAACATTCTTGCTAAACCACTTGGGTAGTTTTGCTTGAGTATTGTCCCCATTCTGCATGAGATTAAGAGTAGATACCAGGTTGTTTAGAGTGCTTAATGGGTTTTGGTCTGCGGATGAAACAACCAATATACAAGCCAGAAAGTGCTTTGTAAACTCGTGCTCCATTGGATATTGCACCTGATTAAAAAAGATGGATATTTATAAATGGAAAAATAGTACGAATCAAAAACAGAAACGCGGTACAATGAAATAGTACAGGATTCTCTATTTTAGTGCACTTTTAAGCAAAACCAAAGTGATGAGGTATGACAAGGAAAGCAGGCGAATGATTAAGATTCGAATAGAAGATGATAGAAGAAAAGCAGTCTCAGATTTCTGCTATTTAGGATGGAATTACCAAGGATAACCCACGTGAAGTAGATGTAAAATGTAAGAAAGAAAATAAAATGTAAATCACGGGGTAGGAATACGTTCTTCGAAAAGAAGGAAATTTTAAGGTCAAATATTAACTTAGTATTGAAAAAAGTATATGTGTGCACTGTAGGGCCGCGAGGTGTGGACAGTAAAAAATGAATAAGTTATTATTTATAACATATGTATAATTCGACAATTATATGTCGTCTAAAAACCAAATAATTATTTGCACGGTAAATATTTCGCTTTCGGAACCAAATACATATAATTCTGTATTGTGCTATTAAATATATTGCACTCAGAATAAATCTAGTTGCAATTTGTGCTGTATAAAGCAATAATAGTTGTGAAGAATCAAGCGAGACTTTGTTTTTAATTCTACATAGACAAACAAATAAAAATAAAATCTAAAAGCACCTGCAAGAATGTTTCTCTCCAGGCGTCGTACCATGGAACCATGTAAGGCACCCGCAGAAGATTATATTCTCCCGCTCTGATGGGCTGTGTTCGGCTGTAATCGCTGAAATTGCTCACGGCATATTGAAGATACTGTTTTGCAATTGCAGAATGCGGCGGCCGAAAGTTCACATCGACCATGTTTACGCGGAAATTGCGTATCGCTGTTGAAGTGCCGGTGCCGTCTCGAAAGTGTACTGAAAGTCACTCACATTAAAGCACATTCAAGAATACTAACTAATCGCAACCTCATATAAAATTAAATACACGACGCTTAACGGAAGAGTTCACATGTTTTTCTACCTCATTTAATGGAATTCTTATCAATTCAATTATCGTAACTTAAGATATAAAATAAGTCGATTCTTTTCGAAAGTTAAACCCTGATTTTCCATCACCAATTTATATTACTACTCAGTTTCATACGATTACCAAGGAGTGACAAAAAGTATAAATATATAAATAGATATCTATCATATCTGCGGATCTTTAGCAACTATATGCGGACTAATTTTATTATGAAGAATGTCTTGTATTGAATGTACTCCAGTATTGTATGTCTTGTACAATAATCCTGTTGCAAGGTCACAAGTTCCTTGTGTATGGTTCCTTTACTAACTTTCAGTTCCCAGTTTGCAGAAGGGCTGCAGCATTTCAATAAAGGATAGATTGTTTTTCTTGCACGCAACCTCCGCTTCGGCACTGCAAATAACACCAATTTGAGGCGTAAAAGCATTTCGGATAAAATCATGTGGAGATAGATTGGATTTAACCATAGTTGGAACACAACGTTGGATGCTATGATTTGTAACTGATTGTTAAGTTTATATTTCTTGTTTAGTCGATATTTGTACTAATTCGTAAGAAGTAAACAACTAACATTTCATATTTATAATTGACGTTTCGACAGCAAGAGCCATACCAGCCCCCACCCTAAAACAGTTAGGACGTTGCCTATATAGGCAACGGCATAACAACTACGCAACGCAAATAGTATCTTTTAGCCGTTTGTTTTAATAGAATTTTAAAATTATATACTGAAAATTGGCAATGAAATTAAAAAAAAACGAAGGTAGGCTGACGTAATGGCCCAAATATAATCTACATGAAATAATAATAATAGTTCGCCCTCGATACTTTAGGCAAAATTTTCGAATTAGGTAGAAGATTTTTACTAAATGTAAAGTATGTAAATTTTTACTAATTTATAGTAAATGTACGACTATGAGACGTGGACAATACGATACAAGAAGCTAGTAGTAGTTAGTAGAGATGAAAAGTATTTGGAAGGTATTATGTCGGATTAGTAAGTCAGGTCATATTCTTAGACATGGGGTAGCCGCATATTAGAATTGGCGTAGCGTGCTGCTTCCAACCAATCCATGGGAAATTGCTTTATTCAATATTGTACACATATCTGAAATATCAATTCCAAGAAATTGTATTTAAGTAAAATATTAATTAATTTGGACCAACCAACATAATTTGTACGACAGTACCAATGTACATAGAATAATGGTAAAAAAAAAATTTCTTGCGTACGATTTTAAATTCTAGTAGACTTTTTTTTTAAAAATACACTTAAGGATACCTTTTAAAAACGTTGCGAAATTTAAATAATTAAAATAAAACTGAAAGTAGATAGATGAGTAAGCCAACAAATAATACAAATATTTATTATTTATCGAAAAGCTAAATTAGTATAATAGTAACATTACTTTATAATACATGTACAGAGTGCTTGCCCGATTATTTTTTTACCGAAAAAGCAAAACAAAGAAGTAACTACATTACTACTTTTTTAAGGTATAATATTATATTGACGTTTGAATATGAACGTAGCACAAAACAAAAGAAACGATAACATTAAATCCTAAGCATCGATACAGAACGTCTCTTGTGGTAGAGCAAACCTACTACAAGAACATTTATGCTTAGATTATAATAAAATTACAGACAATTACGTACTGCAACTATTAGAAAATATTCAAGAATCTCTACTGTGATCAACTTTAAATCAGCGTATTAGATATAAAACGCGACAAATTAAGGTAATCTTGCATTAACATTCGATGATAAAGTAAATTTGGAAAGCAGTTGCAGTCAAGTTTGCCGTTTGATACATTTTTAGAAGAAACAGGAAATATGAATTCTATAAGACTAGATCAGAATGAAATCCACTTTGATAGTTAATAGTGAATGAATTAATGAAAATAAAATCGACGGAAATCACAATGTAATTGCTTAGTTCTTTCGAGTTGGTAGGTAATTACGTATCTCTCCCAGTTCGTACGTACAAACTGGGCGCCGCCTTGACCAAAAATAATCCCACAATAGGGCTTCGATATACGCACGATCATGTTCAAATAAAGTATACGTTAAAAGCAATGAATAACTAATTTGCACAAGCCGACGTAAAATACGTTTCAACATTCATTAGATAGTAACTTGCAATTTTATCTAGGGAGATAACTCTATATTACATACATGTCCTGCCTGTACAGTACATAAAAAAAAACTTGATATTCCTATTTATATTATTTATAGGTATATACAAATACGACAATTTTAGTATACATAGTCTGAGTCGGCATCTGTCCTATTATTTGTCACCAAAGAAATCGGATGTATTCGCGAATTAAGTCAAGTAAATTTGTATTAAACACGCGACGCTTTTCATTCAGTCTTACATAAATAAAATCCAGTGAACCATTCGTTTGATGTTATATATAGTTCCTCTAAATATGTGCATAAGGGCAATCTGTAGCGTCCATTTTCCATAATAGCATTTACCGCTTGTTCAAGCGAAGCCGAAGCCTTCGGAACACTCGTGGACCGCTTTTAACAAATACGAACGTAGCTTATCATACGTTTCGTATACCGGCAAATCTAATTGATTGAAACTAAAAAAAAAGAAATTAAAATCATTGTAAAACACTATTCGTTTAACGGAGAATATTTCGAACTTGCCATGTGTGAGCAGACGGTAAACGATCGGTGGAACGGTCGTCGCGGTGAATTTGGAACTTTTGGACGCCGTTCATGCCTTCCAGAGCCCCGAATCCTTGGAGAGGTACCTTCGATGTGCCCGTTACAAACTGCAAAAACTTCGCACGATCTGCCTGGTCGAAAGAGCGCAATGCACGCCAGAACCATTGTATCTAATTCAAATAATGCAAGAGAAAAGCAAGCTCACAATCTGCATTACATTGTGGAATAAATATACAGACTTAAAAAAAAAACATAAATATGCACCTGTAGGGAACTTAATTGGTATTTGTGGTATTCAGTATTGCTTCTCAAATCATCGATGTCAACATTTGGTAAACCAGAAATCAGAAGCTCTAGTTCTTGCTCGTTGAAGATAGAGATCAGGCGTTTCGGTATAATATCGTAGAATCCTTCCAAAAAGGCTGTCAACCTGGAATTAAGAAATAAGTATGGCCGAGGTACTTAACACTGCAAACATTTCAAAGATATTTAACATTATCTGATACGATTAGTAATTATTTACTGTTGTCTAATGGCGCCAGTCATTTTCATTTGGCAAGAGCGGCGCACATATTCCATCTTGTTATCCTCTGTGACGCTCACGTTGCGCCCATTCTCGATTAGATCGCGCGTTTCGGTAACACCGAATTCATTGATCTCTGTGCTGAATGTCAGATCACAACCTAAGTTATTGATGTTGTTCTCCATAAGATAAACGAGACCACGATAGAAGCTGTAGTCCTCGCTCTCCATGTCGGTGTATTTCACACTGATACCTAGGATGTGTTTATAGAACGAACGGGTGAAATAGCACTCCAGCAATTTGTTGTCATATATCGCTTTGGCTGCAAAAGAGAGATAATACATGCGTAAGGAGATATGGATCGTTGAAGCTTACGTCTCGACAAGTTGCCACGACATTTCTGATCTAAACGGCTTACCGATAACACGACCGACGAACTTATAATAACACAAGTGGTTGGGGTTGTAGTGACTAGCTGGGTTGATCATGTAGGTGACGCGGTCACCTGGAGAGACCGTAAATAGCGCGTACATGGGATTGAATATATCACGCGAAATGATCATATACCATTCGCGCAGCAAACCACCCGCATCCTGGCCCTCTTCGTCTAAAGACACAAAACAATTGCCGATTAATCGGTCGTATAAGAGTATTTGTAATATGCTGAACTTACCTTCGAAGACGATGTAGAATCGATTCTTCCATTCCTCGGGCGATCGGCGGTAGAGTTCGCGGAAAGAGTCTTCAAAGATGTGCTCGCGCCTGACATGGACAGCGGTCTCCTCACGGCGTAGATTCTGATCCATGCGTTCTAGTTCCGTGCGGAAGTAACGGCGCTTTATGTCAAAGTCCAATACACGCGTGTGATCCACTAAAACGGAGAATGGACCGTCCGCGAGATGGGCGGTTGTCTGTCGCAAGATCTGATTTAAGACCATACGATGTGTCTCGGCGAAGCTGAGGAACTTGTAATGATCGTAGGTAAGCATCTGTGGCCCCTGCTGCAAGATATACAGTTGTTTGCGTCTTGTTCGGTCGTTCTTAAAGTACGTCGGTTGGGGTGACGGAGCGAGGTTAAACATGTCGTTATCGATAGAGAATCCGCCACCGGAAGTGTTTTCTGTGTCCGCGACTATGCGTGGTCGTTGCTGGTGTGGCGAATGGACGAGGAAGAAAGCCTCCACGGTTGGTTGTAGTACTAGTACAGCGTGATGGTCGGGCGTATACTCCAGCTCCACAAGACAGAGGCTTAGCGTTGCCCATAGCGGATCTAGATCTTCGAGCTGGGAGCTGAGTGAAGTTGTAGTGGTATTAGCAATAGTAGTAGCAGTGATACTTTCAGTGATACTGTCACTGTCACTGTCACTGCCACCACCACCACCACCGTCGACGTCCGGTTCTTGTGTTGATGGTGACTCATCATCAGCAGACTGCTGCTGGACTTTGGCAGTACTAGTTGGCGACGATGTTGATGGATTGTCATCGTTGCCCTCATTATATGCATGTGTCTGGTTCACATTGGGTTTGGAATTTTTTGTCTCGTAGCCGTTATTTAAAGAGATTTTATCCTTTTCTAGGCGTTTCTCAATGGCCTCACTAGAAAGTGAATTAATTTGTTAGTCATTCATCGATCCCAGGGATTGGTTAGAAACAGCGCGCCATTTGCTATATCTCCTACGTAATCTCCTATAGCTAGCTATTCATCCCAGGAGTCCTCCACTATCTGACTTACAGACTCTTATCTGGATCTACGCACCCCTTCCTATCGCTCTACTTTACCTTCTATAACGAATTACATAATACCCTATGTCTAAGAATATAATCTACTAGTTTATCTCTACCATGTTGTAATACCTTCTAAATACTTCTCTTCTCCCTTATTAACTCTAGCATGGTTTCATTTGTCACTTGATCTGCCAACGCAATCATCATGATCCTCCTATAGCAAGCGCATTCTTTTCCTTTCCTATTGTCCACACTTTACAGCCGGTTACACTTCACATAAGCTTGTTGTATTTTTTCTAATACCCTTTCAATAATTCAAGTCAAATATTTAATCTTAGAATTTGATCTTTTTCTACGAAAGCCTTCCTACCCTATGCTATGCTACATTTACATCTACCTGCCTTCGGTTATCCTTTGCAAGTCCACATCCTACATAACAGACACTTCATTTATTCTAATCCTCATCTTTCGCTTGCATTACGTTCTTGTCACACCTCATCACTTTCGTCTTGTCTCTATATATTTTCATGTTATAATTCCTACTCATTACTTCCTGCAATGTCTGTTCCAAATTCTGCCACCTTTCTTCCCAGATAGCTATATCGTCGAACCTCAGAATATTTAGTTTTTCTCCCTGAATTTTCACACTATACTCTTCTTTAACCTTGTTTATTGCATCTTCTCTATATAGATTTAATAAAAATGGTAAAAGTGTACATCCCTGCTGATAGACGATCTTCTTTTTTATTGCTACCTCCTCAATTATAATTAAAGCAAATTAATGTTCATATAAATTGCAAATAATTCTCAAATCCTTTTGAGTTATTCCGGTTTCTTTAAAGATTTTAAATATTATGACCCAAAATCTCTTGTCGAATGCCATTTTTAAATCTACGAAAGCTATAAAAGTGGTTTATAAAATAGCCTCTCTCATCGCTCTGTTCTTCCTAAATCGAGAGCCGATCTACAGCTATAAAATAAATACACAACAGAAAGGTAGCGAGAATTACGAAGGGCTTACCGTATTTGCACGATAACTCTAAGGACGCGCAACAAGAACACTTGGGTGGATGACTTGGATGTAAGTGGCGCCATAGACGGTAATTGAAGATCACAGCTGGCTTTGGCTTTGGCGGATGCGACCACCACGACATTCTCTTTGGTGAAACGGTCATTGAGAATACCCTTAGACGTACCGGGGATAGGTTCGTCCATTTGATATCTCCCTGACGAAGAGCCAGGCGCCGTACCGCCACCCTTTCGTCTTTGCCTCTTGTAAAGAGCGCGCAACTCCTCCAGCATATCCCGAATCTGGTTGGTCACGACATCTCCGATACGAAGGGCTCCTTTCAATAGTAGGAACAAAATCTGTAAAACAAATAAGCAAGACATCATATACTCGCCATGGCACGCAGCATGATCGACGACAACCGGCAGTTACTTACAGAGCGACTCATCTCCAAGGAGCAATTACTAAGATTGAGCAAGAGCATCGTCACTTCCTCTAATCCCTCTTCGGAACAGCTCTTCTGTATGAGCACGTTAACAGCTAATTTAAGGGCGCGCTCGGATGCACCAACACTCTCGTAATTATGCAGAGCATGTTTGGTGTCAGGCGAGTCCGCAGTGGCTGTTCCACCGGAGCTTTCAGCAGCGCCATTCGTCCCATTCGCACCAATGTTCAAACCGTTAGCAGCTATACCAACCGCCGATTTTGATAATTCGGGCATACCAGTCGAAATCACCGATAGAAGTTTCAATAGCTTAAAAACCAAGCACCGAATAATATCGAATTATTTACGTTCATATAAAGAAACAGGAGTCATACCTTATCCGTAAGCTGAACACTTTGGCGTATTACTGGCGCGGATAACATGGATAACAATTGCCCGAAAGCAGATTGTTCGAAGGTCATGGTGAAGAGTTCAACATCGGTAGACATATTCATAGTCGAATGCAATTTAGCCAGGCTCTTCCCTTTCTTCGTGCTGGCAGCATCTAATCGGAGCAGCATCTCCCAGAAATCAGTGGATTCGTGCCTGGTGGCAGTGGAACGATTAGTGGCGGTGTTGGTGGTGGTGGTAGTAGTAGTCGTATTAGTGGTGGTGGAAGCGGGCGTAGATGTTGACGCTGTAGCCGATGCGGCTGGCACTGGATGTTCTGCGGTCTTGCAAGTGGCGGCACTGCTCGGCAATGATTCGGCCGCGAGCTTGATGTTGGGGTCACTGGCGGCCTTGGTGCGCAATGGCAATAGGAACGAAGGAAAGGTGCGTGAAAGAGACGTGAACAAGTCGAGTGCGTTGCGGCAGACGACACGGGCCGCTTGCGGGTGAATGGTAACGGTAGCCGTGTTCTGCTTATCCGATGAGCGCTTGCCAGGCGGCCGATTCACAATAAACACGTTCGCGTGACAACCGAGAGCGGCTTCCATTCGAATGTTGAGCCAGTTAGCTCCGTTGCCCATGTTCTTGGCGTCCGTGATTAATTTGGAGGTCAGCGGGCCCGGCTTTGGTGTGCGCTTTGGCTTGGCGGACACCTCGTCCGGTTTGACATTGACGCTACGTTCGATGATAGATAGGAGGGCACGAACCACCCAATCCCTGGTGGGCACGTGGTAGCACAAATTGCGGATGACACGGTGCAGGCGAGCCGTGTTCAGTTTTGGATCGTCGACGAACAGGAGCACCAACAAACAAGAGAGCGCTTCGTGGTCGAGTAGCTGGCGGCCGCGTATCTTAACGTTGCCTGCGCCAATGCCGCCCATGCCACTAATGGCGGATGTAAAGGCGGCATCGCCGCCGCCACTGCCACCACCGCGCTGCGCCCACTGCGGCAGCAGATGTGTATTGAAGCGGGAACTGAGACGACTGCGTGTTGAGTGCCGGATGATGGTTGTGAGATTACTTTGGAAGAAGCGCTCCTGAACCATCTGCCGATTGCGCGCCTCCCAATCGCGGCGCAGTGTTTGCGCTTCAGCTGCCAGATCGGGCGGCAGCGCGGACATCTGCGAGTCCTCCATGTCAGATAGAATCATGGCACGAAGAGATGGTTGCAGTGTTTCGAAGAAAGCGCCTGCGTCTACAGGCTCGTCGGGATTAGCTCGAGCAGCCGCCTGGCGCTGCTGCTCCAATCTCTGCTGGATGAGAACCTCTTCTTGCAACGATGGAGGTAGAGCGGCCAGGAATTCAGGGTTCACTTCATTCAAAACGATAGTTGGTTGGGATGGACTGCCTGTTTGTTGTTGTGAGTTGCCGCTATCAGACATTCCCGCTACTTGTCCGTCGGCGTCCGTAACGGCGGCTACAGCGGAGGTTGATGAACTCGTCCCAGCCGTAGTGCCACTAGTTCCGGGTCGCGTTGCGTCCGTGGCAGCTTGTGAAAGTGCCTGCCAACCCGCGGTAAATCCACCGCTAACATTGTGCGTCTGATGTTGCAAGCGTAGAAGTCGGTGTTGGTCCAACACCTCGCGCCTCATTTCGGCAGGAAGAGCCTCTAGGAAGGAGGGATCAACACCTTCGGGGATCTCTTCTCCGTCCACAACGCTACGGTTAGAGATTTCACTGTCCTCTGCATTAGCCGGAGCCACTGGAGCGGATGGTTCCAATGTGATAGCTTGACCTTCTGGAGCTGCTGTTGATGTCGATGCCATACCCTGCATGGGAATTGCGTCTGGCGGTGTATCCAGGTCCTCCAGTTCCGAATCTAAGAAATTCAGGTTGAGTCTAAGGTTGGCGACAGCTGCTGCTGATGTTGCTGCTGCCAATACCGCTGCCCTTGACCTTTCATCGTCGTCATGCTGTTGGTCCTCGATGTAGAAAGGTGTAATAAGTCTGCGAATATGGCAAATGAGTCAAGTAAATGAGTGGTGTTGTGTGTAGGTTAAATCGCTGGTTCACTTACCTCGGGGTGAGTAGCGAGAATCTCGAGTGGAAATCGGAGATGTTCATTGGACCTGCTTCTATGTGATCGTCACGGTTACGATCAACGCTTGACGATTGTTCGGGTTGAGATGCGTCATCCACGCCTTCACTTTGCTCTGCACCTCCATCAGAGGTACTAAGTACGATTGGTTGCGGGTCACCACTGACACCCATATTCATCATCAGATCCGGCATCGGCTCGGACTCGAGCATCTCCGCCCGAACTGTATTGTCATCGTCTAAGCAGCTCAAGGTACGACTACTCGTGGCAGCAGCGTTACTGTTGCTGCTGGGACGGGCGGTAATTGTACGTTCGCTTTGGAATATAACACTAGACTCACTGCCACTGGACAGAGGCGTTCCATCAATGTCTTCTATAGTGTCTGCACGGAATACATAAACATATCGTTTTATTTACATATTGATATGGGCAATAAAGGAGGCAACTTACCATCTCGACGTGTAATCGGTGTTGACGTTCTTCGTGCAGACAATAGTCCGTCAGAGGACCGCTGTTATGTGGAAGAAAAACAAACACACACGAATGAATTGAATAAAGGATTTGTTCGCAGTAGATATAACTCACGTCTAATACTTCTTCATCTAGAACTGGAGGACTATCATATATGGGGGAATCGCGAGAAGCGAACGCTATACCCGATGGAGGGGTAAAGAGCTGCGCTCGTTGCTGCTGCTGTGATGGCGCCTGCGCTGCTTGCGCTTTGCTCTTCTCTTCCGCTTCCTGCTTACGTTTGCGCTCGAGTAGTTCGGCGTTTCGGTGCTTCAGCAGGCTAGGTATGAGCTTATTGGCTACGTGTGTGACAACGTCGTGAGCAGACGCCTCTGCGTCCACGAACCGCGACTCCTCCTGCCACCAGTGGAGCACAATCGTGACGTGATTGATCTCGATGGTGCTCGGACGGCCATAGAAGTACGGCTCATTACCCTGATCCCCGATCTCAAACGTTTCGTCCACTGCCCCGATCCCACCGATAGCACCAATAGCGCCAATGGCGCCGATTCCTCCGCCGCCACCAGCCGCGCTCGTGCTGGGAAAGATACTGAAGTTGTCCATGACGACAACACGGGCTGAATCACGTAAGCCGCCGGCACCGCCCATGTTCGCCGGGCCAATGTGTAGGTTCTGGGCACCGGATGGGCCCAAAAGTCTCTGCAATATCACGGGTGGGTTAGCATTGCGTGCGTTTAGTTGCAGATACTGATAACGCCTCGCACGACCAGTGCGTTGGGCGCGAGCCCCGACACCGCTACCAGTACCCGCCACTCCACTGCCATGAACACCGTTTCCACTGCCTACCGAACCGTTTCCTGCGCCTGTGCCCGAGCCGCCAGCAGCATTAATGCCGTCGGCAACACCGCCGTTGCAGCTCCCTCCGCCTGCACTGCGAGACACTAATAAAGGATGAAGGGCCGGCGTACCCATGTCGCCTGCACTTGTGCCATTGACACCGCTACCGCCCCCACTGCTACCGACGCCGCCAGTACCAATGCCGATACCAAGACCGCCCTCTTCAAAGATCGGAATAGCGAATCCATTCTCATTCCAACGGACACGCGGCAATTCATTCGTGTTCTCAGAGTCATGGTCAGCGTACTGGATCATTACAATGTCTTCCTCGCGTCCTACGATATTGATGTAATACTAGGACTTCCGATATTTACAATACTAGAAATGGTGAGAAGGAAGCTTACCATTATCGTAATCTTCCCCGAAATTGGTAGCATCGTTTTCAGCATCTTCATCATCTTCTTCGTCGATATCCTCTTCCTCTTCAACCTCTTCGTCATTCTCATTCACTTCGTTGTCTTCATCATTATCATCGTCGTCTTCATCCACTTCATCCTCGGAGTCACTAGAACCTGTTATCGTCTCTTCCTACAATATATAAAACTATGTAATTCAAAGCAACTTAGAGAAGTTACAAATTACGTACAACTGTAACATCCGCTTCGTGATCGTACGGGCCCATATTCTGGTCATCATCGATATCCATTGGTCCAGCGCCACCATTCTGGTCAGATTCGAACATGCGCTCCATTATATCCTGTAGAACACTACCAGTAGTGCCTCTAGTATTTCCTTCCAGACTAGATGCGACGCCGCTCAAGTCGTGTTCGGTATTGTCCGCATCCTCCACAGTTTCTTCACCCTATAATTAGAACAGTATTGTATTTTTATGGTGACGCGTAAATGCAAATTCTCAAGAAGGATCATTTTCCGCACAAACGATAAATGTGTTGTAACATAACATATCTCACTTGTGCGTTTGTTGCGTCTGTAGAAGATGTGGTATTTCCACTGGGCTGATCATCTACATCCAAATTGTCGCGTTGTCGTTTTTTCGTTACATTACCGGTAATATTGCCAGTGATCGGTTGGTTTACAATCTTTGATAAGCACTCCATAGGCTTCATAGCAGAGTTCATGGTAATCGGAAAATTCGGACTAGACATATCCAAGCAATGAGCCACCTATTATTGTAAAAAAAACAGCGTTTATTGTCGATAGGGTTTACCTGCGATTGTAATGAACAGCTATATCTTTATACATTTTATACATGGATATACAGTTTTATACATGAATGGAATTCGGACGTTGTTTAATTATTCCCAATTCGAACCGAAACAGGATATATAAAAAACACTGTGAAGTGAAACTAGTACCTTTGCCAGGTCACCGAAGATTCGATTTCGCAACATGAGTCGAGCGATGTTGTTGACATTGACATTGAATGTTTGAGCTTTGACGATGCGTACTTGTTGTACAGGTGGACATTGTTCGATCATACTCAGAATGATGCCAGTGACGTACTGGAGACGGGCGTGCTTTTCCGTCGATTCGGGGAGGAGGAGGGCACGCACTAGAGCCGCCTTTACCTCGGCCACGAGGACACCTTGTACTTCTGGAGCATGATTGCAACTAGCAATGCCCGCGATAAGAGTGCGCGCCACAGTCGAGCATTCACAATCTGAGAACGGCTCCGCCACTGGTACGATCTTGTCGAAGAGGAATGCTAAGCAGCTACAATCCTATAGACGGATCGATATCATTTACACATCGGATTATAATATTATTCAATTACCTCGACAATAAGGTCACCCGGGTGCGCTTTGTATGTATATTCGGTAATAAGTTGCGCGACGCCGGCGTAAGAGACAACGGCATCGGCCAGTATCTTGAGAATGGCCTGCTTAGCGAGAATACGCTTCGGAGATGGTGACGTCGCTTGCTTAGTACCGCCGCCAGTGCTGCTATTACTGGCACCAGCCACAGTAGCGGCAGTTGCAGTAGCTGTTGCGTCTGTAACGCTTGCGCCGCATGTAAGATGGGTGTCCATTGTAGCGGTTGTGTCGACCGTTGTCGCTGTAGCTGCCAGTAGATCTGTACTTACTGCATCGCGCCGCGGCGTCTGCGCTGCTTGCTCAGATGCGAGCGCATTGCTGGACGTCGTAGCCAATGGATCAGCTGCGGATGAGGATGACAATTTGCAATCTGATTCGCCGCTATCTTCGGTGGTGGACGCGGACGATGTAGTGGATGTCTCGATGGGTAGCAGCAACGCCTCAAGCAACTGATGGATCACCTTAATCGACTCGGTCTCTTTTATGATGTGAACAGTAGCGTTCTTACACGTTACAGCTTCCATTTTTAACGGTAATCGCGTATCAACGTCGTCAGCTAAACAGGAAACGCATAATGCACATAATTTTTATTCGATTGGCAATAGGCAAGAATGACGAATAGGAAAAACTATTTACATAGCTTTCATAGATTTAGACGAAGCATTCGTAATAATGTGGGAAAATGATTTCCAATCCATATAAATATCAAGCTGCAAACAATGGATTAAGAGAAAGGGAGAATTATTTTCAACTTATTTAAAAATCAAAAATTTGTTAGAATTGAGGGAAAAAAAGAGAAAGCTAGAATAGGAAAGGGAGTCAGGCAGGGATGTAGACTCTGGTCGTTATTATTAAGCCTATATACAATTCAGTTAGAAGATATAGATATGTTCGCTTACGATATAGCTATATTGAAAGGGAGCAGAATTTAGAACAGTCATTAAATGGTATGCAGGAAGTAATGAATAGTGATTATAATACGTGAAAGAAAGCAAAAACGTAGAATAGAAGCATTTGAAGTGTGGTGCTATAGGAGGATTAGGTGGGCAGATAGTGTGACAAATGAAGCCGTATTAGAGTCAATAGAGAAGAAAAGAATTATTTGGAATGTACTACATCGTAGGAGAGATAGACTAGTAGGCCATATTATTAGCAACGAGATATTATGCAATTAGTAGAGAAAGTAAAGTGGAGCGAGACCAAGGGGTAGGTAGGCCTAGATTAGAATATTTAAGTCAGAAAGTGAAGAACGTGTGGGATAAATAATTACAGGGAAATAGCTCAAGAGAGATCGACAAATATCGTGTAGTTTCTAACCACTCATTGAGGACTAGCAAACTGAATCAATATGGAATACTCACCGCGTCTGGCGTTGTTAATGTCAATGCGCATTATCTCTTTGGCCACTTGGAAGAAAGTATTAGGATCCCTGGTGACGGCACTGCATATACTCCGGATAACGAAGAGCAGCTCCTTATACGGTGGATGGAACGAGCCGAGTAACCGATCGCGGATTACCTTCTTAATAGCGTACGCCAATGTGGTCGGTCCTTCGATGGTGTGCCGTATGAGCAATGTTGCCAGTGTGCGATAGCCGTTAAAGGCGAGTGGCTCGCGCATTATAATAAGCCTCGTAACACCACCCATACGCACAAACACCTGCGCAATGGCGAATGATTGAGTTAATCTGAGACAGAGGCGCATCATGGCATGGAGGGCGTCTCGATCGATTTCTGCCGCCATTAGTGCGACGCAAGCCTCCACCATCTCTTGCGCCTGCTCGTCACTAAAGCCCTTAATGACGACACAACGGCGTTCCTCGCGCTCAGTCAGTTCGGCAACATGGTTCTCCATCGCTTCGTACACTTCCGGTCCCGAATCGAGCGGCACGTCCGCATTGATCGGAGTCATACTGATCGGGCGATTGTTGTTGCTCTCCTCGTTAATCTGCTGCATGTTGGCGAAGCTGATAGTGTACCGCCGTCGGCCGCACGTGATGCGAACAGTCTGATCGCCTGACCAGTACGCCTAAATAAAAACATGGGATACTGTAGAATACTGCATCATAGATGCGGCGACGTGTACATGAACTATAGAGTATACACTTACTTCATTGATTTGTTTGTTGTTGATGGGTGAATAGGTAGTCCATTTACCGCTGACGCAATCGTACCATTTCCAGATGCGCTTCGTGGCCAGGTGCATGAGACGTTTGCGACGCGTCGCTTCCGCCACTTTACCGATACTGTCAAGGAGGAGCAGGCAAGGTGTCAGCCAACGTGGCACCATATGTGGCGGCTGTTGCGTCAGCATCACCACTTCCGCAGCGCAAACCAATTGAATAAGTTTCGGTATGAGCCCACTGCGTACGACCGCTACGCCGCAAGGTCCGCGCATATCGAAGTACGATGGCACCTGAAATAAACATGCAAATGAAAACATTAATGGTGCAGCTATAATTGACCATTTCTTTTATACAGAGAAAATGATTGGTTAAGCTGAAGCTTTAAAAATGTCCAAAGTAATCCCACTTCACAAGAAAGGGTCTAAAACTGATTGCAACAACTACCGACATATTACAATTTTAAAGATATTCTCAAAAATAAATGAAATAGTTATAAAATCTAGACTCTACAATACTCGACAATACAATAGATACAAATATTGGGTTTGACGTACATCAACATAGCTTCCAAAACAACAGCAATACACAAATACCAACGATTGAGGTGATTGATTACATAGATACTTAGATCAATGCAATTACGTAGTGTCAGTGTTTATCGACTTAAGACAAGCATATGATAATGTTTACCATGGAATACTAAGTACAAAACTGAGTAAGCTAGGAATCCAATGAACAGCAGCTAAAATCTTTACACCTACTTACAAGACCATAAATCACAAAGGTATGTCAACGTAATTTCCACGAAACAGTTAGCGACCCACTATTAATAACAGGAGTGCCGCAAGGGTCTGTACTAGCCCACTACTTTACGTACAGGATATTAACGAATAAGGCTAATGGGTACCTACAAGATCTTCGCAGATGACACTGTGCTATTATCCAGTATTACCTAATAAAACTGTGAAAACGTTGTACTATGCCTATATACAATCTAAATTAACACATGGAATATCTATCACATCACAATGTTCTAAAAATGTTCTTAATCAACTAAGTGTGGTACAAAATAAAGCGATCAAAGTAATGTTTAAGATTCCTCATAGGACACCCTCCATGATAGTGTACCACAATCTAGAACTGTGCAACATAAACCAAATACGTTTCTTTTTTGAAAATTGCAAACTTCTATACAAGATTGTTAATAAAAAATTGAAAACTAATATGCAATTTCGGCTCAACGCAGACTTACATATCAGAGACACTAGAAATAGAGGCAAAATACATCTAGAAAGTATTAAAGGCAATAAAGGACGCAATAATTTTATGTTCAACGCTACTCAGCAATTTAACAGCCTACTTGATATAATACGAAATGTCAGAAAGCATGTGCAATTTAAAGACTTACTAAAGGAATATGTATCACAGTATGATTTGTAGTGTTTTATATTAATCTTTTTTGGTTCATTAAAGTTAGAATAGATTTTATTTAAAATATACTGTTTCGTGGACTGTCTAATTGATACCTTGCATTTCGCTTGTTTAGCAGCAGTCGTACCTATAGACTTAAATATTCTAATTATTGTATTTATTATTTTGTAATATTATATTGAAATGAAAAAATGTCCATTTACACAAACGACACAGAAGCCTTGTAGCATTTCAGCACACGAACTTACCTCGAAGAATAACGTATACAGATGGACATAGTGTCCGAGGCGTATGGCGGTTTCGCTTGCCCCGCAATAGATATCAGGCTCCACGGCTGGATTATGCGTCAGCAATTCTTCCATGGCTGTGTTTATGTCGCCGAGCAACTGCTCTAGCAACGCGTCCCTGAAACGGCGGCCGTTCCGCTTCATAATGGTAACAAGAAGATCGCAAGCTTTGAAAACCGTATCAGGCATTGCTTCGACAAGGTCTAGGCACACTCTGAGTGCACCCTCTGTGAACTGGTCAATGGCCGCCTCGGACAGTGGCGTACCGTCATTATCATCGTGCATGCTGCTGGATGGGGTGATCGTTGACGTGGTTAATGCACTGAAGAAGCCACTACTTGACATAGATTCTTTGGATGGTTTACTAGTTTCGCCGGCCGGAATGGCGGACGAGGAGAACGACGTCGTGGCACCGAATAGACTTGCGACCGGATCCAGTGGTGCGGAATTCTCCGTACCGCCTCCGCTGGACGAAGATGACGATGAGGTGGCGGTTGATGGGGGTACCGGCTCACCTATAACACAATACCAACCAGAACCATTGCGAAACGTTGCGCCACTATGTCGTGTAATACTACCTAAGCTCATAGCTATCGCTTGAATGACTTGATCATCCTCGCTCATTTCGACGTCGCCAGTGAGGCGTGCACGCAACGAAGGGAACGGATTCTGCAGGAGGTAGTCAGTGGCCTGTTCCAGGCTAGCGGTGTGCACGAGCGCTTCGGTGGCGTGTTCGCGCAAGAAACCCATATCCATTAGTCGGCGCAGGTTCTCCGCGCTGACTTCCGTTTCGGCAGCGGATGTTCCGCCGTCAGATACACCGGTAGATACAGATTCGGTCCCATCGCCGGGTCCAGTGGCCAAAGGACCGCTTCCGGAACTAGAGCCACTTGCTAGACTAGCTGCAGCTGTGGCACCGCTCGGCTTTGCATCTGACGACGCATCGGCACCTTTGCCGTCCTCGCCGTTCTTGTTAAGCCGTTCCTTGATGGTTTTCTCGCCACGTAATATATGCCTATATACAATACATACACCATATACACCCTATACTGCTTCGGTTTTGGACCGTACCTTAATATTGTAAGAATCGAGTCAGTCATGCGAGTGCCGTAAGAGGCCAACGGTTTGCGGCCCCACAAATGTAACACAGACTCAAATGCCATCTTGTGAATTTGGATCAGATATTGGAGTGGATCGAACAAGTTAGAGTGGAAGACAGACGCCTTACTAGAGATTACGTGCGGTGAGTCGAGAATGGCTTTTGGGTTCACCATCTTCTCCAGAAGACTCAGCCATGCATCAAGGAACTCACCAGTGCCTAGAACAATACCAGCGCAATGTGCAAGTCGATTTGTACACTTATTTAACGCCACAACTATGATAGCTCACCTTCTGGTAAATCAGGATGTTCCAATCCCTTCTCCAACGGTAATTGGCCATCTGCGCTGAGTGCCCATTTAAATGTTTCGAAGAACGTCTTTTGGCCGCCGAGTGACACGAATTTATACAACATCAGATGGTAAGGATACCTTTTCTCGTCGAAGAGCATCGGGCTGGTAAAGCCCACGCTACAGATAAGGAAGGTGAGTCGGAACTTTGGAACAGGACTGCGCGGTAGCTTGTGCGAATCGAGGCCGTTGGCTAGGAGGCGATTGAGCGCGGTGGATACTGACAGGGCCTGCGACGATGGTGCCGTGGGAGGGGTTATTACGCCCTGGCCGCGACGTTGTCGTATGGGTGATCCCACACACAACTTAACCAGCAACCCAAACAGTTCCGCTAAAGCACGGCCCAATCTAGAACTGGCGCCCAACAAAGGCTGCGACAACAATACAATGTATGAATAAATCAGAAAACTCGACATGCATACTCCTTAAAATAGTGTCGAGTATACCTTTATATATTTTAGTTGTTGTAGTGTCGGCTTGACCGTACCCCACGGACCCCATATAACGGTAGTGCTAGCGCCCGAACTGTTAAGACTGCGCGATTCGTTGTCGGAGTCTACATCCATAGCGGCGGTTCCGCCTGCTGGAGCATCGGGGGCACCGGGCGCATTACTCTCGGTCGAAGCAGCCGCTGATTGCGCGCTATGTTGTTGCGCAGCGGCCAAACGCTCCATGTCCTCGCGGCCAAAATCGCAATCGGATGGTATGACATCATCGCTACACAGAGCCAGTAACAGCGTACTTTCCCACACCAATGATGTGTAGAGGTCGGCCAAGCCTTGGAGGACGAGCATGCCTTCCTCATGTCCCCAATGCTGCAGTGACATCAAGCGAATATCGCTCTGACCAGTGCGGCACACATGCACGAACATGATGACGTAACCGTGCGCGGCGCTCATCGCATGCAAGAGGGGCGTCGCTGTTGCAGACGTGAAGGCCGTCTCCAGGTTTGGTGCTTGCGCCAATTCGTGCAGTAGCTTGCTGCCGTTTCCATGATTGCCGACGTTCAAGCGCAATGGTGCCAAACGCGCCAGGACCTAAAGATACAAATATAGAATGATACGGTAATGAATAGGGTGATGCAGGCTAGAAATTACGACAAACCTCTTTAAGCTGCGACATGCCTTGCTCTAGCACCTTGGGTTCGTGGGCCAAGTTGAGAATGCTTTTGCAGACGGACGCGACGGCCTGTGCCGAGTTCGTGACCGGGCAATCAACAGGCAGGTTGGGTAAGCCGAGCACGCGCAGCAGCGGCACCAGGCCACCCTGGTTCACGAATTCGCGACAATGATCATCTGTAGAATTGTTGCTGAGGACGGCATCTACGAACTTGGTCACATTCAAGATGTACTCAGTGAGCGCTATCGGGATCTAAAATATTGGCATATTGATTAGTCATTGTGTTGACTACTATCTACTATTGATATGCATGCACGGCGATGAATGCATTACTAACCTTTGTGGCAGAAGTGCCGGCACTTCCTGAAGCACAAGCGCCACCCGCTACGTCACCAGAGCCATTAGAGCCACCTGCTCCATGGTGATGATGACATCGATGGTGGGCTGGCTGTGGTGGAGGCGGTGGATCCGAAGACTGCGCGGTTTGCGAAGAGGTGGACGCTTCTTCCTCATCGTCATCTTCGTCTTCGCTCGAATTTTCAGCTGCATAACGGAACACAAGCGCATGAAGTATACAAGTATATCGTGGTTTAGCAATTATCATCGTAGTATACTGACCGTCATTTGCAGCTGGCTGGCGTACACCGGTCGAGCCGGACGAGGGGGAGAGATCCGACGATTTGCTGTGCGGTCTCCAGCACACGTATCTAGGATCCGTGCCGAGGTCACACAGCTCCTCCAGCAACTGGATTATGGCAGTAGTGGCGTCCACCTTCAAACTTGGCTGATGACGCATCAGCTCATCCATGGCGTTACCCAAATTAGTCGCTGGGATATAAAATAGCAACATGTACCGACGAATTGACTAATTGAGTCATCAACAACTCCAGTACCGAGTACGATGACCACGTCGTGCACGGGAGTTGTTCATGACTCGACAGATATTTGCAATCATCGATAATTGAAGAAAGAATGCGACTAGTACATTTTGTGATATATAGTATATTGCAATTACCGGCATCACCCAAAGGGTCTGAACTGCGACGTTTACGCATGGCGCTTAAGTATGTTGGAGATAGAAGTACTTTGAATAATTTCTCGAACGGTCTGCTGCGGATGAATGAAGCCAAGCCTCGAGCGTTCAAGCATAAAGCGCTGAAAACGTTGGGAAGGCTAGCGAGCACCTCGCGTGTGGGTGGCACGTCAGCTTGCAACACAACATCCGTCAAACCATTATCCTACAAGAAAACAGGCAAGACGATCGTTTAAGCTTCCGTTCTACTACTTTTTAATTCAATAAATTTCGCGAAGGATAATGTATCAATTATCAAATATGAATATATTCCGTCACCTGTATGGTACTAAGTAAGCTCGGCTCTTGAAACACGTAAACCGTTACAATATCTGTCGCCAGAAGGAATAAGGACGGACCGTAATATTCCGCGTTGGATATGATATGTTTAAGCGACTGCGGTAACGAGCCTTCCATGAGATGACGAATATGTTCTGCGAATGTGTTGTCCTGCAATGCTTTCTTCAAGAAGTTGAGCATCGACTTGAGGAGGGCGGCACGTTGAGGCAAGCACGTACGACCCACGTTGTGTTTGTTAAAGCAGAACTCGTAAACCAAGTCGCCTTTACCGTTACCAGCTAATCCAGCGCGAAATTCCGACACAGGTTCGTCGTCGAGCTCCACGTCTTCATCGTCCTGATCCTGGCCCGGGGCACCAGCGGGTGATGAGCCTGGGGATGTGCGTGCGGACGATGATGAACTAGATGCCTCGCTGTCTGATGGAGACGGCATCGCCTCAGGATCGTTGCGCGGCGATTGGATTTTCGGCGTCGTTGCGTCAAATATATCCGAGGTGGCTACTGCTCGGAAGTCGTAAATGTGTTCCTTCACACACAAACTCACCTCCGCCTAAGCAAAAAGTCAGGTCAGAATATTGGCTCATGCACAAATATCGAGTTATTCCAGAAAGATCACATGAAAGCTGTACTTACGTCCAACCGATTGATGAAGCTCTGGAGGCCGCCATGATTGTAGAAGGCTTGCATATCGATATTGGTGATTAAGTCGATGACACGCACGGCACGAGTTACAAACTGAAACAGTAAATCGCCGAGCTTGAAAGTAACCTTATGGAACGTGTTCTTGTAGCGAAATGAAATCGAATCTATACACAACAGCATTTGGCGCAATCTCCTGTGTTGTTTAGAAACTATACTGTACTATACTACGCCCAAATTATCATTTAGTCAAATTACTGGAATGTGTATTGAAATATTGTAGTGAAGATTCGAATGTTCCATTTGCGTATAACGATGTTATTAGTTTGCCAAATAGCTGAGATTATTCAGATATCAATTAAATTATTATTGTATTTTAATAGAGTATAAGTGTAAGGAAATAAATTAATCGTGATATTAAATGTATTAGTAGACACATGATTGGAGAAACAAATATATGAAAATAAAATCAATTGTAAAGACACCACAGAAAGGTACCCAAGAATTTATTTCGAGTACTTTCTAAATTTTCGTGTCGTTACGAACTAAACAAATAAAAAATAAACGTATTTTAAACAAGAATATGAAAAATGCTGTACAGGTGACGTAAAAATCACTTACTCAACGATATATTCTCCACTGAAACTTAAAATTTTCAAATAAATTCTTGCACCGTACCAACAGGAAAAACAGAAATCCGTGCGGATATAATTTTTCTAAAACACATCGATTGCGAGACATACGAGTATATTTTAAGAAATTGTCCCAATCTGGGCCCTAGTATCAAATTTACAAACCCGGTGTAATCCAAGTGCAATTTAAAAACTATACTTTAAGTGAACATTCAGCTCTATGGACATTTTCAAAAGGTAGGAAGAGGACGAGAATGTAGACAAACAATAACTTGGGACAGTGGGGAATACGCTGTAACTATATCCGCACGTTACCAAGCACAAACAGCAGAGTACAGAATGGTCAAATCGATACGAGTAAGTGTGTTCGTTGCATTTACCACGTAGAGCATAATCCTTTCGCACTTGACTGCCGAACAGTCTCTCACCGTAATATGTTCGAGTTCCACGCCGTGCCAATTGATCACCTGCAGCAGAGACTCCATCATGCCGCAGGAAACAAGCGCGTCGCCGCCACTCTCGTAGCTCGCCAGGTGATACAGGAATGAGAACAGAGCCGTAGCCAGCGGTAGCGGGAATTTGCTACCGGTCACGCCCATTGCGTTGGTCGCCGTACTTCCGCCGCTTTCTCCAGATGGCATGCGGCCAATATTACGGTCATGTATTTCTGTACATACGAGAACGCGCTCAAGTTAGTTAATTATAGATCAACTTACGACGACAAGTTCATCCATCGTTTACTTCGATCATAATGATTAAAATACCTCTAAAATGTTTTAAATAAATCGATAAAATCTAAAGAATCGATTGATACCTTCTGCGTTAATTAATGTCATTTGTTCCTCCATGCTAAAGTCCATACTTTCAGTCAGTTGCATTTGAAGGACAACATTGGCCGCTGATCCGAGAGGCAGTGGATCAAGTGGCGCTGTAGGCTCGACTGTAACATCTCGCTCGTCTTTGGATGGTGATGCCGTTGGCGATTCCGACGGTGATGTTGCGGATGGTGTGTTAGCAGACGGTGGAGTAGATGTTTGGCTGGTAAGTGATGCGATGCAATTGCGCACCAGAACAGGTAGGAAGCCGTGATACTGGCTGGCACCTAAACACGCAAATAAAACCCATCGATATTCTTTGTAAGTGTCTGCATATAGCGCAATGCTCACCAGTGACATCGATTATGTTGTTCAGTCGGCTGCCGGGCTTCTTGGGAAAGTGCGGATTGCGATCGAGATGTATAATGCTGGTGAGTGTTCGCAGAGCAGCAGACCGAATCTCAACAAGGAACGGCAGCTTCAGTTCGATCAATTCGACCAACTCCTCAAGCAGGCCGTTGTGCAGCATGGTATGCGCGGAGTCCTGAAGAGCGTTCGCGTACACAAGCACGGAGAGCGCCTGAAGACGTGCTTGCACGCACAGCAACAGATTGCGGTAATTGGAGAAGTGGTACGCGAGACGAACGTGCGTAAACAGAAGCATCTACAAAATAAATTAAGTGCCTTACAACGAATCCACCGATTCAATATCAATACGAGCATTTACCTCTTTATCAGGGGGTATATGATATAGGGCGACCAATCCCTTCATGATTTCAGCGGGCGACTTGCCGATCTGATCCACTTGCTCCACGTGAATGTATGTCATGTTCTGTTTGCTGTTGCCGTGTAAGATAGTCGAAGTGGAAGCACCAACTGCAAAAGACGGCCCTGCGCCGCTCGCTACGTTTGCTGCAACCGCTGGTCCACTTGATGACACGGGAGCACTCTTCGCTTCGGTAGTAGTAGCAGCGGTTACTGGCTGCTCGTTGTGGAACTCGAAGTGCAGAGTGGTGCCGGAAGGTGGCATCGACTTCCTGCTGTTGCAACAATCAGCCAGGCCGAAGCCGTTCTCTTTCCCGCCCCAACTCTGGATATATAAACCAAAGTTACGATGATAAATATCCAACACATAACAAAATCTGGACTTACCTCTGCTAGATAATGGAGTCTGTGAATGAGGGCTACGCGCTGTTCGCATTGCATGCGCGTGATGAAGTTGCTGCGTTTGGAAAACATGTAGAGCAAATTGAGCACGCCTAACACTACGGACATATCGCTAGATGTCAGCAAAGCCAACAGTCGATCCATTGACTTATACGTATGCCGAGAGAACGAATGCTCAATTAGAAGCGTAGTAAAGTGTAGAATCCATAGTAACAGCTTCTTGTCCGAGCTATCATAGGAATCACAAGTGAGCTGCCATTTGTTGTTGGCACTGGTACATGTAGCCTCCTCCAAGATGCTATCAAATACGGCCAGGATTTCCTTCCAATGTCCGAGCTCGCACTTGCCAAATGTCCAGGTACTGATGCGGGACAGTTCCTCTAACAACTGTATGCGCGTGCATTTCTTAAGGCGGTCCATAAGCTGCTTGCATTCGGACGGTGGCTCGCTGCTGCTCTTACGCATGCGGTTGGAGTCGGCGCGAAGCACCGCCGCTTGGAACATTGTGTCGCGGGTGATGATGCTGCGAACGGTACTAGGGTGATACGTTCTATGGGGTCTGCGGTTTATGAAGCTGGGCGCACCACTAGAGCCAGCCTCAGCGCCAGCACCCAACACTGCCGCGGATGCACCACGGACAAGATCATCCTCTACAATGTTCTCATGCTCCTGTTCGCGAATCGCCTCATCCACTATATAATTGTTATTTATTTTTATTCTATTACCAACTTATTGTAATATTATAAATAATAAGTAACGTTGTAGATACACTATTGAATAATTGATTCAACAACACTTGGTACAGTATTGTGCAATATATTAGTTTATAACCTGAAAATTTTATTCAGTCATATCCAGCGAAAATTTATTAGAATGCATGAAGTCGAAGAAATTTCATTAGAATGAAGAAATATACTTCTATTCTGGAACGACTTCCGAAAGCAACAATTCATCGAACAATATGGTAACAAAGTTGTTGCTTAAAATAGCTGACCCGACAGGCGGGAAAGTGGGTAGTTATAGTGGATATATATATATACATGTGTGTGTGTGTGTGTGTGTGTGTGTTTGAGAAATAAAAACGAATGTTGTTTTATTATTAACAATTAAAATATTATAACATTTGTAATGTTAGAATATAATCAATGTTCTGATTTCATAACAAAACAATCGGGAATGACTTTTAAAACTAACATGCACTTACCACCATGGACCATCAAATTTTTAATCGCTCATATTCATAAGTGAAGTAAATTCATAAATTGCAAAATTCAATGGTATATTTGACTTTCATTGCAATAAATCGTAATGCAGTAGCGTTGTTTATGTGGGATAAATAGCATTTTTGCAAGGTTTTTTATTACTATTAAATTAGAGACATCACTAAAAAAAGCACTTACTTGGATGGTAGTTTCTACCTCCATGATCCGACATGATTGGGTGTCACATTTCTTTAGTACTAAAATTTCTATTATCAACCTAAAAATGGGAAACTAATTAGCATGTATTCGGAAGCAAATGATTACATATTTGTGGTATAATATTTAACAAGGTACTCCATTTAATTTGACTTTTAGAAATCTACATTCAATAATGCCAAGCACAGAAAAGTGAATAAACAAAGATTCGCTTAGTCATGGCAAGAAATTTCCTTCATATATTCTAAAAAATTGGCACGGAAAAGGTGAAAGGAAATTTTACGAGAGCGTATGCTCCACTTAACTTACTGCAAAAATTAATGACACCACACAGCGAAATAAACGTTGACTATATTTTATATTATGGTAACGCTCTGTCAGCCATATTGAAATATTTATTGTATTACAATAAATAATTAAAACTGCAATTCTTTGCTAGTTGGATACAGTATACTAATATATAACACCTACCTAATTTTCCAATCGAGACCATTGGCCAGTATTTTCGATTTATATTAAAATATACCACAGAATCACGTAAATAATATGGTAAGAGACAAAATGAATGATTACAATAAATTGCGGTGGCAGCAGAATGTAAACCACGCTATGTTGCCATTCCGGTGAAAATTAATATCATTGTCGCTGTCGCTTATAGGAGTAAAGTGGCTAACTTCATTGTTTTGAAAATTCGATATAATGTAATTTATCGAAAGTCGATTATTCATTTTATGCATATTGATTTTATTTAATATTAGCGGCTAATAAAAAAACGATCTGCGACAAAATTACTTGCATTTCAATAATTTCCGAAGTGGCAGTATTTAAGGGTCATCTAGATCCAATAATTTCGATAATAAAAAAAGAATATAAATTTCATATCATGATGTGAACGTATAAATTCTAAGTTTAACGTCAAATTCAAAAATGGGAAATCTCAAGAAATCTCGAATTTAATCAAATAAATAAACTCGAAAAAAGATCACAGCATTAATCGTACAAAACGGATTTTTTTTTGCAAAATAGTAAGACACCTTTCAGGGCATCACGAAATTAATTCCGTATACCTAATTAATTCAAAGGAGATTAACAATTAAAAAAAAATTCAATATTATTTTTAGGAACTTTTGAATTGTTTCTATATAATCGTTTATATTCGCTAACCCAGCTGTTTAAAACCGTAAATTCACGATCAGTAGATAAAAATATAGTAATAATAAGTGAGTACATAACAGTTGGGCTTTGGAAAAGTGTTATTATCGGAGATATTAACAATAATAATTGCAATTGTGTATGTTATAGTATGTTGTACCACTCAAGAGTAAAGTTGTGAAGTCTAATCTTCAAGAGATATACAATAGCGAAGAGTGATATTTAATTTGTCCAATCAAAGGTGTGATTTTAGAGAGAATTTTAGCGTAATTGTTGACACTTGCATGTATTTTATGCCCTCTTATGTCCATTGGAAAATTACTTAAAAATTGCTAAAGGTCCTTTATCGGTAAGTATATCGAATGTTTCATTTAAATATTGTGTAGTCTATCCTTTTGTCATTTTCCATTTGAACATGAAATAGAGACGATAAAAATGTATCTACAACGGATCGTGGGTGATCGCTCTGCGTGGGATTTTTATCTAAGAATGTTCAGAATATTAGCAATTGCAAGCTCTGCAAAAAGCTCTTAGACCACACCGTAGGAAGAATATTTATTTCGAATAAAACCCGTAACAATAGTTTTAATGTAACAATATATTTCATTATACGGTCATGAAAATTTAGTCGTTACTCGTATCACAAATGCGTGTGAAATTTAAAGGTATGTCCTTTAGAACTCTAGTTAAATGTAGTTATAAAAATATAAGATGTAACGTTCACGACAATTTTTCTGTATTTTATAAACGCGTTTTTAAATATTTATTCTAAGTGTCGTGTCTAAAATTCGAGTTGAAAATCAAAGTGTACAGCCTTTGCAATTTTTTGTAGGAATTTCATATTTTTTAAAGTCCCTTTATGGTATTTTCTAATAGTATATGATCCAATGATTTAAAAGTGATTTCGTGGGAAATAAACAAAACAAAAACAGGGTATAAGATACAAAATTTCAAAGAGCGCAATAAGAAACATTTTTATATGTTAAAAAGTTCAATTTTTTTTTAGCTTGACATTTTGGCAGAATGGACCATAGGAAATAAACTCAGGATACTAAATCTGTAAATGGTTTTACTGTAAGATTAAGAGTTTAGTAGATATCGTAATAAATGCAAAATGAGAAGGGTACCCCCTTTGAATATTTATCCTAAAATTTTCACATTTTTGATTTTTATTACGTGTCATAATAGAATTTGATCTAAGAATTAATATTGCGGAATACACAGTTTTTTTATTATTTGAGAAATTGCGTTTAGAAATATTTTTATTAATTTAATAAACATTAAGTCATATTTGGGGTGTTAAGTCATACAAGGGTGCCAGGAAGAGCAAGGATCAGCCATATATCTTATAAAGCTTATTTAATGGCTGTACTTTTCTAATCTAGCACATGCCAATAAATGGACGTATTATTATATTATTATTATTTATTTTAAGAAATAAAATGTTTGAAACAGGCAATTTCTTAAGAGATTAAATGTAATAAACCACTAAAGTAAGGGTGATAATGGCGTGAATCTACGCTGGCCGGCTTCGTCGCGCGCTTTCGTATTGATAAATGCGCGCAGCGGCGCAGGGCTTCTTCACTCACCGCGCGCATATTCAATAAAGCGAGGGATGTTTCAAGCGTCTCCACCGCCACCACCGCCACATCCACCCACTCGCGATTTACTCACCGTTTCAATACCGCTTTCGGCTCCGGCTATCAGCCACCCTCTAGTATCGTTACCGTTCGCTACCACAACATCATTATCTGTTGTTGTGAAACACGTTCCACTGTGTACTGTTTGCGGTGAATGTGATTTCACATGTCACGAATGAATTAGCCTCCCTCGCAAGAAATCACTCATAAGGACTATACGGCCTCGCTGATATCTCGTACCGGTTTAACGTATTTTCGCCTACTCCAACATTTCTGGATTAGAAAGTGCGAAAAGTCCAGCAGGTACGCGATTAATCGAAATTATTACAAAAAATCCTAATAGATTGGCCCGTGCTATAGTCCTGTTTCAATCCTGGATGAAGTAGTTTAAATACAATCGCATTTACATTTTTTTAACAAGCGGGGGTGGATTTTGAATGGGAAGTATGAAAGAGTTAGGTGCAGATCATTTAGTCTTACATTATCATAACATTTATCCGTGGTGTATACTAATGTCTTTGTTAAAAGGATTAATTAAAAGTGAAGGGTTCTTCTACTTATGCCCTATATGATCAAATCCCGTTTCAGAGAATCGATTTTCATAAGTGTTTCAAGGCAGTGAAAAATAGGTCAACATCCACAATATAAATGTCAGTATTACATGTCGAGGATGATATTATGTTTTGCAATAAATATCAACGATATAGAATAGTAGCTAATCGTTCATAGGAATTAATTAAACGCAAAATTAATTTTTGAACTCGGTAGAATCATTTAACTTCCAAATATCATATAGTTTATGTTTGTTTTTTCAGATAAATAGAGTAAAAGAAGATATTCCAAACAAGATGGCTTTCGCGGGATTGAAGAAACAAATTAATAAATGCAATCAGGTAAGATCGTCTACGACGGATTTTAGAATACATTAATAAGAGTATGCAAAAAATCTTGATTCATTGCAGTATGTTACTGAGAAAATGGGAGGTGCTGAAGGCACGAAACTCGATATAGATTTTATGGATATGGAAAGGGTACGTAATTATTTCTATCAATAAATTTATTTCGTGGTTGTTTTTAATATGAGCAATTTTATATAAATGTAAGCGTAGAAGAGCAGGAGGTATGTCTTAATAACATAAGCACACAACTACACAATACTCGTTTGCATTTAAAATTCCAAAACTAAATTTTCCAGTGGTTCTCCCCGGGTCATTTAAGTTGACCTGGCTGATAATTATGATGAGTTTGTATGCAAGATATATTAAATATATTATAAAATTTAAGACTAATAAGTGCTTATATCTTAAGATGTTCAATTGCGCGTATACTTAAATTTTATTTCGTCTGGCCAGCTAAAAATTTTTTTCTGGGGAGAACACTGCTAGCTATTAGCACTAGCTATGTTGGGGCGTAGATATTGAAGAATCCCTCGTTTTTAGAACGGGATTTCTTTGCGCTGCGCATTAATAGCGATTCCTTTGATTGCGATTGTTTGTCTAGAAAACGGACGTGACGTACGAGCTGGTCGAGGAATTACAAATGAAGACCAAGGAGTTCCTGCAGCCGAATCCCACTGCTCGTGCCAAGATGGCCGCTGTAAAAGGTATCAGCAAGTTAAGTGGTCAAGCTAAGTCTAACACTTATCCACAACCAGAGGGAGTGCTAGGTGACTGCATGTTACTGTACGGCCGGAAACTGGGCGATGACAGTATGTTCGGTAACGCTATGGTCGAGATGGGTGAATCCATGAAACAGATGGCCGATGTTAAATACTCGCTCGACGACAATATCAAACAGAACTTCCTCGAGCCGTTGCATCACTTGCAAACCAAGGATTTGAAGGAAGTCATGGTACGTTCACTAAATCCACGTTTTTCCGCCCCACGTCTTACACTTCCAGCTGAATACAAACGGTGCGATTCAGATTCGATTCCTCTGTTTCACTTCAGCTGCAAGTCGGGCACAATACTGTTACTGGTTAATTTCTAAACGAGCTCTAATTCGGGTTACTCTCCTTTCGTGCAGCATCATCGGAAAAAATTGCAAGGCCGCAGGCTTGACTTTGATTGTAAACGAAGACGGCAAGCAAAAGGTACGCTTTTTCAATAGTGCTAACGACATCTCCAAAATACACGTACAATAAAAAGATAATGCGGTATACTTTTAATTCCGGTCAAAGTTGCGTGTCTCCGAAGTTATAGAATAATATATTGCATGTGTATGTTATCTAGCAAACCAATTGATCGCATAAATCCGTTACAATCCTGTACAGGGACGTGCATCCACACTCAGTTTTTACATTGCTTTTTAAAATTTCATTATTTTTACCGTAAAATCCTTCGCTGATTATGCATTTAAATAGTAGAGAGAAAATTAATCTTCATTCGCATTACCTTTTTTTTTATATTATTTTATGATTTATTTATATATTTTTTAATCGATTCTTTTGTTGCGTATTCGTTTGCATGTGGCCTGTTCCAAATATCACAGGTTCGCACATTACAGATGATGAGATCAAAATGGCAGAAGACAAATTTGCGGAATCCTTACATTTGGCCCAGGTCGGAATGTTCAATCTGTTGGAGAATGATGTAAGAACTGCGAGATCGCGCCGTTTCGATCGCCCCGCACATTTATTTATCACATTCCCATTTCGGTTGTAGGTGGAGCAAATATCGCAATTGGCGACATTCGCGGAAGCACTGCTGGATTACCATAATCAATGTAGTGAGATTCTGAAAGTGCTGGTAGAAACTCTATTAGAAAAGTATGGTCAATATTCGTACCACAATTATATTATCATATATGAATATGTTGTCGGCATAATATATGTGACTATTGCATTAATGTTTACGTTTTGTTGTTGCGTTTTTAGGAAGGACGAGGCTGCCAATCGTCCGAAAGTGGAGTTCATCCCCAAGTCGCTAACCGACTTGAATATCGAGGGCGTCTCCGATGGAATGAACGGTACTTCGTACATGTTCAGTCCTATCATTAGTACGAATAATAGCAGCATGCCCGTATCGCATGCGCCCACCAGACACCCACACAATCACAACCAACCTCCCATCTCCAGACCCGCACCCATAATTCCCATTAGTTATTCGCAAGATCCATTCGATCAACCCTGGACTATCCCCGGAGGTATTATTTTATGTTACTTTTACGTTCGTTAAATTTATATTTATATTTTAACCAATACTTGTATATCTTACGTTCTAATGTGCAGACCCCACGTACGTATTATTCATTTCCATTCAATGTTACTTTTTTATACAATGGTGAAACGTATACTTCATCCTGGTCTCCGCTTCTTCCGCCGTTGCACTTATTTTTTAAAGTTACACGTACACTGGTAACAGATTTGCAGTGTTGTGATGTTTTCATAGCTCGGTTGAACGAAAATTGGGAGCTTTAAATATTAATCTGTCCACGTATATGATATGTTACACCGAAGGATCTTGTTGAATAATATATATATATATTGTTTGGACACAATGAAAACGTTATTACATTTCAAATTTCAAATCCGAGCGCTTTATATATCCTCATATAATTTCCAATATATGTTAGTGTCTCGCTGAATGTTTGGAACGCTTTAATTTTTGAAGTGTGCCAACAACTGTATCGTTGTTGGCACACGCTCATAAGAAATAACTCCTAAAACCTATTTCAGCAACGCAAATTCAATAATCCGCACGCAGTAGGTATTGCGAAATATTTTCTAATGGCGATATATCGTTTTGGTTTGCTGTTTTATTTGATCCTCCAAATGTTGCGATGTTTTTAGATAGTGACGCTTTTGACTTGCATTTATTCGCGTACACGTATAAACGACTATAATGTGTTTGCAAATGATTCAATGTGTGTTTCGTTGGTGTTGGTCTGTGTTGATAGGCTCCTCGCAAGTGTCTTCACCGCAACATAAGCCTCAGCATCTCGAGTTGCTTCCGGGACAGCAA
The DNA here is from genome assembly GCA_947310635.1 of Leptodirus hochenwartii. Taxonomy (NCBI): domain Eukaryota; kingdom Metazoa; phylum Arthropoda; class Insecta; order Coleoptera; family Leiodidae; genus Leptodirus; species Leptodirus hochenwartii. The sequence goes on along the minus strand of OX371187.1, from coordinate 408,718 downwards.
TCCACAAATGGTAAACATCCATACACCAATCTAATCGTTCTTATTTTCACGCACTCTATACTATTATCTTAGTATGGTCTTCGACTTTTAACTATCGAGCGTGTTGTTTTCATTTGCCAAATTCGAATCAATGTGTGATTTGTTAATAGATACTTTTCGTTTTTTTTTGAGTCTGCGATTTTGTGTATATCGCTGCCACTACTAAATCAAATTATATCAATCGTTTTATAAAAAGAATCGTAAAAACTAAATTTATACTTTTGTATTGTATGTAATGGAATAATTTCTGTTCCATGATATTGAAAATTGCAAGTTTGGTTGAATGTTGCGAAATTTGATGATTGGTTGTAACTATATACCTTCTGCTTTAGCTTCGCCATTGCCGTCCCCGATGAAATCGCCGGCTAGGACACCCATGATGAAAGCACCATGCTGTACAGCGCTCTACGATTTTGATCCAGAGAATCCGGGAGAACTGGGCTTCAAGGTACTTCTATAACTATTTATAGAAAGTCCTTTGAAATCACCGTGGCAACAAAAGCATTTATAAGCTATATGTACAATCAAATCAGGGTAATTTATAAGAGCTTAGAAAATAAGGTAGAAGAAAGGCTAGCAGAAGATCAGTTTGGTATTAAAAGGAACAGAGAGACGACGGAGACTATTTTAGTGCTAAGAAGGGTAATAGAAAAGGAATAGTTACATAGCATTCAAGGGACAATTGGGACATTATGTTCAGAAACTTAAAAGAAACAGGAATATATTATAAGAATAGGGAGACTTATTTTAAACTAATATAAACATCAAACTACTCTAGTTAGAACTGAGGTATAGGAAAGGGCAGAGTCGCTGATGATATAGCTATCTGAGCAGGGAGCGGAGTTTAGAACATGTATTAAATGGTATGCAACAAGTAATGACCGGGGATTATAACATGAAAATAAATACAAACAAAACCAAAGTATTGAGGTGTGACAAGTGGGAGTGCAAACGAAAGACGAGAATTAGAATAGGAGAAGAAGTGTCAGACTTCTGGTATTTAGGAAGTAGAATTATAAAGAATAATCGAGGTAAGGTAGATATAAAATGCAGGAAGGCATTTGTAGAAAAGTAGCAAGTTCAAGCGTAAAATATTGTTTCTTAGTGGATGATGGGGAAAAGAAGAAAAACGTAGAATAGAAGCATTTTAAATATGGTGTTATCTGAGGATGATAATGATTAGGAATAATTGGTTAGATAGAGTGACAAATAAAGGCGTGCTATAGTTAGTAGAGGAAAAGGAAAGTATTTGGAAGGTATTACAGCATAGGAGAGATAGACTAGCAAGTCATATTCTTAGACACAGTGGTATTAGGCAATTAACTATTCATTTTACACGCAAGGAGGACGTGCGGGATGAATAATAAAAAAATCAATATTATTGCATCCACATAGATCAATATGTTTATTATTCTCAGGAGAACGACGTGATTACGCTCATCAACAAGATCGACGACAATTGGTACGAGGGCAGCGTGAATGGGCGCACGGGCTATTTCCCCGTGTCTTACGTGAAGGTGGATGTACCCTTGCCATGAGTAACCGGTTAAGCACACAGAACACACACATACACTATACCACATGTATTTACTACTCTACTTTAAAAGCAACAATGAATAAATGGAGAAATATATCCCCTATGCGGTTTAGATTCTGTTCATCAATTTTTATATATTATATATATATATACATATATATATATAGGTTTGAATGAAGAGTGCATCGGAATATGTATATGTTTACTGAAACAAAGAATCGGAGAGCGTAAAATACTACGAGCTAACTGTTACATGTAAATGGCTAAAATATCATTTGTCAATATTATATCGCACCGTACTATCGTGGATTTCAAATAGATTAAATCAATGTTTATTGATACAGACTTAAAGCTGACAGAAGATTTTTAAAAATCATTCTAGTTTTGTTACTGATTCGAATTGAATGAAGGGTTCGAATTTTTATTTTTTTATAAAACATGTCTTTAAAAATACAATTAAGAAGGCAATCTTAATAACTCGATACTCGAGGCTACCGAATAGAACTCTCACACTACTTGTGAAGATGCGCTGTAAGACAACTCGTCTATCAATCGAGTCTTGCGCTAAATAAATAATAATTTTTAAGCAATGACTAATTTTATTAAGATAATTCAAGAAAATCAAAATGACATCTGCCATTTTAACGTAAAGTTTTATCGCCCGATGAACTCTTGCCCTAGAGGTGGTTGTTTGTAATAATGTACTTCATGTGCTAATTTCCTTTTTTTAAAAATATTGTTATACAAGGAATCATTTACGAGATATCGCGTTACAACTTACAACGCGAGAGATTTTATTGATGATTATTATTAAAGTAATAATGTGATAAATTGTTAAAAGCGGCCATGAAAATCATGCACATTATAATAAATACGATATCGATTATAATCATGTTACAGCTTCACGTAGATTTTTATTTGTTTTTCTGAAAAGGATAAATTCGATTTTCACTTTTATTATAATAATTGTGTATTTTGCCAGTTCTGTGCGATATCTATTTCTGGTTACGCATATCATGTATTACGGACAATGTAAAAAAGACAAGTTAAATATTCTATTTATATATAAAGTATATCTGATAAAAATATATTCATAGTTGTTGTTGCGGTTAAAATTTTATTCATTTTAAATTTAATATTAAAAGAGTTTTTACTAGTATTTTCACAATGTAGTTCGATCTATTCTGTACATTTTAAAGAATTTTGTATATTATATGTTATACATATTGGGATGAGTTGTTTAAAAGTAATAATCATACCAGATGATCAGATATCTTCCAAAAACAATAAAGCAGTATCTTTATGGTTTTTCCACAGTTTAGTAATTGAGTAAATGAGCAAACTTCTAAATGCATTTAATTTACAGTTACTAAGTAAGCAACATTGCTGTAAATGTAATTTCATAAAAAAAGACGCTTGTTCTATATACATGTAACAAAACTGTTTCCTTAACAAATAACCGTGTGACAGTTACACAATTTCTACCCGTTTGTACATACTGAAAACTGGTCGGAGTTTGTATTTTGAAAGAGGAACTCGTGTAAAATCTGGTTAATGACAATACTGTAGTTGTAAAATTTAATAATGATAAGTACTTATACGAACTATACAAAACTATTATGATATGTTATATATTTATCATTGTCTACACGTCGCTACTCATATATTTCTAAATTTTCGTAAATCAAGGACCTCGCTTCTTTGACGCACGCTGTCCACACTTTATATGCAAATAAAAGCGGCAGGGTGAGGCGCCATTATGCAATCGACGCGTACATGTTTCTTAGATTCTGGTTGAACATAACATCAAAAATCGTATATACCTTCGAATTCGTATTACACATATCTGTCACCCTGTATTTTGTCGAAATTTAAAATATCGCAATAAAAATTGAGTTGACCGCTTAGTTATTTGTATATATTTTAGAAAATTGATTACGTTATATTTGGGTGCCTTGCCCTTTATTCTCATTAAATACATTGTTCATCATAATCGGTCATTGAGAAGAAGGGAGACCTCCCAATTAAATTACTCTATTAAAGACTGTATAGCGAGCATTACGAATACTTAGAAAAGTGCTAGCTAATTTGCCGCGATTTATATTTAGTTGAAAGCGAAAAAGACTTTCCTAGTTACTGTAATTTTTTTATTCACATCATCGAAGTGGCCGATTTCATTTTAAATGTACTCGTGTATGATACTGTACAATTATAGATCGGTTTATGATTTTTGTTTCAGACATTCTGTAGCTCTATATATCACAGGTACTATTAAATTGTACTATTAGGCTTTATAATACGTGTCTCGTAGCATTTATAAATTATCATTTGTATTTGACCGGAATGGAAACTATACAATGAATAACGAGAAAGAAATGGCAAAGACATGGGTATAATAAATATGCTTGCCATTCCGTTGAATAATCCGGTTAGTCACTTACAAAAAAAAAAAATTGCTTCCACGTTGCTTCTTTCAACTGCATTTTAAAAGTAATGTATTTTTGAATCAAATATCTCTTCATTCATCTGTGATTTATAGCATTGTACGTTGACATCATAATATCTGTATGTGGTTAATGTTCGAAATTATATAAGTCTTGTTCAAATTTCATTTGTAAGTGGTAACTCAAAGAAACATAAAACGATATCGCATTACTTATTATTTTCTGGAAATCTACGCAGACCACTAAAGGCTTTCAAAATACTCATTGAAACGAACGATTTATTATTCATTACTGCATCTGTACGTTGTATATAATTGTTTTTAACGCGAGTTGGTTCCGTATTTTTGAATAACTTGTATATAATTATATATATATATAGAAGGAAATGTGTGTTTAAATTTGTTTATATATATATTTAAGATATTCCTCTTATTAATTATATTATGCAGAAATCTCTAGATATTTAGTAGATAGAGAAACAAAAGTTACAACGGTTTATTATCAATAATAAAATATATAATACTACCATAAACTTAGTCAATTGCCATATTTTATTTAAAGTGTATAGCATGTTACCAAATAAAGTTGTTACATACATGTTTACAATTTAAATGTTACCGTATTTGTGCATTAATAAAATACTGTCGCTAATTCTCTTTCCTATCTATCAATTAATCCACGATATCTAATTCGCAATATATTACGTCAATTCTTCCGTATCTTAATCAATACTGCCATTTGGCATTTAACTTACCAAATTGACGTTCTGGTTTTTAAGCGATCGCCCGCTATAAGTAAACATTTTCACCAAAAAGGTCACAGCAAATTTTTTTTCTGTGTGCGTCAGTTCCTATAAGGGTAACGTGTCACAGTCCGCCAGATCCACATAGTGAAATAATTAATTTTCCCTACCACGTTAATTAAATCGGTTTAGTTCGTTTAGCGCGACATTAATTAACAACAGACCCTTTGGACTAAATCTGAAACGAATAGATATGATACATTATTATCTACCTCCTCTTCGTACAAACTTCGGGTTATTTCGAGGACAATTTTTTCCGTCTTCTATCATCTCATACTTCAATCCCACTAGTTGCTAGATGCGAAATACAATGCAGATATTTGGGGAACCCAGTTAAGGTTTACTGGGTTTACGTTCCGCTGTGATTTCGATTGTTTTGTTGCAGTATAACCATACAGAGTCGCTTAAATTATAAACCATTCAGTCTTCCTTCGATTGTCCTTTGCTTGTATTAAATTTATAATAAAATTAGATATGGGACGAAAAATTATATTTTATAGGGCAAAGAAACTAGCAGTTTTGTTGTTTTAATTAAAAGCCACCTGGACTATATGATAAAAAAAAAACGGTTTTAAATCTATTTCGATTGCAAGAAAGTAATTTAATACAACTCAAAAGTAATTTTTGTTTTATAAAACAATATATTTTAAAGGGATTCTTGCGCCCGAAACGGCGACGGCGCCTAAATTAGTTTGGGGTTGATTCGCACATTTGTTTTATAATAAAAAAATATCAATCATCAATACAAGTACATAGTGAAATGAATAATTTAGCATCGATCAACATAATTCCGTTAAATAGATTTGGCATAGGTTCGGACGTTTCGTATTGTCCTGTATGGACTTAAGGAATTTGTACCATTGCCGGGACGATGCAGGGGTACAGCGCACACGCCAATGCACACCGGTCCGTAACAAGCTAAACTGATTACAACCAACAATCTGCGTTAAGCCAAATAGAGTTTGTAATTGAAAAAATGTTGGCAGAGAGTTACTAGCCTGGAGCTGGGTGCAGACAGCGATGCTTGCGAGCACCAACCTATCCACGTGGTCCAAGCTACGACTATCGCTATCGTGACCTGCTCAGAACTTTGTGCTCTGAGTGTCTGGAAGGCTCCTGCTGGTCCAGACATCCGCGCGCTGTACATATATATATAATTGTAAATGTTCCGAGTCAAGTCTTGAGACTCGGGACAATGCCAGTCGCTCTTCCTTACAGGCTCGGATCTGGCAGGGTTTTTTTTCATAAGAGGGGCGGGCGGGGGGAGGCTTTGAAATATACGATTACATCCCGCTCAGTATATTTAAGACAAAATTATCAATTCTAATGAATTGATCAAAGTCTTGAGACCCGGGACAATGCAAGTCGCTCTTCCTTACAGGCTGGCAGGGTTTTTTTTTCATAAAAGGGGCGGGCGGGGGGAGGCTTTGAAATATACGATTACATCCCGCTCAGTATATTTAAGACAAAATTATCAATTCTACTGAATTGATCAAAGTCTCGAGATCCGGGACAATGCCAGTCGGCAGGGTTCTTTTTCCATAAAAGGGGCGGGCGGGGGGAGGCTTTGAAATATACGATTAGATCCCGCTCAGTATATTTAAAAGAAAATTATCAATTATACTGAATTGATCAAAAATTGCTTATAAAATATTTGGTTAATTGCTTAAAAACTATAAATCACCTCGACTATTAATAACTCTATATGTGTATAACATATTATGGTTTTGTTCACATTTTAGCTGATTTTGGAAACGTCAGTTTGACATTGTCGCTAGAATACGGTAAATTCATGATGGCCGACTTCATTTTCAGACATTTTTGCTACGGAAGTCAATGTGAACGACCAATCAGATTGCAACGATTTTTTGGAGATATTTTGTTTAACACATAATCAAATGAGAACTAAAATTAATATTATAATAAATTTTATTCTACATAGAACAATTTGCAATGAATTTGCAATGAGTTCTTAAACATTATAATGTTTATTCAGTTATTAATATAAAAGCTTACTTTGTCAATATGCCGATTGGTGCCATATTGACAATATATTGCCATATCTGCTCGTTTTTTCGAACGAGCGCTTTAACAGCTTGTTACACAATTTTAATCTATAAAAATAATAAATCCTCGTGAGCACCCAATGCATCTATACATTGTATATAGTGCGAATACTATTTTTATTGCGTCCCGCTTTACAGCCTTGTAAGCAATACAACATATTTAAGCTATGGACCTATTCAGCGACAAGATCTTAAACCGCTATTAGGGGATGGTTGGAGGGTGGTGGCGCTAGTGCTGGATGGTTGCAGCTTGCAGTGTTTAGGTATAATTAATATCTCAGTTGTAACGAAGGAGGAAACGTGGAAGCGGGTGCGGGAGCGGGAGCTCAGACCATCAGCTCCTATACGATGAAAAAAGAACCGTAAATAGGAGCCACCGAAAGAATCTGTACATACAATGGTGATGAATAAATACACCTGAGCGGCAAGCAGCTTTACTTCGTAATAAATTTTTAATGAGCACTTTAAGAGTGTGCCACACTTTTTAAGACCTATATGTTGGCAATGTTAACAAGGTGCCGTTTCCTATCACAAAGTACGCTAGCCCTGTGAAAATTGGTACAGATCTAACTCATTCCATTCCACATTCAATTAAAGGAAGCTCTTTTAAATTTTACTATATGAACAATTGACTTAGAATTTATTCCCATTTCTCAGTATCTTTAAAAGATAATTACTCTCTTTAGTACGATGCATTATATACGAATTCTTTCACACCGTGATAAAAAACAATGAATCAAATCTAAATTTTATATATATACATACACACACACACATATATATATATATATATATAATTCGTATCATGTTTATCATCAAAATTTGATCATGCTTATTATTGTTGCTAATTGATGCATATAGTATTATGCATATACCAAACTGCCTTAGTTAGAATTGAGGGGGAAGAAGAGGTAGCAAAAATAGGGAAGGGAGTTCGGCAGGGATGTACACTCTCACCGTTATTATTTAATCTATATATAGAAGATGCAATAAACAAAGTAAAAGAAGAGTATAGTGTAGGTGTGAATGTACAGGGAGAGAAAATATATATGCTGAGATTCGCCGACGATATAGCTATATTGGAAGAAAGCGAAAAGAATATAGAAAGGGTATTGAATGGTATGCAGGCAGTATTGACTAGGGATTTTAACATGAAAATAAATATAGGTAAAACTAAAGTGATGAGGTGTGACAAAAAGGAATGCAGCAGAAAAATGAGGATCACAATAGGAGATAATAGAATCGAAGAAGTGTCAGATTTTTGTTATTTAGGCAGTAGAATCACAAAAGATAATCGAAGCAAGGTAGATATAAAGTGTAGGATAGCACAGGGTAGGAAGGCATTCGTAGAAAAAGAACAGATTTTAAGATCAAATATTGACTTGGGTATTAGAAAAAGATTACTGAAGGTATATGTTTGGAGTGTAGCACTGTACGGGTGTGAGGCGTGGACTATAGGAAAGGAAGAGAAGCGTAGATTAGAAGCACTTGAAATGTGGTGTTATAGGAGGATGATGAGGATTGGTTGGGAAGATAAAGTAACAAATGAAGCTGTACTAGAGTTAGTAGGGGAGAAGAGAAGTATTTGGAGAGTGTTACAGCGTAGGAGAGACAGATTAGTAGGGCATATTCTTAGGCATGGGGGGATTATGCAATTGATCATAGAAGGTAGAGTGGAGGGAAAGAGAGGGGTAGGTAGGCCTAGATTGGAGTATGTGAGTCAGATAGTTGAAGACGTTGAGATGAATAGCTATAGGGAGATGAAGGGATTAGCTCAGGATAGATCGGCATGGCGTGCTGTTTCCAACCAATCTTTAGGATTGCGGACTCTTTAACTTAGTATTATGTTTGTGTATATTATATTATAAACTATTGGATTATTTGTAATATTATTGTACTAGTAACTTAATCCTATATTACTTGATAAAAGGTTAAGTGGCAGAACGGCCAATTATGTTTTTGGTAAAAATTACATTATATATTACTTTATTAATGCGTTGAACTTTGCCTTTTGAGAATTAGTTTTTGTATATTATTATTGCTGTTATTATTACTCTTTATAAATGTAGTATTTTTAATTTTAACTTTTTCTCAATAAAGATTATTATTATTGTTATATAGATTTAAAAATCGAAATTCCGTAGGGTTAAAAATTATGGTAAGTCCGTTGGTTTTACGCACACTAATATGCATGTAACGAAGCCAAAATAGTCCGCGATATTATCCTATAGACACTACACTGTTATTTTTAATATTACGCGTGGATCACAAACATTGAACGCACGTAAACAAGTAAATAACAAAGAATGTGTCACGCGGTGCAGAGACGATATTATCACGACGATGGTCGCTGCGGTACTGAGGTATGCGCTCGCGTTTCACGTCCTTATATATGTTAGCACTGGGGTACGATCAGTAGCAGCGCCAGCACTAGCGCGGTGATTATCGACCGATCGTACTAGAGCGCCAATATGTAATATAAAAAATCCATGCAGCGCAAACGTGAACGTATCTATCACCGCGATAGTCATCGTGTTAGTGCTGGTGCTGTTTCGCGCCGAACACGCCCGAACGTACTCGAGAGTATGTAGTATAGATCTAGCATCATCTCTGCTCCGCGTGACTCATCCCTTGTCTCGTGTAGTTTTAAAAGTACGATGTAAAGAATAATATCGTTGTGTACTTAATCTATGGGACGTTTGTTTCGTTACATACACATTGTGCACTATATGTAAACAAGTATAGAAAATTAATCAGACGAAGCACAGATATTATTCTCATACTATACGTACTAAAGTGTAAGCATTCATGAAATAGTACATTAAAATGGTTCCGAGTAATGTTAAATTCTCAATCCTACAAAGCTACTGTCGATCAGAAGACATTGGTGGTTGGTTGCCTAAAATTTAGATTGTGTAATTAAATAGTGTAATGGGGGTTCAAAGGCTAATGTAGGATAAGACGAAAAAGACGAACTCCTCAATTCAATCACCGTGCCTAATTACAATAAAGAATGTTCGAAATTGTAATTTGACAAGGCCAATTAGCATTATGTCAATATACCATTAACGATTCTATGGATATAGAAGCCATTATAATAATATCGCCAATAAATAATTGGCAGTGTATGATCAGTGTTAGATGCGTTTTAGATTATTAGTTGATTGTGGTCAGCGGAACAGGGACAGCGAGCTTATACGTCCCGTGGGATTCGCTCGATTCCATCTACCATTGTATATATATTCTGTTATAAGGACTATGATGGTGACAAACTAATGCATTATTCAGCAAAGATTCAATTATATCTTCAATTATATTTGAAAGATGGAACGGAGTCCGCGAATCACTTCCAAACCAGTGACCATTACCAATTGACAATACCAGGAACATTGTTCGCACACACATATATATATATATAATGTGCGCCTATGCGGCCACCTTTACGCTTCTTAAGCATAAATATGCCTTTTTATGGAGTCAGTCAGACTTGTTAAATTTTATGATATATAGTATTCGAGTAGCTTAACTATAGATAGAGTGGACGCAGAAAGCAGGAATAGTAGGAACCTTTGCAGGAATCCAATAACTTGTATGTACATGTATGATGTATATATGTATATTGCACCGACGCTGACTGGTGAGCTGCTGAGAAGCGACGCTCGGCTTGGCGCTGGCGTTCGATCTCCCGCGGGACTCCAATTTACATGTGAATTTCGTTCAGGACGTTGAACACAATTCTCTACTAACACTGTAATGGGATTTTTATACATTTTATGTACGTTTACTACATTTGCCATTTCTGAATCCGACTCATTATTTGCATTGTGTACAATATGCTTATACATCATTGTTCGCAAATAAATTGCGAGCGTTTATTTCTGGCGTTGTCTTTTCAAACGATTTCCGCGAAATGGAATCGGAGCGCTTTTTTTGCCTCGCAAATTCCATTCATTGAAATCCTCTTACATTAATTATATAATATTGAAATATATGACGCGATCTGCGAAATATGTCGCCTTATAATCTGGCCGTACGGTAATACATCGCATAATAGGTACGCTGGCAGTTAACTATACTATTTACGACGTTACACGGTGGCATTCCCATTCTATTAGGAATCGGGAGGGGGACTCACCACCAGAACAATCACAACGTGCCACCTGCTAATAATAATTTAATTAACTGGAGCGTACCCGCTACCCTGAATGTAATTTGTGCGGTGTTGTGCCATTCCGTAACATTCCATTCCACGGCGATCCTTCGCATCTCTGATGCCGCACCAGCCTTACACTGGGCCATGTACCGTGTGCCATGTGCCATGTGCCATCCTTATCCTGACTCCACTACAGTAAATACGGCGGCGGTGTTGTATATATGAATATATATGTTATCTGCGTTCCCTCAATTGGCGGAGGCTGAGCCAGCGTCGGCGTTGCGACGGAGGCCAGGACGAAGTCCTGGATGGATTGGTGCTGTCTATGTCGGCCACCGTGCACCATTGGCTTGCATTCGCTGTGAGGGTGGGACCGACGCTGCCGTCGACGCCGCCACCGCCGCCACCACGGACCGTAGGAAGACGATACGATTGCACAACAGTCGACTTGCCGTCGGAGCTACTTGTACGACTTATATACAATTAAAGTTCTTTAAGTTTGGTCGTATTTTCGAAACTACCCTGTTAATACATAAAGTTGAGGGCTTGTGTTAACATAAATGTTGTGTTGCGTGCTTTCAGCGTAAAAATTGGATATCACTCGGATGATGTAAGTATGAAAAATTGCGCGAAGCGTTCATTTCGCGGTAATAATATTATTCCAGGGATGAACAATCATCAAATAACAGTCCAGATAACTCTATCCATCATTTAAATAATAGTCGCGATACTTCATCAACAAGTAAACCCAATCAGGTACAATCCTTTCGCTTTCGTTATTCAATTTTTGCGCGAGATTCGCCTGATATGAAACGATTATTTACGAATTATAGGTAGGAACCGTTCTTTTATATGGTATTCCCATTGTATCGTTGGTGATTGAGTCTCAGGAACGTTTGTGTCTTGCACAGATCTCAAATACATTACTGAAACAATTCAGTTACAATGAGATCCATAACAGACGCGTAGCGTTGGGTAAATATTATATACCCGCATAAGACAAAATGATCGACGAAACTATATTCGATCTTAATCATTTAGGAATAACGTGCGTCCAATGCACACCGGTACAATTGGAAATATTGCGAAGAGCTGGCGCGATGCCGGTGTCTTCGCGACGTTGCGGCATGATAACGCGACGTGAGGCGGAACGTCTCTGCAAAAGTTTCTTGGGCGATAACGCGCCACCTCGATTGCCCGACGATTTCGCCTTTTCCGTTCATCACGAGTGCGCCTGGGGCTGTCGCGGCTCCTTTCTCCCCTCAAGGTACAACTCCTCGCGGGCAAAGTGCATCAAGTGCACATTGTGCGGCCTCTTCTTCTCACCCAACAAATTCATATTTCACTCGCATCGCATGACCCCTAGCGATAAGTACGTGCAACCGGACGCGGCCAACTTTAACTCGTGGCGTCGTCACATGAAACTGAGCGGATCTCCGCCTGAAGAGATTGTGTACGCGTGGGAGGATGTCAAAGCGATGTTTAACGGTGGTACACGTAAGCGATTATTGACGAATACAATCGTACCGATGCGATCGTCCAAGCAGCCGAAGCTAAGCGAGTCGAATGTGGTCGCTGCGGCTGTTGCGGCAGCAGCTGTTGCTAACAGACCAATTGTACCAGCGCCCAGATTGCCCACCGTCTGTCAGGACCACACCATCGCCACACTGCCCCACATATCGCGAGTCGCCATGGACTTCATATACAATAAGCCGTTCTCCCTTTCCGCCTCCTACGCTTCCTTCCCATGGCTGAAACGCAATCCGCTACTCTTCCCATCCTCTCATCATCACGACCACGGTAACGGTGGCAGTACCGCGGCCGCTGCGGCCGCCGGATTCTTCGGTGGCGGTCTATTGGATCAAACGCATAAGACACAGCATAGTGGTCACAGTAACGATGGCCCACATAGCAGTTACCATCATCACCAATCTGCATTCAAGCCCGTTCAGTCGATCGGTACGATGGAAGTGCACGATGGGATTGATATAGACGGTGAGGCGGACCCAGAAGCTGGGGTGATATCCCCCGCAATTGTTAGTACCCTTGCGGATGATATATCGCGGTCGGATGTGACGCCGCAAAAATCGGAACAGAGTGACGAAGAGGACGAAGATGACGTGGACATTGAAACTACCGACGAGAAACTGGACACGGATATCGAGGGTAGCGTGACCGCTGCAGCGAGAGCAAATGCCGCGGGTCCTTCGCAATGGAGCACGAAACAAGAAGCACCGGTATGTCGTTATTGTTTATTATAGTTAAATCATAAGCTATTGAAGATTATATCGTTTGGAGCATTACGCTTAAATTGAGCCGATATAAGTCTCTGCGGGCCGGAAAGTGATGAAAGGTGCAGTTTATACTAGATTTGGGGGAGGAGAATCGAATAGTCAGGACGAATGTCGTGTAATCCGATAAGCGGAAGATAAGCTCGTACATACATTTCTTATACTAGTCTTGCTGGCCTGCTGTCAGCAAACGATTGAAAAAAAGTGCGTACTCGGCGTAAATCAAAAAATACATATCGAAAACAATTTGTAAGAAAAGCGCGTTTAGTTACATCTGGACATTCTATTGTTATAGTATATATTGTAGTGTTATGAAGTAATAAATTGCTACAAATCCTCTATGGAGACTATATAGAATATTGGTAGTGAAATATGGTGAGTGTTTCCTTCCGGTGCAGAGGTGTGTGGGGGGGTGGGGTGGAGGCGGCAGCAGTTACTTGCACCGTGTCGGTGTTTACATTTAATCATATTAAAAGGACTCGAATGCGGACACCTTCCCAGCGACCACTAGAGTTCTAGTACCGAACCGTTCATCGGCCCCTCCCGCCTAGTGACATCTATATTAGCTCAAGCCTAAGATCTAAAGTAGTGTCAAATTACATTTGATTAAAATCGGCCTGCGGTACGTACGCTATGTATACGTTAACAATTCCCAATGTCTGGACTATGACTATGATTACAATGACAACGCGAAGGGTGCAAGACACACTCACATATTCACACAACGTCGTAAACATAGCCAAATATTTACCGGTATTGTGCGGCATTCTATCCATCATCGTTTATTATGTTGAAAGCACTGCATTGATAGATAGTACGGCGATTTCGTATCGGACGCTTACATTAGGATTTTTGCGAAGCATTTAAAGATGCGAGTTGATTAAGTAGATGTGTCCAACAAGCTAGCTAAATGTTTCCTTTCCTACGTGAAAAATTGTAATGATTTTGCTTCGAGCACAATTTTTCGCAATATGAAAACATACCTTTTTGTTTGTAAGATGTTCGAAGGAGTTTATTATTGAATCCAAAATTGAAGAGAGTTATCTTCTCAGTACACATACATCTGTAATGTTAATTAATAAATATTACTTTTTTTGCAAAAATCATCAACGTGAGTGAATGCAGCAATATATAGATGCAAATTATTGTCATATCTAAGCAATAAAGCGATATTAATTGTCAGGTTTTTTTTTTATAGAAATAACACTGCAAAGCGCATTTATAATTCATTAGCAGAGAATTACTTATCGATTTGTGTAACTCGCGATGATACAATCTGCTCGATGCACAATAACGTATAACTCGTATAACTAAACTGTATTATTTCAGATTATGCGTTTCATTTTGAAGCATTATATAATAAAGCACAGCCGGATTAGACTGTATACAGCCTGAGCCAAGCGCAGATCCACTAGGTTCTTTGGGGGGTGTCTTTCATTTGAAATATACCAATATGTCCGGCTAAACTATGTTTAAAATAAAATTATCTATGTTATTTTGATTTTTGAAACGTCAGTTTCACGTTGCCATTAAATTCATGATGGCCGACTTATTTTTTTGACATTATATAGAAAACTATATGACCCACACCGCAATATATCACTTGACGTTCCTGGACACGAGATTGTTTACACATAATTGCCAAACGAGAACTAAAATAAATATTGTTCTATCTTATTATAATGAATTTTTAGATTTCTATTCCGTATTTAATCTCTATAAAAATTCAGTTAATTAATTTAGTATCCTTGAGGATGTTCCTCTTTCGAGTAATTAATATCAGAATAATCGAATAATCAGAGAATTATATAGAGTGTTACCAGTGGCGGCTCTTGATATTTCAATCGAGGGGGGCGCATTTCTTAAAAAATAACATAATAGTAAAAAATCTTACCTAAAATGGATGCAAAATGATTAAATTCAATCATTTCTTGAAAGTGGTATTCCGCTCTTCTATCTTTCATTGCTATACACTACTTTCTATCTTCTATCTTTCATTGATATAGACACTTCCTGCACAAGTTTGTGATAAATTTAAATCAGGCAATTCTTTAATATTTACTTAGTCCTCGAGGCTACAAAACTCTATTTTCAATCAAGAACTAACACTATTCATTTTTATTAAATTATTTCGTTTAAATATATTCTTGGAGAAACACGTAGGCAAAATCGTACATACGTAACTACATAGAACAATGCAACTGCCTTATCTGGCTATTCTATATACATTTTCCTGTATACTAGACTAGGCTTCTCTGTTGGGACGCTAAAGAATCGCGGCCCAGTATAGCTTAACACAACGATATATTCTTAGCTGTAGAAGCAGCGTGACGTCACGTTTCCATAGCAACGCGGGCCGCTAGTTTGTATGCAGCCAGATAATATATTGCATACGGTCGCTCTCACTCTACCGCTTGCAATAGATTCGGATGAGTGCATATGCATTTTACTCATACTTGCTCGCTGCGACACCGTGTTGAGTGCTATCGCCACGCAAGCTTTATCTTTTACGAAAAATAATTCCGAGTTAAAATATCACAATACAATTATATATATATATATATATATACGGTGTTGCGCTCAAAGTTCAGGGGAGACGCGCGGCCGTGCGGCCTCGAAAGAAACCGCCACTGAGTGTTACCTAAACTAAAAATGTACAAAGTGCAATTAATTCTTTGATATTTTCTTTATTTATTCGTAAAATCAGTGGCGTACTAGCTGATTGGTGAATCAGTCCGAAGTATCGAAACGGGGACCATGGCCCCCGATGGCCCCCGATG
The DNA here is from genome assembly GCA_947310635.1 of Leptodirus hochenwartii. Lineage (NCBI taxonomy): Eukaryota > Metazoa > Arthropoda > Insecta > Coleoptera > Leiodidae > Leptodirus > Leptodirus hochenwartii. The sequence goes on along the minus strand of OX371187.1, from coordinate 392,606 downwards.
GCCCTCATCGTTTCCTCCGTAAACCTACCACTGACCTGGTACCTTTGCCTATAATAACATTGTTGAACCGTATCTCCACCGAGTAGGACTTTATTCTGTAAATAGAAGGCGCGTGCTCGAATCAAGTAGTAAATACATCGCGAAGAGTCTGCATAATACATGTCTCTTTTGTGAAAATTAAAAGCAATTAAAATTGACAATTAACTCGCGCGTATCGGCGATGAACGGAGAGCGGCATACGAAGACTGAAGAACCCAGAAACGAACGGCACTCTACGTTTGTTTGACTTACAATACCCTCAAATCGGTTGTCGACAGGAACATGCCTGAATAATTAACCGCGCCTCAATGGCGCGATGCACTAACACGAGTATCTAGATATTAGAATACAAATACAGATACAATGTCATCGTTAATTCGGCCGCATGATGTATGAAGCAGATGCAGACGAATCTCGTATGTGATATATACGGTGTAGCCTGAGGATATTCCATCCATACCCATCCGTATTTCATGCGGCCTCCAACGGGATTTTCATAAGCGATAATCAACCCTTTCTAAATAGTAATACGTACTTATATGTTGTCAGGACCCTATTGACTACGAAGAAGTAATTATTTTACATTAGCTTATGGCGACATATTTCATTTCTCTTGATTAGATGATTTTATATAGACATTCGAAGTACGTTTTGAAGGTAAAGAAACGATAGTAGATTTATTGGTAAGGGAATTGTAACGCCGTGCCGAATGTAAACAACATTGCTGGCGGAGGGACGCAGAAAATGTCAGCGTTTGACCTTTTTTCAATAGCCCCCTCCGCATTGTGAAAATTAAAACGGACTTTGTTCATGCTTGAAATTAATCGAAAATTATGAGCAGTTGAAATGTTGCGAGTAAATGTAACTAGGAAGTTATTCCAGAAAAGCGCAGCGCTAAGTAATTATGGCACAAATATGAATCGTGATTCGCGACATTGCTTTTTTTTTCAATACAAGCGTAGTTTCTTAAAAAAAACCGTTACTTGAAGATATCGTTGGTTCCATAAATATTGAAATGAAGTTGTTCTAAAAGTTGCGTTCGCATGCAAATTCGAATGGACGAACTCTATAGAAGGAACAAATGAAGAAGAACAGGTATGCCTGCCTGTACGTTGTGATTTCGAAGCGATTGCGTTGCGGGCGAAAGAGGTATAAGTGAATAAATGGGGAGGACAGCACGGGAACTGGAACGGAGCTAAGCGCGAGATCTCGAGAGGAGGACATAACAAGATACTTTAGCCCGCGTCACCGGCTGCCTGGGTGACAAATGCGTCCCGTTGGTCACATTGAATGTGTTCGATACAGCCGAACGGTAACGGTAACGGCATACGCCGCCGAAACAACGACGCAACGATGAAAACAGATCCGAACATATAAACACACAAACTACTTTCCACAATGCTACCAATCGTACACGCTATTCTGCTCGACTGTTAGAGCATTACGTACGATGATTGCTTTTTTATATGGCAGTCAGGACACGTATAACAACTCCAATATTGCTTGCCAGGGGGGATGCCGTCTGGATGCCGTCGGATTCTCTTTAAATCACGACAAAACACATAAAGATACCTTCGCTACCATCGAATTAAAAAGAATCAAATAAAACCATAATTACAATCAGCGTGCACGGCGCATTAAATAAGTATTCAAAGCGCGGCAAAAAAAATATTTGTAAACATGTCGCCATGTGTTTAGTCAAAATATACAATATTTGTATAATCGTCCGTCACTACGGCATTAAATAATCGTATAAAACACTGCCCAAAGCATTAAGTAGCTAAATGCGCATTTCGGAGGCTATGCCCCCATCTTCAGTAGCACAAATAAAGATATCTCTATCACTATACAATTGAACGAAATATCATTGTAATAGCAGTTTCCCGCCTTCATGTGACATCTATAAACAATGAAGAAGAACAATTGCAGATAGCTATGATCAACTAATTAGCTAATAAAAGCATTGTGTTACGGTTTTTGGGTGATGTTTTTTTACAAATACCAAATTGAGAGCAAAACGGTATGTAAATATCGAAAGGGCAGACGAACACTTGTTTTATTTTTTCGGGAAAAGGAATATATTTTATTAAAAATATAGAATTTTTATTACGCAGCGATTTTAGAGGTCCGCACTGGCTTGCCAGACAGCTGTCGGGCTGGAAGATAGTTAGTGAGAGCTGAAGAAGTCCTGTTGGCCATTTACTGCGGGATTAGTGGGCAAGCGAACAAGCCACTGCACGTATGTGCCCGTAGGATTAAGAGCACGTACGCGCAACAGCAGCACACGTGCTCGACAGATATTTACTGCGACTATTACAACTCGCACGTTCCGTAACACTCGCGTAATGTGTACTATAAAACGGAAATGGATTCCAAGTTGCGGTTAAGCCCGATAAAAATCACGGCGTGTACATACCTGCCTCTCCACAGTTATAAAGAAACAGTCCACAAAAAAGCGCATAAGAAATAAAGGATGTGTACGTGTTCTGTTAAAAAAAAAAAATGCAGAGTACTTTTAGGAAATAATTACTAGACACTTTAATTTACAATGGCCCTTCAAATCCATCGATTTGAATAAATATTCACATCACGTAGCGTTTTTGAGTATTATATAAAATTGGACATGATATGCACTCGCTAAGTGCATATTCTGTTAATCGTCCGCTAATCTACGGTATAATGATGAATAAATAAATATATCCGGCAACATTCGAGTTTACGATAAAAAAAAAAACAGGCTGCAATGCAGCGATTATATAATAAAAGAACACGCGCGAATCTGATTCCTCCGCTAGATAATTGCGTCGTGCTTTGTGACTCTTATGCCGTAGTAAAATTGGGGGTAGTTTATTTTATTACCCTTCCGAATCATTTATGTACGCCGATTGTATCATCCGCACCATACGGATCGTATAATGATTAATACTGTTCCCTACACTTTGATTACGAATATTGAAATTAAATCGAATCACTGATATATTAGCTTATATACGCGGCGGCTCAATTATTATTAGCAAATATTTTTATTCAGCTAGTCGCCAACACAAGGACTGATCAGAAATAATACGCCATTTATCGATCTCTCCTGAGCTAACACCTTCAATTCCCTCCTATAGTTATTTATGGCACACGTTACCTCTCTTATATACTCCAATCTGGGTGTATCTACCCATTCCTTTTCCACATGCTCTACCTTCCACAACTAATACTTCTCTTCTCCTCTATTTACTCTAGCACGACTTCAATTGTCACGCTATCTACCCACCCAATCCTCGTATAGCACCACATTTCGAATGCCTCCACCCTGTGCTATCTTACTTCAATTATTCTTCGTAATTCTACTTCCTAAACAATAAAAATCTTATACTTCTTCTATTCTATCATTTCCTATTTAACCCTCATCTTTCGCTTGCAATCTTTCTTATCACACCTCATCACCTTGGTCTTGCCTATATTTATTTTCATGTTATAATCTCTAGACAAGACTTCCTACATTTCATTTGATAATAGTTCCAAATGCTGCTCCCTTTCTTCCACGATTGCTATATCGTCGGCGAACCTCAACATATCTATTTCCTCACCCTGAATTTTTACACCTACACTATACTCTTCTTTAACCTTAACCTTCTCTATATAGATTAAATAATAACAGCGAGTGTGTACATCCCTGCCTGACTCTATTTCCTATTCTCGCTACCTCTTCTTCCCCCTCAATTCTAACTAAAATTTGATTTTTATGTAAGTTGAAAATAATTGGCTTATCCTTATAATCTATTATTTAAAGATTCTAAATTATTTTATAGCTTACTAGTTTGCACTCTACAGATCCTAAGGGCCTTATTTGCAGTGGCGGCTCGTGCCATTTCAATCTGGGGGGGCGCATTTCTGAAAAAATAACATAATAGTGAGAAATCTTACCTAAAATGAATGCAAAATGATTAAATTCAATCATTTCTTGAAAGTGAATTCCACTCTTCTATCTTTCATTGATATAAACTTTTCCAAAACTTTTTCGTTAATATTGTAAATATCTCGCATCACATTTTTATTAATACACATCATCGCCAACGCGTTTAAACGATCATTACCCATAACATTTCGCAAAAAAGTCTTGATTCTTTTAAGTGTTGAAAAACAACGCTCTGATTGTGGTCATCGGGGTGTTTAAAATAATTTGAAGTATTTTTATAGTTTCTGAGAAAGTTTCACTGAGATTATTTTGTAGCAATAACGAAAGAAAATTTGTGGCTCCAATTATTTGATAAAAATCCGGACGAGAGTAAATGACTTTTAATTCTGTTTTTAATCTGGTTTTATTCAAAAATGGATATGCATGACACACGGTTTCCAAAACGTCCACTGGAAATTGTTTAGAAAATGTTGGCATTGATTTCGTGTTAAATAACTCAGCGGCTTGTAGATGGCTACGATATGAGAATCTGTCCTTCATCTGTGTTATAATTTTTTTTGTAAATGTCTCTTGTAAAACGCCGCGTATATGTCCTGTTTTGAGCACTCCTTGCACAAGTTTCCGATAAATTTAAATCAGACAATGGCCTACCTAATTCTTTAATTTTTACTTTGTCCACAAGAGAAAGTCTATAAAACTCTATTTTCAATAAAGAACTAACACTATTCATTTCTATTAAATATATTCTTGGAGAAACACGTGGCAAAATCGTACATACGTAACTCACAGAACAATGCAACTATATCTATATCAATTTTACTGTATACTAGGCTTGTCTGTTAGGACGCTAAAGAATCGTAGCCTAGAATAGCATAAACAACGATATATATTCTCGCTGTACAAGCAGCGTGACGTCACGTTGCTATGACTCATCCAAAGCAGCTGGAATGTTGCACACTAGTCGTAATATAGTACAAGCGGACCGAAGAAATAGAGAAGACATACTGCATACGGTCGATCTCACCTATTGCTTGCAATAGAGTGAGATGAGTGCATATGCATTTAACCTGTACTGTGTGGCTGGGTGGCGCTGGAATGTGTACTACATATTAACGATATAGCTATATTGCCAAGTATATGCAGTATAGCTATATAGCTATACTGCATACCGTCGCTCTATCTCTAGCGCTTCCAACAGATAGGGCATATGCATTTGACAGGTACGTGCTAGCTGCCATATCGTGTTGAGTCATGAGTGTTAGGTATGTTCGGGGCGCAAGCTTTATCTTTTAGGAAAAATAATGTCGACATAAAATATCGCAATAGAATTGTATATCTACGGTGATGCGCTCAATGTTCAGGAGGGGCGCGCGGCCCTTCGGCCTGCATAAGGAACCGCCACTGCGTATTTGGCTGCCCTGTAGTGTATACAGTATGATTAAATACTGAGCACTTTTAAAAATATTATTTGGCTGCACTGTGAAATTTTTCCCAGCGGTCTGAAATTGATTAAGTACCTTAATACGTAGAATAGTACTAGAATTTCCCCATATCTGCCTATGTCACAGATGCAAAGACTTTTCAATTTGTTGATAATTGCGCGATAATTTCGAAAAAAAAAAGTATATTTTCATATCTCATACCTTATATCATCAATATGAACACGTCATCGACTACAATTAGCTGCTATTTACTAATTACAAAATCAACAATTGAACGTACATAAAAAAAAATCGTAATCGTAAGTATTATAACTTCTAAATAAAAAGCACATACCGCTTTTACCTAATAGTACCAGGATTAATGGTAGGACAATGCAGTTCGGTATTCATAATCTAAAATGCAGTACGATTTTTCTGCTATGCTGTTTTACTTAGTTCATTTATATTAAGCGAATTAAATATAAAGAAAACATTTTTATGATCAAATATAGATGAGATAATTTACGCTGACGCAATTAAATCGATATACTTTGCTTGTAGTTTGTGTTATTAGTAAAGTGTAATGAGATGTTAATAATTGATTATTTGCGCAGCTATTCCGTTCTAATTGTAATAAAATTTGCGAGAGCGGATTAGGATTCTGGGGGGGGGGGGGCTTATTTAAATTTGCTCGCGTTGCTTGACGCTTGGCGGCGCTTCGTAAATAAAACAAATAATCTAACGGAGGTAGTCGCGCACTTCCAACCAACCGTACGTTTTATATCCTTATACAAATGTACAGGCGCATGTATATGAGAACGAATTTATGTCATCTTTGCTAAATCAAAATTTGAAACAAATTTGCGAAGTCTGCATTGATATTGTAATTTAAAAAATCCATTGCTTCGCTAGTATTAATTTAACAAATTCATTCGCGATTTAGATCAATTTATTGTAAATTAGGTCCTTAATCGTTTAAGAAAAGCTAGACACAGCACTGTACTATGTTTATAGAATATTTTATAGACTTTTCAATATAAATCTGACATTCTGGGGCATATAAATCGGGCTCGGTGCAAACAATTTGAAAGTCAGAAACTGCCTAGCAGAACGAGCTCCGGGACGACTCATTTAATATTCATGCAACGTCTTTAGCGGATAGCGACTGTGCAAATCGGTTTTCCATATTTGGCGTGCCTTTGAACCGCACTTAATTCCGATCGGTTCTACACATTAAATGCGGTCATTTATTACGAATGTCTATTTTTAGGCAGTGGCGGCACTGGCGAACGTCCAGACATCTGAAATGGATTCAGAGTCGCCAGTTGTTTGCAGTCTCCCTGTTTCAGAGCACGCGCAATCGCAGTCGTTCTTAGCTAGGACGCAAGCGCACGGGCTTGCGCAGATGCCTGTACCAGCGACGACACCCGAGGTGCTACCATCCCTAACGCATCGTATTTGGAACATATCCAAGCTATCTTTCGAAGGTACCAATCGGGCAAATTTTCTTTACCGGCAAAATTTACATAGGCATCTCTTCCTCGGCGGAGGTAAATATACATATATATACTTTATATATTCAAATGAATTTCTTTCAAAATTCGGTGACGTCGGGAGTATTAAGGTAATACTTATTTCATTTTCTCGACATTATTTTCTTGGTAATAAAAATTAGTTCAGTTCTCTTACTGATTAAAACCTATCAGTTTATCATCTCGCTAATTATATAAATACATGTCTTTGATCTGGTAGGGAGTTTCGAGCGCGATTCAATGTTTCAATTCGCATTGAGTGTGGCGCGAGTTTGTGCTTATGTAATTTGATTACACTTTGGTAATTAACGGAGCAATCCGCTTAAACTGGTTGTCATTATAGTGGTATTTTATCCCCCATATCATAGGACGTGCTTATTATAGAGCAGATCCAGCAAGACATACAGGGTAAACAATGAAAGGCCCGGGCAATGGCCCGCGGCAACTGCGCACCAATTGTGATGATTTCAAATTATTTATTACAAATATTTTTTTCTCTCATCAAATGCTAAAGCATATAATATTGGTTGGGGCGTGAAGAAAAATAATTTGGCTAATTTTAGATCGAGGCCGGATTTTTAAACGTGCAATTTATCGCAGTATCTCTTTTACGCCGGGCCTGTATATTGAAGGATCTAAGTTATTCGAATGGGAATCGGATCAAATTCAAAATTGTGTATCTAACATACGAAGACGATTGAATAGTAGGATAACATACGCGTAATCTCGTTGTAGCGGTGACATGTGAGGTGTTTTTGTTTAAGACTTTCTGGGGGGTGTAAAAGGGACAGCGTTAAACTTTCTTAATTTAAAAAGATAATGTATGTTCTGAAAAAGTACGAAATTTATTCAAATATGAGAGCTCGTAACACTTATTTGTAGCAATAAGTATCATAAATTAATTTAAAAAAAATTGCTTGCAGATAGCAGTCTGATGTCTACCAGCGCAGCAATTTCTGAAATTGGCACCAAGATGACAAGTTCTTTGGATTGTAGCACGTGCATGACTCAACAAAATACCCATTTTACGGAAAATATCAACAAAATCGATTGAAAGTCCAACACGATTTTAAATATCTAAGTTTATACATTGATTGTAAATCAGTGTACAAAGTCGTTAAAGCGCATACATTTCAATATATTGTAGAATAACTCTATGAACATTATTATTTTTGTATATTTGCTTATCTTTCTACATATTTGAGAATTCGAGCGAATTCATGTATAACAAAGATTATATAAATTAAAAACTGCAAATAGGATTTAAGATATTCTCAATGAAAGCTATAATACTTGAAGACATATCATAAAAATTATTAGTTTAATATGAACGTGAAACATATATCCTTAACCGTATTATTAATGACTGTATAGTTTGCTCGCATAAAAAATATATATTACTGTTTAAATTTAGATCGAAATTACAATATTATAATTAATATAGGTAGGAATAGATTTACGAAAGCGTTATTAAAATGAAATCGAAACACCTATATTTAACTATAATTTACTAGAGCATTTGTAGACCAATAGTAAAATGTTCATCTCCATAATATCCATAATCTCCAAGTGGGTTCTTGTTTTCGGAACCGAATTGAATTTTAATTTATGTTTACGTTATAAAATAAAAATCTATCATTATGTGCAGTGCAGTAATTAAAATTATAATTAGCCCAAATCCTACTATACTGACGTATCCCATAATCCCAAACCCACGGCACCTAATTACAATACATATTATTTCCAATTCCTTTTATATAACAAATTTTGTTAAAATTAATTTCTAAAACGGTTAATTATAAACAATTTAAGGTAAGTACACTTTATAGGAATTTAGGTTTACCTGTCACCCAGTTTACTTGTCGCCCAATAGGTGGTGCAATTTTCTAGATGCGTATTTCGAAAGCTAATCACACAATAGCAAAATCAGACCAAATTTTAATTGTACACTTGTATACACTTAAAACTGTTTATACACTTGCGATACTGTATCCAGATGCAGTTTCCATGTCATTTATTAAAAACCATTTACCGGCGTAGTGATTCTTTTTCTGAAGATTAAAAAGCAAATTGTATTAACCCCGAGAAGTGATTGTAAACATGTTTCCTAGTGCCATCTAGTGAGCGCTATTGAAACACATGCTTCTATAGGTCCCTTGTTTATATATGTTGAGATATGCATAGTATTTGTACCAATGAATACTAACTGTAGAGTTAGTATTCATTGATTTGTGGAAAATATGTAGCTTAACAGCTTTTTAAATTAGTTATGTCGGCGTCTTAAAGATATAATGTTAAAAGTTTTCAATATTGACAATGGACTCGAAGAACGTAATTATAATACATCCAGGATCCCTAAATCTACGCATTGGAAGGGCGTCCGATCTCAACCCTATCACAGTATTACATGCCATCGCGAGAAGGCAAAAGGTGCAGGGTTTCGTGCACCATGAGCCATTCCTACCACCTACCATTGATTTACCAGCAACAAAGATGCAAGAAATCGAGGATGTAATATTTACGCAATATCTATTACGAATTGTAAAGCTAATAAAACTATTTTCGTTATATTATTGTTAATAATATAGGTAAGATTGGCCGTGTCCTATACATTGCAATCGTGTCTACAATCGGATGGACGGCGTCGGTACGCAACGCCGCCCCAACAAATTGCCGCCTTTAATAAACGATCTGTGGCTATTGCCGTCGAAGATTCGGCCACAGAATGGCGCTACACCGAAAAAGAATTTATCATAGGAAATGACGTGAATATACTTACACGAAGGGCTTTTAAATGATAATGTTAAAAATAAAGACGTACGTAGGCGAGATAGACTAGCTGTAGGCCATATCATGAGTGTATTAAGAAATTTGTTATAGAAGGTAGCGTAGTAGGAAAGTCATAGCGTCATTAGACTCATTGATATAAAAGATGCGAATAACAGAATGCCCTGTTCATTGTGGGAAATTGGAAATATGCGTAAATTCAAATTAGAACTGCAAATATCTGGTAAATGAACCCATGTACTCTGTCTAATATTGAGATAAATATATTCTTGTAAATTGTATGCTAATTGCATATATCTTGGACCATGTCTTACAATGTCGAACGTGATTATTTTTAAGTCGTATCATTATCTATGTACCGATTTGATCATTCTTCAGACAATAAAGATATTTCTTTATTTATTTAATCGTAGGGTATTGTTTAAATATTAGGTCCTGGCACTGGACCCGTCTGCTCCGTACAACATTCATTTCCCGATGAAGCGTGGCGATTTGAACCTACACTCTGGACCTGGCGGTTCACTGACGGCGGTACTGCACGATTTGGAAGCCATTTGGTCGCACGTGCTGCATTCGCAGTTCGCCATCAAACCGGATCAGCTGAACCAGTTTCAGTGCGTACTGGTCATATCGGACGTGTTCAACAGGTATCACCTGCGCGACTTCACCACTCTGCTCCTGCAGCGCATGGGATTCAAGGCGTGTTTCCTGTGCCAGGACCACGTGGCTGCCACCTTCGGTTCCGGTTACGGTCACGCGTGCGTCATAGACGTAGGGGATCATAAAACGTCGGTGTCGTGCGTGGACGACGGTATCAGTATACCCAGTACGAGGGTACGTAAACACACCGCATATAGTTGTATTCACCGAGCGGATTGCATTATATAGATTCGATTGGAGTACGGTGGAGCGGATATAACGCAAACGCTATTTTGGCTCTTGAAGAAATGCGCATTTCCATATACCACCTGCGATCCGACCAATAAGCTAGATACATTATTGTTGCAAAATTTAAAACAGGAGTTCTGTCACGTCGATTTGGTAAAAGTTTGTAAACTGGACAGGCGGTGGCGTGTTTCATTGTATGGATGTTTGTAGAACGTTTGCGGACCATTAGAAAAGACTTTTATGTTTCGCCAACCACAAAAGCCGGTGGTAAAGTACACGATTCAAATTGGCGACGAATGTATCGTAGCCCCATTAAGTCTCTTCAGTCCGGAGCTGTTCGGATTAACTGGCAGCAAAGCGGTTCATGTGCAAAGTAAACATTACGGCGATGCTGAAGATCCATTCGATGAATATTATTTATCAGAAACTAGAGTAAGATAAATCGCGATACATAGCGTTATCGAGTTTTATAGCGATAATTATTTGTTAAGACCATAGCTTTAAAGAATACTTCCAAAATATTTACTAATTGATACAATTCACGTAATTTGCAGAAGAAGGGTTTGAAAGATATTTTGGAACCATCCATGGACATGAATGAGCCCTTCTACGAGACAGCTGCGAGTCAAGTGCCCGCAGACGATGATATTGTTGTTGATACAATCGAAATAAATCAAGCTAGCAAAGACTTTGTTATAAATCCTGGTCAGATTCTAGGATTAGACCAAGCTGTCTTGCAGAGTATTGATCGATGCCGTAAGATAAACATTCGAAAGATTGTAAACAATTATGTAAACGTAATATTTCTTTGGCTAGCTTCCGACGAAATTAAACGGAAAATGTACGGATGCATTCTTATCGTTGGTGGTGGCATGAAATTCGTGGGGATATCAACGTGGCTACATAATAGATTGTCGCTACAAACGCCCGCTTGTTTCCGAGGTATACGAAATGTCTAATAATTTGATTAACAATGCATTCACATTGTACAGTAACAGTGAGGATTAGTTATACAGTGTATGGTCACGAGTTCGAATCTCATCGTCTGTTCCATATTTAAACATAATTTTATCGTATGGTAGTACATTGTTTCAATACTTTTATCTAGATAATATAGAGATCATAATGAATCCGCGCGAAATAGATTCGCAAATGGTTGCTTGGAAGGGCGCCGGTATATTATCCTGTCTGGAAACGGCGGAGGAATTGTGGATTACTGGGCCGGAATGGCAAATGTATGGGGTTCGTGTTCTGCGCGAAAGAGCTCCGTTCGCCTGGGGTTCTTAACGCTAACTTCCAATTCCTATCGGAATAATTGTACATTTTTTAAATCTTAAGTATCTACCTAGTTTTGAAGAAAATGAATCGATTTGCGGTATTTGTAATTTCTTTATTTTACTTCCTGTAGAAATTTTCTTAAAACTATGGGCAACAGTGCACAAATAGAAGCGCACGCGTACGCGGAACTTTGTAGGCAGGTTCAACAAAGATAACGCTAGTCGATGATTCACTTCGAAACGACGTTAATATTGGGAGAGAATGAGATGTAACATAATTCTAGTATAATCTAGAACATCGCTCGCGAAGATATTTTTATATAAACGGGCTATGCACATCGGGTATGTCATTACACCAGAGATAAGTTAGTGTAACGCAGTCGCTCGACGCGTATCAGTAACACTATTGGAATAAATTATCCTAGCGCCATCATTCCGTTAAGCGCTATTTGGTGCGTTGAATTCGTATTCGTCGACAAATAATGGGAAAGGATTATTACAAGATTCTAGGAATAACAAAGTCGGCGACAGATGATGACATTAAGAAGGCCTATCGCAAATTAGCCCTCAAATATCATCCCGACAAGAACAAAACACCTGGTGCTGATGAAAAGTTCAAAGAAGTTGCGGAGGCTTACGAAGTGCTATCCGATAAGAAGAAACGGGATATATACGACGCCTATGGCGAAGAGGGCCTCAAAGGTGGCATTGGCAGCGGAATGAATTCTGGATCGACGGATACTGGCAGCAATTTCTACACTTTCCATGGCGATCCAAGAGCTACATTCGCACAGTTTTTCGGTAAGACATTAATCCAGTAATAGTAAATCCGCGAACAGATGTATTACAATATTACGCAAACTTTTTTAAAATTCTACAAAATTATAGAAATATAGTACGTTGATTAAAAAATAATAGTGGTGTTTAAATAATATTTTTTACGCAAATTCTGTGGGTGGTTGGCATCTAATTTTGGAATACATAAATATATTTATGTAACTACGTGTTTTGTTCACTTGTAACTCGGTTTTATCGAACGTCATTCATTCGACTATTTTGTAGTACAATGAAAATAATGACCCATATATTAATCGTTTATCAAAACAACAAACTTGCCACAACTTCTTACATTCTTACGGATAGCTATAAAATGTTGTACTGAAGATGCGAGCGTACCTTTTGAAATGCGCATTGATGATATAATTATTAACTGCCGTTGCGATGACTGTCATAATTGAAATCGCCAGACAGCAATACGTTATATTTTCCACATATTCTATGACAGGGTATAACAACTCTAGTCCGTTCGATCACTTCTTCAACATGGAGCCGACCAACACCATGTTTTTCCACGACGACGTTATGGATATGGATGACCCATTAGGCATTGGCCCCCGTGCGGGCGGGCCAGGTCTAGGTCCTGGCGGTGCCTTCCGTAGCCAATCCTTCAATTTCCACAACACCGGCATCGGGGCGACTAGAAAAGATCGCATGCAGGACCCACCGATTGAATACGATCTTTATGTGTCGCTGGAAGATATCACTAAAGGCTGCACGAAGAAGATGAAGATCAGCCGTAAGGTACTGCAAAGTGACGGCACCACCAAGAAAGAAGATAAAGTCCTGACCATCAACGTCAAGCCAGGATGGAAGGCCGGCACGAAAATCACTTTTCAGCGCGAAGGGGACCAAAGCAGAAATAAGATACCTGCCGATATAGTATTCATCATACGGGATAAGCCACATATCCATTTTAAGCGCGAAGGAAGTGATATAAGATATACGGCCAAAATCTCTTTGCGACAGGTAAGAACGAACATCATTACGAACATTAATCATGTATTCATTGCGATTTTTACTCTTGCAGGCTTTGTGTGGATGTACGATCGAAGTGCCGACAATGACGGCTGGCAAAACAATTCCGCTGCATTTCACAAACGAAATCATCAAACCGAACGTGGTGCGCCGCATTCAAGGCTACGGTTTACCCATTCCGAAGGAACCATCTCGCAAGGGTGACCTCATTGTCAACTTCGATATTAAGTTTCCGGAGCACCTGTCGCAATCCGCCAAAGATATACTGTTTGATACTTTACCCGGCCAGTAAATAAACGACGCAAGAATAGCAACGACAGCAGCGCCACCTATTCTTATGTACTTCTACATGGGTGAACGTGAAAAGATATGTTGTTTAGTTGTGTTAAATATCATTCGTGAGTTTGTAATATAATTGTGCCGAAGGAGATGCGATGATTGTTCCCACCTCGGAACGATAAATAATGCATACGGGCAGTTCCAAAAATACATCGGGTTAAAGTGATTTCAAAGACGATTTTAACATGGGGGGGCAGCAATGCCTTAATTGTACGCTGGTTAATGCGAAAGGGGCGGCCGTCTGCCAGAAAATGAATAAAATATAAGTTAATTGCCGTACTAAAAGTTCAGGGTGTGCAAAATTATACTAATATACAGAACAGTCGGCAAAGTGTAGCGTTTATGGATCCGTTCTTTCGAAAAAATCCCCGTCCAATCAATGGACACTAAAAATGAATCCGCTAATATGTTTCTATTTGTACAGAGAGAATATACATCACTTTAACACATGTTTATGACGCCCTATATAAAATTCTTCAAGTTGTGTATGTATATGTTGTGTTGTGTGTATGTACGTTTTAGTACAACTTTTTGGTGATCAAGACTGGACGTATTCATTGCGATTTCTTGTAATTACAACCATCATCAAGATAGTGACAGCTGCCTAGCAAATACTATGGTCAAAGATGTAACTCTTCATTTCTAATTACACTGATGCGTACTTGTAACGTATTGAAAATAGATATATTTATTCACTTATTAGCTTGTAGTCTTAGAATATTATACTGCCATGCTAAATGAAGGTGGCCGACCTGCAAACAAATATACATTGAAATGTTTCAATTTGTTCACCTGCAAAAAAAATCAGATACTAATAGCTAGGGCCTCTTCGCATTCACGGCAGATATTAATTTTGTTACATAGCGCCTTATAACTGTATATTATTTAATTCGACAAAAAGGAATAAATTTTCATTTTCTAAAAAAAAAAAAACTTTATTCTACCTATCATAACGCGCATAGACCGCATTAGGGTGATTAACCATTTTTAACATGTGTATTTTTAACAAATTGTGTGTATTTTAGTGCTGGTGTTCGCGAAAATAGGAGTCTCATTCAATTTTTTACCTTGTGGTGATATATATATATATATATATATAGCGTAGGTACGTGTGCAAATCGCGTAAAAATATATATTGCGAATATTTCCAACGAATTTGCATCGCCGCTCAACTTTACATGCCATTCAACTATGCTTAGTAGCGAAATATTGAATGAATATTTCAACTGATAAAATGTGTTTAAATATTGAATGTGTTCGAATTTTCTGTATACGCAGAATAGTTGAATTCGTAAATAAAACTATCGAATTTGTATTGTAATGTGCTATGTGTTTCGTTTTATTCGTATGTTCTCTGTAACATTGAGTCGATAATGTGGATGGATGTTAGTTCGGTGGGAATGCTCCGGTGTGATGTCGGTCGAACTTAAGCGTGGCTATTTTAGGAGCGAGGCGAACTTACAATTCCATGGCATTGGTCAACGTATTCTTTTAGCGACCCAAATAAAATCCGAACACGAAATGCGAATATTTGTTAATTAGTCTTTAAACATTCGTGGATTTAAACAAATATACCGAAAAGAAACAAATACCAAAAGAATAAATGCGATTCTCTACAAGAGGCCGTCAATGCTATAACGATGTCATCATTAAAACTACATAGACGGTATAAAAGAATTGTGCTCGTATTATGCATACAAAAAAAAAAAAAAATAAATAAAAAATACATATTACGTATTATATCCAATAATAAGACTATAAATAATATGTGGGTTAGTAGGCAGATTGTAATTCTCTACACTATGCAGAGAACTTTGTAGTCCCATCAATTTATTTTCGTTCTGTAACGAAATCAAATTTGATTTCAAAGTCAATTTCGCAATTTGCGAACCCCCCATTTGTAACAGTGTACCAAAAAGATTTTTTTGCATTTTACTGAGTTAGCAATAGTCTAGTGAACTGAATTTATTTTGCCCAATGCAGCTCCCGCCAAATGAAAATGCGTTCATATTTTCAGTTTCGTTGATAAAATTCAATAAATGTATTTGGTACAAAAAAAAACGTAATATTTTCATATTAGCCTTTGATATAATCCGCGATTGTCATATACCGGAAAATTGTAACAAAAACTGATATTTCATTGAGCAGGACATTTATCAAGGCTCCGCAACATCTGCTAGTTTAGTTCTTGATATTAGCTTAATTCAGTATTAAATGTTACGTTTTACTTTTATAATAAAACGAGATACCTAGAGTTATCATGCCACAAAGGCATTATCGATGGGCACCCAAGAAGACCCTACTACTGTTGTTATTAGATAGTATTAAAGAACTTTTTGCGCAACTCGACATAATTCGAACAGATGCTCAAGAACAGAATAATCCCCTCATGATTCAAAAGAAATGCATTTACGCAGGAAATATAAGCGTTACAATTACAGAATAAAATATAACAAAGCCGCACATAAATTAACATATCATAGTAATTTTTTTGCCAGTACACCTCGATCTGTCTGTTTTAAGGTCAAGTTGTTGGCGGAGGCGAACAAGATTTGGTTATTCTCCTTTTATAAAATATGGGGACACAAATTCGTCCGTTTATATATGAACCATTAACGTCATCTTCCATTCCTACGTGAATATCTATACACTTAACTAAATATAATGTTTATTTCGATCCCGTATATCCGCGTTCGCTTAATAAAAAAAAATTTGCGTGTATATAATCTATACGAATAAAGAAATAATACGAAGAATCAACGCTCAAGTGGTTGAACAAAATTTATTTATTGGTTACAAAGTAATAATTACA
This sequence comes from Leptodirus hochenwartii, assembly GCA_947310635.1. Lineage (NCBI taxonomy): Eukaryota > Metazoa > Arthropoda > Insecta > Coleoptera > Leiodidae > Leptodirus > Leptodirus hochenwartii. Next base: position 375,786 of record OX371187.1, on the reverse strand, counting down.
AAAATATAAAATAGAAGGATGCGCTATGTAATGTAGAAAGTATAATTTTGGCTTGCAGAACGCCAGTTATGAACCATTGGTAAGTAATGAATTTTAGGCCATCAATTTTTTTATTTGGCTATAGATATATACATAATATATATAAACGTACGTTATTTAAGTTTAATATAATAAATAAAGTTTGTTAAAGTTATATTTATTGTCTAGATAAACGTTGAATGTTGCCCGATATAATTAAAAAATACTTTAAATTAATTTTGTTTCGGAGATCTAAAGTGAGAAAAAATCTCAAGTTTTGATGAATCCTAAGAAATTGATTTCAGTGTTTATTCGGCAACATGTATTTTAACTATCAAATTGATAGTTCTGCATTGTACTAACAAATTAAGTCAAGCAATAAAAATACTTTTTTTGTATGACTAGTCTACAGGTAATATTAAGAGAATTTGCACAGAATTTCATCGTAGTGAACACAAATTCGAAATAATACCAACATTATCGTTTGCACGATAACAAAGCTATTATACAAACAAATACTTAATTTCCTAATGAGAATAAATGCTTGCAGTAGATTGCCGCTACGCGAAAAATATTTTTTGTTTCCATACTAAATGAAATGGTATAATAAAAAAAGAATGGAATGGTCCTCTAGTTTTTTATGATTCTGAAGGTTTTACATTCCATTTGTGGTAACGTTTTGCGGACGCTGGAACCACATAGTCTCCTTGTATAGGAACCACAAATCAGATGCCCACAGAATAAAATTCAAAAACCCGAAAATCACAGATATGTTCAGTGTGGTAAAGGAGCCAATCTGCACTGGACATTCCGAGCAATTCGTGTTCACGTTGTCCCATTGAATATTATTTACATCGGTAACATGTTTCAAGCCGGACAATCCATTTGCCCAGGCGGCACTACTTGCCAGCCACAATATGGCGAACACGACCGTCAATGCAAAATCCTGAATTCAAAATCGGTACATATAAACACACTCGCCAATTAGTATTAAAATTGTATAGAATATCGTCGAAATACCGTAACTCGAAGCATTTATAAACGAGATGCGCATTTCGAAGGCTAATCCTATATGTTCAATGGTATATCAATCAGACATATCTTGTGAAATTCCTGATAATTAAACAAAGTAAAGATTTTGAATAAAGTTTGAGGAATTCGATTGACACGTTATTATTAAATTGTAATAGGGTGAAAGGTCCTGTTAAGGCGGGAGGTGCTTTTAATTCATATATATATATATAGTAAGCAATTTGGACGAGTATATTATTTGTCTGATTGGTGTTCTACTGGAGATGGTGGACTAAGCTTCGAATTGTGCGTCTCATACAAATATTTTTATTTACGCTATTTGCAGGGCAGAGAGGATGTTGCTAAGGAACTTAATTTATGGGAAGGATTCATAAAATACCCAAGGGAAAAGATTATATAGGCAATTTTGTAGAATATATAAAGAGGGAGAGGTACCGCAGGATTTCCAGCGTAGTATAATAGTGATAATGCCGAAGAAAGTAGGCGATAATTCATGTGAAAACTATAGTACCATCAGTTTACTATCACATGCATCGAAGGTATTGTTAAATGTTCATTTATAGCAGGTTAGAGAATAAAGTGGAAGAAAGACTAGTGGAGGTCACTTTTTGTTTTAAGAAGTATAGAGAGTAATAAAACAAATCACAATGAAAGTACGCAAGAAAACACAAGCTCGGTGGGGGAATTGATATAAGGTGAAGACAGAAGACAAAGCAAAGCGTGCCAAATATAGTAGAAATCGTACAGTCAACGGCACTTTCGTATCTTTACGATAAAGCTCATCGAATTTCGTGTAGACCGCAACAATGACGATCGTGTACAACATGGACAAAACGCCAGTGGTAACAAAGAATGTCGCATCCGACGAGAAGTCGCTGGAAATGGTGACACGGGGGTGACAAGTTTCACTCTCCATGTTCAACTCCTTCTGTATGTACAGATTGAATGGGTAATCGTAATTGTACCTAAATGTCGTATTGCAGATGAAATCAACGAACCCCTCATAACCGGTGGTTGTCGCGAAAGCGCATATGGAAAATATCTGATACATAAAATGATTCATAATTACGCGATAATAACGTCAGTAATTGGCGATTACGTACGAATTGAAATATTCTCATAACCCCACGGGGCTCTTGGAATACTGACAAATTTAGATCCATACTTATACCAGCTAAAACGGAATTGTTTGGTTATTGTTGGGCCGCCTGTAATTTTCGTAGCACTTACATCGACGTAAATAAAATGGAAAAATTGTATACCTCGACTTGTTGCCGTTCCCAATTTACCTTCGCACAGATATACACTTGTAATTTATAAACAATTTTCTCACTAAATTGCACCTATTACACACCTACAAACCATACGCGCATATTTAGATCTATATTTAGGTGTGTGAAATGACGTTGTGATGTTGCGCATCTGTCATTTGTCGTACAGCGACAAATGACACTGTACGTTGGTAGGGCGCCAAAAATTCAAATTCAAATGAAGCTTGGTGTTTAACGAAACTTTAAATCAGTTTGAAAATAATTTGTTGATCTATCATCTGAAAATATGGCTTGAATAATGAACACATTACTCCAATACGTATTTACTATATACGTAATTTCATATATATTAGTCCAAATTACGATAACAATCCAGAATTGATTTAAAATCGTTCCTCAGGGCTCCAATAAAGAAGGGCCATTTCATAAACCAATATATCAATATATAGTTAGTATTCATAAATTTGTAGACTTAGAAAAGGCATTTGATAATGTAGATTGGGACATAATGTTTAGAATTTTAAAAGAAACGGGTATAGATTATAAGGATAGGAGAATAATTTTTAATTTATATAAACACCAAACTGCCTTAGTTAGAATTGAGGGGGAAGAAGAGGTAGCAAAAATAAGGAAGGGAGTTCGGCAGGGATGTACACTCTCACCGTTATTATTTAATCTATATATAGAAGATGCAATAAACAAAGTAAAAGAAGAGTATAGTGTAGGTGTGAATGTACAGGGAGAGAAAATATATATGCTGAGATTCGCCGACGATATAGCTATATTGGAAGAAAGCGAAAAGAATTTAGAAAGGGTATTGAATGGTATGCAGGCAGTATTGACTAGGGATTTTAACATGAAAATAAATATAGGTAAAACTAAAGTGATGAGGTGTGACAAAAAGGAATGCAGTAGAAAAATGAGGATCTCAATAGGAGATAATAGAATCGAAGAAGTGTCAGATTTTTGTTATTTAGGCAGTAGAATCACAAAAGATAATCGAAGCAAGGTAGATATAAAGTGTAGGATAGCACAGGGTAGGAAGGCATTCGTAGAAAAAGAACAGATTTTAAGATCAAATATTGACTTGGGTATTAGAAAAAGATTACTGAAGGTATATGTTTGGAGTGTAGCACTGTACGGGTGTGAGGCGTGGACTATAGGAAAGGAAGAGAAGCGTAGATTAGAAGCACTTGAAATGTGGTGTTATAGGAGGATGATGAGGATTGGTTGGGAAGATAAAGTAACAAATGAAGCTGTACTAGAGTTAGTAGGGGAGAAGAGAAGTATCTGGAGAGTGTTACAGCGTAGGAGAGACAGATTAGTAGGGCATATCCTTAGGCATGGGGGGATTATGCAATTGATCATAGAAGGTAGAGTGGAGGGAAAGAGAGGGGTAGGTAGGCCTAGAATGGAGTATGTGAGTCAGATAGTTGAAGACGTTGAGATGAATAGCTATAGGGAGATGAAGGGATTAGCTCAGGATAGATCGGCATGGCGTGCTGTTTCCAACCAATCTTTAGGATTGCGGACTCTTTAACTAACTATTCATAAATATGTATTATGCACTATTTACAGTCCAACTTAATTAAAGAACAAGTCATTATTTTGAAAATTCTGTTTTCCAAATCGATTGAATCGATTCAACGGAAAGGGGGTTGTTTTTAGCTTCCACACCCTCCGTATCAGTACGTCTCTGTTTACAATATAAATTTATTTATTGATAGATCAGAACCGTGGCGAAATGAAATGAGCGCACGCGCCTCCGCTTCAGTTGCATCCCTTTATTATAAATGATCGTTTCAGCGATCTTGCAGCATAATATAAACTACGTAATATATGCTTAATTAAATGGCGTATTCCTTTTGAGGAAGGCGACAGGTTTAATTAAACATAATTATGTCGAGGAATTAGTTCAGCTAATGGGGTCGAGTTTATACTTTGTTGTAGGTGGCAGAATGGATGGGGAGCTGGTGCAATTACCATCCCTGATTCCCCAATCCCCCTCTCGCTTCCCAGTTTCCTATATATATATATATATATATATATATGGGAATACGACAAGGGATAAATACAGGTTCGTACTTTGCATTTTAATTCGAAAATATCTGCCATGTGTTAAAAAACTTTTAGTTTTTGGCTCTTATGACTTGAATTTATAAACGAAACTTTCGGTCTAAACGTTCACCTTTATAATAGCAAATATAGCAAAGAGTTCAATTTTGCTGTGATTTATCAAAATAAACTAGTAATTATCAAATAAATTATAAAATAAAAATATGTGTGCGAATGTTAAGTGCAGACGGTCCTGCGTGTTTCGCTATTGCCTGGCTAGGTCTGGCCTGTAGACAGTATAGCTTAGAAACGACGTCGGCGTCGTTATTCGTTTGTGTATTGGAGTACAGCGACGTTGTTTTCGTTATCACTCTTTAGTATATATTTGCTCTAGTTTTAGTCTTAATTCCGATGACCGAATTGCGACAGCCAGCTGAAGATGGTGAGGAGCGCGTTAACAAGTGCAACGTAAGGGTTGGTCATGTTCGTGCAGGTAAGACAGTTTCGCCACAATAATTCGATTGGAGGTTTTACTTGCATTTTGATTACCGCCAATCTTGAATGGGAAAGATAAGAATTATATACTTAAGCTATTTTTATATATAAGTAAGCTGACTTAACTTGAGAAACCTGCGAAGCGATAATTGTACATAACGGCCCATATCGCGTATTGTTAAATAATATATTTACATTTACCTAATGCAATATCTAGTTTTATTTCATATTTGCATATTTTGTGTATTTGGACAAATAATGATTTTGCAAAATGCCAGGTAGACAAAGAAACGTAGTTTTGATTTTGATTTTTTTTTAAAACGTTTTTGAATCGTATAAATGGATAAACAAAAAATCCTTATCCTTAGCAGGCCCAGATTTACATAATTATGCCAATTTTGAAAATTTGTAGAAATTTTTATTATTCAAGTTGGGAATGTGCAAAATTCCATTCAACAGAAATGTATCGTATACATTACAATTGGCTATTATAGAAATCGCGGTAGGTCGACCACCAAAGCATACCCAAGTAATATGAATCAGCAGAACAGCAATCATACAATGTTAGGAAATGCACTGCATTAGTAAATACAATAACATTTTTCGAAAAGGAAAAATGTACTTCTTCTCTACATTGCACGGCCCCTAACTGAATCGCAGAATACATATCACCTTATATATATTTTATTCGTTCGATTAAAATTTCAGATACCCACGAATCATTGACTAGACAGCCAATTTCTAAATAATGGCTGGCAAATTAATTTATCGTTAATCGGCCGTCTAATAAGCGCGGTTCATATCGTTAATACGAAAGCAATAAGTAGTGACTATCAGAGTACGGTGCCTCATCTAAATTAGCAGAAAGGGAATTGATTCTTTGCCATGGCCAAGATGTTCGCGTCGAAAACCAACGACGAAACAATCCTGGAAATCCTTCAGGGCAACCAGACAGAGAAATGGCCATCTCCGAAGTTGGTCAAAATATTTGTTAATTGTTCGAAAGCCGGTAAATAGAACGATGTTATTTAAATTAATTTAAACAAGTCACCTTTTTAATTTGATAAAAAGTAAAAAGTGCGAAGACCGTTGACAATAGTACTACGTGACTTTTCAAACTAATTGATTTTTATCCGAATGCGTGTCTACAAAATGTTCCTTTGCTATTATGAATCATGATTAGGTAAATTCAATTAGCAATTGTTATAATGTCCGCAAATTATTCCGCAGACATATCAAATGAAACAATGTTCACAATTAATGTTCACAGTTACCGATATTAATGTTTCCTAAAACCAAATATACCATAAACATGTTTATAAGAGTGTTGCTCTTGTTGTAGTACATCAACTGGATATATAAACTATAATCCGATAAAATACCACAAATGAGAATGTATTTTTAAATTTTTTTTATATAAATATTTATGTACGTTTATGTAGGTACATAAAACACGACGTATTTACAACATTTTTGCAAATATTTGTAGATTTTATAGAAGAACGTAGATTACTATTGGAGTTCGTAGGTCCACAATTGCAATTATATTTCGACGACGAAAATTTAGAGGTACTTTTGATACTGGAAATGTATTCCTCTTAAAGACACACGAATATATCTTATTGCAGGTCGAGTTAGTAGACATGCACTTCGGAGCTACTAAACAAGACGAACTAGATCCGTATTTACTCAATGAACATCTCAACGAAATAAAAATGTGTCATAAATTATCGAAAGGATGTTTCTTTTTGGTGAGGTTCTGTCCACAGTATTTACAACCACAACCCTCCCAAGACCTATTCTGATACACTTCCCTCGCCTTCTAGTTTAACACAATTGTATATACACATTCCCGTTTATAAAAGCTAATGATTAAATTGTTTTAGAATATTATTGGTGATAATTATAGTAATCGAATCATTCCATATAGTATTGACTCTTCAGATTACGAAGATATTATAAAAGTAGCGCAGGAAAAAGAGTACAATCATGATATATTAGATGCCTGGTATGAAAGAAAGGATACGAAGTATTTTATTAAGGATTACAGGTACTTAGAGTGCATTTCCCTTTTTCAAAGGGAGTCGCCTTGACTTAAAATAGAAATGTTACTCATTTTCAGGAAACTAGTCTTGAATGAATGGATGGAGATTGCCACAAATATAGCAGATACGTTACAACACTCCGCAATAATGTTGGATAAAAATATTGTTCAATCAACCGTAGAAAATCAGTTCAACTTTGCTTTAGGTATTCATATTTGTATTACAGACGTGATTTAAAAATATAAAAAAAAAATACAACGTTATTTTAGGATTAGCGTCCGATGCAGCAAATCGTATCCTTAGTATATCCAGAGAATTGATTAGCGTAGATAATGTTATAGATAATGTGAGCGTTTGTTTTAGTTTGATGGTGATATTTATAAAAAGAGTTATTATAACGTTTTAGAATTACTACTGTCCCGAAAGTAACAAACTTTCCTACGGACAATTGCAACAATTCAAAGAAAAATTATCGACAGCAATCGACGAACAAAATCGATTCTTATTCAAGTAAGGTTCTCGTATAATTAATTCCAAATAAAACAAAACTGAATCGTTCTTTTTCTGACAACGTGGTAGAGTGCCTTGGAAAGCGGATGGTATAAATCCAGACGACGAAGATCACGAAACATATCTGAATAAGTTCAAAAACACAGTACTGCATAAATTGCAGGCAATTACGAAGAAGCACTTCGAAGCAGATCCAGACCTGAAATCCAGGAAGAAGATTGTAGAGGAAAACTTCCAAGAAAATATAACGCATCTATCGCTGCATTTCCATCCGGCGGATATTGATTTCGAAAATACAATTGTCCTGAAACAGCTGGAAGATATTGTGAAGAGCACGGCTAATATCCGACACAATCCGATAATTATATACGGCAATACCGGTTCCGGTAAGACATCCCTTGTGCGTAAATTGCACAAAATATTCCCGGTATGGTGCGATAGAAAGCTCTTGCGGATTGTCCGGTATATAAGCGTATCACCCCGATCTTCGTACAACCTGGAATTGCTACGCATCATATGTCAGCAAATATGCATCGCCCTAAAATTACCGGAAGGTTTCCTTCCGAAGGACGCCTCTTTCGATCCGTTATACATAAACAATTGGTTTCAACAATTGTTGCGTATGTTCGAAGACATGAACCAAATATTGTTGATATTAATCGATGATATACATCGTCTGAATCCATTGGACACGGACGCCTCATCTACGTTAAGTTGGCTGCCGATCAGTTTACCGAGGAACTGCTATTTGATCTGTACATCATCCGTGGATTTGGATAAGTTACGATTATCGACGGTGCAGAAAGATCGCCTTCGCAATAGCGATGGGTATGTGGTATTGGAAGATTTAATACCGTTGCAAGACACGATCGAAAGTAGCTTCGATGATGCTGAGGAGCGATTTGGTCGAAAGGCCATTGCTCGTTTAGCTAGATATATTACGTGTTCGGAATACGGATTAACGGAAACGGAACTATTAGAACTGTTGATGCCCGTTGGTAATAGTGAAGCGGTTATTAGCATAGCCGAAGGAAACTTTAATTTTTCAACGCTTTGCTCAGTCATACAACTAATGCGTAAGTTCACTAAGGTTTTTGTTTAAAATCGCACATCAGCCAATTTCTCAGAATATCGCTGCAGCTATTACACATGCTAATATAATTGTGTTTCTATTTGGTACGTAGATAATTTGTTTCGAAATAAGCTAATGAGTGGTAAAATATTGATCGAATGGTCGCACTTGAGCATTAAGGACGTGGCAAAGAAACGCTATCTGCAGAGTCATGATACACTGCGTGGCATTCATTCGGATATCGCGAATATATTCTTTAATGAATTTTGCGACGATGAGAAAAGCGAATCGGAAGAAGATCCAGGTACGTAAAATGTAATTTGTCGGATTAACGCGATTGATGCGACATTACTTTCAGCCCCATTACCGTCGGATGTGAAGGAAACTCCGTTCCAATCTACGCTACATAGCGATGTCACTTACGGCTTGCGACATATTGAGGAAGCGTGGATACATTTACTAAAAGCCGGCGACATTCCTAAACTGAAGAGCCTTACTTTATGCAATTACGATTTCCTTCTAGCTGCTGTAAGTTGCTAGACATACCATCGCTTTATATTCGATAATTAATTTAAAACTTAATGACGAGATATTTTACGAACTTCTACCTATTCTACCCTAGATGATATTTAATTCCTGTGCAGGTACAGACATTGTCCGTGAGCTATCTGCGCTGCATATTGGAGCACGCTCGTTGCTACTTGTTGGACAGAGAGATAGAACTGATATATTATGCGATGCGTAAGGCGACCGATATTCTCACAAGAGACACGTACCAATTGGGCACACAGCTCATCACCTGGTTAAGACCAGTTGCGGACAAAGTGCCGACCACCTCTCCGACGCCCAACGGCGGACTGCTCGGCATTTTGGTGACAGCGGCGATGGCTTGGTGCGATGGCTTCACTTTACCTTTGGTTGTGCCACTAACCGATTGGCTTCAGCCGCCCCTGCCGGTCCAGTCTCGTGTCATGACCACGCCGGGCGTTCGACTGATCGAATCTACTCCATCTGGGCAACATGTGGTGTGTTGTTTGGACACAGATCCGCAACTGTGGCACATAATGTCCAACGAGTTGGTGCACACATTCAAAGGTTAGTGTGGACCTGAAAGAGGTTGTGTAGCGATACGCGACGTTGGCTACGGCGAATTGTATTTGCAGGTCATGTGAAAAGGGTGATTTGCATGACGGTGACAAAACAGTCGCAATATTTGCTGACTGGATCAGAAGATGTAAGCGTTATCGTTTGGGACCTTCGCTCGTTGAGTATGGTGATGCGTATTTGCGAGCATATCGCCCCGATATTAGCCATTACCGTTGCGCTCAACAATTCAGTGATTGTAAGCGGTGCAGAGGATAGTAGTATAATAATTGCTTCCTTAGCGAATGGAAAAAGGGTATACGCTAGTTCACTAGAAACGTTTTTTTGTTCTTCAAGAAAACCACAAATGTCATTTTAGATAACGAAAATAAATCACCATCGAGGCCCGATCAGTAGCTTGAAGATAACATACGGGGGTGACATTCTCGTGTCCGGCAGTCAAGATGCCACTATCTGTCTTTGGTCATTGGAAACATTTACAATGTTGAATATAATTACCTTACAGTCAGCCGTGCAAATAATTGATATATCTTCTGACTCTGTATTTCTCTTGGCTGCTTGTACCGATAATGTCTTGTATTTACGCACATTGGCTACCGGCACCGAGCTGCACAGCTTATCCGAACACAAATCGAAAGTAACGTTATATTTATTGAATACTTAATAATTTCATTAAGGGTGTGCCGCAACATCGTAGGTAAAGTCAGTGTGCTTAACTCAAGATAGTTGTAGAGCAGTATTGGGCTGTTCGGATGGACGCTTGTATATATATGACGTGCATAGCGGTAAGCTGCGGAAGACCATCACTGGTCAAGGGGGTGAAGTGTCCGCCGTTCGAATAACTGATAAAGACGATTTTCTTCTAACGGCAGGTATGTACAGACACTTCACGTCGACGTGAAGACAATGCAATACATTGTTTTATTCCCAGGTGGAAACAAAATATTCTTCTACCCATTCCGAAGTTCCGATACGGCAAAAGCATTAGTTAAACTGCCGAAGAAATCGCAATATCATCTGCAGACGCATCGTGGCTACATCACATGTATAGATATATCCCGCGATGGTTTATTGGCGGTATCGGGAGCAACTGACTATCTGGTCAATGTGTGGCTATTGAACTCCCACGAGCTCATGTTCACGTTGAACAGTCACACAGCGTCTGTAACGGATGTTAGTTTCGCGCCAAATACGCTGTTCGTGGCTACAGCCTCTGAGGACCGAACGGTCAAAGTATGGGGGTTGACCATTGGCTCCTTGGTAGCAACATTTAAGGTATACCGAGACTGGAAAGTGCCGTATTCTGGTTGCACGTTCGTTTTTCGTTACAGGGTCACCAGGCAGCTGTGTCCACCGTGTCTGTAATGATGGACTCAACTAGGATCATATCCAGCGATCGAAACGATACCATATGCATTTGGTTGGCAGATAATGGCAACCTCCTCCAATCGTTGAACGGCTCCAGTAAATGTGTGGCAGTTACAAATAACATGAAATACTCTGTTAGTGTTAACCATTTTCAATATGTTTCTTTCAATATGTTTTTTTATTCAATATTTTTCTTTCAGATTTGTATGCACGCGGATACCTCCCTGCGAATTTGGTCCCTGTTGCGCGACGAGGAGAAATATACAATCAGCCATTCGGAAGAGATCACTTGTTTCGTAATAACAATGGACTCTTTGCACGTTATAACCGGCTCCAGAGATATGTCTTTGAAAGTGTGGCAAGTGTCCGGCGGTAAATTGTCACAGGTACCCACCCTGTTACCAACACGATACAAATAGTTAGTTTAGTTCCGTTTGATATATATATATACAAACTAAAAAAATTGCAGGTATTAATAGGGCACACGGACGCTGTGACCTGCGTGGCGGTAGCTGTTTCCGACAAGAGTCTCGTCATATCTGGATCTTACGATTGCAATCTCATCGTGTGGGATATTAATACTGGCGCGGACCTGTTCACCCTTTCGGCACATTTGAGTATCATAACTTCTGTTAAAGCATCCGCTGATGGATCGATCGCCATATCTGGTAAGTACCGTGCATACTAATAGTTACTGGGTTTGAAGGAAAATAACTTATTTATAATACCAATATATTTTAAGTGGTATTATAAATAAGTTATTTCCCTTCAAGCCCATTTAGTATAAACTACCACAAGGTAACACTTGATTCAATCAATTATACTAATAGTTACCATGCACTTTTCGATCATATGTCGTACAGGATCGGAAGATAAAAGCATTATTATCTGGGACACGAAACGAGGTCTCGTCTTGACATCCCTACAAATGCACTTGCCCGTCATTCGGGTGGAACCATCCTCGGACTTTTGTCGAATCACCGTCCTCTTGAAGGAGATAAACTACATGCCCATTATATGTTTGCATAATACTCCAGCCAAGTATGTCAAGTTACCAACATATTGCGCACCTGATAAAGACATCGTTGAAAGTAATATCTAAATTTGCCCCCAAGATTTAAATTGTTCATTTGTATCGTGTAACTACTAATAGATCCGAAAACTGGTCCGAAGAGGCAGATGCGTCGATTGTTGAAGAAAGAAGTGTCTTTAGATACATACACGTGGCAGAAGAAATATGCCCATCTGACATCGAATTTGGTGATACCAGCTATTGATGAGAGGTTCAAGAGGAGGTTTTCAGTTTCAGCCAGTATGGAGGAAATATCGAAAATACCACAGAAGGATGGTCAGGTAATGTGTGTTTTTTTTTTAAATTGAATTATGTAATTATCGCTGAACGTTCGTTCAATTTTGCCAATTATTGTCGTCAGGGGGGACTACCGAACAAACAGGGATCCTTAGCCCAATCACAACATTTTGATCAATTGGAGGCTCTTTGGAATAAACGCTCCCCCCCTAGGAGGAAACTACATCAGGTATAGCTTAGACATTAACTTCATTAGCTTTGCTGTTGTTGATGTGCTCAAAAGCATGCGTGTCCTCACGTTTCAGTCGATATCCAAACAATCATCTCTCACTGAATCGCATCAAGATTCTTCCGACGAAGATAAGTTTTCGTAAATTGTAAAGATACGCAATTTACAATCACATCGCAGTATTTTAAGCCGAAAACTAACAGGGAATTATTATAACGTCTTCTGGTTTCTTCCATAAAATATGAAAAACGAAAAACAAAAAAACAAACGACCTTAAACTACCACTAATCGTTGTTTACGAATTTTTTTACAATAAATTCTAGAATCATATTAATCAGGCGAATTGAATTAACGTGGCGTATCCAAACAGAAAGATTATATTAAACAAACCAAAAGTTATGATGAGTGCGAGTAACTATACTTGCGCGCCTCTGCTCAATATTCCACCGCCACTTTAAATTAATTTGTTTGTATTATTGACGAATGTATTAATGATATGACAGATTATGGGCCAATATTAAGGGAATTCCGTATGCAAGTGATTCAGATGTTACGTACCACTTAAATGATTGTACCACCGGAGAAGTGGTTAATGTTTCAAAACCTCTTGGCCGTGATTTCAACGATATTTAACAATATATATATCAGATTGTGGTGTACTCTTTTATATGTTTCGTATTTATAGGTAAATATTACGACAATGAAAGAAACTTACGAAAATGTTTATTTTTAGAAATCTGCAATGATAATCCTAGCATAACAATCTACAAGTGCTTTTCTTAACTTTTTTCTACTGAATACTAAATAGCGGATAAGCTTTAGAATCTATCTACTTTATCTTTATATTTTCTATCCTATAGAAAAATCGATGGTGTATTGAATGTTCTATTATTATATAGCATATATATTATATACGTGTTAGGACTGAAATATAATACCGCATAATATATTAAATAATATAAATGAAATGCGCATGCTCGGGGGCTATAGTTCTGTACATCACAACACTAACATTACCCTTGATATGCGAATCTAGTACAAACTTTTTCAACATTTCATTCCCCATCATTGATAAAATATCTATTTTCTAAATAATTATAAAAACGCGGAGAAGAACAAGGAATAATAGTTCAATATTTTGCCAAGAAACTAAATCACGAATTCCTAGTTCTTGGTCTATAATTTTAGTTTAATATACTCTAAGTATATTTTTAATATAGAACAAAGTTTGCCAAAATATGAATGCCTTCAAAATTACACTATAACCACTATATATGTAATTTAAATTACTTTAAGCATTCTTTAAAATACGCTTGTAACGTGTGTGGTACGAATATTTCAAAGTGGCATTAATCATTAATATTCGTCAATATTGTTATATAAAACTATATTGTCTTCTAACTCTCCAGGACCAACATATTCATATTTCGTAATAGTCAATCTAACTGGACAAATTGACAAAACGGGTCATTTTCTTTGGTGGATCGATTAACTTTATCTAAATTTAATGTTAGGAATGAAGCCCGTGAACGTAACTAGCGTAAATAAACATATTAATTTACGTAAACTATAATTATAGAGAAAAATATCACGAATTGACATACGTAAAGTAGACTACGTTGTAAAGTGCAATAATAAATATGAACTAATAACTTACATATTAATAAGCAATAATATAACTTTATTAAATGGAAATGAAACTCGGGAACACGGGCAACGTATGAACATATATTATATTATACAGGCGATTTGAAATTATGTAGGACTTCAGGGCAGAGAGAGAGAGAGAGAGAGATTGTCGAGTGTATTAAATAAACGTATAATCGTGATGAGTGTGAATAAGATGCCGCTATATACGAGCGGGCATGCGCCGCTATATACCAGCGCAACGCAATGTGCGCGATCGCCACAATTTTTTAATTCGCCTGTATTTATACTATACTATACTATACTATATTATAATTATACTATACTATACTATTACTATACAATACTCGAACCACTATTAGGAAGATTAGATAAAACCGTGAGTATATGTAGTTGGATTTGGCAGCCTCTATTTTCGTCTAATAGTACTAATTAAAATACCCCTCATTATATTAATATAAAATATACGCAAATTCTCAAATATAGTAAATATGCTAGGTACATCTTTAATTGTTAGGGTTGGTAAAAATATTTAATTGTGATTAGACGTCCCTACCTTTAGATAGGCCGATTATACTCTTACATTAAAAGATGACACCTTAATCTCGGATTTTTTTTACTCATACTGATGACTTTAAAAAAGGAAGTGCAGGTAAATCATTTAGCGATAACTGTGTCCAATAAACGCAGTTTAGCTCAATTTTATTTTATTTGCCATTATGACGATTTCCGACTATTAATTATTAACGGTCTACATAGCGATATATATGTTGTGAATTAAGGTTAAGCCTGTCCCAATGAATTGGCCAATAAAAAAAGAATAGCATGATAATGCAATTAATATTTATTTCACACTCAAGCCATTTAACAATAAATAATTACAAACGTAGTCTCCCACTTATCAAATGTGTATACAATAGAAGTCGATAGTAAGAAGTATATGGCAATGAAGTGCGCAAACCCCTATAGCGACACATTACTAATGTCTTCGATAGTACATATAAATGCGATGGCGGTTTTCGAGGCGACAACGCAAAAAAAGAAATGAGTATTGTCATTGTTGACCATAATAATATTCTCTATCTTGCGATAAAAGAGCATCCTGTCGTTAACGGTCGCTCTAAAATACAATTAATAATTCTTATGGGGGACAATGTTTTTTTTTCAATTCAACCAAATAATCGTTCTCGATAGGTCTCGCAGTAAATTAGATTTAAAATATTGAGTTCCTCACCAGTATACTGTGTTTATTGTGGCTCCAGTAGATTTAAATTCTTCGTAATAATACGTAATATCGTAGATGAACTTTAGCCTTAATTCCGATACCGATTTTCCATGCTAGGTCTAATCATATCTTAAACAAAACATAATTTCGCAATGTCTATGCATTGGGAAACGGTCATCGCATTGATGATATAGACAAATCCTAGTTAGCAAATACTAGTGGCACAAAATATACTTTTGCTAATTCAATATCTTTTCAAATCATGAAATTTGTCTCATCATTTAAAAAAAAATTATTTGAATTAAGTTTTTTGTTTGAATTAAATAAAAGAAATCGTTTCGCACGGTACTTATGTAATAATATTATAAAGATAATTTTTACAAAACTGCAATATTTTTCTGCGATATGTTTGTATTTTTATACAGCGTGGTCAATAAAATTTATTTCTAAACTTTGACCATTTAAAATGAAAATTTCTTACCATTGATTGATCATTCTGAATAAAATGTTTACCAAGAAAATTGTATTCCATATTTTTTTAATAACGAATTTTCAGCTCATTACTTTCCCGCTAATTTACTTATGAAAAGGTAATACCTATCCAGTAAAGAAAATGCATTGGTCGACACTCTGTGATGTACTTGATAAATAAATATGTAATACTATTATGTAATGAACCCTGTCATCATACCTATTGTCAGTGTCTTCGCCTAACTATTAACTTTTTCTTTGATGTCTATTTTCTCATTATAATATAATCTTACCTACCTGTTCCTAAGCTTTTATAATGATGTTTCCAAGTACCTTTCAATTACCAAACTTCCCCATAATTATTATTGTATTCTTATAATCCATTCCAGTCCCTCTATAAACTAATATTTTAACTACTCTCCCTTCTTGTTTTGTTGTGTTAGTTTAAGTATATATATAAGACTTGTACATACAGGACAAGCTCGCATAACTATCAAATAATCATAACTATACGCTGGCTATAACCATCAATGAGTTCTTTCAAATAAACTTTATGCAGTACGCATCAAAACTCTTCACATCCGTCTTGTGCTTTACGTTAAAACCCTAATTCGTTCTAATAAAATATTGATATTTTATTACAACACAATAAATCATTTGTATTATTATACAAATTGGCGCAGTCACTCTTATCCAAAACCACCTATCCGCTACGCATTACAAAAGTGGCGCAGTCGGTAGGATACATTTGTGAGTTACGTTGAACTCCAAACGCGTTCCCAGCCAATATTTCACCATTACTATACAAAAGAAGAATCAACATCAAAGAAAAGGTTAATAGTTAGGCGAAGACACTGACAATAGGTATGATGACAGGGTTCATTACAATTAAATCGTTTATTTTTATTACAATCCAATCTTCCAAATTCTCGCTTCCACGGCGAATCCTTATTAAAGGGTAGTTTACTTCTCACAGAAGCAGGTAAGAAGCGGGGCCGTGCCAACGGTCAATTTACACGAAGTTTTAGATCCGGGCAAATCTTCAGTTAGAAATCGTCCGCATATAAATTCCTACCTCATTTCGGTGTTGAGACGAAGATGTTCAGTTAGAACGGTTAGTGCGGCTAATGACGGGGGATACCGCATAGGGATAGAGAGCCTTCATTTCTTCAACTTAAATTTTGAAATGTCCATTCCTCAGTATGCATAACTAGAGGACAGCACAGTTGCCGTAATTCACGTGGACATCCTATACTTGAAGAATTCGTCATACGCGATCGACTTGGCAATTTTAACAGTCAACGGTTCTCAAATTGTTTTTTATGCTCGAGCACTTTTTTATAACCATGTATTTCAAGAAATTGTTCGAATCGTATTATTTTCAAGATTTATTAGATTTTCGAATCCCCTGGATGCGCATTAATCAAAATTAATAATGATTGGTTTTATTCAAAAATAGGAATAATTATATACGATTGTTACATGATAATAGACTATATACGCTAATTTTGTCAATAGTCTGAGATAAAAAAAAAATTAAGATTTTGGAATATAAATAATCATTAACTAATTGCTCACGATAACATTAAATAAGAACAGAATTTGACACAGGGGAGCATTAAGAAATTATATTTTGGAGGGTTCCACAAAAACTATGCGATATATAAATCCAAAAAAAATTCTAGCTTCTAATAAAGCTAGAAAATATAAAAACTTGGTTTCTGTTGAGAGATTTTTCTTTCAAAAAGAAATGCGCCTTATGCAATTCTTTTGAATGTCTTCCAAACATTGAGGTGATATAAAGATTGTTATGTCAATTAATGGCGTGGCAGCCGAATTTTTTCCATTATAAAGAAGCCCAAAGATGATATATCAGTAAGCACGACTTTTTAACTCGATTTTTAAACTAAAATTTGAATAAAAAATTCAATTGTTAAAAAACATAAACGATTATATAGAACCGTGGCGATTTTGGTAATGCTACTTTGTAAAAAAATCGACATAATTTCGTGACATAAAACTTTATTAAAGAAAACTGATTCAATCTCGAACAACTTCTCATAGTTCCTAATGATTACGAAACGTTATTAAATTCGCCTGCGGCGCAATCGCGTATTATTTATATATATTTGTGTTTGTGGAAACTACCTCAACATCCCCATTACAGAGTGTAGTTATAGAGGGATATATGGGAGCGGATGGGAAGCCTGTTACTATTCGTGGTAAGATATATAAATCACGGTCCGCAATTCCGCTAAAGCTTAGTTAATTGTATCCCAACAAAGAATGGTACCGACTATAGAAGATTATAATGTATATAAGACGATTTTGAAAACGATTTCTTTTCGTCAGTCAACGCGGATTGTTTTTCGGGCGCCCTGTGCAGTACCCGTGGGGGTACACGTACGTACCACCGGTTTGAAACTGCTGATCGAAGTGAATGCGTTCGACGTGGCAACGTCGCTCACGCACGCATATAGCTAGCATATATTCTGTACTCGCTTTATGTGATTTAAGTTAGCCAGCGTTTGTTTGCTCATTGCTCATTCGGAATTATGGCCATGACAGCAGCGGCAGCCACGTCCTTGCCTCCGCGTTGGGATGCTCGTACACTCGACGTTCCGACATAAACGAGCGTAGATATGCCAGAGTGATTTGGCTAGTGATTTGTGCTCGAACACGGTAGCTATTCGCATTTATCCCCCATTAATACGGTCACCGAAAACGCAAACGCAAGGGCTGCATAGTCGTACACGGTGTGCAAAGAGCGCGCTCCAATCAGATAGTGTATTTTAACGCGGATTGTTTGAGTTAGCTACCCGAGCGCAGCCCTTAGTTGTACCATTACAAATCCCTTCAGAGTCCCGATGTCCGAAGCCGTCCTTGCTGAACGTATTTCGGTATATCTTAACCACGAAGCCGCTCTATTTCCGCTAATTGCAAATTTTCCGTTTTATTAGTCGCATAGGTTGATGGCCCATAATTTCCAATAAAATAAAACCTGAGTGACACGATTCAAAGAATTAGAAATAATTAATAGGTATTATTATATATAGAAATTACGATGTGTAGATACGAACATTATTACAGAAAATATAGACGTTCCAATTGCTTCTAACGTTTTTTAATGACCTTTTATACTATTAGTTTAGTTGGCTTACGCATATATGATTTGTGGTAGTAGTAGTAGTAAATTTTTTTTTAATTGTAAAACATTATACAGGCTGTTCCGTAATTCTTGAAATTTTATATAAATGCATACTATATTGTACGTTGAGTGCACGTGTTGTTAGTTAATAATAACATTTATTAAGTGCTCATTTTCGACGTAGTTAACATAAACATTTTTTTATTCCCATATGTAAACGTGTGGTAGTACGAATCGACTCGTAGAAGACAACTCAGTCCAGACGTCGATTGCGAAACGCGTCCAATGCGCCCGTTTCCGTTTGTCCAGTGTCGGTCCATATCAGTGCGAGACGAGCACGTTAACGAATGGTTTTCAATTAATGCTGCCGTCACCGCACAGTGACAGTGCTAGTGGTGTGGTGGGTACCTCGGTGGTGACGCACCACTCGGGCTGCTCCAGCATATCGCCATCGGAGGTGCTTATCGCGCTTGCGGTGCCAGATGCTGCCAGTGGCTCGCGAACGCGACCATGGTACGCTGCACGGTGCTGATCCCGCAGGAGGCGCATCCCAAGTGTCGCATTATGTCGCCCATATCCACGGCGCTACTGTACATGTTCCTGGTCCTGGCAGCTGCGGTTGCGCAGGCAGCTGCAGTTAGCGCGAGCGTGGCGAGTGCCGCAGCTGGCAGCGCCGCGGCGCCGTTTTCGTCACAGTGGGTTGTGCACGTGACAGATGGGAAACGGGCGGCCAATGCCCTAGCGGCTGATTACGATTTCGTTAATTTAGGGGAGGTATGTCGATTGCATTTTCTACATGTTCATTAAAAAAAATGTACCAGTGCAACTATTCGGAAAAATAATATGGTATGATCTGATAGCTTGTTTCTAAAAATATAATATCTTCGCAAACTTTATTTAAATATATTTTGCATTAAATTACACGTTCCAAGTAATATTTTCTACGCTTATATTCTACATTATTCATTCTCACACTGTCTTTAACAGAATAATAATAATTTTTAACAAAGTGTTTCAATTAATTACTATAGTGAAACCGTTTCGACAATTTTCACTATTGCAAGGCAAAACGATGCTTTTATCTCTGGAGTTTTTTTTTTTATAATATTCACAATTATGTGGAAATTTCGTACAAGCCAGTTTTTTTTCAGTGCGCCGATTAATTGCAAACTAAACGTTTTAAATATTAAAATGTTTCATTTGAAAAAATCGGATAGAGGGTTCCAATCGATTTTTATGCTACATAATTTCCTATCATTACTGATAGCTTTTCTTTGAGTATAAAATAAAATAAAAAAACTATAAAATATAATATAAAATAAAACATAAAAACACTATATATATACAAACGGTACCGAATAAGTTAATGGAAATGGCATTGAAACTGATAATAGTTTTGGATACATTTTTATTAGTTCTATATCTAGTGATGATATGGAACTAATTAACTGGTAATAATATTCCAAATTGATTCGTTTTGCATGGATGTTATTGGCTGTCGGAATAACAAAATCGTTCGCTAAATCGAATATAAAAGTTATAAATATGTGCATCGGATTTCAGTTAAGTATAAATATTGAATGCCAATTAAAAACCGGAATGAATTTTGAATAGTGAACGAAAACAAATTAATATGCTAACTCGGACCCGATCTTATCAAATACAGTCGATTTGAATACAGCAATCAAGTAATTGAACCATAAAAAATAATGCTACGTAGATTTTATGCGCAATAAATAATATAACTTGTTACTAAATGTAGCCAAACAATATATCCCTTAATATATTCTTGGATAAGGAGAGCGCGTGTTGCGCGTTAAAAAAATTAAACAAATATAACATGATTGTTTAAGTCGATGACAACAGAAAAATTCTAAAACATACGATTTCTACAATGAAAGTCATTAGTAATGCCTCCGTATAGGACTTCTGTGCAATGTATGTCAACACGAACTATTATAGTCCCTATACGGATGCATTACTATTGTCTTCACGTCTATTTAGATGCTCAGATTCAGATTAGATGCTCAGATGCATAAATCTCGCTATCGTTACATACGCTAGCACTGATATTAGAGTAGTACTACTGCTAATTGAATTTAATGGGTGCACCTTGAATGACTCCCTTTTGCGCAATGATTAGCGGCCTTCATTATGTAATTCAATCATAGACCCTTTTTGTTTCAACAATGCAACAGACGTTCAATTTTAACGATCGTATTTCGGTACATAATATCTTACTTCGAAGAAGACAATATAATCAACGTAAATGCTACGTGCTAATTTAATTGTTCAAAACTTTGTTTCAATTTATAATGCATGCTATAGTTACGGTACTATTACGGTAGTTTAGAAGCCGTTCGATAGAATTTTTAAACAAATATTTGAGAGAATAATGTTATTTATCGCTTTTCCATGACATTGCGTAATACACACTAAATGCGAAAAATAACAACGCAATTAGCGTTTGTTGTACAAGGACCAAACCACCGTTGAACAATTTTATTGCTGCTAATTAATACAAACTATAAAAAACTATCGTCCTAATTTTTCATTAAATAATAAAGCGGCAATAAAATTACGATTATATATCATTGTCTTATGGCAACGTTTTCTTTTAGATATTCGAAGACTATTACCACTTTAATCACAGAAAAGTCGCGAAACGGTCCGTAGATCCGCATCTCGAGCACAGAGTCTTATTAGCCGCGGACACGAGGGTACGATGGGCACAACAGCAGCGAGTTAAGCGCCGCGTCAAACGAGACTTTAAGTTACAAGATTCCGATCCGAAATGGCCTAGTATGTGGTACCTGGTGCGTCCACAATTAATTCTTTTTCGTACCGAAATTCATTTTAATTTGTTTAGAATCGAGGTGATGGTTTGGATATGAACGTAATCCCCGCCTGGCTAGAAGGAGTGACAGGCAAAGGAGCTGTTGTTACGATATTAGATGATGGCCTCGAAAAGGATCATCCCGATTTGCTCCAGAACTATGTAACTTTACAATACACCAGATAATAAAAAAAAAAAAATGATATTTTATATTTGATAATCTGTTTAGGATCCATTGGCGTCTTACGATGTGAACAACGGGGACTCGGACCCGAGTCCGCGGTACGACATGATAGACTCGAATCGACATGGGACACGATGTGCGGGCGAGGTGGCCGCCACCAGCAACAACTCGGTGTGCGCACTAGGCGTAGCCCACGGGGCCCATGTGGGCGGTGTACGAATGCTGGATGGAGATGTGACGGATGCAGTAGAGGCGCGCTCGCTCAGTCTCAATCCGCAGCACATAGATATATACAGCGCATCGTGGGGCCCGGACGATGACGGTAAGACCGTCGATGGCCCCGGCGAATTGGCTACCAGAGCTTTCATCGAAGGCGTCACTAAGGTATACACATATGACCATTTCGCCGCGTGCGTGTAATTTGTGTTTGATTGCGAGTTGTAGGGTCGCAATGGCAAAGGTTCGATCTTCGTGTGGGCGTCGGGAAACGGCGGCCGCGACCACGACAACTGCAACTGCGACGGCTACACCAACTCCATATACAGCCTGTCGATTTCGAGCGCCACGGAGCATGGCCAGGTGCCGTGGTATAGTGAGGCGTGCAGTTCGACGCTAGCGTCCACATATAGCAGTGGCGCCGTTGGTGAGAAGCAAGTGGTCACCACGGACTTGCATCATTCCTGCACCAGCAGCCACACGGGAACATCCGCGTCTGCTCCATTGGCGGCTGGTATCTGCGCACTAGCGCTGGAGGCTAATCCACTGCTCACGTGGCGCGATATGCAGCACATCGTTATTCGGACAGCGAGGCCGCAGCGGCTCATTGCCACCGACTGGGCGACCAACGGTGTCGGCCGCAATGTTTCGCACAGTTTCGGCTACGGACTTATGGACGCCCACGCTATGGTCCAGCTTGCTAGAAAATGGGTTTCTGTTCCCGAGCAACATAGATGCGAAATACCGGCTGCGCAAGCCGCTAAACCAATACCAGCGAAGAGTATGGTCATATTGCAGCTACAGGTGATTGATTGTCCAGGCGTCGAGGTGTTAGAGCATGTCCAGGCGAAGGTATCGATCCAATCCAGTCGCAGAGGTGATTTGAAGATACAATTGACATCGCCGATGGGCACTAAGGTTACCCTACTGGATCATAGGTACTGCTATTCGATACCATTGCGAATATTATTTATGTAATGGGGTCAACATCGTTTTGTAGATTGCAGGATGCTTCCAGATCGGGCTTCAATCATTGGCCCTTTATGTCGGTGCACTCGTGGGGCGAGAGTCCATACGGCACATGGCGATTAGAAATCCACAACGACGGAAGATTGTTCGGTAAGCGTAATAGATTTTCAGTTCCAATTCAATTTCCAACTCCCATTACTTTATGTGCATCATTACTATCAATACTAACACCATCATCAATACTAACACTATCCTATGTCAACTAACCAACTAACTTTATATACTAACTGCATTCATTAGGTCGAGCGACATTGCAGAATTGGTCTCTGATTTTATACGGGACGCGACTCTTTAATCCCTTCGATACGAATAACATTCGCTCAAATAACACTAACAATAAGCAACAATCGTTTAACAAAAAGAAATCGGCCAAGAAGCAGAAAAATTTCGCCAATAAAAACGGCAGCTCGAAAGTCGGCGCAATAGCCTCGCAATCATTCGTCAATAAGAATCAAAAGTACAAAGCAGGGACGAAGGCGAACGCCAGCGAGAAGCAATCGCAAGAATCAGATTTTGGGAAAAATCGGAAGACAAACGCGGATATAGCGGCTCTATTTTACACCGACGAACATAACACGAAACTAAATAAAGACACGGCGGACAGTGTGCGACATTACTTGAAATTCGTTAAAAATATCACGATCACTTATCCGGTAATGATACCGGCTATAGAACCGCAATCGTATCGAAAGCATTCCAAGCAAAAGGAGAAGAGTAGGGACTTGAATACGAACAGAAAAGCCGCGGTGAAGGCGACTGTTACCACAAAAGCACCGGTTGCGAAGTCTAGTGCCGTCAATGAAGAATCATTGCGCGCTAGTACAAATGCGTTCATCGGCCGCAATAATAAATCTGGTAAATGTTGCACGGTAGATGTTATTTGATGCCCTCAGCCCTCATCTTTTACGTTTCGTTCTTCTTTTTAGCTGCCGTTTCGTATGTAGTATGCTTTGTCTCGCATGGTTGTTTAAACACGTTTATTTTCAGTTGTCACAACACGTTTGTATATTAGATATCTGAATAGATAAAATAATCGCGTTGCTTAAATGATATTTGACTATAATTTCATTTTTATTCTACGCAGCTAAGATAAACGCTTGGGATTTGGTGTTGTACGGTACCATGGAGCCTCCCGCTACCGACCTCAAAAATCCAAAAATCAAACAGCAATCAAACACTTTTACAAAGGCAGAGGACTTTCAAACGAACACAATCGAAGAGGACTCCGACTCGTTGAAATCGTTAGATATAATGGTAAGAGTTGAAATTATTTCCTGTAGTGGGCGATAAGTGTGTTTTTAATGTGCGGTACTTCGTGTAGGTGCGGAAAGAAGATAACGAAATGCCTCGACCGACAGAAGCAAACTCCAGATTTGCAGCTGCAGCTAAAGAGGCTGAAGAAGCGGCCGAAGGTATTGTTGGTATAAGCAGCAATCTAGCGTCAGCGTCGACGTCGGCATGCCAACGAACATCTCCATTGAATAATCGATGCTTAGGTTTGTCCATTGTACTCATACTTCTACTGTTTCTCTACTTCAACTCCTGCTCAAGTTCAAGCTCGAACTCAGCCTCCACTTCCACCTCCACCTCAACCTCAACTTCATATAACAACAACAATTCGCCACTAGACAATATTCATTGCCAATTACCGCTTCTTTGTTCTATCGCCACTTATTCGATTGTTAGGCCGCCGCAAAGCGAGTCGCAAATTAGACACTCGCCCTTAATTCGTAGATGGCAATCGGCAGCTAAATCTGCCAATTCGCTCAATCGTGACAATAACGCTAGTTTTAACGGAATTATTAGATAGTTAGGGTTGACTATTTATATTGTATAAAACTATAATAGTTACGATAATAGTTTGTGTTCATATTTAAAAAGTTCGGTGCGATCGCGTGAAAGTTAAATGCATTAAAAATATATAATTCAGATATTCAATTTTTCGGTGTACTTTATTCTGTGGGAAAGATACAATGCGATCATTTTCAACTTGTAGAAAAACACACAGAAACACATATCTAAAATTATAGAACAAATATTTTAGCGAACTAATTTTAAAAACGAAGATGCCCTAGTGGTTTTTTGTAAGACTACAATTTTTTTTACTCTTCGCAGCAATAGTCTATTAAGCAAAGTTTTTAAACGTTTAATATAAATGCCTTTTCACCATATGCAAATGAAACGTTGCGCAAGTCAATACTTATGATAATCACTGAGGATTTACTTAATCTATATTTTTGGGAAATCGAAAATTCCATTGCTTATTCGACATTGTTTTGTGCCAATCATCGCTCTATTGCTAACTTAGTGTACGTCCTATTAGCCGGAGGGCATTGAATTATAAAAGTGCAATTAAGAAGTATAGCAACAGATAATAACAACGTACCAAATTAAGCGTAATATTACCATAGACCGCTATAAGTTAATGAACGTAGTTTTAGAATGAAACTTACAAGAGGTGTTCTTTAATGTATTTAGTAGCTGTGTAATAGTATAGTTATTTTTTGCATTATAAAAACTAAATCAAATATTCGATTATTAGGAGTGTTGTTATATTATATTACGTGATTCGTATTGTTGTGACCTTTTTCGCCCCTTTATATATATATTAGCATAATTTAAAATAATCTGACTATGCCCTTCATCTACGACCCAAGAGTATCGTTCCACGATTAATGGACAGGTATCTAGTTTTGGTACCCTTTGAGTGTCTCAATAAATGGCATAATTAACACAAAGATAAATCTGGCACAACAACAAAGTTTGGCTGGCACGCATACTTTCAAAAATAGACACTTTCTATACGAACACGAATTTTCGATGAAAAGACTAAAAAGCGCCTCAAATAATCGTGGAACGGCGTTTTAGGGTACCTCACATGCAAGAACCGCCATCTAAACGAAATTAAAACATATATATATATATATATATATAAAAATATTTTCAGCATATTGAGCAGGGCAAGTCATTTCTTTAGTAAATATTTAGTCATTTCCAACATTTATAATGTAGTTTACTTTACGCGTAGTTTAGTTCACTAAAATTCTTTTAGAAAATGATGATTACACGTTACGTTTACAATTAATACCGAGTGTTCAAAAATGGTGTACTTATGAATAGTTCACTTTAGAATTAAAAATTAATTTAGGCAGAAATGTGACCCCGCCCCCGCGTCCTTATCTTTAAAAGCGTAATTTTTATTTGACTAATATTTTTGTGTATTTTATACGACACGTAAATAACCAAAGGCAACTATGAAGTCATTTATAAGCAAATATAGAACAAAGCCGACATTTTCATAAAGTAGGAAGAGCGAATCCTCGACACTTTAAAAAAGACTTTACATTTACTTGTTTCACTTAACGCAACACATAAATATTTTTAACGGCAGGATGGGTAATACTGTAAATTAAATTCCTATTTTGTTCCTTTTAGGGAATACTTCTCACATATTTTCTAATATAATTGTCTCGACTATTTTACGTGCTTACATGTCAACTATATTATCTAATTGTATTATAGTTTATATAATTTATGAAAGAATATTTGTGATACTTATTACCAATAGAATATTTAATTTCAGTTTATACGAATCCATAATTTATGCAAAAAATAGTTACAATATACAAGTTTTGCTGTGATTTCTTATTGGGGTCTTCCACATGAACAATAATTATCAATTTTTATATATATTTTTATCAGATATACATCCACTAGGTCATTTATTGATCTTCATTACATTAAAAATATATATTAAAAAAAGTTTCTAATTTAATAATAGTTGAATGAAATGTTTTTGGTGGTAGTATTAAAATACTTATGTGACGTATGTGGTATTTCGGAACACTGTTGCCATAATAACTTCTTCATAAGTTCAAGAATAATTATACAGATGCAGTAATTTATATAATAAGCCTTTTAAAGTAATATTTAAAAATAATTATCAACCATAAACATATGCGTAATAATTTAAAAAAAAAAATTCTTTATCAGAATTTAGATTCGATAGGGCAACAGTGAAAGGAATTTATGCTATAACATATGCGCACCACACCGTAAGTACTACCTACGTCATCATAAAACACTGACATCGGGTCAAATAATGCAAATAGCCTACTTTAAAAATATTTGATTTCTTCATTTTTTGCAAATATTCTTATTTTAATGTATTCTAGCTGTAGAACAAGATTCATATTATCGTGGAAGACCCCATTGTGTATATATTGTTAAATTGTCTTATAATTATAACGTAATACAGGGTGTCCTATGATGAACATACAGTAACTATATTTATTTTATATTTAATTAAAAAACGTAATCTTGTTACAAATGACGTTGTAACGCATTCTTCCCAACTTTTACAAACAATTGTCGTCGACTATCGACCTCGAAACGTTCGAAGGATATTAGTTAAAAATATATAATTCAACAATATATGTTAGACATTTTAAAAGAACAAAATTCAATACGAGGTATTTTATAATAATTCGTGATTAGGAGCCAGATTCAATTTTATATTATTTTATTGTTTCGTTTAAATCGATGACTGAAAATGCGATATTGAGTTGCTGCATACGTGTTCGTAGCGCACCCCGGATTTTCCTGTATAAGCCATTATACGAAGTGTAGTTCCTTTAAATCTCACAAATATTTATTACAAATAGACGTTCTAGTTGTAATTTGCTTATTATTTTAAAGAAACTCATCGAATATGTATAGGTAAAAAACGCCATAAACAACGTACGTAATTATACGCGAATATTAACGCAACTTTGTTATATTTTATAGTTGATAATTTCAATATAATAAAAAATGTAAAATGCTCATTTTGTTAGTATGTACCAAACTTTTTAAATAATCACATATAATCTAGTCCACATATGTCACATTAATTAAAACCATCGGTTATATCTTTGATCGAGTCGCACGCAAACTCGATGTCTTCAAGTCGGTCATGTTACTATAACATACATGTACTGCAATATTTGTAAATATATTATAAAAAATGAAAAACAGAATACAGTTAATGTAATAAAACATCTATCAATGAATCAAACCTATCATTCTTTTATTGCGTTCATACAACGCGGGTAAGTACTATTTCATAAAATATGATTTGCATGAAACTCCTCATTTATTTTGGCGGTATAAAATTGTTGTATTATTATTCCAGAAAAGAACCCTTTCCCATTTCTGCTTTTTCGCTATGCTTATCATTCGCATCTCTCGCATAAAAATATATCACAAAAGTCTATATAAAGTGGGCCATGTCTTTACAGAATGTGCGACTAAATATTATCTGCGCGATGGCATATGTCAGCGGTGCGCGATGCCCGGGTATTTCCATCGCGCCGGCGCCGTCAGCGAGAGTGGGGTGAGCTCGAGCACTTGCTATCCGTGCCACTACAGCTGCGCAGAATGTCGCGGCCCAAACGACTACGACTGTACGGCTTGCTATCCGGACGCAACACTTGCGTACGGCTCGTACTGTTATCCCACCGCCCTTATGGAGGATCTCACGGCCGAAACGTGGTACTATCGCTTGTGCGTGCTACTCGCGCTAATCGCGTCCCTCGCTATTGTGCTGGCCGTTATACACCTGCACCATTCTTGCGGTCAAACGACCAGTTGCCGCAGTAATGGTGGACACGAGTTTACCAAGCTTAACTTGCAAAATATACGCGACATCGAACGATCGGTGAAAAATACTGTTTATAGTGACGACAGTGATTAGTTAATAAAAAAAAAACGATACGCCATATTATATTGATATCATTGGATTTGTTTGGTTTTTTGCGGTGAAAATCCGTTTTGTGATATATAATTCGGTAATGTTAATTACGATGAGTGAATAGCAATAATAATACTTGTACGAATAAGTTTATTGTAATTGTAAAATATATCCGTTGTCCTATTGTGAATGTATTAGAAATTCTTGCAATATCTTAGCATATTATATTAATGTCCATGTGTACATATATATTACAAAAAAATAAATGAAATCCCCCATTTGTACCGTATATATTTCAAGCATAGATCCTTTATCGACGATAATATATATAAATGAACTTTAATCCTTAATTATCTCGAAACGAAAAATAAAGAATAGGAACCAATACGGAGTTTCGGCTCGAATCCCAGTAGCGTTGTACTCTTATAATAATTACATTTGGCTCTAAACAAATAAATACAATTTTAGATTGAATAATGCGGCTCGTTTTCTTGGGCTCGCGCTTGTTAGCGTGGTACCTGCACGGTGTTCCCATTCGGCTGCACAATCGTCCAAGGTACCGTTATATAAATGAACAAGTGCGTTTTATATAAAATACATTCATATTCAAATTTGGCGCGCGCGCTGTACCGTCCTACCGAAAATCAAATGTGATTCCTATATATACATCGCACTCGAACACGCGTGAAATAATAAAGATAGCTAGATTATATCCACGTCGGCAAAATCCGAAGTTGAACCCATCTTTTCGATTGCACACACATCAGTGCTTAATGCAATAATGGGAAGTGCGGCGGCGGTATATTTTTAACTATAACATATTTGTATATTTGTTTGCAAAATAACCGCGAATATAGAATTATCCTCGCCACGGAGCAGACATAATGCGATTGTTTTAATGCATACTGTCGCTGAAAAATGATGTCTAATATACTGGGGCAAGGTATGATTAAGTCCGGACTATTGAACATCGTCAATACGGGGATTGCCCCTGCTGACGATATGGCCACTTTCTTGGAAAAAGAATTGGGCGATATGACGGCCGATATGGATTTACCATTTAATTCTTCAGATCTGATGGTAAGAATATTATCCATCGCACGTTGCACAATAAAATGCGACCCGCAGTCATACGCATTAACTATTTAATTACGAGCGCAATTGCATATACCACGTATCTATTGAATAAATCCGTATATACGTTCGTAATTATCATTTCTACAGAACAACGGATTTTATTTTATTGCCAGTTCAATATAGCATTTGTTAATCTAGACTTTCAAAGTATTTATGATCGATGTTATGATTTTAATTGAAGTTCGTAGGGGTGCCCAATTTTCGATTAATTTACAGTAATGTAAAAAAAAATGATTGTAGAGCTCGGAGTTTTTTGATTCGGTTTTGTCTATGGAACGTGAAAATGGCCTAGACAGTGTTCTGGATCGGTACGATTACGACTTGAATCTGAGCGATGGGGGTACCCTTTCGAATAACGATAGTCATAGTTTCGCCCTTTCGCCCAGCACCGCCTCTTCAGACAGCGATGATCGCTTTAACATCGTTCAAGGCAACAATAGCATGTATGTATAATAGCTTAAATCTACGAATATCCGATACGCTATTAAAGCATATGTTTTGTCTTGCGAAGCACATGGTGCTCATTATTACAATAATCGATTATAGTAATCGTATGGAAACTTTCCATTCATTATAAGATCTAAATAAATATATATGTGCGGCCTTAATAGAATATTAGAAGAAATAATATAGAATATCACCCAAATACCGTAACAAAGATTATAAATATTTCGTTACGGTATTTGGGTGATATTCTATATTATAATTTAACAGCGTCGTGATAATTTTTAAAATTAGAAGAACTGTTATTATTAAAATATTAGAACAAAAAAAATCGCTCTTTATCGATATTTGCATGTAATTTTGTTATGTAATACTTAAATTGCATTGCTAAATTATTTAGTTTTGTTTTACCGATTACATTATCTAAGCTTGTCCAAATGTTGCTAATAAAAAATTGTAAACTATATTGTATACTTGTTACATTGTCAAAGGTCGTTCGACGAAAATGCCCCGCAGAATGAAAAATTAAAAATCATACGTTGTTAATATGTGCTTTTCCTATTAAATTTGCACTTATTTCAATAGAACATTGTTTGGGAATGGCACTTCTTCAGAAATTAAAAGGGAAGCTCTTGACACAGATTTATCGGCATATTACAGCGAAAAAGAAACATCTCCAATATCCCACTATACATCAACATCCGCCCACAAAAATAAGATTATCGTGCGACGACAAAATCGCGTACAGAATAATTACAACAATAATAATAAGAAGATTATTGTCAGCAATCCAGTGTCAAGTATGGATTAATCACCAATGTGACTAATTATTTATGAAGCAATTCAATAACCGAGCAATCTTTTTTTCAGATAACAAAGCGGCCATGAAAAATAATCAAGTGATAAGGGTCCAATCGATTTCGGGAAATGGAAGGTAGTAATTTTCCTTGTACTAAATGCATTCGATCGAAATTTAAATTTATTACCGCTCTCTGTTCCACAATAATTATCGAAACAATCATTTTTGTGCAGGTCGCTTTTGTTACCAGTTAATGTTAAAAAAATCAAAATCGTCAACGCCAACCATTTAAAAATGGAAAATATTAAAGTCATTCAGAATTCCATGCAACAACCATCCGTAGTGCGTAAATTACATATTGATAAATACGCTTCGTCTTCGGCAGAGTCAGTTGACGGTACGTAAAAATTTCAAAACTATTACACGAAAACGGCTAATTAATTTGAATGCAGACGAAATGGAGTTAGACAGCCCCTGCAACACTTTCAGCCCGACTATTCCCGCGGCTAAGAA
This sequence comes from Leptodirus hochenwartii, assembly GCA_947310635.1. Lineage (NCBI taxonomy): Eukaryota > Metazoa > Arthropoda > Insecta > Coleoptera > Leiodidae > Leptodirus > Leptodirus hochenwartii. The sequence goes on along the minus strand of OX371187.1, from coordinate 343,898 downwards.
CGAACGTAGCTATCCAGTATTGGAGTTGACCACGGAAGAACGACGCCTACTGTACAAGGAAGGCATTCAGTTACCCACGCATTACCCGCTTACCAAGAACGAAGAGAAGGAATTAAAGCGCATCCGCCGCAAGATACGCAACAAGATATCTGCGCAGGACTCGCGCAAGCGCAAGAAGGAATATGTGGATAAGTTGGAGGAGCAAGCGAAACGCACGTGCGAAGAGAACGAGTTCCTCAAGAAGCGCATCAAGTTGCTGCGCAAGCAGAATACGAAACTGATGGACCAAATGCGCCGCTTACAGGAGGTCCTGTTCCGCAGCTCCGGCACTAAGGCCACACCAACCACCTGCCTCATGATCGTGCTCTTCAGTACGCTGCTGGTCTGCCTACCGAACATGCGTTCCACTATCGACCAACAGCAGCAACAACAGCAGAGCAGTTTGGAAGGTATGTTCTCTCCAGTACCTTATTTGTGCGAAAAATTTGAAGGCTTTGTGTTTTTATTTTCCACCATAATTTAGCCGCTGCGAATCAACAGAACCTTCTGCAACAAAACGAATCGCCCTCGTCCGCGCAATTGTCGACACCTCGACGAGCGTTATTATTCAGCCAGAAGGGCGATGCGAACGAAGACATCGTATCCAGCATCCAGGACCTGCTTGTGCTGAAGAAGGCAGACAAGGGAGCATCTGCGCACACCACAGCCGCAGACTCGCTCGGCGAAAACGACAGCAATAGCAACAAACAGCGGCAGATGCACACGCATCATAAACATAACTATATGATACCGGACGATGCCGATAGAGATTCGGAGGAGTTCCTGAACGAGTGCTTCGATCGCGACGGGAACATCCGCCAGAATATCAGCGGAATTCTGGGCGAGTTCTGTAAGCGGCACGAGGGAGATATACTCGTGTTGCTCAAGAATATGTTGCAATCGCAACAGCACGACACTGAATTGGTATTTGCGGACGATGAGCGCGACGACGATTGCGAGGACGAGTGTGATAGGGACTCCGGCTACGGTGTGCCGGATCGAAGCCGCGAGTCATTCATCGAGCCGGAGATTTCGGACGATGATGGAGAGTTCGTTGGAAAGCAGAGGTTCGATGACCTGGAGCAGATGGGCGACATTGATACTCAACCGATAAAACGTCGAAGGACAGCTACGTTAGAGAGCACTGTTAATATACACGCCAAATGATTCCGAATCCATTGGACCTTCAGGGATTTTATATAATCTTTATGTTTTATTACACCATATATTCGTTAATTGTCTTGTATTTTGTAAAAACCATTGTCAAAATTTGTCAAATATTAAAACAGTGGCTTTAGAATTTCGAAAATACTTAAGGAAATGCCGTGTACCGTGTTTTTAATTTTTTTTAATGCGTTATTGTTATGGCCGATTTGTTTTGTCCAAATTATTACGATCGTTGTTTCAGCGATCCAATTTTCTGTTACGTTCGGATTGAAATTTTCTATATCAATTATGTAGATGCAATTTTATAGATTAACGAAATCATCTGAATTATACATACAATATATATTTCTAAGATTTTATTAATATATTAACGAGTGCAGAAGTATCCAACATATATGTTAAACACTGTCTGTTCTCTTATATAAAAATACGTTATAAAAAGAACGTTGTTTTTTTAGAAGTTTAGTTGAACGCAATTAAATGTGAAATCGACAGTTATTACGAAAGAAGAAAATTAATGCATTTCCAGCGATAGTTTTATATAAAACAGGATATTTTGTTTGGTTAAATCGTCTGTATATTAGCATATAAATCTAGTTGACCTAGAGTCGGCTTTACAGATGACACGATTTAGTGTGGTGGGAGATTCACGGTTTAGTCTCTTAGAAAGAGTATTAACAAACGACTAAGCTAGAAGCGCTTAGTAGTTACCAACTATTTCGTACTAAAGTCGTCGCAATTCAACTTTTTTCGGTATATTTTTTGTAAAAAATACCTTATAATGGATTCAAATGGAGACCACAAGGACGGGTAAGTGTATACATACCTACTTTATTGAAGTTTCGAAAAGATTGAATTTTAGTACAATGCTATTCTATAAAGCATTATTATATATTTTTAACACACTAACAGTGGCGGTTTCTTTCGAGGCCGCACGGCCGTGCGCCCCTCCTTAACATTGAGCGCGTCACCGTAGATATATAATTGTATTGCGATATTTTATCTCGGCGTTATTTTTCGTAAAAGATAAAGCTAGCGTCGCGATAGCACTCAACACAACACGGTGTGGCAGCGAACAAGTGTGAGTTAAATGCATATGCACTCATCCTATCTATTGCAAACCGTAGAGTGAGAGCGACCGTATGCAGTATATCATCTGTTTCATGTGGCCGCATACAAACTAGCGGCCTGCGTTGCTATGGAATCGTGACGTCACGCTGCTTCTACAGCTAAGAATATATCGTTTTAAGCTATTCCGGGCCGCTATTTTTTAGCGTCCCAACAGAGAAGCCTAGTCTAGTATACAGGAAAATTGATATAGAATAGCCAGATAAGACAGTTGCATTGTTCTGCGTAGTTACATATGTACGATTTTGCTACGTGTTTCTCCAAGAAACTTCAAGAAACTTCTTTTTGGAAAAACACGTGGCAAATTGGAATTTTCCCTTCGCATCTTAATACGTTTATAATAGAAGATCACAGATATAATAATTAATCGAACTTTATTTGTATCCATTAGCGGCAATTTTTAAGAGTCTCGCGTCTGTGTAATTTATGCGTTGACGACTAAAAAAATTCCACTATTGCCACTATCGTCAGTTAATTTATGCGTTGTGCGACTATAAAAATTCCACTAAGTTACTGTAAGATAATAAATAAGATATTTCTAATATATTCGTTTTTAAGTTCGCAGAACATACAAGATGTTCTAATATAGAAGAAAATTTAATTTATATTATAACTTCCAAGAATCAATTGATATCGCTTAATCACTTATACAGGTTTGGAAAACCCGATAAATTCACATGAAAATATGAAAAAGAACAAAATTTTAAACCTAATAGTTAATTAAAACCGTATGCGTAGGGTGAAGTATTGTACGGAAGTGAGGCGTGGATAATAAAAATGGAAAATAAACGTAGAATTGCATGCATAAATAAAAATAATATTGCCAAAAGTGTTTCATGATACAAGGTATAAATAATATCATATCTTCATTTGTGTTGTAGAAAAAATAATCGAATTACTAAATTTTCATTTAACAGGTCGCAATTGATACGATTCCATGTACACGGTAAAGAGGTTTGTGGTAAGTTTTTTTTTTCATACTTTCAACCTGCATCTCATATTTCAATTTAAAAAAAGGTAATGATTTCAAAGTTGACCTTCATGAAGGTAACGTTTTTAAATGCATATCTATTATTTTTAATGAGTTAGAAATTTCTATATAAACATATACTTATATAAATATACATATGAAATAGGCAATGGCACTACGTTTTAGAAAAAAAAATTTGTGATATTAAAACAACGTAGTTTTATTTTTAAATATAATATTGATTGATTGATTATATATTATAATATAATTATTATAATATATAATACGAAAAAATGTATTTTTCGTGATTTAAAACAAAGTAACGGGCAGCGTGCTGCCGTGGTATAGTCGTGAGACTAGCAACACGGATTTTGTGGGTTCGAATCCCGCTCCGGTCGGGATATTTCTGGACTTTTTCTGGAAATAAAATCCCTTGCGGACCATGGATATGCTAAATGTGTATGTCTAATGCAAAGTCTTCGTCCCTAAATGTCGCCACTCAGATGTACCCTGAGTGTGCATTGGTAACTTTATAACAACAAATTAATTGGTGGCCGAAAATACGGAAACGTAGTAACCTTACGGATGTGAGAGCCTTCAGCGCTCATCCTTGAACAAGTAGTTTTATTACCTATTTCATTTCATATGAATTATGACAAAGTAAACCTGCAACACAAACTATATAATTATATAATTGTATCTTGTGCTACTGAAGATGGGCGCATAGCGCTTGAAATGTACATCTAGCTACTTAATGCTTGTTACGGTATTTGGGTGGTATTCTATATTATAATTTAACACCGTAGTGATAATTTTTTAAATATAATTATATAGTTTCATCTGGCGAGTTTACTGCTGAGACCACTCTGAACGAATACCTTCGGGATAAGCTGCACCTGACTGGCACGAAGGTCATGTGCCGCGAAGGTGGTTGTGGAGTCTGCATCGTCTCCGTCACCGCTATCGATCCAAAAACGAAACAGGAATTACATTTTGCCGTCAATTCAGTAAGATTTTTTTTTACCTTTTTTTTGTAATAAAATGTGATTACAGAGAACTAGAGTTAAAAAAAGGCTTAGAATAAAAATTTTTTTTGCCGACCTTCATGAAAGTTCACATAGGTCATTTCCACAATTTTGATTTTACGAAAAATGTACTTGATACTATTTTTTTCATATATTTTCTAATTTTCATTGTTGATTTTGTTAGTGTCTCGTGTCAATTTATTCCTGCTCCGGTTGGAAGATACACACCTCAGAAGGAATTGGTGGTATCGCAAATGGCTACCACCCCCTACAGAAACGTCTAGCTGAAAAGAACGGCAGTCAATGCGGCTTCTGCTCTTCCGGAATGATTATGAACATGTATCCATTGTACTTAAAAGGAAATCTCACCGCCAAGAAAGTGGAAAACTCATTCGCGGGCAATATATGCCGCTGTACGGGCTATCGTCCAATCTTGGACGCCTTCAAGAGTTTGGCGGTCAATAGTAGCAATGATGCAACAGGTTGTTTGTTTCTTCAGCCATATATATATTTTTTGTTTCAATTTTTTTTTATATATTAAATGTAGATTTAATATATAAAATTTGATCGAAGCAATATACAGGTCCTTGTTATATCGTTTATGTTATAATTTAAACAGCAACTTCGGGTTACTACGCGGATATCGAGGACCTCTACATTTGCCCAAGGAGCGGCCAAAATTGTTTGGACACCTGTGACGAACCTTGCACAAAATCTATTGAACTAAGGGCCGGCGATTCGAAATGGTTCAAAGTATATACGATATCAGAAATCACGCAGATTTTGAATTCGAACAAACGTCAGAGTTATATCTTAGTTGCTGGCAATACAGCTCAAGGTAAAATTACACCGCTGGCGTTTGGATATTTAAAAAGTTTTTGTTAATGTCGATGGTGTACCACATATGATTTATAGGGAAAAGACACGGGCAACGATTCGTTGGCCAATAGAACGGTCCCTGTAAAGGGATCCCGGTTTACAGGAAACATTTCAGGCTAACACACGGTATTAGTGTGATTAAACTGAATTGTTCTTGGTATGGCTAAAATATACACTCATTGGTCAATGCAAGGAGGCACCAGCGCTGTATTTTTCTCAAGTCTACAGCATGGTAACGTTAATAAAATAGGAAGAATTCGAAATTATAAATGAAGAGCCTTAAGATAGATATCGTAGGGATTAGCGAAGTTAGATGAAAAAATGTGGTAGATACGTGGTGAGGATATAGATATAGAATAGCATACAATAGAATCTGGTAGATAGGTGGTGAAGATGTAGAATAGCATTAGATAATGGGCATACAGGCGTGGGTTTTATAATGAATAGAAGAATAAGTATTATAACTATTAGATTAAACACGAAGCCAACAGATATTGTACTAGCGCAGGTATATATGCCAACCACAGGTCACGGTGATGATGGCGTAGGAGCAGTTTATGATGCGATTAATTCTAGATTAGAAAATGTAAAAGGGGGTAGGAAAACTTAACTATAATTAACTTCATCTATAGGAAGATGAAGGAGCTATTGGCGTGCTGTTGCCAACCAATTTCTAGGATTGAGGAGAATATTTAACCAATACCTAATTTGCAGGTGTATATCCACGTACAGAACCATTCCAAATTTACATCGATGTAACTTCTGTACCGGAATTAACTTCATATACGCTGAGCGGCACCAACTTGGTTCTCGGTGGTAATATGACTTTAACTAATGTGATGCAGCTTTTTTACAAGTTAGGCGCTGAAAATCCGATCTTTTCTCATTTAACAACGATGGCTGATCATCTTGACTTGGTGGCACACATACCAGTTAGAAATGTAAAATTCACCGGTTTTTTAATGGTTGAGAATATATATTTTTTACTTTTTTCTTTTACACCTATGCAGATAGGCACAATTGCCGGGAACCTAATGATTAAGCATGAGCATCAAGAATTTCCTTCCGATATTTTTCTCTTACTCGAATCCGTTGGCGCCAACATAAATATAGGTATATATTATTAATGAATTTTTCTATCGGGTGCTCGGTTTATATTTTTTCAAATTATAGTTGGCAACGCAGGTTTAAATATTACTATGAAACTAGTCGATTTTCTTGGCTTCGAAATGACTGGAAAAATTATTAGGAATATCACGTTGACTCCGTTTAATACTAACGTAAAGTTCCAAAGCTACAAGGTATGTAATCTTTATCGCATGATATACCATTCTAGGTTCACCCTTACTACCCCCTCGTTAATTACTCTTATCACCACATCAGCCAACAAACAAATATTCGAATATAGCGACGATGTTCACATTTAGATAATGCCCAGAGCACAAAATGCCCATGCTCACGTCAATGCCGGATTCTTGTACATACTTGCTCCTGACATGAAAAAGGTGAAGTCGGCTCGAATTGTAATTGGTGGTATAAATCCGACATTTGTACACGCGAAAGACACAGAAACGTATCTCGTTGGAAAGGATCTCTTCAACAACGATACTATTCAAGGGGCAATTAAAATTTTGAAAAAAGAGTTGCAGCCGGATCACGAGCTGCCTGACCTTACACCGGAATTCAGGAAGGGTTTGGCCATTTCTCTATTTTACAAGGTTTCGCACGTACGTAGACGCTACTTTAAATGAACTAAAAGTAACTTTTGCAGGGTTTATTGAGCCTAGCACCGGAAAATATTGTTTCTCCACTGAATATGAGCGCCCGGATTAAATTGGAAAAGCAAAGACCTGTGACGACTGCAACACAATTGTACGAAACCAATCCAGCCGAATACCCGCTAACAGAACCAATAAATAAGCTGGAAGCTCTTTATCAATGTGCAGGTAGAATATCAAAACAATATAATGCAGAAAAATGATCAACTTAATAATCGTATTTAAAACTCAGGTGAAGCTGAATATATCATTGATATCCCCGATCGACCGAACCAACTCTTCGCCGCTTTTGTTCTCGCTGAGGCTCCTCCTGGTTCAAAAATAAAATCGACGGATACATCTGCTGCATTGGTAAGGATCCTTTGCACATCGTATTAAATATTTTCTAAAGTAATACTCCTATAGAAAGTTCCAGGCGTTATAAAATATTTTAACAAGGACAGTATTCCGGGCGTAAATTCCATCACGCCGCAACAGACGAACTTGGACCACAACGAGGAGCTCTTCTGTTCCGGTACAGTCCTTTATTATTACCAACCTGTCGGTATAATAGTTGCCAATACTCAAAAGTTAGCCGAGAATGGAGCATCTCTCGTCAAAATTACTTACGAAGTGAGCAAGAAACAGCCGTTGCTTAGTATTAGAGATATTCTAGCCGCGAACGCGCAAGACCGAATTCATCCGGATCATACAATTCCGGCGACGCGAGAGGGTGAATTTTAAATAGTCGATTTCTTCTTAAGTTCCTTCTCATTGCATTAAATCATGTTCAGGTAAGGATGTAGTGCATACAGTTGAGGGAACTTTCGATATCTATGGCCAATATCATTATCATATGGAAACGCACTGTTGCAATATTGTACCAACGGAAGACGGTTTAGATATGATACCGGGATCTCAATGGATGGACCTCACGCAGCTATCTGCGGCAGCATGTTTAGGTATCAATTCTAATCGGTAAGCATTCAAACGCATGACCACATTTACTGGATATACATTTAAAACATGATAATGTCCGCAGCATAAATTTGAGTGTCCGTCGCTTAGGTGGTGCGTACGGTGGAAAAATTTCGCGGAACAATTTCGCCAGTTGCGCGGGCGCTATAGCTGCGTACGATTTACGTCGACCTGTTAAAATATGGACCCCATTCCCGACAAATATGAACTACGTGGGAAAGCGCTTCCCATGTAGCATGGATTATGAGGTGCGCCTCAACAAGGACGGAGTGATTCAGTACTTGAAGAGTACTTTTTGGGTAGACTACGGCGTACAAGGAGGGAACGAAATTGTATTGACTTCAGGGTTCTTTCTTGTAGCTTCAGTTACACAGGACTCCTCGAACGTTTTAGGTAATTTTAGCGGCATTGGACTTATCCAGCAATGCGTATGTGCACGATACGTTTGACATGTCGGCATTCACCACACGGTCTGATACCGCGACCGGCACGTGGACCCGAGCCCCCGGTACCACTGAAGGCTTGGCTATGATCGAATCTATATTGGAACACGCATCCCTCCAGAGCGGTATCGACCAGTTCGAATTGCGCATGGTCAACCTGGACAAGGTCCGTGCGCCTTTATTGAACACCCTCATGGAGGACATGAAGACCTGGGCAAATATAATACCGAGAAAAGCCGAAATCGAGGCTTTTAATAAGGTGAGTAAGATCTCATTTCATATTGAAACATCACAATGATTTTAACCCATGTTCATGCAGGTAAATAGATGGATGAAGAAAGGCCTTACTGTAGTTCCGATGAATTACAGCATGGAGATCGCCGGGCCGTTCCCAGTATACGTGGTTATTTATCAAGGCGATGGAACAATTGCTGTCCAACATTCCGGTATCGAAATGGGTCAAGGTATCAACACAAAGGTATACATAGATGCGCTTAATGCATCATTTGAGAATAATGGAATTTAATCGGTGGTGAGTCGAATTTCAGGTAGCCCAAGTTGTAGCTCATATATTAGGCAGACCGCTTAATGAAATAATTGTAAAGACATCTAACAACGTAATAGGTGCTAATGCGATGATTACTGGTGGAAGTGTAACTAGTGAGGCCTGTTGTTACGTAATATATTCTAATAAAACGTAATTTTGCTTATTGTATGGAACATTTTGTAGGGTGCTCTAAAAGCGTGTGAAAAATTAAAAGCTCGTTTAGATGCTGTGAAGGCAGAAATTGAAAAAAAAAATCCGAATCCAAGTTGGATTCAAATTGTTAAAGCAGCCTTTTTCCAACAAATCTCATTGACCGCAGAATACATGTAAGATTGGAATTATTTAAAACTTTCTTTGTGTTCGCGCCAATAACCTCCGTTTAGATTTACAACGAACGATATGCCTCACTACAAGATATACGGGGTGCTAGCCGCTGAGGTTTTGGTAGACATCCTCACCGGAAACCACCAAGTGACTCGTTTGGATCTCATTGAAGACACTGGGGTTTCCTTAAGTCCGTATATCGATATAGGCCAAATAGAAGGTGCGGTCATTATGGGCTTGGGATACTACACTACAGAGCAATTGATATTCGATCCAAAAGATGGGAAATTGACCACAAACCGTACATGGACGTACAAGCCTCCCGGGGTTAAAGATATTCCCGTCAAGATGAACATTAAATTACCATCAAACAACCCAAATAACGCCCATATACTGCACAGTAAAGGTTTGTTTTGTGAAACTACGCGTAATTGCCGATCGAAAGATCTTTTTTTTAGCTTTAGCCGAACCACCTTTCTGCTTGACAGTTGGGATACCTTTAGCTTTGCGACAAGCGATTGCTTCAGCAAGATCGGATGCCGACCCAAGTCAATCGAAATGGTTTAAGATGGGTGCGTTTGATATTTTGAGTGTAATTTTCGATATATTTAATCTCTCGTTTAACTAGATGGCCCAACCACCGTTGAGAATGTCTTCTTGAACAGCATGCACAAAACTACACAATATAAGCTATAAATATACATGCATTCAGTATTAAAATTTATGATGCAGTCATTATGAATTTGGAGTGCTCTTAAATATTAGGATGTGTTAAATTCACTTTGGTAGAAATTAGTTATACGAAAATAATTTGTTGCATCTATAGCAATAAGATAGCAGATTTGTTCAGTGGCGGTTTCTTTCGAGGCCGCACGGCCGCGCGCCCCTCCTGAACATTGACGCGCATCACCGTAGATATATAATTGTATTGCGATATTTTATCTCGGCATTATTTTTCGTAAAAGATAAAGCTTGCGTGGCGATAGCACTCAACACGGTGTCGCAGCGAGCAAGTATGAGTAAAATGCATATGCACTCATCCGAATCTATTGCAAGCGGTAGAGTGAGAGCGACCGTATGCAATATATTATCTGGCTGCATACAAACTAGCGGCCCGCGTTGCTATGGAAACGTGACGTCACGCTGCTTCTACAGCTAAGAATATATCGTTGTGTTAAGCTATACTGGGCCGCGATTCTTTAGCGTCCCAACAGAGAAGCCTAGTCTAGTATACGGGAAAATTGATATAGAATAGCCAGATAAGACAATTGCATTATTCTGTGTAGTTACGTATGTACGATTTTGCCACGTGTTTCTCCAAGAATATATTTAATAAAAATGAATAATGTTAGTTCTTTATTGAAAATAGAGTTTTGTAGACTTTCTCTTGTGGACAAAGTAAAAATTAAAGAATTAGGTAGGCCACTTATTGCCTGATTTAAATTGATCACAGACTAGTGTTTATATCAATGAAAGATAGAAGAGCGGAATACCACTCTCAAGAAATGATTGAATTTAATCATTTTGCATCCATTTTAGGTAAGATTTCTTTCTATTATATTATTTTTTAAGAAATGCGCCCTACTCGATTGAAATGTCAAGAGCCGCCATTGGATTTGTTAGTACTCGTATTAAGAATATCTAAGAATAATATTAAGTAATATCTTAAGAATACATAGAACTCCTAATAATATACAAATATTTGGAATTTGGAAAAGTAGAAATAAAGATGATTTTATTTTATTATGTATTCTGTACCTTTACTAGTATAATTAGTATAAAAATAAATACGTAGCTATTGCCGAGTTACGCAATTCCGCATAGAATGCGTCGCTGGCTAAAAACAATGCGCTGGTAAGAGCAAGTTGAAATAATGTGTCGCGAATTGTTAGCGAAGTGATCGCATTTGCGGGAGGAATTCATTGGACATATCAATCTCCATACACATGGGTTAAATTTCGAATCGAAAGCGTATTTTTAAAAGGTACCGTATAGAAACGATTTTTGCAAATTCACCAAATTGTTGATATCGATGGACCGATTGCACGCGATCGGAATAAAAACAAGAAAAACGGAAAACGAGAGGAGATTTATTTCATTCCCAATGAGGGGTGCGATTCCTTATCCAGTTCATATGGTCCGCTTACGCTAGCGCAATGCGCATTGGATGCAGAATCATGCTTTGTCCCTAGTCCCACATACGCATATACCACATACTAAGTAATTCGCCATATATTCGCGCTGTGCCTGCGGGAGAGTGTAAGAGCGTCACACCGTCCTCTTCCCTGGAACGTTGTGAGAGTTCGCGTCGCGACGTCACCAATTCAGCATCCGCCTTCGCACGCGATCTTTACTAATCAAAGCATTTACAAAATCTAGGATTATTAATTTAACGTATACCTCAACAAAATAGTGCTGCTGATTATAATCGGCCTTTGTTTCCATACGAACATGCGAGACCATCTGTGATAGATATTATATACGCGCTGATGTTACGAGCATACATTTATTTTTTTGGTAGGGGCGCCGTTATACAGAAATGTAAGTATACACCCTAATGGCAATAATTTATATTTTAATATTGTTCAATGTAGAAGTGTGCTGTAGCGTAGTTAGGTTTTTGATTTTCTGTAAAGTCGCTGTACCAAATTCACTGTGTATTTACACTGGTGTAATATATACGTATATATAACAACGCTGTTCTTTCGTTGATGGTGGTAACGAAACAACACGACACTGAGTGACAATTCAACACAATACTACATTACGAATCGCATTGAATTGTAAATACATGTACAGTACACGCACACCGACGCGACGCCCTCACTCTTCAGGCAATACGATGAATGCATTCATTTATTGTTACGATCATAGCTTAGTCTGAATGGGAACGGTACTGCAGTACCAGTAGCAAATGTTCGCTTGTCTCATGCGTGTGCGTGGTGCGGCACGATGTTATTTCGATTACTCACTCAAATAATTGTTTGATATCATAAAAGTGTTACTAGTCCCAACTTAGTCCCTTTTATCATTTTATTAAACAATATTTCTTTGCGGCGTACCGATATTAACCAGGAGTATAATTCGGCAAAGAATCTCTTTATATGATCTTGTGCGTTTGGTAGCAATGTGCAATAATAATTGTTTCCAACTAAAGATAAGAATCAGTATAGCAATTTTTGAACATAATATTAACAATATCGCGAATTTAATTCGCGTCTGTTTCTATGGATTCGGTATATTCCGTCTTTAATAGGTTTTTTTTTAATGTTTCCATCATATCGATTCCGAAATCATTTTTAATTAGCTTCGAATGAAATGGAGCGAGTCGCTTAATAAACGCCTTCTAATTGGAATCCGAGCCCAACGTTGTTACGGTTTGCAAAAGCCCACCAAACGAAATTAAAAATCGGCGGGCGCCTCACTGATTTTTCATACCACTCATTCGGACAGCCAACAGACGACTGCCTTTGTTAATTAACCATGGTAAATGGTTACTTGCGTATTGCAGAGTATTGTAGGAGTGTGTTGAATGGTCGGATGTTACGCTCGGGCTTCTGGAGCGCGTTCTTGATGGTGATGTGATGCGATGCGATGCTTACATCCGTCCGGAGTGCAATGACTCGCCGCGGGCTAGCCGATCAGCGACCGGACCTTGGCAATATATATTCCGTCCATCAGCTGCCGTTCTTGTGCACCATATATGGACGCAGCATTATAATTGCGCAAAGACCATTTAAATGGATCGGGGATATATTGCCGATATCTGAAGTGTGAGGATGGTGTTCTTCCGACATTCGGAATCATCTCACGAGATTGGGGGCATGGTTATGGAACGAGAACTGCGACGCCGGTCTGTCGTATCGTCTACTCCAAGTGCAGCTGCTGTTGCGACGCCGCCAGTGGCCGTCGTCGCGACGCCGATAACGTCGTCCTCGTCATCTTCGCCGCGTCTGCTGCGAATGACGCCGTTGCGGCATAGCGTTGGTCCGACACATCAGCCCCTTAATAAACCAACAAATCACCCGCAGCCTCCAAATGCAAATCTCAGTTATTTTTCTGGTATGTATAAATATTTTTAATCTGTTTTGCAAAATTTTCAGATGTGCAAATCACTAATTTGATATAATCTTTCGTTTTTTAAAATTCTTCATCGTTAATGATACACTCATTCATATTGAAATTATAATTATATCATAATGATAATAGAATTCTCAAAGACAGCACAGCTGCATAACTATATAAGGAAAGTTCTGTATGCGCTTGAAGGAATGCTGTATTTGGATACATCAGTTTCTTCATATTTGTGGTTTCAATTCTTGAATAATTGTTGCGAAGTCTCATACTGCATTTTTATTAGATACCGAATAAATAGAAAATTTTCTACCGTGCAAATTTTTTGGAATGCAATTGGCAAAATATATTAAGGCAACGCCGAGGGGGGAACAAGTTCAAAATCTTCTACGTGCACTTATATTTTCACTTTAAAAATATTTGGCATCTCCCCCGTTATTTTCTGTATTTCCTTGTATTTGTTGATATTTGCCATATTTCGTTGTATTTACTAATATCCTGATTTCCTGATATTTCAAAATATTTACGCGTACTTTCCGTATTTGCCGATATTTACTGATATTTCCAGTATTTCCGTATTTCACGGTATTTGCACCATTTTATACACAATATTTTCTAGTTGTCCGCCCCTCACGGGCATATGTTATTCTGCGTATTTTAGATTATTTAAAAAAGATTGATGCTATTGGGATCTTTAGTCATTTCTAATTAAACTATGGTGATTAGAAATAGCCACTATAACTATGTTAAATAATTGTAAAGAATATCATCCAAATACCGTAACTCGAAACATTTAATAGCTACATGCGCATTTCGAAGGCGATGCCCCTATTTTCCAAAATAAAAACTAAATAAAAAGACCTCTAATAATTAATAATAATTGCTATACAATTGAATAAAAAAGTCTACATGACAGAAATGCTTCAAACTAAGACCTATAAATTTTTGAACAATACAAATTAACGATTAACGAAACAAACAAATAATAACAAAAAAATGATGGGTAGCCAAACCTAAATTAACTAAAACTTTTTTATTCAATTGTATAGCAATCACGATTAGCGGCAGAGGTATTTTATTTAGTTTTTACCTTGTACTATTGAAGATGGGGGCACAGCCTTCGAAATGCGCATCAGGCTATTAAACGCTTTGAGTTACGGCTCGTCGCTTATGCAAATTACCGAAGCCGAAAGTATTTGTAATGCATGTTGTGTAAGGGACACAGAAGTATAACTAATTCCGATATATATATATATATATATAATCAAATACATTTTTATGTAATTAAACTCGTATGTGTTGCGATAAAGTGGTATTTATCAGTTGCATGGCAGCAAATATATAATTGGGATTGACTCATTGCATTCTGCATTTAGAAACGAACAATGGATACTTGACCACAAGACGCGTCAAATTAGTTTACTCGTCAGTTTGAAACAATTCGCTAAATACAAAAGAACGCTCGTTAAAATTATATTTCGACATAGTTGCCCAGTGTATTGTTCAATTACCTTTTACTAACGTAAGGACAAAAACCAGAGGCCTAAAATTTTAATTTCTATTTCACTAACGCCAGTTGGATTGTTTACGGAATTATGATAGACTATTAATATCGCACTTGGAACTGTTCATTCGAATACTTACGCACATTCTTTGTATGTTCGTTATACCAACATTTATTTATGGACTGTTTTCATTACACATTATTGTATGTTGCAAATTTCTTCGATATTAATGCTTATTAGTATAGAATATCACCCAAATACCGTAACATAATTGTATATCAATCACGATTCGTGACAGCGGTATTTTTGTTTGTTTTTATCTTGTGCTACTGCAGATGGGGGCATAGCCTTCGAAATGTGCATCTAGCTACTTAATGCTTTAAGTTACGGTATTTGGGTGATATTCTATACTAATATTTAACACCGTAGTGATAATTTTTTAAATGTTCAGTTAATAATCATTTAATGCTTTAAGTTACGGTATTTGGGTGATATTTTATACTATTATTTAACACCGTAGTGATAATTTTTTTAATTAATGCTTATATTTTATACGAACAGCAATTTATTCAGACGATTGTACAAGTCAAATTAAAGCAAAAACATCAACTATGGACCGATGTTTTTTTGAGAAAAATGAAGAGAAAATAAAATAAATATAATAATTGTGGTATTATTGGATATTTTCAAAGGGATTTTCCGAAATAATTTTCCTCTAGGAGGGCATTAGATGTATTGTCATTGTTCTTCTATTAAATAAACAAATAGACTGAAATATTGAATAACTCTCAATCCCAGTTTGTAATTAATTTCTATAGGAATAAATGAAGATCTCAATAGGAGATAATAGAATCGAAGAAGTGTCAGATTTTTGTTATTTAGGCAGTAGAATCACAAAAGATAATCGAAGCAAAGTAGATATAAAGTGTAGGATAGCACAGGGTAGGAAGGCATTCGTAGAAAAAGAACAGATTTTAAGATCAAATATTGACTTGGGTATTAGAAAAAGATTACTGAAGGTATATGTTTGGAGTGTAGCACTGTACGGGTGTGAGGCGTGGACTATAGGAAAGGAAGAGAAGCGTAGATTACAAGCATTAGAAATGTGGTGTTATAGGAGGATGATGAGGATTGGTTGGGAAGATAAAGTAACAAATGAAGCTGTACTAGAGTTAGTAGGGGAGAAGAGAAGTATCTGGAGAGTGTTACAGCGTAGGAGAGACAGATTAGTAGGGCATATTCTTAGGCATGGGGGGATTATGCAATTGATCATAGAAGGTAGAGTGGAGGGAAAGAG
Organism: Leptodirus hochenwartii; assembly: GCA_947310635.1. Classification (NCBI taxonomy): domain Eukaryota; kingdom Metazoa; phylum Arthropoda; class Insecta; order Coleoptera; family Leiodidae; genus Leptodirus; species Leptodirus hochenwartii. The sequence continues at coordinate 327,765 of OX371187.1, read as the reverse complement.
AGGGGTAGGTAGGCCTAGATTGGAGTATGTGAGTCAGATAGCTGAAGACGTTGAGATGAATAGCTATAGAGAGATGAAGGGATTAGCTCAGGATAGATCGGCATGGCGTGCTGTTTCCAACCAATCTTTAGGATTGCGGACTGTTTAACTAACTAGGAATACATAAGCGGTAAATACAAACCGCTATAATAATTCTATACGCATAAGAAATCATATATGAAGCGTGCATCAATGCATAACTTCATGTTAAATTACATAGTTATATATCGTACCTAAGTAATCTTACCTATCTCAATGTCCCATTCTTAACGACTTACCCTGTATATGTACCATTATGTAAATACATATTATAAACATTATGTTATCCAAATATGTTTAACCAGCCTAGATAAGCTTTAATCGGATCACTTTCTTTTTATTTTCAATTTATTTCAATATTGATTGATACATACACACCATTTCTGTCGAGGGGTGGATAACTACGGAATACGTTGTACAAAAGGGTGTAAATATCGGGAGATGCCAGAGAACATCTGCCAATCTATAAAAAAAAATCAGTAAATACAGGAAATATCACGAAATATTGGTATAAATAGAATATATCCGTATACACAAGAAATATTGGAAATATTAAATATCCGTAAAAACGGAAATACGAGTAAATATAAGGAAATATTGGACAATATATTAGTTAATACAAAAAAAAATGGTAATGTGGTGTGGAAAATTCTGCAGTTATTCGCCCCTCAATTTCCGCAATATTTACATTCATTCGGTATCTTCTAAAAGCCGAGATATACAAGTTCGATTATGGCGTGTTTATTATTCCAATGGATGTATTTCATTGCAAATAAATAAAAAGTTTTTTTAAACTATTGAAATAGCCGATTGCTTTGTCGACTGAGCGTATAACAAATCAGTATTCCAACAGTCTTGCGTTGCATTCTTCGGGAAGGCTCCTTCTTCACCCTCCGTAATATATAATATGTCCTTATATTTTTGTCATTTGGGCGTTCCATATATGCACTAACAACTGCTCTATACATTTATTATGTAGGTTGTAAGTAAGGTCAATTTTTCTGTTGTCTAACTCCCTGTCGACATTTCACAATCGAGGCCTTGACTAATCCATTATTATATATGCTATATATCGTCTATCCTACTATTTTGCACACAAAATATCGCAAATATCCCACACGACAGAGTTAGAAATGAGCACGATTTCTCGCTTGAATGTCACAGTCCTGCAAAGTGCTATTTAAATGTCGATTGTGCAAAGTGCAATACCGAACATCGCGAAACACTACCTACATTTTATCTGATATAATCCATTCTATTCGATCATCTACAATACATACGTAACCGACGTATCTCTTACCACAAGAATGCATTTAATTTACTCTTCCGAAACAAAGACAACCGCCAATTTTAATAAGCACCGGATCCAGCAGCTCTTATTTGTGGGCCATTTCAATGCTAAATAATTGGTCGTCCCACCAGAGTTTATTTCATTTTTACGGGCGGCTTCCATCATTGTCTCTAATAATCGCTTTGTTAATGAATTTATTTTGCACGCCCTGCCTCTTCGTATACATCTTCCAATGTGTTGCAAAATCTTGCAAAGAAATAATATATATATGCAATCTATAAGATTAATAGAATATAATAATAACCAAAACAAACAGTATGATTGATAGAATTTTGTTGGATGTGGTCTTGTTGTTCGATTCCTCCCATTCCTATTCCTCCGATTGTCCGCTGATTGTCCTTCTTAAAAGATGCGATTTATATGAACAGGTCCGGCTCTTGAAACTCGCGTTCAATATTTGAACTGAAAGTAATAGACTTCGGAAAATTATGGCGCCGAAAGAAATTTATAATACACACAGCGACTTACTCACCAAATCAATTTCGGTCGATTAACCGATCCAATTGTATCAATTCGTATACCGATGTAAAATATGTTTTTTAAAACAAATGTTTCTTCAAAAATTATAGACGATTGGAACGGCAGCATTTCTGAACGTTGGCGGCGTTTCCGCAAAACATGTTCCGCTTCGCTGAAAACAAACTTCGCTGGCAGTAGCAATATATCATCAACACCAATTTCGTCGATCGGATCTCCTCAATCCAATCAGCAACAACGTCCTCTTCATGAGAATGATGAAGATTATCTTCTGGGCGATTTTTCCAAAAGTCCGAGGACTATATGCGTGCTTCGTCCTACACATACCGACGTCCAAACTCCTAGTAGTTCTCCGGCACAATCACCCGTCCCACGAATATTCAACCTCCTAACGACAACGTCCAGTCTTCGTTTGCCTAATAAGACGAAGAAGAATAGCGTTCAAGAGGTACTCCGATTGAAGCTCAATAGAATACAGGTATACGTTTTATTTTTATTTTTGTTCTGGATAATAATGATTATATCATTGCGCATTTCAACGATAACAAAAATCTCATTGTTACTTTGTCACTTCTTCTTTACAGGTAGGTTTGCGAAAGCGACGTGCTTTATCTGTCCAGGAGGTGTTCCATCCCAATCAGCAATATGAGAATCCCACGTTCTATGTTCCATCACCTTCTGTTCAGCAACATTCGCATTATCAATATAATGAAGAAGTGGGTGGCCAAGCCAAACGTCCTAGTTCAACATCGATGCCATTGTTGGATTGTGCGAGCGATGTCTTAACTTCAGCGCAGACGCTTCATCCGTTACCACCAGAACGGGGTCGCACACGATGTCGGTACAGAGATATTCGTCTGACCGAATCAGATCCGGCGCAGAGTGGGACACCCGCTAACTACACCGATTACGGTTACCACAGTTACGACGATAGTAGCCAAACCGGCTACGACTCCCTTCCGTTCGAACCGGAACCGGACTATGACGGCTGCATCACTAGTCCAGTCCAAGCCCAAGCAGCCAAAGAACCGCCGCGGAAACGACATTCTATCATAGATGGCCTGTTTAGATTCAAATCGGAGGACAGTACCCAAAACCATCGACCACTAGAGTATACTGAAACCCCCAAGATTCCGAAGGCGAAACTGATGATTCAATCTGTTGATGCTTACGTGGCATTACGTGATCGCGCACGATCCCATTCACCGAGTGGCAACCAGAAGGGCAGCAAGTTGTTCCGTATTGTGTGTAATAAAGCAAATAGTCATAATACCAAAGAATCGAATAGTTGTAGTGCTGTAGTGAGTTCGAAGAGTGATTGTGAATTAAAGCAACGCCGAAATGAGAAGGTGCTAAAGACGAGATCGCCCTCTCGTCATTTACATCTATGTAGTGAACTTATGACGGTTAAGGACCTTAACAACATAGTTTGTAAGTCTAATTCGTTAACGAATGAACAACAATGTGTAGATAGCGATACTAATATTATTGTCCAAACGTCCGAGGATATTGACCAAGGCATCTCCCAGGATGAAGATGATGAAGAAGACGAGGACGACCGGGAACGAAGCAAATTCTGCACACTCCCTCGAAATGGTGGTAGCACATTCACTATTCGACAGGTACACTTGCTATTCTATAATTTCAGGATGATGGTGGCTAACGAACGGCCACCACCATCCCATAGGGTTTCAAACATACATTCGATACTACATACTTTTCAGAACAAAGAAAATGTCACCTAACAATTAAATACATAGTACGAGGAAGTGCTTTTAGTGTTCACAAATGATTTTTTGAAAGGTATATTGTATTTTACAGGTGTGTTTCGAGAAAGGTCCCGGCTTGAAGGCGTTGGGCTTCAGTATTGTCGGTGGTCACGACTCACCGAAAGGCAGCATAGGCATCTATGTGAAGACAATCTTTCCCGGGGGCCAGGCAGCAAATACCGGCAATTTAAAAGAAGGTACGTCTTCTTGATAGTATATATCGCGATAAATCATGGTGCATTGTTTCATTTTATTGCTTTCCGCAGGTGATGAGATTTTGGCTGTAAATGGAAAGCCACTGGACCGTGTGACACATCGGCAAGCGATTGACCTGTTCAAGCAGATCAAGGTGGGTGCGGTGGTTCTGCACATCGGCCGAAGACAAGCGAAGAAAAGACGAGATCCGTTACCGACGCGTATCTGAATCGCGGCACACTCATTCCTAAGTCAACTCAGCTCGAATTAGTGGCATTGGAATTACCGCTTAATATTTGCAATAAATTTCATTATATTATATCTAAGCAAATTTATATCTACGTTTTCAATGCTTGGTGATGCGACGATTTTCACACAACGTTTAATATTATCCTTTCAAAAAATTGCTTTAGGATCGTAAACACTATATTGTGATATACATTTTGATATTTATTGAGGCCAAATTTGTGACGAATTTAAAATCCTTTCATTCCGCTACATTTTACGTTAACATAGCCAATAGCTACGTACATACCGAGTCCAAAGATTGTATTATTTTATTAGTAATTTTCTATATAGCATTAAAATTATTCTATAGCATAGATACATATTTAGATTTAACATGATTTACACAATATTTGCTTCCAATGTAAGATTATTGTGCACAATGTTGTTTAACTTCTGTAATGTAATATTACGATAATAAATTTATACTTACAATTAATTAGTCTGCAAGAAACAGTATACCACTGCATTGATTAACCAAATATATTTACTTAATTAATAGCCACGTCTAATCTACTGGAATCTCTTTCCTATTTTTCCTCCCTCTCGGCCCTCAATTAAAATTATAACGCTTGTACAAATTACAAAATTTCTAATTTTTCGCATTATATATTTTTCAAATTTTATCGAAATAAATTTTTGGTTGAATTCGATGTAATTTTAACGATTTTTTTATACACCGTTTTAAATTCAAATTATTGCAAATATTGGGGTGAATTCAATGAGGTGTGTGAGATTGTATTTCCTCTCAGATCTAATCACCCTGTGTTTAAAACTATAGTTTTAGATAAGATCAAGTTGCGAATCCGTTAGTCACACAAATATTCTGAGACAGTGGGACAAATACAGTGAAATATATTGTAGGATACCGTTTAAACCTTCCATACCTGGAACCATTCGACTCTGGGTTTATTCCTTCGGTAAATGGCGTGTAAGCGTGTTTGTATACTTATACAAACGTATAAGATTGTTTATTTGAGCACGTGTATTTGAGCTTGAACAGCATTCCAGTTGCTAGAGTGACAAAGTACTTAAATTTATTCCAAGAGACTTAAATTAATCATCATTTTCAACCTGTTTTTAAAAATTATGGGTAAAATGTGGTTTACGGTAAAAATTCCTAAAAATCCGGCGTTAATTTTTCTGTGTCCAGGAAGGTCCAAAAACCATAAAAACAAAAAAAAAATCGAGGCGGCAAAGATAAAGTGGTCGAAATCGATGAGAGCAAATTTGGCCGTCGAAAGTACCACAGAGGTCATCGTGTCAAAGGTCAGTGGGTGTTTGGAGGCTATGAACGGGGGACGGGACGAATATTCATGGTCCCTGTGGAAAAAAAGGTAACTTGTTTGGCTTAATTTTTTGCTTAGCAGCTTTTTTTACAGTTTTTTGAACAAAAAAATTCTATTCAAGTGATTGTTTCCGCCTGGTTTTTTCAATTCAGTGTTAAAGTTTCCACCCTAAAAAGGCCTAAAAACCCTCATTCCTCAAAATATGCAAATTTACCGTAAACGTAATTCGCTCCAAAATTATCTATATATAATGGGGGTGATCGACAGTTTCCAGTGCAATCAATGCAATAATAGTTTTAATCAAAGATCAAGTTTAAATCGTCACTTGAGGAATATGCATAAGGTGGATCTAGAACCCCAGACTACAAGGGAGTGCCATATAAAATGTATTCTGTGCACTTTTGATGAGGTAATTTATATTTATATCTTCATATCTGTGCCAAAATTATTTATACCTCTTTCTAATACCATAGTACAAACGAAAATGCTATTTATTATAGATTATTGCGATGTTTCCTACTTACAACGACTACAATAAACATTTGGAGAATCAAACGAAACCGAATCTATAAACGGCTGGAGATGTTTAGAGAGCGTATTAGCAATTTCATAGATGAGATTTGTTTGGCAGATGAAGATTCATTAATTGTAAATAATATAAATCTATTTAATATTTATTAATCTTTATCAATGATTACTAACTATTCATAGATTATAAATACAAATATATCTCTATTCATAGAGTTAATATTCATTGCCTTCATCATTTTACTTTAGTTTTTCAAAGAGGCTGGAATTCATTGGAACTCCAGACGAGGAAGAAACTAAACCAAACAACGAACAAGAGGATAGAGACCCACAACATTATTTCCCCGAAAAGAAAAGGCGCCTTCGAATTTTATTTTGATTAGAATTGTATTATACCTATTGTTAAAAAGTTAGCAAGTATTGCTGTTTTTACCATTTTAAATGCTTATTTTGGTTTATTTAAGATTTAAAATTTTTTGCTCGATATATTATGTATCATATTTTGCTGCTAACATTTATTGATGTTTTATATTTATAGTGTTTACATTTGAAATACATTTTTTATGGTTTTTATTCAATGAATTGTTTTATTATTTCTTCACACACATATTTGTTATAATATCTCCTGAAACGATTATAGTATATTCATCGTTAATGTTTTATAATCCGTTGTATTGTATTGTATTGTATTAAATATATTTATAAATTGTGCATTGAAACTAATTTATGCTGAAAAAGTATAAATGTTATATTTTGAATTTGCCGCGAAATATCTATATATATAAAACACGAAGTATAACCCTAGAGAGGAATAGTTCCGTGCTATGGAAGGTTTAAACGGTAGCCTATATATTGTGTATACTGAAGGTAACGCTTAACCAAACTAAATAGATGTAAATGTCGTAAACAAGAACGCCATTAGTTTCTCATTAATAACATAACAGTGCCGCACGCAAAACTATTTTGATTGTTAATTATCATGATTGTACCACGTTGCGAGTCTAATTAGGAGTGTGTTGCGAGAAACCCAGCAATGGCCACTACGTGCGAGTACAATACGTACTCCTTTAATGCCAAGAGAGTTACCAAAGATGCAAACAAAGAAATCGAGTCGGTAAAGAATAACGAAGCAATTGACGGCGACAATAATGAGCAAGGATCCATATATAAATGCTGTACGCTAACAATCGGATCAATCGTAACTAATTCTGAAGCCAATATATCCATTCCGGAGAACTGGAACACGATCAAGTTTAAAATATCGACGGGCGATGGCAATTGTTTCTTTTCTTTGGACCATAACGATGACGTCTATTACGAAGTTTGCCTTTTTCAGGATAGGTGCTTTACGATAGGTATTTTCATCGCCCCGTTATGATCACAATGTTCCTTTTATTTAGTGATTAATTACGTTTCTAGATCTATTGGATTCGAAAATGTTCGACTACTTCATATTTATTGAACATTCGGATCTGAAAATATCCTTATATATCAATGCGGCAACCATAGAATTGAGAACTTCTCTACAAGATAGATGCATGCTTAGTTCTCTAATGGCGCAAATATTTGATATCAAGGACGAAAGTATTGATGATGAAGAAGGTAGAATCGATTTTTCTCGTTTCATGTAACATTAACCACTCGTAATATTGCTCTGATTGTTTAGTGGTACCAGCTTACGATATAAATTTGAACGAACTGTTTGACAAAGTGGTCCTGACGAGACATAGAAAATCCTCAACACAGCTCGACTCGGATGATGAAGCGAGGTGTCTTCAACTACGCATGCGATTCAAGAAGCAGTTGTATGCGTACCAGGAAAATGCAATCATATGGATGGTGAAGCGGGAATTGGTCAAGTCGCCGTTACAACCTCCGAGCCTCTACCAGCCGGTGACGCTCCGTAACAACAGCGTTGTGTTCTACAATCCATACCAGAACCATATGAAAATGCAGCTAGAATCGATGCCTGCCTTAAGCAGCGGTGGATTACTTTGCGATGAAATGGGTCTCGGTAAAACTGTCGAGGTTCTGGGTTGTGTTCTATTACACAAACGCAATAAACGGCACATGGAAACGCCATTACCACGGACCGGTAGACGTATATTAATCTCCGACTCTTCGTCCGATGAGGATGATAGTACCGACAACGTGCCTTTGGCGATAAGAGCAAAGGCTCTACGTTCGCGGCCAGTTTTTACACGACCAACCCGAGTTCGAATTCTGTCAAACAAAGAGAAGCGTAAAGAAGAACCCAAAAAGGCTATACCAAGCGTAAGTCGGATTCCCAACGAGTTTGTACGTAAACCGTCCAAAGCCCCTAGCACTACGCGTAAATTCCTCCAGAATTGGTACGAGGAGAAACTAAGCGGCCTCAGTGAATCTGCTAGAAAAGCGAAGATCGCGCTACGAACAACGGCGCAAAAGCAGATATCTTGCGCGTGCGGAATTTCACTCAATAAAGCGAACTCTTCGCAACTTGTTGGGTGCTCCGAATGTGGCATCCAACAACACGCTGCTTGCTATGGCTACAAGAGAGCCCATCAATCAGCTCCTGATTATTTGTGCCCGGCATGTTGGAAGGAACAGCCTTTGCTGAAGAGCGGCGCAACATTGATAGTGTGTCCTTCCCGGCTGATATCCCAATGGCAGGATGAGATTCGGAAACACGTGCGCGGAGAATTGAGTGTGCTTATATACGAGGGCGGTTCCCGTTCCTATCCGGTTTATCCCACGGAGCTGCAGCGTTATGATATTGTGCTAACGACATATAACGTTCTGCAAACTGACTTACGTCTCACGGACAGCACCGGTAAATCGTTACGACAGAAGTCGCGTTACTCCCCGCCAGCTGCGCCCATTACCAATATTAATTGGTGGCGACTTGTACTGGACGAAGCGCAAATAGTCGAGTCACCAACTCTTTCTGTCACTAAAATGGCGAAATTGTTGTCCGCCAAGCATAGATGGGCTGTTACTGGTACCCCAATAACGAAAGGACTGGATGGTACGTGTAGATTTTAATTTTATGCTTACTCCGTTGTTAAACATCAATCTCATTGGAAAGTGGAAGGGTTTTTCACCCATTTTATCATCTCATTCAAAAACCTTAATTTGTCGGTTACTCTTTTCATTTTACAGATAGTCCCTTTCGTTTTACATATTTTATTTTCACATAATGGAAAGATCTAAATTGTGTTCCTTTTCTTCTAAAGTGGTAGTAATAATATAATTTTCACGCTACCAAAATATGATTGAATTTGTTTTTCTGTAGATTTGTTGGGCATTATTAGTTATCTATTTATGGAGCCATATTCTAACCAGGATATATGGTATTTTAAATTGATGCGTCCGTACTTAACTGGTAAAGAGGAACCAATGCTCAATTTTCTCGCGGAGGTAATGTGGAGGACGGAAAAAAGGCAAATCGAGGATCAGGCACGTTCATACAAATATTTGTCTAGTTAAATATTAACGTTCTCTTAAAATTTCACAGATCTATATACCAAGGCAAACTGTCGAAGTAACATGGTTGGATTTCAATCAAATCGAATCGTACTTTTATTTTCGCGAGTACGAAGCTAGCAAATCGTTATTTGTTAGAAAGCTGAATGCTCTCAACATGGTGGAACAAACGCCACTAAACAAACTCACGGTCAAAGAATTGTCGAACATTCTAGCTCCTGTATTGACTCTACGTCACGCTTGTACTCATTTCTCGGCGGTAAAGGGTCGGTATTTAGTAAGCAAGAAACCCTTGAATTCGTTGCGGGATCTCTTAGAGGCTCTGCAGCACAAGAACAGTGTAGACTTCGAGGACAATATTAGAATAGCTGTATCGGCTTGGAACGGTATGGCGGGCATTCATCTCCTCTTGAACAGTCGCGCCGAGGCTATTGAGCAGTACAAGAAAGTCTTGCGTCTGAAGGATACTTTATGCGAACCTGACAACAACATGAAAGTTGAAATCGATAATCTTCAAGTGATTCACGCATTGTATAATTTGATTTCAATCTTCGACGAATATCCCGACTTACGCGAAGACTCAGAAAATATGGACCAATTGAAAGCGGACCACTTGCAACACGAAAAGTTATATATCAAGAAGTTTGATTTAGAAGTATTGAAAGCTATGAAAGATTTAATCGAAATTAAAAGTGCAACATGTATCACATTTGAAAAGGATAATTATAACAAAATTTGGGACTGCAAATCCACTATTGGTTGGATAGTGGATAACCGCTTGTACGATAGGCTTCTAAAAATGATGGAATGCCATCCGCTAATGACAAACGATCGAGGCTTCGACCAATTAAACATTATACATGATGTGGGATTGATATGGAAGCTCGATATTTGGATAAATAATCTATATAGCGCCCGTACCGCTGCCTTTGCCGCAGTTGAAGAGCTCGCCGTATGCGAAACCGATGAAGAAGTGCAAATCGATATGAGTACAGTGGAAGGCGCGGTTCAGTGTCATCTGCGGAAAAGCTCTGAAGTCGCCATAGCGGCCAACGAGCGTGCAAAGTGCGCTGTTTGTAACGCCGATAAAAAATTAAATCACTTAGAATCGCTACTATATAATAAAGAGTGGAAACCGTCTTCAACAGCAGCCATGTCCCGTGGAAACTGGGCGCCATCGTTCGAAGAGATCGCCTTTCAGTGTATCTTTCGTCTTGGATTGCAGCAACCCGATAACGCGGAAGACAAACGTAAAGCACAATTGCAGAAACTTCTTTTAGACGTCATTAAGAAAGAATTGAAGCTAGCGCGCGTATTGTGGATGAAGATCTCGTACTCAATAAATAGCAGAGACGAATTAAACAGTTGCAGAGTCCGACTCGGACTTAATCCTGATAACGACATCGCTGTGGAAAACGAAAGCAATCGTCACTTGAACAATATCTTGCGTAACCTGATTGGCGAAGGCGATAATCGATTGGAGAGAATCCATTTGCTGAATCGACATGAGGTGAGCAGTATGTTTTTAACGCATACTGAAATCTTCGATATCTTATAAATCTCTTATATGTTTAGGTTTCTTTCATATTCTCGACGCCCCACAGACGTACAATGCTGCGCTCCACACATTCCTTTAAAATGAATGAATTATATAGTCAGTTACTATATTTAGTGATTTTTTTCTTTTGCATATAGCTGGATTATCAATACGCGCGTCTGAAAAGCGAGGCTAAATTGGCTGTGAGGGAGTACGAGAGATTACTGGGTACTAACTTGTACCTCGAAACGTTGCGCGGCAAAGATGCTAGCGCGGGCGGAACTGGGCGCGGCCTCGACCCTTGCCCTATTTGCCGCAGCGATCTAGGCAACACATTCCACATGATGCCCTGCGGCCACTGCTACTGCCCTAACTGCATGCAAGTCTTCGCGCAAGACGTAAGACACGCGTTCCTAACGAGCTTCATACATTAACACCTTTCTCTGCTTAGGCGATTCGCAATAGAGTGGCGTGTGCAGTGTGCCGTTTGCAGCACAATTTAAAGGATATCAACTACCTAAAAATGGCGAAAGACTCGGACGAATGTGGCAAGACTAATGCCAAAGAACCAATTAAAGGCAATTGCTCGACCAAACTAGAAGCGGTCATTCGTCTGGTGATGCGCCTGCGCAGGGAGGAACCAACTGTCAAGGTGTTGATCTATTCGATTTGGGATACTGTTCTAGAAATCTTGCAGGAAACATTGCAAGATAATGGCGTGCAATCCGTTCATATGACAACGCAGAAACACTTGATTCAATTCAGGGACCCAGCCAAGCATATCACGGCTTTGCTGCTGCGTATATCCAACGGTTCAAAAGGGCTCACATTGATCGAAGCCACGCACGTTATATTCTTGGATCCGGTATTGGATCCGACCGACGAGCTCCAGGCGATTAGCAGAATTCATCGCATTGGTCAGACACGGTAAGAAACTACTACTAATCTTATCTGGCTTACGTAATCCTACTCTCTTACGAATCTCTACCATATATATATATATATATATATATATATAATGTTATACAACTAATTACACAACACCCTATGAGAATCTGGAGTATTGTTAGTCATTCACACACAAGGAGCTTTCTCACTTCCCAGCAAAATCTAACACTTAATTAGAATTACATACAGTTCAAATATATAATATCGTGTGGTGTGTATTTAGGCGTACTGTAGTGCACAAGTTTTTAATGAAGGATTCGATTGATGAAAATATTTTCAACGTAACCATCAAGAATGCCGCTCGCTCGATCGCTTGGAAAGAAATATCTATAGGTCAACTTAAGGAGTTGTATTCTCATGCAGCAGAAATGTAAGATCAAAAACTCTTGCTCCGATTTTTAATTGTAGAATTAAGTTCATTACACTATATTTTTTTAATTAATTTATTTTTTTTCTTTTATAAAATAAACATTTGTAAAAAAATATATTTTTTGTATTACCTTAATATCCTTTCTGGAAAAAAATTTGAGCATTGCTTAAATTATACATAAGCAATTGGAATTCCTAAAACATGCCAAATATATTAAATAATACGAAAAAAAATTTCAAGCATACTTTTTCAATTGAAGCGATCCGTTTTTCGGACAGTGCAAGAGTCTGCTGTAGTTTATCGTCTTCTTTGCTCGCATTAGCCATTTGCTTGCGCAAGTTTTCTCTATCCCGGCGAAACTTTGTCTTTACAGCTCGAGACCAATGTAATGATTTTAAAATATTTGTTTGCTTCAGCAAGACGGTAATATATGTAACACCTAAAAGCGTTATTCTGTAATTGCGCGAATATTATTTTTAATTTTTTTAAATTACCCATTGCGAAGCCGTCATCCGTAAAAGAAGCACCATCTCGATTGCGCTTATTCAGTCGATCTTTGCACGAGAGCGAGTGTTCTACGAAATTGAGCGTTAAGGGTGGTATGATCATATAAAAATTTCGCAGATGGTGATTATTTTTATTGAGTAAAACGGGCGCGAAAACATTTATTAATAACTACAAAATAAACACGTAGAAGAATATTTATGTATTATAAATAAATTATGTTTTGTTTTGTTTTACCTTGAAATATTCCGTTGCATCTTGGAAATTCCCTACAATTATATTAATATTCTTCCGCAAATATTCCGACGCCTGCGACGAATTATTTCCTATTAAATCTTTGAGCACGTTTATAGTTTGTAAATTTGGTAGAAAACTGGTGGCATCCGCCAAGCAACGTTCGCCACCCGCTTTGACCAAACGAATATAACCCAAAGCATTTCCTAAAACAACGATAATAATGCTGAAATAAAATTCTTCGTGGCACTGAAAATTGTCTAAATACCTATTTGCGTTATTAATATGCGAAACAAATCCAAATAACTCAATCCGTTGGTATTAATACCCAGTTTGCGGATGTCGGTATTAAATTTCTCCGCATTTTCGTACGGATACAATTCATTCGTTTCCGTTTTGTTCTCGGCGAAAAACCGAATCTCTTTCAATAGTTTCGACTTTATATGCTCGTCGAACATAAATTGCGAAAAAATGTAAAACTTCTTCTGCAGAAATTGATATGTAAAATTAACAGCCGTGCTCATAATACCGATGCCGTGTGTCCGGATCGAATTTGCGACATGAGTGATATTCACTGTATTTAAATGTTTATTGTTACTTTGTTCTTGGACGAACACATGATCGTTCATATTGTAAAGATACTTGGCGACAAATACATCAATATTACGCATGATTTCTAAAATATCAAGTCCTTGATCGAGAGTATGCATTGGTAGATTATCGTCTACAGTTTGTAATGCGAACTGTCTCGATGCCAGTCTGCAAGATGTACATAATATACCTTTGAAGTCGTCACTGTGTAATTAAATTACCTTCGCATTTCGCCGTATGTTTTCCAATCGTGCAGCACTACCGTCGTTAGATTGTAGAATGTGCGAGCGAGGCGACTTTCCACTGCTGCTCCAAGTAACCAACGCGTCTGCGCAGCCGCCCCACTACCTAACGACTGCAACTGCGCACAGGGCACCAAATGCTGCGCTTCGCCGCCCGATGATCGCTGTAAGTGCGCATGTGTTTGTAAGCGCAGCCGCGTCTCGATGTGACTGGTTAACATCTCCACTATCGACGGAGATATGTCTTGCGTCCATTGCGCCATCGCACTCGCACACAGCTAATATAAAGATTGCAGCTACACTCGAGGAATTGTCGCAAACTTCTAGCATAAAGTTTTCGATAATTCTTCTTTAAATCTATACAAACAAACCTGTAGTCGAGACAAGTCCCATTTCGCTTCCAAAGCTTTCAAGATATACACATCAAATATGAATTTATAACATTGCATAATGGACACATCGAAGTGTTCATTCAATTTCGCATTATAATTGCACAGAAGCTCCAATTTGTGCAATAATTCGCGCATTTCAAATTTCTCCTCGTTATTTAAAGCTGACGCGGATAATGCTAATTTGGCTATTAAAATTCGGTCTAAACTATTTGGGCCTTAAAATATAAAATAATTTTATATAAATTAACAAATTGACAATTTTACCTCTTAATGCACGTTCTACAACAGATAGTGTAGATAGTATATCCAACTGCTCATTTTTATACTTCTTCTCCTCTCGTATATTACGCTAAAAGCCGCAAATATGATTTTTTTTTAACAGAAGTGATAGAAAGCTAGATATACCTTTAATTGGGCGATTACAGACAGAGCCTTATATGTACTATGTTGTCTAGTGAAGGCTAGTATACGCGCGTGCGCGGCTGTGGCGTGTCCATGCCGGTGCGCCGTGAACAATCTGGCCGCCTCTAATGTCTCTAGCAGATGGCAAAGTGCGGCCGCGTCTGCGCGCCGTAGTCCATCGGTAACACTCGAGCGTATCTGCACAATTTGGCGTGCAGCGGCATCGCGGACGCGCATACACACGGCTATACCGCGCATGAGCGTACTGTGAGCGCGGAGCAAGTCGCGGCCGCGCACCTCACTCTCGCGGCTAACTCGTGAACATGTGGCTAATGCAACTACATCTAATTCCATCAACCAAGCGCACGTCTGCAATTATTTCATTTTCAGAGATTAATATTTTTTTCAGAACAGGCCCTATTAACATATTCTCTGTAAAACTTTCTATTCTGTACGTTGGTTCATTATATATTCAACAAGAACTATTAAGGAATATATACTACTGCGATTGGAAACTGTTACAGTCATACAATAAATTTTATATTATACGATATTTTTATTATACCTGATAAGAAAACAGTTTGGATTCTTTAACGAAAAACGTAGATTTCGTATTCAAAGATTGAACAGTTCCTTTGTCCAATTTTAAGTGATGCGCCAGGAATATTTGTGGATTCCAAATAACATTTCCATTTAACACATAACAGCATAGCTTCAAACGACAATTTCAAAAATTAAATAATCGCTCGAGAGCTAAGTTCCAAAATATTACCGAGTTCTTTCTATTTAAATTAGATATTCGTCTGACAATCTTTTTGTCAATCGATCCGGATAAATAATAATTAAATACCACAAGAATATTCGTGTGTAGAAGAGATTGTTGAAAAGAACACGCGGAAAATTCGTCCTTCTCCAAATCAACTAACGATTGTAATATTACTAATACGAACTGCTCGGACAGATTGCAAGCTTTCTTTTTCGCTACAATCGATTCATCAAATGATGACTCGATAGTACGCTGAAATATTGGAAATAACGCCATATGAATTACGAAATATCTTTTGCCCTCACAGAAAAAATCGTCCCACTAAGCACTTCAGCTTCAATTTCCGTTAAACGGTCATTCAGCGATTGAATATTATGAAACGGCAAGGCCGGTAGGTCAATATTACACGTTCCTCTGTCGAATGTTTTCAGCGTGCGTTTAAGGGTCTGCAAATGATCTACAAGGACCTTGTTGGACAACATAGTGTCCAGAGTAAGAATAGACACTAATAATTCGGACAATCCCTCCATCGCTTCCTACAATTTCGTGCAGGATTAAATAATATTCGGGAAATAGAATACCGAGTTAAGAGTTACCGGAAATAATATTGTATTGGTCGAACCGGCTTTTCCCAATATAGCGCACATTTGCTTTAATAAGAGTTTTATAATTTGCTGGCAACGCTTTAGTGTGAATCGCAAGCGTAATAATTTACTTATAATACTTCCCAGCCTTTTGACTGGGTGTTCAATACCATGTCCCCCTAGTTAAGAATAATATATTAAAAAAATATCAAAAATTGTATTTCTTACCGTAAATTAATTATTATTGCGTTAATGGCGCACAATAGATGCGCACTTCGAAAATAAAGCCCAAATCTTCATTATCACACCATTCATTCAAATTGACTAACGTACTACGCACATCAAGCCTTAGCTTTCGAAACGCGCATCTATCTCTACATACATTTTTTCAACTTAGTTTAATTGATATTACCGTCATATCGAAACAGGTTCGTTAAATTGTTTCGCAACTCTGTTGATATATAGTTCATTTCGTTGCACAAAGACGCGAAGCAAAGAATTATTTTACATAAAATTTTATTGTCGGATTCGACGAAACCCAAGACATCCCAGTCTTCCCGATCTAAAAACTAGTTTCGGGTGTATTTGAATATAATCTATTGAATTAACACTCGTTTTTCTCACCATTATAGAGCATGGTGTTATATATGATCCATCTACATCTGGTAATTTCTTCGTGAATTGCGACAAATTTTCATTATAATGTTTAAAAAATGACTTAAAATCTTGTAGTACCCTCTCTCCGATGACAACTACAAATGAATGGATGTAAAAAAATCTCTCCACTACTGTGGCTTCTTAATCTCGATGCGCATTTCGGATTCTAAGCTTCTTTCTGTGAAATTATAATTTTTCGATGTCATTATTATACGCAGAGCAAATTGAACATAGCGTAAGTGTTAATTGTTCATTTTGCTGCACTTGTAAAAGTTAGAATCCGAAATAGGCATCACATAGGTTATGATTAGAACGAGCTTACATTCCCTTTCCGTAATTCTCTCCCTCCTAGACATTTTTCGCAGAATGTATTTATTTTCAAATCTTCTCAGCCAGAAAATACTACAAAATAAAAATATATATAATAATTTATATTCGAAACTGTATAGCTCATTGATAGATTAGATAAGAATCCATTATAATGGATCTCTTATCACAATATTACCAATGGT
Organism: Leptodirus hochenwartii; assembly: GCA_947310635.1. Classification (NCBI taxonomy): domain Eukaryota; kingdom Metazoa; phylum Arthropoda; class Insecta; order Coleoptera; family Leiodidae; genus Leptodirus; species Leptodirus hochenwartii. The sequence goes on along the minus strand of OX371187.1, from coordinate 310,589 downwards.
GCTGTTAATATTTATAGTGCAATAATTACCATAGCTACGAGAAAATCAGTATAGTGAAGTAAATAGATTAAGAGAAGCAACTGGTAAGTTTCTTTTTGATTTTTTTTTTCAATTTCTTCGGCCGATATATCCCGGTTTCATACGATATTGTAAGTATATTTACGATTAAGCGAAACTTCTATTATGGATGTTGCGGAAAAGAAAAAAGGATACCGTTTAAACTTTCCATACCTCGGGTTTTATATATAGATATTTCGCGGCAAATTCAAAATATTACATTTATACTTTTTCAGCATAAATTAGTTTCAATGCACAATTTATAAATATATATAATACAATACAATACAACGGATTATAAAACATTAACGATGAATATACACTATAATCGTTTCAGGAGATATTATAACAAATATGTGTGTCAATTAAAACAATTCATTGAATAAAAACCATATAAAATGTATTTCAAATGTAAACACTATAAATATAAAACATCAATAAATGTTAGCAGCAAAATATGATACATAATATATCGAGCAAAAAACTGTAAATCTTAAATAAACCAAAATAAGCATTTAAAGTTGTAAAAACAACAATACTTGTTAACTTTTTAACAATAGGTATAATACAATGCTAATCAAAATAAAATTCAAAGGCGCCTTTTTTTTCGGAGAAATAATGCTGTGGGTCTCCATTCCTTTTGCTCGTTGTTTGGTTTAGTTTCTTCCTCGTCTGGAGTTCCAATGAATTCCAGCCTCTTTGAAAAACTAAAGTAAAATTATGAAGGCAATGAATATTAACTCTATGAATAGATATATTTGTATTTATAATCTATGAATAGTTAGTAATCATTGATAAAGATTAATAAATATTAAATAGATTTATAATGTTATTTACAATTAAGTGAATCTTCATCTGCCAAACATATCTCATGTATGAAATTGCTAAAACGCTCTCTAAACATCTCCAGCCGTTTATAGATTCAGTTTCGTTTGATTCTCCAAATGTTTATTGTAGTCGTTGTAAGTAGGAAACATCGCAATAATCTATAATAAATAGCATTTTCGTTTGTACTATGGTATTAGAAAGAGGTATAAATAATTTTGGCACATATATGAAGATATAAATATGAATTATCTGAGCAAAAGTGCACAGAATACATTTTATATGACACTCCCTTGTAGTCTGGGGTTCTAGATCTACCTTATGTATATTCCTCAAGTGACGATTTAAACTTGATCTTTGATTAAAACTATTATTGCATTGATTGCACTGGAAACTGTCGATCACCCCCATTATATATAGATAATTTTGGAGCGAATTACGTTTACGGTAAATTTGCATATTTTGAGGAATGAGGGTTTTTAGGCCTTTTTAGGGTGGAAACTTTAACACTGAATTGAAAAAACCAGGCGGAAACAATCACTTGAATAGAATTTTTTTTGTTCAAAAAACTGTAAAAAAAGCTGCTAAGCAAAAAATTAAGCCAAACAAGTTACCTTTTTTTCCACAGGGACCATGAATATTCGTCCCGTCCCCCGTTCATAGCCTCCAAACACCCACTGACCTTTGACACGATGACCTCTGTGGTACTTTCGACGGCCAAATTTGCTCTCATCGATTTCGACCACTTTATCTTTGCCGCCTCGATTTTTTTTTGTTTTTATGGTTTTTGGACCTTCCTGGACACAGAAAAATGAACGCCGGATTTTTAGGAATTTTTACCGTAAACCACATTTTACTCCATAATTTTTAAAAACAGGTTGAAAATGATGATTAATTTAAGTCTCTTGGAATAAATTTAAGTACTTTGTCACTCTAGCAACTGGAATGCTGTTCAAGCTCAAATACACGTGCTCAAATAAACAAGCTTACACGTTTGTATCAGTATACAAACACGCTTACACGCCATTTACCGAAGGATTAATACGAGAGTCGAATGGTGCCGAGGTATGGAAGGTCTAAACGGTATCCTTAAGAAAAATATCATTTTAGTCTGTGTGCGGAAAATAGAAATATATTTACGACAACGAAGCGGGGCATCAATTAGTTCCAGTAATTATGCAGAATTGATATATTTTCCAATAAATATATTCGGAAATATGAAATATTCATTGGCAACGTCGCATCGATATACGCAACACGGTCGAAAATAAGCAACATAAGGACGTATTTGCTTCTTATTCTGTGTATATATGCGTATGCGTCCCATGCATATTACGATATTACATATGCGATATTCTCGTTTGCTCGTACTGATATAGATACATTCCAATTGGGACTAGATGGACTAGTAGATAAGTCTTCCTAGTATTTCGTATACCAAGTGATTGAGAGTATCTTCGCATTGGTTCCACTGTATTCTCGAAGCAAAACACTGGTATATAGACACATCTCCAATATTATCATCAGATCGGAAAATCGGTGGAAACACATCAATTGAAGGATCGGATATTATTTTAGCGTTTACAATTTCGATACACGAACAGTTGGTGTAATGTGCGAGTCCAGCAATTCGTCTAAAAAGCGGTTATTTGTTAGGTAATGATGAGTATGGAAATATCAGGTACCGTTCTTTAGCAATTATCGAACGTTCGTGAAAGAAATGCTGAACCATTGGTTTTCTTTCCAGTTGACGGTGCTTTATCCGTGGCCGACGAAAAGGTAAGGTGTTTGTAAATGCACGTTCGCGTCCGGTGTGTGTTACCTGAAGACTTCTGTCCTCTTAAACACCAAACGTCTAGGTTACGATCGTGTCACGTACATGAATAACGATAATGGGTGTTTCTTGTACGTAGTTTTTATAGAGTATTGTGTTTTTGTTGATGAACAGAGCGCTGGATATAATGTCGCCATGAACAGCATTGTGAATGGTACGCGGAGGCCTCGGACGAGCGAAGACTTTTACCTCTTCTGTACGTACGTCTTGCAATACGAGAATTACGAATCCGCGGAATCGGAGGTACGTACGTAGCAGCCTATCGCATTGGTATTAAAGTAGAATATACATACAATATATTTTATGTAGTTAATTTGAATGTATCGGGCTATGGTTATATTGAACTTTCGTACTTTTCAATTGTAAATTGTGTAACGAAAGTAGATGGTGAGGTTCGTACTTTTGAATCGTTTATATGGGTTCTATAGCAGGGTTCGAGGAATGCTACTCGTGGCAGCACGCACAGTCCGCCATTGGATAGTTCGGGAAGTAGCGTCAATTCGGACTCGACCGTACCGGACGAACAACGCGATGTGAGCGCGGACAGCCTACAGACGCAGACCGGTCGCACGAGTGACACATCGAGGGTCACCGACGACACATTGGAACTGGTTGGAAGACATTCACCGACTGACGAGCGCAGCCGCCACGACGACGACGATGACCGCGACGATCACGACTCCTTCGATCTGGTGACATGCTTCTGCGGTAAACCGTTCGCTGGTCGCCCCATGATTGAGTGTTCCATCTGTTTAACGTGGATCCACTTATCCTGCGCTAGAATCAAGAAGACCAACATCCCAGATGTGTTTCATTGCACCCTGTGCAAGAGCGGCGGCAGTGGCGGCAGTGGACGGCGCAGTCGGCCGCCAGCGTCGACCATACCGGACCTGCCGTCGCCCACGATGGACCGCCACCGTGACCGATCGGCATCACCCACCGGCCACAGTAACAACACGGACAAAGTGGTTAAGCGCCCTAAACGAACGTCGTAAGTAAACCGCTAGCTGTACCCTTTGCCATTCGTTGTTAGTTACCTAAACTCACCACAATTGCAACGCGTGTGCAGGCCTTCCGTGTTGCAAGGTGTCTAGAAGACTTATATCGCCGCCCTACATTGTTTCGTGTTGGTGGGTGGACGCTGGTACGATGATAACTGCTTCTTCGGTGCCTACGATCGTTTACACAGCAAACTTCTGGGTTTTCTCTCTTCGCGTTTGTTCGCCAAATTTGTTCGTACAACGTAGTTCTGTGTTAATAATCATGATATACAATATACCGATTTAATTACTAAATATATAATGCACTATCTCTCGATGTTTACATTTATATGTTATAACATGGGTGTTCTATATATTTTCGTGCTGCGATCGCACTGGACTTTGAAGGAATCCGAACTAATGTGAACTGATATTAATACCATTGTATGATACTGTTATTATATTATTACGCTTTGAAAATAGGACAGAAAAATATTGTCCACGCAATCGATCGAATAGTAATGAAATGAGGACCATTTGTGTAAATTTGCTAAATTATGATATATTACTTTGCTTATATAATTAATATTGGGTGATTTTCATATATATAATATTTTCGAACATGCTTAAAGCTGTATTGCACGTACACTGCAATTATCATCGGTTCATATTTATGTAAACTACTAAAGGATTTAATAGAAAATTGACTAGTCAATTGTGGAGATGTGATTATCGAAAGCACCATTCGATAGTCTATCCAAGAGAATGTTATTTTTCGCGAAGATATATTGCGAACTATCATCATATATCATCACTGAAGCAACTGGGGCGAGATTTGTACAGTTTTGTAAATAATCTAGGCGTACATATAATTATAATACAAACCGTCATTGTGTTTATTTTTTCGATGCATATTTTTTGAAAGAGCCGATGTAATATTTATTTCTTGTACGTGGTATATAATCAATCTAATCTCTGATAGGTATCAATTTTCAATTTGTTAATATTGTTTCTAGTTCTCTAACTCCATATATCAATCAATGTTATTTTCTGTTGTGCAAATTGCCGCCCAAGTAGGGCGTGCAAACAACTATGAATGCGCTTTTAATTTAATTCGGTATACTTACCAGAAATTTTTACTTTATTTATTGTATCGGATGAGTTGTCTTAACACATTTTTGGAATTGTATTTTGTTAACGTTTTTCCTCCTAGATCTTTATGTACATCATTGTTATTTTCTAATTTGTAAGGCAAAATATAAGTTTTATTGTAAACATATTTATGGCACACGCTCCCCGGATGTACCGACATAAGAACATGATATAACTCCGTGCTATTTATGATTTTGCGTTTCAAATCGAATGTGTAAGATTACTCAATTTTTATAACTCAATAGTTGTCAATTTATCTTATAGCATCGCATTTTGTATTTCTGCATGAGCACTTTTGTTAATTGTTGAATAGTGATACTATGTGATATGTTTTAAGTACTTCTTTTGCCGGTTAGAATGAAATCCAAAATTCGCTTAACAATTGGTCATAGCTGTCATATTTTAATCGAAAGAATTAATTCAGATACAACATAAATTGCTGTGATAAATATATTGTACAACATTGTTACGATTACTTTATTATAATTCGTGTAATTGGTAAAATAGGCGTGTCTTCGTTAGAGCTGAGGAATAACAAATCGAGCCAAAGTAATCCGTGGAATTATTGTTTCATGTATAGTCAAGTCACGACTGCTGGAGCAACGAGCGAATGTGTCGGTTCGACCGCTCTCGCTAAACCACATTGCTCTTGGCACGTTTCAACCGTCAACTCGACGGTTGAATTCGCCTTGGGTGACATGCAGGGTAAATATCGTAGAGTAAAGTACCATTGTAATATATAGTACGTTACGTTTACGCCTTACCGCTTACGTGTATAATAATATTAAATAGCTATGGCTTACGTTCTGTAAGCCATAGCTATTTAATATTATTGTGTTGCCATTGCCCCCAACATTTCTTTCGAGAATTATAAATAAAACATTTAACTTTTTCCATACGATACTTATTCTCCCTACGACCACACCCTGCAAATTTTTTAATCGAAATCAATTTTTTCTTACTGCGAGTATCGAAGTGGCGTGGGTTACTTACAATCGTGTACATAGGGGCAAGACGTTTTTCATCGTCTGAAAAATGGTATGCAGAAGTCTTAATTTGGGATGTCAATATAGGAAAACGAATGCACAAATTTTGTATCATATATTGAATATGAACTGAACGTATTTTGTAACATAAGTTATTATATAAAAATATTAGACGCAGGAAAACATGACAACAGGCGATCAGTGAGTACGTCACTTCTTCGCTTGTGCCGCTAATTCATCCTCACGCTGATAACTCTGCAGAACTTCCTGCTTCTTAGTAGCAATGCGGTCCTTGCGGCGCTCCCTAGCTTCTTTCACCTTCTTCCTGCGTGCCTCCGCCTGATCGTTGAGCATTTTGCTACGGGCCTTCTCAGCCTTCTTCTTATGAATGTACTCCATAAGGACACGCTTGTTCTTAAATACATTACCCTTAGCCTTCATATACAGAGAATGGTACAGGTGACGATCGATCTTTTTCGCTTCGCGGTACTTCTTAAGCAAACGCCGCAGAACGCGCATTCTTTGCACCCACAGTTCCTTCTGCGGCATACGGGCATTCGCGGTACCCTTTCGTTTACCGAATCCACAGTGGCGCCCTTTGCGACGAGCCTCTGTGTTCTTACGCACACGTGCTCGCGAGTGCACCGCTACGGGCTTCTTGATTATCAAACCATCCTTTATTAGTTTCCGGATGTTTTGACGCGAGTTCGTGTTGGCGATCTCATTGATTTCATTTGGATCTAGCCAGACTTTCTTCTTGCCGCATTGCAGCACTGAGGATGCTAGCCGCTTTTGTAGTTTCAACGAACTTAAAACAAAGCAGATTTAATTATTAAGTAATTACACATCAACATAATATAAGAATTCTGTTCAGATTCTGGTGGTAAGTATATTGAGAATTTGCTTATAAAATAACGTTGAAACATAAATTTAATGTTACTGATTATAAGCTTATTTAAATTTTACTAAAAAAAGATTATAAACAATATGAATTCACCATGTGGCGTAATTTTACAAAAGAAACAATTATTACATACTAACACAATGTTTTGAATACTGAATCGAAATAAGGGCCCTCGAGGGTTCTTTAAACATTCATAATATTTAGTATAAATACTTGACTAAGCAATATTTTGCCAATATTTTCGCTTACCTCATTATGAGCTCCTTGCGCACAATAAGTTGTACTAATGAAGAATGAATACAACTATGGCTACATGTCACAAAAACTGAACTAATCAATACAACTCCCGCATGTCTCCCTACTAATTTAATCCAAGGCATTAAAATGTTTATTCTCAATGATCGTTGATGTATACATTATTATTAAAGAATTTAATATGCGAAAATTATATTAAAATATTTATTTTCCACCGAATTGTAAACTATTTTGAACAGCAATTATTTGGCGGCAATTTGAACGTTTTTGATTATACACGAGGGTGAATCAGATATTTAATTTCTCAGTTTAAATTAGTTTTAAAATGAAACACATGTTGTTGTTTTCTATTATAATATTTTAATTATTGAATGGAAAACATTATTCGCCAATATCGAATTGGGTATAGCAACAAATATTTTAAGTGCATAGTTATATTGGTTAACTAAAACGACTAGTGCATATACAAAGTCACATAGAACCTATAGAGATTTACATAAATTGCATCAAATGGATAATATTGCATAGGAAATATGAATATTATTTTATGCCCTCTTTGTAGATTTGAATTAAAAATGCTATTTGTTATAAAATTGAAACTGGACGTGCGGGTTCTGTTATCTATATAGATATTATGATTAACAGTTCGTACTATCCTGTATATATGTTTCAAATTACGGATCATACGAACTACGAGTATGCGAACATACGATACGAAGACAATTCAGTGCGCTCACTCCGGTCGCACTTTCAGCTGCTTACGGTACGTGAATTGGTGTCCTGCTGTTCTGTGCACTCTGGTGCGATCGTCTGAACATTGAACGATCGGTTATGTGGATGTTCCCAGTGGTACTCTGTCCCAATTTGAACAATCCACGAACTGTGCAACAATAAAAACGTGCTGATCGAAGACTGGGTAAGTGGAGATTATGTCGAAACATGAGATGTCTGGAGCTACTCTAATTTGCTCTTAGTGGTATCAGTGGTAGAGTGAATGAGTGCGAATGACTAACTGTATGATTTGATACAACACCGGTGGATTATCGGGGTAATAAATCGTAATAATAGGTTACATTTCCATAACATACTATGTACGTATTAATATATCGTTTGATTCGGTTTAACGCGACGTCAATACTAACGTAATTCAACAATGTACTATGTACTAGTTCAATCGAATATAGAAATGTTATTTATTTATTTTTAATTAGAACATGTCTGCTGAGAAGCAGAGCGAGAAGCAGATTCCATCCTTGAACGAGTACAGTTTGCAACCGTGGACAGAATGGGTTAACAAGACTGCTAAAGTTAGCACAATTCGTAAGATCAAATTTTCGTATATGATCGATGTACCATCGATTGTCCACTTTTGTATTTCAGTTGTTGACAAAGAAGCAAATTGTAACAAGTACTCCAATGTACGCTTATTGCCTCGCAAGGATGTCAGTCTTTACGGTTTATACCCTAAGATGGACCAGCGTGTCCTGAACGAGTGCGATCAATGCAGAGCGATAATATTACCGGAAGCATTCGTAACACACAGCCACAATTGCGCATCTGAGATCACGTTAATTAAAAAGAAACATGGAGCGAAAAGTAAAAAGAAGAAGGACCGGTATATGACTATGCGTGTCCCAGCACCACCGTTATTTCAGGTCAGCTACTATTTAATCGAGTCTAGTTGCGCAGATCGTTTTGAACGTATGTTTTACATTGCAGTTTCCGCCGTCCTACGACTCGAAGTCAGCAACAGAGAACGACCTGCAGCAGCGTAAAGAAGAAGAGAACGAGCCGCTCGTCAGTGGCATCGAGCAAATCGATCTCATTACAGATAGTAACAAGAGCGAGTTTGGCTGCGAGGGTAGCGACGGCGGACATAGAAATGACAGTGGTGAAACGGGACCGGCCACGTGTGGCGCTGGCGTCGAACGCCAAATCCGGGCGCGGAACGATGCCATCATCAGCGAAAGCGCCGACACAGCAACGTATCAAACCGGAACAGCTGCAGGAGCAGCAGCAAGAGATGGCGGAAGCGCATCAATCACACCTCCGCCGCCGCCTCCATCCTCTCCGCCCACGACAACGCCACCTCCTCCAGCACCCTCAATCTGCCCAGCCACGAGCAACATCACCAGCAGCTGCACCTCCTCTACGCCGGTCACAGCGATTACGGTGACAATACCGGTTATCCCAGCAACAGCGCAGCATTCCTCAATCACATCAACTGGCTCGATCATTGTCGCTGCCGCTCCAAGCGCGAGTGCCAGTGCAGTCAACATCGGCGACAACAACGTTGTCAATAGTAGCTCCAGCAGCGGCCCGTCGTACAGGCGGCATAAGAAGAGTGGCCGCAGTAGTCGGTCAGCAACGTTGGCAACAATGGCTGCTAGCACAGCAACGTCGACCGCAACCACGACCGTAACAACGTCCACCAGCGCAACCTCGACCCACCTCGTCGCCACTTCATCCGGTTCATCGAGCACCGAACAGACATCTATCGCCTCGCACGCGCTCGCGCATCCTACCAAACTCACCAGCACTGCGACCGTCGTTATTGTTAGCTCCGCCGCCACCGCTAGCTGCATTAATAGCGCTCCGACGGTCGCAGCGTCCTCGCTACTTACTATATCCTGTGATATAATCATTTCGATCAAACCACGGCCTAAAGCGGCGCAGCAACAATCTGTGCGCTCTGTACGGTCTGCGCCTGTAGCAGCAAAGGTAGCGGTACCACTGCCACCCATCGCTGCTCCTGGACCCGTCCCCGTACATATTCCTATACCGATTCCTGCGGTTCTGCCTCCCAGACACCTTCCGCACGGAACACGTGGCCAGGTCTCCAGGTCTGTTGTAAATAGCCTACGTCCTGGAGCGTCGCTCTTATCACCCAGGACGGTGGCGTGTGTACGCTCACGAATGAGAATGGAACGGGAACAGGAGCGGTACCGCTCGTTGTTGAAGCGTGCCAACGAGCATCGCTGCTTCAACACCGCTATTCCGTCGCCAACGCACCATCAACACAAACTGAAGCAGCTACATAAACAACACCATCACCATTCCATAAGGTCCGCGTCTCGAGGTTTTCTTCCCTGTTATAGTACGACTCCATCGTACATTGCTCCGGCCCACCCAGTCGCTCTCATCAGTCCGCTGCAGATAAGTATGTACAAGGCACAGGAGCACACCAACACCACCGGATCACAATGGATGAATCAGCAGGCGGGAATAGGTCAGCTCCGTAATACCAACGCCAGTATCATTTACAATGGCCACCCGAAGCCTCTAACTCTCATGACTGCAAGTACGCGCCGCATCAGTGACACGTTCTTGCTGCAGGGTCAACGAGTCGACAGCCAGTTGCACGATATCCAGACATACCTGTCCAAGCGATTTACTAATACCACGAACGCGAAGGTTCAATCGTCTGACACTCAACTGTTGGACCAGTCATCGCCTCTGCACCATCATTCCAGTCTACACAATCACCACCATCGTCCTAATATCCTTAAGAATAGCAACAGTGCTAGCAGCGGCGGAACGCGTATCCACAGCACATCAAGTGGCATCGGTTCCAAACGCTCTGCCAGTGCCAAAGAAGACGCCACATCGTCTTCATCAGCATCATCATCATCGTCCCCAGCCGCTAAGGTGCGTCACATCGGGAACACCGCGTCGGTAGCCGAGGTGAATGGTATTATTTTGCACGCGGATCTGTCGAGCGAATCGGCTTCGGAAGCGCCGAGCTTCACGCTACCGGTTGGCTTGGTCGTTGCCGGGGATAGTCTGGATAGCGCGATACCATTGTCACCCACCGAAACAATGAACGCGATCCAAGCGATTACCGTGGCTCCAGATACTTGTGACTTCAGTGAGTTGCACATCTTCGAGGTGTCCCAATAGCTCGTTTGATCAAATTGTCCCTGCGCTTGCTCAATTGTTCTTTTGGCACAACAGTCTCAGTGTCTTTCATATTACCTCAAGCAATCGCTACCGATGTTGATCATCTTCAGCTCACACCATATTCACGCACCCAAATGCAATAGACGCAATAATTTATTGTTCATGTATACGTAGTATTCGACTGATTTCCAAATATCGCTTTTCGACTCGTCATCGTAGTATTTAAGACTAGTACGTACACGATAGAACGACGAAGACTGCTGAGATACGTTACACTAGGTAGATCTGTTCCGATTTTTTTTTTTATATATACCGGCTTGATTATAAGGAAGCGTGAATACAAAGGAATTATTTATTTTATTGTTGCTTTTTACAACTTTTTATTACGAACGCTCGCGTTCTTTTTACTTTTTTCTAAGTTTTCTATTTTGTATTATTATATTATTTTTAAATAAATTTCTTTTTTAAAGGCACTTTATTGCTTTATCATTTTTCTTTATTTGTTAACGAATTTTAAAGATTTCGACTCTGAGCTCATTTCTTAATAAACGAAGTGTGTTACAATGACCTCAGTAAAAACTAAAATCTATATTCAAGCAAACACCAAATCTGTTTGTATATATTTATTTATTAAACCGTATAGTATAATTTTTTATTTTGGCCCGTCATTTATTAAAGTTTGCGCCCAATTTCATAACGAAGCAAATATGAAGGCATTACACAAGTTCGGGGTTCTACAATAATATTGACTGATTAATAAATACTAGGCCTACGTCTGCTGGTTCCCAAGACTGTCTACGTACAAAATGTATTTTAATTTATCTGGCTTGTTTACGTAACATACGCTTTTCAACCATTTCTAAATACAAATTGATCAACCAATTTATTCCAACCGTACATCTTCTAAATGTACTAACGCGTCGTATACGTGCATCAAATAAAATGAGCCAATAAGACATACCAATGAGTCTCATTAATCAGTTGCAAACGCTATATTATAATTATATTGAATTGAGAGTTATATACATAGCTATTATAATTGTAATATAAATATGTGGTAAACGATTTAGCGAACGAGGATAAATAAATGTGAAAGAAGGTATGATAATAAAATTGAATTTATATAATTAACGAAGCCTTTTTATAATATCCTCTTTAAAATTGCTGCATTTAAAATATATGGGTCACTAAAAAGAAATCTCAGTTCAACAAAAACGTTAAGGCGCTAAATAATTGCATACAAAATTCTACGAGTTATCACACTATATGCTAACAAACTCTAAAAGGACATTACAATCCTTCGGGACCTTTATACTGATAGTTTCGAAATAACCCCTCGATATGCCAGCCAGTTCTGGTTACTATCGAGGGTTACCTGTATGGAATACCTCGTTCATTCTTCATGCTATCACCAAAGAGCGGAGCCGCATTTGCATGTGCGTAAAGATACGGAGGGTGCAATATATGATGGTTGTGCACCTTTGCCTGTAAAATGTGTGTTATTATTACATTGTAATCAGCAAGGGTACTATGAATGCCGAACTACAAATATAAAACACACAAGTGACCTGTAATGCGTTTTATATTAATAAAAATGTATCGAAGTGTGGAGTTCTGAGGTGCTATGGTGGACGCGCTTTCAAATAATTAAGTGTTTCGAGAACATATTTTGAATATGTTGAGAATTGTACTGTAATGTACGATTAAAGTAAAATCGTATTGAAATAGCCAAAGAACTGCGTCATATTACAGTTCAATAGCCGTTTTTAGATTCTATCAAATTTTCAATCTTCAACCTTCTCTCATCTACCATTTTTCCACCGTGAGACGGGCTATATATATTTTTTATATATTTTTCTCGTGTAATTGAGTTTTTTAATGTTGTAATTAATATTGAAATGAAGAGGGGATTTAAAAAGTGTTAAACTAACTAGTTGTAACACTTTTTATAACGCCAACTGGCGTGGTACCTCTTGAGTAATGTAGAAACTCACGCAACTAAGAAATAACTTGTTTTCATGTAAAAATGTTCATTAGTCAAATCGTTAGAACAGAAGCATTACTAATCCTTTGAAAAAAATTCAAAGGTAATGCATGTCAAGACTCTAATTTTGATTGCAATTTAACTGAGAATTAACGCGTGGGGTTTTAAAAGGTCTTTTATAAATAGGTTTCTATAAGATATTGTAAATGATGTAGGCGCCTGAAAAAATATATATAAAATTAAGAGTGTTTCATAAACATAGAAAAACTTTAATGTTTCAGTTAATTACAGTGTAAAATCACATCTTTAACGTTAAAGGACTGTGATGGGCGCAAAGTTTTAGGATACGGCACACTGCCGATGTATGCGCATTCATTTATGATATGTTTGTATGGAGCAGGATTAGGATGCGTGTGTGTGTGTGTGTGTGTATTGTCTATTGTATAATTGTATAGCGAATTCATGGCGACGGCCAGTGCCGTTGAATTTGCTGGCAATACTGTTAATGCAACAGCGAACAAACAACACTCTGGCCACATACCGCACGTCGCATGAGAACCGACGCCGAGGACGACGGCGACGTCGTCCTCGGCGTAACTTCGTCACGACAATCACACCGTCCATTCTACGTATCGTGCAAGTACATATGTAGTTGACGGTGTGATCGTGGTACGATGTCCTGGCATTACTCACTGCCATCATTGTCGACTGACGTGGCAGGCAGTACAGGCTGTGTACGAACCGAGCTGGCAGTGGCGCGCTCGTACTTTTTATATACCCATCGTAATATACGTGGCCAGTCCGCATGCACAGCTTGAGAGTATTATAGAATAGCGTACATGTGGAAGGAAAGCATAGAGAAATGACTAGGATGTGGAAGTAGCGCGGCGCAGCACGAGGTGTGAGGGTCGCGCAGCACCAACCACCTGGCGTCGCGCACTCCCCAATCCCCTATGCCCGATGCCCTGTACCCTATACAGTAGTACACTGTGTTCTGTATACACCAAACACACATAGTCGATTCAGTTATCGACCGGCTTACAGTAACAATTTTTGTGTAGCGATAGAAATCGAAACTGAGGATAATGTAGCCGATATATATAATCGAAGCGAATAATACTAGGGTGATGATAAAATTCCGCGCGAATATGTCGTTCAGTGGTTGGTCGGTGCGCTTTGTGCCCGTATTTGTGATATAATCTCGATGTGATGTATATTCGAAAACAAACAGTGTCCGATCGCGATGTGCGTATTACGTCGGGTAAGTGTACGTTAAAGGATCGGTATTTTTCGTATAAACATTTTTCGCGTTACGATATCTGCGATTTTCTAATAACAGCGTGCTTGCAAATATGGATGCGAAGTCACTTGTTTCGTTTCGTTTCGCATTTAGCAATTCGCAAAGGGGAAATAAATAAATGAACATGAGGCCATTGGGCCATCCTGTTTCCCGATCATCATTATATATTGCCGCATCGACGCTGATACGTGAAATATTAATGACAAACGGAGAAAATAATGTGTTCATTTGTTCTCATGCACTCATGCACTCTGTGGCAACAGAACAATGATGGACAATATTAGTAAAATGATTGAGCAGCAACATCAGCAACAGCAGCAGTCCATGGTAGAACAACCGATCGATTCTAGCGACAGGAGTGCGCATGCGGTGGTGATTGGCTCAGGGTGTTCAGGGGGTGGAAATGGGGTTGTTGGCGAAGCGTCAGGGGGAGCGGGTGCCAGTGCAAATTCCGCCAACAGTAATAGCACCGCGGATGCCGCGGCCGTTGCCGCCGTTACCGTTATCAACAACAGTCATAATGGTGTTACGATGGAACAGTCACAGCAAACGGGAACTGTTCGGATGCGTCTTGTCTCTAGGGCCGTCGTCGAGCGCCGCATCCACAAACAGGAGGACGCCTCTGACACTGGTAATGTTGGGAATCTGTCTGTGATAGTCCAAGCACAGGACGACAGTCGGGACTCGGAACTTTTGAGTCCTGGCAAACTGTCACCGAACTGCGCCTCTGTTGTCACTGTTGGCAATATGATAGATGCCAGCGAGTACCGTACGCTACAGCCGGAGCCTACCTACCAGACACTCACGTCCGTTAACGGCAGAATGTCACCCCCGGGCTACAGTCCCACCTCTTCGTATGCAACACTCACCCCACTTCAGCCCTTGCCACCCATTTCTACCATGTCGGATAAATTCGCCTACGGTCACGCTAGCAACGTGACTGGCTCCTTTACCGTCATGCAAAACAACAACGGCATGGGCATTAGTGGCCTCAGTGGCATTGGTGTTGGTGTCAACGTGAATTCCACATACGCAATGCCCACTATGGACATGACGCCTCCGCACAACTACTCTTCGCCAGGCATGGCCGGCATGCAACCGCAGTCCAGTCCGATGAGTCCGCACAGCGTTAGTGGCTTCAGTCACAGTCAGAATGGACTGCCTTCGCCCCAGAAGAGCATGTCACCGCCGTACGAGTCGCCGTACAGTACTAGTCAACGTGATCAGATCGTAACGCGATCATTGCAAAGTCCTCAACTCAGTTCACCGTCAGCCTCCTTGAACTCACCAGGTGGCACACTCGTAACGAGTTTCTCCGGTGCTACCCTAAATGGCCTTACGCTGCAGCAGCATCATCCACCCACTTTAGTTCAAATCAGCACCCAACAACAGCAGCAGCAGCAGCAGCAGCAGCAGCAGCAACAACAGCAGCAACAGCAGCAACATCAACAGAATCAACAACATCACCAACAGCAACAGCATCAGCAATCGATACAACAGCAGCGGCGGGATTGTTCGCCCTCGCCGCCCATTCTCTCCATTCAGCACGCGCCCCTCAACCAGACGCAACAAATCACCACAAAGTCCGCGAATCAGAACAGTGCGCTCAGTGTAACCACTATCGCCACCGATGTTGAGGAAATCAACACGAAAGAGCTGGCGCAACGTATTAGTGCCGAATTGAAACGGTACAGTATACCGCAAGCTATATTTGCGCAGAGGGTACTCTGCCGTTCACAGGGTACCCTCTCAGATCTATTGCGAAACCCGAAACCTTGGTCCAAGTTAAAGTCTGGCCGCGAAACATTTCGTCGCATGTGGAAATGGTTGCAGGAGCCTGAGTTTCAACGGATGTCCGCTTTGCGCCTAGCAGGTCCGTATAAATATTTTATACATTATTTTACGCAACGACATTGTGATATTTAACAAATGTATCTTGTGAAGATGTTATATATAAAAACAAAAACAAAAACAAAAACAATTAAAGGGTTGCTTCCTCAGAAGAAAATAGTTCTAGCACAATTTAAACACAAAAATTGGTAATGCGTCCTTTTTGCCGCCTATGAATTCATTTTGACTCATTGTATAACCATAGTCTAATTCGCGGCTGCTTTAGGATTGCCGATAAATATTGATGGAAATAAATTTGTTAAAAAGCATGTACAAATGTTCACGTTCAAGAGTCCAATTAGGAATCATGTATAATATTCGCTGGAATTTATTTGAATGCCATATATTAGGATATATCGCGATTGGGCGCCATACGTTGTATTAAACCGAACGTATGGCATCCCCTTGTATTTTTCCAAATACGGAACTTGGTGCGTCCATTACATACCCTAGATAGCCACTAAGAAATATACACTGAATATACGAACGTATCATATTATTTGATAATAGTACTGTAATAAAAAAAAAAAATCGACATTAACGTGTCCTTACCACATATGAACGTGTGCCGATTAATTGGATGCGCTCGGTATTGAACTATGAACCTGTTTGCTATGTTGACTACTCTCTGTTTTCATTGCAGACTGCCAGATTCGCAATGTAAACGTGAGGGCAGTCAACAACGGCAACGGCACCCCCAAGTCTCAGTCGTTGCCCAGAGCGTTGCCCAGCCATGCCCATGCCCAAGTCCATGCCCATGCCTCATGCTTGTGAGTTCACTCGAACCTCGTCTCCTATTCGTTCGACCTATATGTTCTTTATATCGTTCTTGGTGTTCTTTATTCGCGGGCATGTTCTTATTACCATCAATATGATATCTTGCTACCATAATGTCAATGTATCTTTAGCGATTATCGCACAAACCAACAGATAGACAGACTATCGGCTGAATCCGTCATCCCAATTCTTCCTTGCAAATCCTTCCACTCGACCCGAAATGCATGTACATGTATCACAAAATATTTGTCACGAATGCTAGAGGCTGATTTGATATTATACAGTATGATTATATACAACGCAAGTAATTACCCGCGTTCGCTTTTGTACTATATAATGTTTGTTTCTTCGTGTATACAATATATGATCGGATCGCGCATGGTTAATAATATATGATTATATACTAATTCTAGATATCGTATACGGCCCTAGAATATTTACTATCTTCGAGGGTCCTCTGGAGCAAATACAAATCCAAAACTTTTGTGTCTGACCGGGTTAAAATGGCGGATTTACTATTAAACAGAACCAGAGACCTAATTATGATTTTGATGCCTGATTTCAATCATTTTTTAGCACATTTTGAGCCTTCTAGTGGCTACGCCGCCTTTGATAACGCTAGCTTTACCAATGCCTCTGAACAGAATATCTATGGACAGAACAGAACAGGACAGAATATCACTCTTTCGACAAATTTCCGCCAAAAATTTTGATGCGAAGTCCACCACTGCCGCAATATATATTCTATATATATATAGCTTAACATATTCAGTTGTGCATGAATGATATGCAATAAAACTCTTTATTATTAGACAGCGAATCAATCGTTTGAACCATTTTTCCTTGTGGCGAACGTTACCTTCCGGGCACCTCTAAATATATAATATATTGTCAAAGTTTAAGGGGGTTCCTCACAAACCATTGCGATTAAAGCTGAATGTGTTTTAGATCTATATGGGCAGTTGGATCTAATTTAGATCTAACTGCCCATGCTTTTATTTTTAGTAGGAATATTATACGCTTAAATGTAAGTAAAGTTCTGAAAGGGGGTTGTTTATTATATTCTCGGTTTGTTTTGATTAATTCGTTGGAATATGTGATTGTCTGTTAATTGTCACCTCTAATCTATATTCTTGTATTATAATAATTGTACAAATCGAATGAGAAAGCAGCCCTGATTAAAGTTGATTGATGACAACCAACATGCGCTAAAATTATGAAAAACAAATTCCCGCTTACCCCGTTCAATGTTCCCGTAACAGATCGCTGTTTCTACGATTTAATAAATGACTAATATGCTAATGATGCATTCTCTTCTTTCTGCTTTTTTTTTGCAGCTGCCCAGATACCACAACGAGGCAGTGAGTATTTTGGTTTGTTGTTTTTTATATATCTATTTATATAATATATTAGTATTTAAATATTAAGTAAGAGGAAGAGAAAATGTAGGTATATTCATGCGCTAAAAGAAATTGTGCATAGAAATTGAATTTTCTATTTCTCTTACAATAAGCGAAAACTTTCTTTCAAACGACTTAATTATCTAATATTCGAACGTTAATTAAAAATATTTACTGTTCTACCATTTTACTATCTTTTCATTTAATTATGCGAAATCATTTAAACATATTTAGATAGCACATTTTACAAATGAAATAAAGCGTAGTCTAGATAATATTGAGTTAATAAGTTTGAATTTTCTAGCTATGTTGCTATATGCATGAACTTTTGAAATTATATCATACAGAAATTTGATTGGAGATCTTCATATATTACAATGCAACGGTATTTATTGCAGGTTGCAAGAGGAAAGAGGATACTACTGTGCAACAACAGGAGCAGCTACCGACGCCGAAAAAGCCAAGATTGGTGTTTACCGACCTGCAGAGGCGTACCCTTCAAGCTATTTTTAAGGTATATCGCATAAGTAAAACCACAATTAGTTTCGTCAAATTGAGTTTCGTCAAATCATATGCCAAGTCACTCACGATACAGGAGACGAAGCGGCCATCGAAGGAGATGCAGGTGACGATCGCACGTCAACTGGGCCTGGAACCGACGACCGTTGGCAACTTCTTCATGAATGCCCGCCGCCGCTCAATGGACAAATGGAAGGACGAAGATCCAAAGAATCCGGGGGGCGGCGGCATGGGCGGCCACGGTCACCATCATCACCACCACCACCAGCACCACGGCATGTCGCCGGGTGACGACGGGGACGGCGACGCAGACTGCGACGGCGCGGACATAGACGACCTCGACTGCGACGATCACGATCCGGAGCATGGCGATGCCGATTACGACCACGACGTCGACCTCGACTACGACGACCAGGATGACAAGGAGGACGTGTTGTGATCACGAGCGAGCTTCGCCACCGCGCAGACGCACCCACTGCAACCTGCGCAACTCTATACACTCGGCACATCGGCTGCGTACGTGGCGGAGACAGTAACAATCAACCACCACTGACCAGTCGCGTGACATTCAACCATAAACTGACAAAAAGTAATTGTAATTGTGTTGATAGAGATCATCATTTATAAATAGCCATCAATAGCCATGAGTGTTATGTTTGTTTCGCGCGCAACTACCGTTTGAGTAACTATTTTTTATATTGTTAACTTGTTATTATTTATTTGAGTTGCTTTTTTACATCTATTTATTGTTATCATGTTTGAATTGGTATGTTTATTGTATTTAAAGAATCGCGGAGAAGTTGAAAATATGATCACATATAATATTGATCAAAAGTACATTCTTACTATTCACATTCCAACGTTTTACGGGGGTATTATTTCAATTTGTTTAAACAGAATTACATTCCGAGGCATTTTGTACGTTTTTTTGGTCTTTGTCCATAGACTCAGTAACACTTTCTCTATACATGAAAAGATATTATTTAATTTATATAGAGCACATCCTAAATAAGCAGCACACTTAGTCTGCGATCGAACATAATATATTTTAATTAATTTGAGATGGATTTTCATATCTCATCGTACCCTCAGGTGTTCCGGTGGTAGCAGTTGTATAGTTCCGCACCGCACCGTACCCTACTTAAGAAATACCAAGAACAGTATTTATATTATTTCATACAATCGCAACAATTCAGTTGACCGCTTGTGTATAAGAATCATCTAATGTCAACGTTTTTGACCGTATTAGCTTTCAGAGCCTGAAGTTTGAGGTGATCCTGTACATTTTTACAAGCAAATTAATTGATCGTGGCGCAAGTATATTCACCACAGATGCGCAGGTATTGCCGTGCGCATGCTCGCTCGTACGTAACGGCATCTTACACTCATTGCCACTATTACTTTATTTAATATGTTCGACGGTCTCTTTCTCTGCGCAGGCGCCGTACGTTATCTGAACTCGCTTGTACTGTTTTGTTTTTCGATAGTTCGCAGCGTTCGCACTATATGCTTTAGTTTTTTTTTAAAGAAATCGAAAGATATTTTAAAGCGGTCCTGAATTGTATTATTTTTTCGGGCACTATAGTAATGTGTTATCACTAATATCATCCATTCCACTCACATTTCCTTTGTAAATACACTCAAAAGAATAGATTATTTTCTTATCAAAGTAAGAATAAACAAATAAAAAATATATTACGGATCTACAGTATATAATATAATTGTAGCGAAGGCGTAGCTAGTAGATTGTACAAAATGCTGGAATGTACCAACATTCTGGAATAAACTGCGAGTAATAAATAAAATATTATTAAACGGAAATGTTGAAGGCAAATGTCGGTATGAAACACTTTCCCTAGAATGTTCGTGGAAATCATTTTCAATTTGATACTTAAGTTAGTGGCACAAAAACTCTCTTTCATTGTTAATAATGTTGCGTAAATGGCAAGTACTATACTACCAAAAATTGTAAATATATATTTCGGATGAATATGTAAATTATCGTTTGTGTAAAGCAGGAATAGCGGACATCCCCTATGTTTGTGTAATTACCTATAAAAGAAAACAAATAACATAGTTAATTTAGAGAAGAATACACTCGACAAGAGATAAGTATATTACAATACCCCGCGGGAGGACATGCGACAATTGACCATGTCCGAAGTGATGTGAGGGTCCGTCACAAGCCTGTCACGGGGTAGTCACAGAATGCCTTATACCATGTAGAAAACATTATATTATATAGCTATATATTATGTATAATCATCTAGTCACCACCAATTATTGTGTTATTACTCGTTTCTATTCGGTTACATTCTAGTCATATTTCTGTGGTGTACCTACGTATTTATATTTATTGTTTAGTTTAATTACGTGCGCTTCAATTGTACATATCCACTCCTGTTAAACAGAAGAAGAAAAATATGATACGAGTCAGTCAGGAGCCGCGGTGCATAATTTTCGTTTTATTTTACGCTTTTATTATACAGGCATCTCCCAAAGTAACGCATCAAAATTCTTATTTCTTTAATAAGTTATATAAATACAGCAAATTTAAATATATTCAAAAAGAAATGGCTAAATACCGAATTCAATTTACGCGTTTCATTAAAGAAATATATTATACGGGACTTTTGGGGAAGCGTGTATTTATTTATTTATTTCTTTATTGTACGTACTAAAGATCAGGCTGAATATTTGTAGCAATTGCATTCAAAATTTGTAGAAACTTGGGCAATTTACAAAAGTATTTAAAACAAACGATAATGTTCTTTCGACCATCGGTTTACGATTTTTTTTTTATAATAATAAACAAAACTATTGGAACGAATAAAATAATTTGCGGTACACAAAAAAAATTGTCTAAACTTTTTATTGTATATTTTGAAGATATGTTATTTTTTTGCTTGTATATACGCTTTGAGGTGTAAAATAAATTAAAATAAGAAGTAACAATGTAATATACCAATGTAATATTGCACGCTACTTAGAAAGGATCCATCCAATTAGTATGAAATAATTTATTTAAAAAAACTTCATACAAGGGTAGATTTTTTTACCAGTAGTTGAGTCTATAAGTTGCTCGAGTTTCTTCATTTTCTCTATGCCGTTTCTTTCGAATTATACGCTATCGTCATAAACATTCACAGACACGTTACTGCTAAATCTTTTTTAAATATTACTTTTTCCATTGTTTCAATTGTATTTTCCATGTATATACAACAAAAACAAACAGACATATATTGATAGTATTTACAGATAGATATATTTGCTCTCAAACTAGTCAAAAGTGATTTTTTTGTTTTTTTGTTAATGTAATAAAAGAACATATCTTCATTTCCACGAATCAGTTATTTTCGTGTGTTTTAGAACACATCACGGACCCGCATTATAGAACCATGAAATAAAATATACGGAATGAAAAAAATTCTTTTGCTAGCGTTACCAGGTTGCATTTTCATTTGACAATTATTTCAATTCGGTAGGCTCGTAAGTACAAGAAATTTGACGATGATAGTTTTCGCATACATTTTTGTTTTACTCATCACTGTGAGGTATATGATTGTAGTCTGTATAAGAAGTATGACATTTTAAACTAAACTAATTTCATGATGTCTTTTATTCATTTATTTTATTTAGAAACTGTACAAAGTACAATAGATGTAATATCCGCGATCATTTACGAAATGTTTTTTAAGGCGTGAGGTTGCCATTTCTCGAATCTTTGTTTAAATATATGTACAAATATGATGGAGAGGCATTAATGCGAGAAGCTGGCAACTGTCTTCTAGAAATTCTTGTAAAGCTTTATTGGGAGATATCATATTAGTAAAAGGGAGTATTTCGCTGAAATTTCTTTAAGAATTGTCATATTATAATAATGATATTCTAAGAAGCTGTTCCTTCAAATCTCTTGTAGAGTGTGAATTTTGTACGGAATTATTCTGCAACAATAATAAACGGGAACAATTTTTACAGTTCTGGCAAAATTATGGATCATACTCTATGTATTTCGAAATGCATATTTTACAATGAGAGTTGCACGCGGCTTTTTAGAATGTTCTTGTATAGTATAAATAGTACATAAATAATATTTTCTTTACGAGTAATATGAATATTATGCGGAGGCCGTAAATAAAACTCATGCAGATTTTTAAACCGTGGATGGATGATTTAAAAATCCCGCCGCCTCGGGATCTTAATTTTAAAAAATCCCGAGGCAGCGGTTTAAAAAATAATCGAATCACGTATTTACGACTCTGTATATTATGTCCAAGCCGTAGTGACAAAAAGCCACAATTTAATGAAGATCTGCGACGGATTGGCTGCTTTTTCACCACTATGGGTACAGATATTTTATATGTAATGAAGAAATCCTAAATTTGAAAGGTGCATTACGTTAAACCTTTGAAATATAGAACATTGTTATGTATTACGCAGTAAACTTATTATTATATACCAATGATTCGAAAATAAAGACAAAATTTTACTAATAATTTCAGGTTTGATCCACTTTATAGATATAATATATATGAAACAAAGAGGAAGGTTACCCTGCATATTAATTCAACTAAAAATCGCCAAGTTATAATTGTGTTTATTAAAGTTTTTTTTGGCATTACGGAATCAAACATAATACAATTTTTATGTTGTATTAGACATAAATATAGCGATGTCACGCAGTGTCCACTCTTTATTGCTTATATATGAATGTATTCGAACGTTGGGAGCGTCGGCGTCAGGACGCCGACGCTAAAGAACCGATCGTCGCAAGTTCGGTATTGTGGCACTTACGACAATTGTACATCTACAGGCAAATTTTTTAACGTGGTCCAGAGACGCGCAAATATAACAGAGCGCATGCTCGGTTTATTTAATATAGCTTACTGTGCTGAAGAACGGCCACATTATTTAATTTCGACTGTAGCCGTTGGATTTGTGTGAAATACAGACGAATATTGAATATTACCTTTGACGACCTAAATCAGTTAACAAATGACCTTTCGATTTGATAGGCCTGTATAATTTTTTCACGTCGTGCATTGCGTTCGTGATAGTATTTTATAGAATTCGTGAGAAGTGGTCAGCGATATATTCATATTAGTACATATTAGAAACAATATCTTCACTCTTTCTAGCGTCGAATTGGACTGGTCATACGCCACGTCACGACGTAGCAAAAAGCGTGTTTTATTGACCTATTGCCATAGACGAAAGACGTGATCGAGCCGATGAGTTGACGAGTTGCATGTGCCCCACTTCCAAATCACACTCATACGATCATTTATACATTACAGATAACTGCAACTGGCGAGTGCTCACGCTCATATATATATATATCTGTTTAGAAAACTACCGACGCGCCGCAGCCGCCGCGACGCCTTATATTCACGACAAACGTCCAGGACGTGATGCATGCCGTGGTGTGTGCGCCGCGACGCGAACTCGATCCACCGTCCATTCGCCGTCGTCGCAGCATCATCCTTCGGTACGTCGTCAGTGAGGCATCGTTTTAAGCGCCAGATAGTTTTTAGAATTGCTGGCATATTTCCGATGTGCAGTTATTGTTCGTTGTTTCGGTTTTTATTTTCCGCACGTGTCTCCGATTAGTGCATCAGTTAAGCAGAAAATTGGCAGTGCACGAAGTGTATAAGATCCGAACTCGATTTTGGACTAAACCAGAGACAAGGACAAGGACTGACGAACCGATTTCTGTTGTATAAATTCGCATATGGTAAAGCGCATACGAGCGATTAAGAATATCGCAAAGGTAATTGTATAATCAAGGACTAAGGGACACCTACTAGAATATATAATAAAATCGTATGTGAAATTCGCTGGCAGCATGAATCCAGGAATGGAAACGCTAAAGATGCATAATAGGAATACGATATATGATTGTAATATTGAAATGATAACAGTCATTTTGGCATGCCACTCTTAAAACGCGCTGTACGAACGTACGAATATTTCAATAAAGAGGTCCATCCGAATGGTCGATCATAATCTGCTCATCATGCCTCCGCATGATGAGCCGAACGGATCATATCGCGCTTAATGGCCATTATCTACTGCACATCGTAAATATTGATATTGGAAGGGTTTCAAGGACTCGTTGTTGGAGTATAGAACCTTAGCCGCAGTCAATTAGCAACCGATTTGGATTGAAAATTGTAATAGGGAAAGGCGAAAGATTCCGCCGCAAAGCATGGCCTCGGTCGCCGCTTGGTTGCCATTTGCCCGGGCGGCGGCCATCGGCTGGGTGCCCATAGCGACCCATCCACTACCGCCACCCCCAGTGCCCAAGGACCGCCGCAAAGCCGACGACGAGAAGCTCCTCATCAATGTGTCTGGCCGCCGCTTCGAAACGTGGCGTAACACGCTCGAAAAGTACCCAGATACTTTACTCGGCTCGAATGAACGTGAGTTCTTCTACGATGAGGAATGTCGAGAATATTTTTTCGATCGCGATCCAGATATCTTTCGTCATATTCTCAACTATTATCGCACTGGCAAATTGCATTATCCGAAGCACGAATGTCTCACCAGCTACGACGAAGAGCTTGCCTTCTTCGGTATATTACCCGACGTGATTGGCGATTGTTGTTACGAAGACTACAGAGATCGTAAGCGCGAGAACGCCGAACGTCTCATGGACGACAAGTTATCAGAAAACGGGGATCAAAATTTGCAGCAATTAACTAACATCCAGCAGAAAATGTGGAGGGCTTTCGAGAATCCTCACACATCGACGGCGGCGTTAGTCTTCTACTACGTGACCGGGTTCTTTATTGCAGTGTCAGTGATGGCAAATGTAGTGGAGACGGTACCCTGCGGCGTGAGGGCGGCGCGTGCTGGACCGCTCCCTTGCGGCGAACGCTATAAGATCGTGTTCTTCTGCCTGGACACGGCGTGCGTCATGATCTTTACGGCCGAATATTTGTTCCGGTTGTTCGCGGCCCCCAGTCGGTACAAATTCACGCGTTCCGTCATGAGCATCATAGATGTAGTGGCCATCATGCCCTACTACATTGGGCTTGGGATTACAGATAACGACGACGTGTCCGGTGCGTTCGTTACTTTGCGCGTGTTTCGCGTCTTCCGCATCTTTAAATTCTCTCGCCACTCGCAGGGCCTGCGCATCCTCGGCTACACACTCAAGTCTTGCGCTTCCGAACTCGGCTTCCTCGTTTTCTCATTAGCGATGGCTATCATCATCTTTGCAACCGTTATGTTCTACGCTGAGAAAAACGTTGGCAATACCAACTTTACATCGATACCGGCCGCCTTCTGGTATACCATCGTCACGATGACGACACTGGGGTATGTTACGCATCCAAGTTCTTCCTATCATTTCTCTATCTAAACGACAGATTATGGATCGCATTTATTCCAGGTATGGCGATATGGTACCAAAGACAATAGCGGGAAAAATCGTGGGCGGTGTTTGTTCACTGAGCGGGGTCTTGGTCATCGCATTACCCGTGCCGGTCATCGTGTCCAATTTTAGTCGCATCTACCATCAGAACCAACGGGCGGATAAGAGAAAAGCGCAGAGGAAAGCTCGATTGGCACGCATTCGCATCGCGAAAGCGTCATCCGGAGCTGCATTCGTCAGCAAAAAAAAGGCGGCGGAGGCGCGATTGGCCGCCCAGGAATCTGGCATCGAATTAGACGACAACTACCGCGACGAAGATATCTTCGAATTGCAACATCACCATTTATTGCGTTGTTTAGAAAAGACAACCGACCGAGAATTTGTCGAACTCGAGGTAATTTATTATTAATAATTGGGACGAATGACGAGAATTTATGGAATTTGTTCGTACAGGTTCCATATAACGGTCATCCGAAGCGGCCTGGCTCTCCTTCTCCGATGGCCAGTCCGGCACATTCAACAGTCAGCATTGGCCTGATGCAGTCTTGTTGCGGCCGGTGCTGTCCGCGTCGCTACCAGCAGGCCTGCGGCAAGTACATGCCGGCCGCCAGTACGGCGCAAAGCAATCAGACGGGAGGTGGCATGGACGGCACCTATCTGGTTGAGGCGTCTTTCTAGATCGACCATCAACCGCAGCCCAGCGGTTGTGAGCAATAAGACACTCAACTTTATCGTATCGTATCAGCGTAGTTATTCCGCGAGTGTTAACCAGACAAATAGCGAAACGGCGCGGAATTTAATGAGGCCAGAGCGAAATTAGCAAATAGAACATTTCACGGGTACATATCAAACTGTGTGCATCGCGTTGTTTTGGCTAATAAACCATCGAACTTAATGCAACATATTTTATGTATGAAAATATCAAACGGATCGAAACTGCTGCAATCAAGGATTGCACATTTTACATTCTCCGGCACTTCATTTTCACTCGCAGGAATTCAAAGGACTTCACTCATAAAAGAATATTTGAAATGAAAACTATTTTTTCTAGTACAAAGAATCTATCTAGTGTTATGGAAAACTAATTTATCGAAATTACTGTAGTGGTCATATTCCTACTCGACTTATCGACATCAAATATATTCTCAAAATCGGAAAGAATATATAAAAAACAATGAAAGACTGGTACAAATGTAATACAGAATATGATACTGTCGATTATATTGCAGCCCCTTCAGCTAGTATCTGAACCCATCAGTCAGATAATATCGTTATACAACTTTCGATTGCGTAAGAGATTTCAAACAAAGTAGTAAATTTTAAATTTCTTCCAGAAAAGGCTACTAATATTCTGAGGAATTATTGTATAACAATAATTAGCGTCTTCTTTTTAATACAAACAGACTTACTACACATTATTATTAAAAATTGTTCGCATCAATTGAATAATACTATAATTAAACTTGAAATTAATAATCGAAATATCTTCCAGTCTTCTTTACAGCACCGTTTTAAATAAATAATTAAGTGTGAGGTAACGGAATACGAGTATATCCAAGTCACGAGCGAAAATTAGCAACAAAGTCTCGAGAAAAGTGATGATATGTCTTGAGACATATCATCAGCAAAGCGAAATATTGCACGCGTACCTAGATGGTCGAGCCTACCGACCACTTTCGATTGTCAATCGAATTATGTAAATGTCGAAACAATATCGTCTATTTGTTATAAACGCGTATCTATATGGAGTTTGTGTGTAATGACCACAATCTTCTTGCATTTATCATGATATCACGAGTAGCCTTTTCCTACTTACATTATTATTATATGTATAAAAGAAAGCTACGTATTTGATGTACCGAACAAATATCCATAGGCGAACTAATTTCGCGGTGGCTTAACTTTTTCCAAACATCATTTAAGATACATTTTTAAAAAAATCAAATATTTTTCATCGTAAGTCACTGTAAATTTATAAATATATATACAAATAGATAATGTGGGTAGATATAGCTCCGACAAACAAATTACTTGTCGGTTTGGTTTTGTTATTGGGCGTCGGGGCGATGCGACGTTTGATTTTTTTGCCTTATTTAAAGACGACAATGTAAAATAACATTAATTACAACAATACAATTACCCTATATAGTATGTATTTTATCTCCGCATTCGTATATATGTCGTATGTACTAATGCATGTTACGGTGACCTGTTCATCGTTCTTGCGTTTCCCAAATTATCTTAGCCGAACAATTAGGCGTACATAAAAATAGTGCGTATAGGTCAGGAACAGTACCTCACAAAAACAATTCTTTTCCAGTCTGTCGTTGTAAGTATGACTATAATATATTTGAAGAAAAAATTGTCTAGTGTAAATTGTGATATAGATATACAAAATATAACATTAAATCTATATGTATATTAACCAAATAAAATATAATTAACTATAATAATTAATTTTACTACTTAATCGATACTAATTTAAATAATTGAAACCCGGATTCATAGATACATTTTGCGTTTCAAATATCGACTATTTTTGTTAATGCGAAGTTGAAATTATATAAATACATTTATAATCGGGATATACCAGTGAATCATTTTCAAAATAAAATTATTAATTTTTCAAATCCTGTTTGCAGTTGGATTATGTTAGTGAATTGCTTTGCAATCCATGAATTGTGTGTTCAAATCCCTGCCATTTTAACAATTACTTTGATGTGTCGTCATGGACAAATCGATGTACAATTGATTAATTTTTGTAGGGATTTCGGTCCGATTTGGTCAATTAATAAAAGTATTAAATGTTGCAAATGTACACGCGCCTAGTTTGATGAACCATTGAGAAACTAAAAATCATTTCAATGGTCACTAATTCTATATGCGTAAAACTTATTCTAGTGAACAGGTGTGAGGAGTGAATATCCTGAAGGGAATGGTGGGATAAATATCCGCTACTGATAACTGAGATCTGCATAAATTAATTGTTTATATTTAGATTATGTTAAATTACGTTTAAATAGCTAATTGTCTACAATTACGTTTTCAGGTCATTACGGTTGCGGCCAGATCAAATAAACCCTTCACATTCAGCAAGCCATTTACACTGTCGCAGTTAGTTGCGCGTGTAGATTGATACAAATCTCGCGCTGCTCTGTAATTTGGCGTACAAGTCCGATCTTTTTGATCTGGAGTATTTGGTTCTCCTTCGCCAGCAATCGCATCACGTGCTCGAGGTTACTGTTGGCAGATGTCGTCGAATCAACAACATCGCGCGCAACAACCAACGAATCCGTAGCTTCGGCGGATGCACGGGTGAAACGATCTCGCAATTCCGCCACGTTATCACGCTCGGATTGAATACGGGCCTCGAGCGATTCTTGCAATGAGCGCAGCGCGTCTCGTCGTACAAACAGCAGGCGGATGGAGGCAGCTAGTTGCGATTGTTGTTGATCATTATCTCGACATGAGGCAGTTGTCATATCTTCAGCCTCTTCACTGCCTGTTGTTACAGGCTGTTGTTCTTCAGCAGCCAACGTATCACCACTAGAGGATCGTGAATGAGAATACGATTGCGATTGCTGCTCAGACAATTCGGTTGCAACTTCTAGCGTTTCGCAGCTCTGCGCTTGCGCTTGTTCAGTCGCAACTGTATCAGTTTCGACCGTTTCAACGATTGACTGAGAATCAGAAGGTTCGATAGAAACACAGCCCCCTTCATCAGCATAACTTTCTCCAGCTGGAGGAATTAGAACTTGCTTCTGCGCCGTACGCGATCTGCGCTTTAGTTGCGTTATAATGCGCTGCACTTCCCATAATCGCTCCTCCCGTTCCGCGCAGGCGTACCCAGCATTGATCTCTGCATGTAATTGCGCTAGCAGCGACTCCTGCTTCGCCAACTCACGCGACAATATTGCCGGATCATCTTGCAATGCGCGGCAACCCGCGTCTGGCAGTGGTGCCACGTACGGCTCTAAGCGGATTTCGAACAGTGCACACGCCGAATGTAGCAAGGCGGCTAATAGGCGCGTGGATGTGTGTAAGGCCGAGTGTAAGGCCGAGGCCAGCTGTTGCGCTCCCATACGATTCTGACGCTCATGCGCGACCACGTGGCTCCAATGTGACAAAAGCCACGCTAATAGGAGCTTGTTTGACGTAGGCAGGTGGTCAAGTAAAATGCGCAGGTGTTTCTCGCGCGTGGCGGCATTCAATATCGCGCCGGCCTCTTCGAAGCGGACCATCAGATCGCTGGTGAACAGAGGCTCAGGTAGCTCGCGTAGGAACAGCTTCAGAAGGCTGGTAGCGACTTGTACGTCGATATCTGCATCGGTGACGACACGCCGCTGGCTCACAAGACGGCGCAGATGCAGTATGCGCGATTTGGGACCGCTCAATTTGTAGACGTGTTCGAGGGTGAGGCCGTGCCGTTGGACGTGATCGATGCATAAACGGACTGGATAAGGAATGGCGACGCCATCGTGGCAAACGCTTCGTTCTATCGCTAGGTCTATTGGTACGCCAAAGATTGGAAGGCCCTCTGATATAAATATATATATATATGCCAGAATTAAGATTTTTAAGTTCTTAATAAAAATAAAGTTGCTCAAATATCGCAACTGAAAGCATTTGTAATTTACATGCGCATTTCGAAGGATAAGCTCCAATCTTTAGATAAACATGGGGGCTTAGCGTAGCTTATAAATGCTTTGAGTAACGTTATTTGGATACTTACCTGCAACATCGGTGCATTCGTCTGGTAATTTAGAAGCCTTTTTATCTTTTTTTTCAGGTTTCCCCTTATCTTTTTCTGCCTTCTTCTCCTTTTCCCTTTCCTTTTTTCGTTCGCCATCCTTTTCACGCGATTTCTCTCGCTTTTCTTTCGATCGGCTACTGGAAAACTTGAATGCTTTTGTCTTTTTCGCCTTGGAGGTGCTGTTAAGGACAATCAATTAAAAAATTATGATATTGAAATTATATTAGAATCCAATTAGAATCTAACTGGAATCCAACTATTTGCTTATAATCTAAAGCCAGTTATTCTTGAGCGTACCCAGCATCGCAATTTTCTTCTGCGGAGCTTTCTCCTTCTAGCGCTGCATACCCCCGGTCTTTATCCTTCTTCTCCTTCTTCTTCTTGTTGCTTAGTAGTTCCTTTTTTCCTGTCAAGTTGCTATCACCATCCTCACTGTCTGCAAAATATATGCCAAGATTATTCGTATACCGAAATACACATTCAATGTGAAACTTACAATCAGTCTCGTTATTTATTTTTTTGCTGTGTTCGGAAACGTAGAGGCCCGGAAAACTTTTAATAACTTCCGGATTATCAAATTCCATTATGTAAAAGTGCAGGGTACCATCGATATTCGCATTACCCCATTATTGTCATTTAAGTCGAAGCGTAATCGGCCGAACTTGAGAATAACATTAATTAATAAAAAGATCACCTGTTTGCCGCTAAAGTGCGTATTTGCTTGTAATCAAAAGAAGTATCTATGGGTGTACTAGTTTTACAACGTTGCCTATATTTTTACCTTTCAATAATTCTAACACATTTACACTTAATTGTCGTACCCTTTTCCACGAATTCAACGCGTCTCATCTATTAATTCGGGTCCTTTCGATTGAACCCAATTTTAATGTAAAAACAAAGAAAGACTTCTCACGAGACAAGTATGATTTCATGATTTCATCAAATGAATAATCAAATGATTGCTGTGAATTGCGGCAGCTCTGCTTTACGCACAATTACGAGGATACCGTTTAAACCTTCCATACTTCGGCACCGTTCGCCTCCCGGTTTATTCCTTCGGTAAATGGCGTGTAAGCGTGTTTGTATTCTTATACAAACATATAAGCTTGTTTATTTGAGCACGTGTATTTGAGAGCTTGAATAGCATTCCAGTTGCTAGAGTTCCAAACTACTTAAATATATTCCAAAAAGCTTAAATTAATCATCATTTTCAACCTGTTTTTTTAAATTATCTATGTATAATGGAGGTGGTCGACAGTTTCCAGTGCAATCAATGCAATAATAGTTTTAATCAAAGATCAAGTTTAAATCGTCACTTGAGGAATATGCATAAGGTAGATCTAGAACCCTAGACTACAAAGGGAGTGTCATATAAAATGTCTTCTGTGCACTTTTGATCAGGTAATTCATATTTATATCTTCATATATGTGCCAAAATTATTTATACTGCTTTCTAATACTATAGTACAAACGAAAATGCTATTTATTATAGATTATTGCGATGTTTCCTACTTACAACGACTACAATAAACATTTGGAGAATCAAACGAAACCGAATCTATAAACGGCTGGAGATGTTTGGAGAGCGTATTAGCAATTTCATAGATGAAATATGTTTGGCAGATGAAGATTCATTAACTGTAAATAATATTATAAATCTATTTAATATTTATTAATCTTTATCAAAGATTACTAACTATTCATAGATTATAACTACAAATATATCTCTATTCATAGAGTTAGTAATCATTGCCTTCATAATTATACTTTAGTTTTTCAAAGAGGCTGGAATTCATTGGAACTCCAGACGAGGAAGAAACTAAACCAAATAATAATAATCTTTATTTAGCATAACATAGACGTATAAATATGTATATACACGTGCTTTAACATGTCACAACAGTAATATTTAAACTACAGTATATACAAAATAAAATAATAGTAAAGTTAAAAATGTAGTATAAGTTAATAAGCAAACATGGACATGTTCAAGTCAAAATACAATTTTCGAATATAAGATAATTAGTGAAAAACATGTCAAAATACCATCTGATAATACATCAAATTAAATGTGAAAACAATAAAGCATGGCAATAAAAATGAAAATGCGTAAGCCAAAATACAATTTAGAATACACATAGGCGCATACAACATTAAAGTAACGATTGTAGGGGTAATAAAGTATTAGAAAAGTTCGAAAAACTCTTGCGTATTGTATAGAGGATTGCTTGCTAATAATTTTCTAATTGATGATTTAAAAGCGGCTAATTCAAGAGAGCTTATGTTACGAGGCAGATACTTGAAAAATTTGACGCACAAATAATTCGGACCGTTTTGTGCCTTAGTTAATCGGTAACGCGGAATTATTACGTGTTAGTTACCTCTTGTGCCGTATTCATATATATTTGAGTGTATTACAAAATCTGGATAATATTTTTTAATATGTAGTAACCATTCATATATATAGAGAGCGGGCACAGTTAGAATGTTCAATTTTGAAAAACTTTGACGACAGTATATTCATCGATAATGTTTTATAATCCGTTGTATTGTATTATATGTATTTATAAATTGTGCATTGAAACTAATTCATGCTGAAAAAGTATAAATGTAATAATTTGAATTTGCCGCGAAATATCTATATATCTAAAACACATAGTAGTAACTCGACAGTCGAATGGTTCCGAGGTATGGAAGGTTAAACGGTATCCTACAATTACGTAAAGAATGAACGCACGCGTAGATATAGGACAAACCAGCGCTCAGTTTAATTATAATTTTTAGCTGATTAGGCGCGTTTATTGTTCAGTTTATTATTTGTCACGGTATATTAGTTATATTTAATATACAATAGAAGTTTAGTGTATAATGTGTTGTTATCGTGTATCCCTTTTTTCAATGTCTCTGGTAGCAAAACCAAATAATATTTGCATATATGTGTTCCTTCATAAGTAAAAGATCGCTTATATGCATTCAACTCTTTCAGAAATTAGACCTCTTGTACATTGCTATGGACGCCGCCGCAATTTCCCACGCAGAAACTTTTTCGCGACTATAAACACATTTGGTAAGTCTTCTGTAATCCATATATTTGTTTATATTCGTTAAATCCTAGTTCGATCGCATAGAATTAAGTAAAAATATACGCTTAGCGCATATTTAATATCGTATCTATTTACATAACGTCTTTTTGTGAAGGTACAGGTGATATTTAGTTAATTTATAGTATTTATTCTGCAATCTTTAGGTGACACGGCGTCAAGGTACATACCGATACCACACAAACGTTATCAACCTACCAAATTCCAAGATAGCCAGTGGCGTATCAGTGCGAACTTTAATATTCCGCCAAAAAAACAGAAAGTTAGTCATTACAAGAATCCTACAAAACAAAATATGGTTCATTCAAGAAAAGATTGTAGTTACAATTGATCTAAATTTCTAAGAATTAAAGGTAATCAAAGTAAATTGATCCGCTACTGATTTGTGATCATAATCGTCCCCCAGATATGTTCCATAGTTACATGAATCTGTAGAATTAGTTATATCATCGAGGCTCTTCGTGCTACATACTGTATTTTCTGTTAAATGTAAATATGAACTCCTATTGCCAATATTACATTTAATTGATCCGAGCATCTTGCCCGAAGATCTCACACCTGTTGCTCAGACTGAACGCAGCAAAACCCAGATCATGTACGCATCGAATATTTATTTGAATAAATAATAGATTTCGTAATTATGTGGGCATAATGCTTGTAGGCTGTATAGTACCATTATTCGTTATACATTTTATAATATCGCTGTAACAGTTCATTTCTCTTTGTCGAAGGTTGAAACTGTTGTCAGGTGGCCAGTAGCTGCCGTAGCTGCACGCCCTCATAAGGGATATGCCGCTTACATACGCTTGCGTTAAAAATGACAATGGTAAGTATGTCTTCGTTCATATTTTACGCATTTTGAATCAACTCACAAAATACACACAGGGGGCAAGGAGCGAATGAATTCCTCCTCCCCTGGACGCCCATGTTTAACTCCGTCCTTCATATTTGTTCTAGGATGGCGTAGTGGCATGGTATGCGCGGGCTCGAACGGCGGGACTTGGTACGAATGCCAATGTTGCCCGTACGGATACCACATCGACTTAGATTTTGTGCGCTATTGTGATAGTCTCAATAATATCAACAGTACCGGATATGATCAAGCTACTTGTGCTGGTGGCACGGTACGCAGGCGTCAGGACCGTCGTAGGCAACGTCAATCTATGGAGGTACTACTCGGACTCGTGCCCGACGATATGGTCGCTAATATACCACCGCCTGTATCCGACGATAATATCAATAAACGGCGACCGATACAAATGCCCACGGTATCGGAACTGAGCGTTCAATCGTCAACTTCCGTCGATGATATTCGCAATTCGTTAAACGATGTCGTGCAAGAATTCGAATTGACGCTCCAGCGCACAAAAGGCAAACGTGACTTAGAACAACGTAATTTGCCCGACGTAACTGCTGTCACCGTACCAGCAAATAACAATCACATCGATGAAAATCACGTTGCTAATGATTCGCTACTGCTGGAGACCGGCTGCGTTGCTGATGGTACTACCGGTACTCACGCGGCGCCTCAACAACAGCAACAGATTATTCAATCGCAGCCGGACGAGCGTGATTTCGACGCCATCAGCATCGAATCGGCAACGAACCTCAGTCCGGGTGCTCTGCAGAATATCCGTACGCAGATGGCGCTCAGTTTGGAGCGCACGCGCCACTTAGAAGAGATGGTCAAATCCATACCTGCGCTTCGGGATGAATTGGACGAGCTGAAGCGCGAGAATACGCAACTGGTGATTCAGTGCAGCTATTGGGAGAAGGCCGCCTATCGGTCACCCGAACCGGAGCCATCTCCTCGGCCACCTTCGCGCCCTCCATCACCTCAGCTCGATGCTTACATGGCGCACCGTGATGCGGCTGTCCTGGCTACGGTCCTTACACGTAATGTGGCTGTAGGTAGTCAAGTGCCGCTGCAGCGAACAACTTGTACGCAAACGCCACTACCACCGCCTTCTCCACCTGAACCACCAACATCTACCGATCAAAGAGCTACGCAGCAATACTCCAGCAAATATACCCAGGCCAGTCCACCTCTACCACCTGCTACATTCGCGCAATCTACCCAATCCGCTCCACCTGCGCCGAAAATAACGGTTGCTGTCTCCGAAGATACTATTATGGAGAAGGAGTGCGCGCGTTGTATCGAACTGGAACAACAGATACAAGAGCAACAGCTACAGCTGGGGGTAGTAACAGCTTTCATAGTACCAACGACTCAGGCAGCTCCTGTTCATACTGTGTCCATTGCCATCGGTACGGAAATACCAACTAAACCTACACCACGTACGCAGGCTTCGCAAGCGACAGCTATCACAATAGATAAGTCCCAGCAAGCCACGGAACAGAAGACTGTTACTGCGCATAAAGTACGAACGCTGGAAGCCTAATTTTATACTTGATGCGATATAACATGTATTTTACTTGTAGATGAGCCAGTGCGAGTATGTAAGTAGCGCGAGTAAACATACCCAGCACAAGCCAGCTGCCCAAAGTAAGGCGATCCAGACCCAGATCCAGGCCCAACCTCCGATAAACACGTTGCCAGAACTGACCGTTATTCTTACGTCGCAACCGGCGCCCTCGCGGATTCCGGTACCACGTACTCCGCCCACTCCGCCTGCGCCACCCTCGCCCACAGCAACGCGTACGTTCCGCAGACAAGACACATACACCAAATTACCCACGGATGATAAATCGGTCATGGGGTAAGTAAAATCTTTGCCCACGGTGCCAAATTTGATGTTGGATCTTTGATACGTTCTTGCAATCCCAGAAGGTTCTACTATGCCAATTGTAATTATTTTTGATATGAAAAGCTGTACCATACACTAAAATATTTACACACTGACTTTTAGTTTTTAATTGTATAGAATATATAGGTATATGCGCATTTTGAAGATTGACTCTTCACTTTTAGTATCACAGCAATCAGGCGAATAATATACTTTCCTGTGGACACCCTGTGTATATATATATATATAGATCTTAAATTATACTGTCATTACGCATGTACGGTTTCTATTGATTTCTTCACTAGACCAAACGATTTGAATCCACACAATTTAATGTAGCAAAATAAATGAAGACTGTACCATTGTCGTACATTGATTACGTCAAAATTTTTATCTTTAAAACTTATCGATAGTGTTGATATTTTTTTATATACTGGGACGTATTGAGGCAGGTCACATTCACACAGCGCCATGTAAAACCAACAAAAATAAATCAATAAAATGTAATATACTTACAATACTAGATAGAGCACGATACTTTGAAGATTAATTAAGTATTGAAAGTATCGCTAAAAAATAAAAAATAAAACGCGCTGTTATAAGCTTTAATAGTGGCGTATGTGTTCGACAAAGAACAAAATCATACTAGCTTATATGCGTGAACGTATTATAAGAACAAGGTAAATAAAGTTCATTATATTGGCTAAATAATTGTAATTCTTCATACAAATGATGAAAGGCCCTCGTCAATTATTAAACTTTGATTTCAGGTTGTCTGGCTTAGATTTAGGCTGCGAGTCGTCTACAGCACCTAAAGCTCCAAGAAGCCTGTCATCAACTACAATCATCGAACAAGAACACACGTCGCTGTCTTCTTCTATCAATTTGCATGAACAAGCCTTTGTAGAAGAACTAATTGTACCTACATCAAATGCGGCAGCAACTAAATCGGACTTGCAATTGGAAAAATCAGCTGAAACAATCACCGCAAAATATGATGTCGCTAGTAGTTCCAGTACTCCTTCGTACCTGCCACCTGCTCTGGCGACATTTGAGAAATTTGAACAAAAATTCATTTTACCAAAGGTCTTTTGAATTTTTAACGGTAGTTAGTACCATTTAGTATGATACGACTGTTCCAGGTGATTATTGCTTCATCGAAACACGCTGCACCTGCAACGACGCAACAATCCCCGACTGAAACTCAACTAGAACCAGTGTCGAGCGAAGTACCAGTGCTCAGTACGACTCAACAGCCTCTTCCCAGCGGATCACCGAGCCGCGAGATGCAGGCAGCTGTCAAAGTGTTGAACGACTCGCTAGAACGGGGAAATTCCGTAGCACCTGGTGCGCCTGTTGCGCCACACCTGCGCACCGCTCACCAACTGATCGAGCGAGAATGGTTCCGCGTGAGCAGTTTAGTCGGGGCGGATCCGCTCCACGTGGAGGCGTATCTGGACCACCTGGACGCCGTAGGTAGCCGCGTGCTCCAGTACATCGTCAATATGGTAGACAGCAGCGGCAACACCGCCATGCACTATTCAGTCAGTCACGGCAACTTCGATGTCGTCTCCATTCTGCTCGATAGCAAGGTAGGATTTTGTAATAAACGGTGTGTATTTATCATGTTCAATGCACTTTATAGTTATACTACATCATTTTATATTTAATTCTGCTCCCCGCGACCATGTTTTTTATGGTTGTGCGTTAGGTTTGCGACGTGAACCGTCAAAACCTAGCTGGGTACACGTCGCTGATGCTCGTCTCCCCGGCGGAAGTGCGCTCTAGCACACACGCGGGCGTCGTACGGCGCTTGTTCGCCCTGGGCGATGTGAATGTGCGTGCGCGCAGCCACGGTCAGACAGCACTCATGCTAGCGGTAAGTCACGGTCGCAGCGACATGGTTGCCATGCTCCTCTCCGCTGGCGCCGATATCAACATACAAGACGACGACGGTAGCACCGCGCTCATGTGCGCGGCCGAACACGGTCACGTCGACATTGTCGGCCAATTCCTCGCGCAGCCGGACTGCGATAGTCGTGTGACGGACGTAGACGGTTGCACTGCTTTGCGTATTGCGATGGATGCCGGCCATCGACATATCGGTGTGCTGCTTTACGCGCATGAGCGAAGGCTGGTACATGGTCCCGCATCTGCGCCAGCCACGCCGCCCAGGAGACGGTCTAATAGCGCGACCAGTACGTCCAATGTTGTTGATCAAGTTAGAGAAGAAAGTGTCCCTCGCTTGTAGAGGAACCAACGGTGCCTTTTTATCATATAAGGACTCTCTAGAGAGAACGATCAAATACGAGGACTACAACGGTATTGAAATTACAACTACGTAAATTGAAATTCCCTAATAGCCCTCCTTCCTTAACCCTTAAATTACTAACTCTTCATACGTACATCTTTGTGGGTTACGATAGTCTAATTTTCCTTTTTAGTCTTTTGAAGACTTAAGCTTTGAACTATTTAACTCGCAATTACTTCATTTGCTATTTGTTTCATTTTATTATTAGATACTAGATACGAAATTGGTCTAAGTTTGGATCAATTGAGTTCTATTGGAAATTATTTAACTTATTCCTTATTATTTAACTATGGATATATTCTTGATGTGGGAGGGAAGAACTGATTTCCCATCTTTTTTAAAGCTACGTTTAACGATAACGAACAAACGAATTTAAATATATAATATACGATTATATATACTAGACGGAGGTTATATTTTAAAAGTTTTCACTGTAGTATAGTATATAATAGCGTTGAGTTTGTTATTTTTCTACAGTTTTGAATTCACATTACGACGAAGCTCTTGCTCAAATTTGTCCTTCGACAAGGAACGGTTAGTGAATTCCTCCAAAATTGACTAATATCCCTTCCAGTAGCCTTAAGAAAAATATATATTAACGTATACACGTTCGTTACGTTTTTATTACCACTATTTTATCCATTGTATTTTGGAAATTGTCTTTATATCATTATATTACCGACAAGGTGACAGTACATAAGGTAGCTCCTCTTCTTTTTGTAACGTTTTTATTACTAATATGTATAGTAACAAAACTGAACACGAAAATAAAAGATTGTTATGATATATTTTATATAATAACGCAAGTATGTACATTATACATAGTCAACATGGTACCGCAGGTACTACGATACTATTATACAACCACTGCTGGCGAAGGCATATCTCGAATTTTTTTCTTGCGCAAACACTTTCTGCATGCACTGTTTGTAGCGAGACATTCTTTATGAGAAACGCTGCCACAAATATCGCACTAGAACCAAATACAGATTAGAAGTGGTAATACTCAATTACATTGTATTTTCCGATTTATCTATTCTTACCCTATAAACGTCAAGTAAATCGAACGGAAAAATTGGTTTTGCATCCTTACAAATCTCGCACAAAAACCCCCTTTGACTGCATACCCTGCACGTCATGACGTGCTCTCTACCGGCAGTTACCGCTCTTTCCAGAACCGGCCTCGATACTCCGCTATGTACATCCAAAAAATCTTGCAATGAACACAGTCCCCAGTACTCCAGCATATAGTCTTTGATATCTGCGCAGCAATTAGCTACCACTTCTTGCTCGGATGCTGCGCATGTATGCAGATACGCTCCTACAAGCGTCAGCTGCACGCGCAGGTCCAAGCTGCGTGCCATCTCGGGTACTACTTCATATAGAAGCGGATTCACTGTTCCTACATCCACCGTTGAACGTGTCTGTGATTCTTCGATGTAATTCAAAGCGGTTAGGGATATAGGATATTCCTAAAATATATTTATAGAATATCACCGAAATACCCCCACTCGAAACTTTTATAAGCTAGATGCGCTTTTAGCAGGAATACTCAGTTTGTCAGAAATATTGCGTCTGCACACGATTCCCCATGTGGCTATTAATTAAATTAAGATTATAATTGTAAGTTTAAAATCAGAAAAGAGAATCTGAAGATCTAATTTGCGATATATGTGACGGCTTTGGATCGATGTGTCATACCTTGAAGTCCCAGTTGTGCAGGATGCGGGCGGGTATGACAGTACCTCTGTCCGCCATACAATCCACACAGAAGTACATGCCTGAGAAATGGCAAATATAGCCACGACTCGCATGCATCTGGTCCGCTTCATGGGAGTTAGCGACTATGTGCGAGATCGGCTGTGCACAGCCGCTGCAGCGGTACTTTTGTCTGTCTAAGCCACGTTCGCGCGCCAGATGCCACAACGCCTGCGCCCCAAACTGCCGCTGGGACGGCTGACAACTGGGCGAATCGCTAGACACACTCACTGCACTACCTTCATCTATACCCTCGTCCACGCTAACATTCATCGTAGCTAAAGTAGTACTACTAAAGCCCAAGTCCTTCACCATTTCGCTTAGATCAGGGGTACCGACGTGATGCAATTCCTTATGATCCCCGATCATATTACTGAACAGTTCGTTGTAACTGTGTTCTAAATCATCCTCCGTGGCCACAGCAGGTTGTTGATCGGGCTCAAGGGTCAACGCGGTCTTATTATCGCACACCTCAACTGCGACCAGTGTTTCGTTCGCTACATCGAATTGCAGGATGGCCTGTCGCATTTCAATTGGGCTGGTGGTGAGTTTAGGTTTCTGTTCTTCTTTGGCCAGTATAATTCGCAGCGCTTCGTCCTCCGTATATGGTACTTTACGCTGGGTACCAACACTCATGAGGGAAGCGAAGGAGCCCATTGAGGCGGCAGATACCCGTTCAGGGTCCACTGCGCGTGTTGTGTGTGTTAACGTCCGTGCCACGTCCACCGCTACACTATTCGTATATACATTATCCGACCACGTATCTTCCTTCATTGTGGGCATCCAGACACCGGCCAGTACAAGGCTGGGTACTGCCCATGTGTTCAATATACTGGAGTTCGTGGGTAATGGGGCTAGTTGCGAGAACGATCCCTCTGCTCCTTCGAGGAGACTTCGCGCTACTCCCACCGCTTCGGCATCGCGTAGGTATGCGTACCATTGGTAATATGGTCGTAGTAACTCTTGCTGCTGTTGTAGAGTAGCTAGATAAGAAGACAATAAGCCATCGTTAAGAGCGAGTCGTATCCAAGCCCGACACTGGCCCACCT
This sequence comes from Leptodirus hochenwartii, assembly GCA_947310635.1. Lineage (NCBI taxonomy): Eukaryota > Metazoa > Arthropoda > Insecta > Coleoptera > Leiodidae > Leptodirus > Leptodirus hochenwartii. The sequence continues at coordinate 268,729 of OX371187.1, read as the reverse complement.
CAGTCGTGATGTGGCACAAGCCGCGCTCTACAACATCTAGAATCTGTCGATGCGAGATAACCAGTATCGGTGCCCAGAAGCTGGGCTGCGGACATTTGTCCACGTCCGCCAACGCTCGGCGCACGCGATACGCGAGACTATCTTTAAGACCGTGCAGGAACATGGCCTCCACTGCCTGGCAGAGGCCGCTCGCCGAACCATCATCGGTGCTCAATTTCAGTTCGTCAACATCAACACCGCGCAACTGGAGATCCTTAATGCTCTCGGACAATTGTCGCGTAATAGCCGCTTTAATTGTTAGCTCGCGTTGCGACGTGGCTGATGGTTTGAAGGAACCGAAAGACAAGGCTCTATTCATTTCGGCATGCTAAAGGTACGCCGTCCACATAAAAATATTTTCGTCTTTGATCAGGAACATTGAAATTGGTGACTTGGATCATTTAGCGATACATTTGTGTTTTTGTTGGTGAATAAATAATTATACCCTCCAACACTTTCAGGCTCTTCCGTACACTGTTCCCGTTAAAACAATTTGAATATTCTTAACCTAAAAATTACATAGAGTGGAGTCATGTTCCTTTGTTTACGTTAGTGCTGCCCCCTTTTGGTATTCTTAGGCGATGCAGATATTGCCTGACCCATATTTCAGAATCATGCGTTCAGCCTTGTATAAATTTCAATATAATTTATATATGAATATATATATATAAATTTCAAAATATTTTTTAAAGTTAGCTTTGACCAGAATTACGACGTTCATTAGTTGAACACGCGTTGCAGTCACTAATTAACGACCAGAACACGTTTCATAGGACCTCCGTGAGCACTTCGAAAGTCATGCTCCCATCGTCAGTAACACAATCTATTTAATTATTATTCGAATCGTTTCTTTTTTAACTTATCAAGCAATCATTTGTGTTAGATAAGGATTGAAGGGGTATAATAATTTTTATCAAATATATTTATTTATTAAATTCGACATTCAACATGCACTTAATTTTGCTAATTAATTAGTATCAGTTGAAACATGGAACATGCATGTTGTACATTACAAAAAAGATTAAACAAATTACACTCATTCTATAAAAATGACTGTACGTCTGGTGAGTTATGGAATTTTAGCAATTGCGCAATTAACGTGTATATTGAAATATTAGGAAAAAAATTAATTTCTTCATTATTTTTCGCAAAGAAAGTCGTCGATAATGCGTGAAATTTTTCCAATATCCTATTCAATTCAATTTAGAGGATTGGTTCACTGACATCGAAGCTCTTGAGTAACACTAAATGATTCAAGTTAACGCCATTAACAATATTATATATGGATACGAAACGTAAAATAATACGAAACAAAATAACACGTTTAAATACTAATTAGTCTTCAGTTTCATGAAATAAGAAAAGTATGGCGAAAGAAATATTTAATTGCGACAACGAGAAGATTGAAAATATACGACGTATTGGAAGATGGTTCGAACATAGAGATACGCCGCTTATAGTTCATCTTTATCCAAATCAATATCCGTTAAATCGATATCCTCTTCTTGGGGTAGATCACCGTCCTTACCGTCCCAAGCGTCCGTCTCCACAATCTTAGGCAGAGCGCCGCCTTTAATCGGCGCAGTGTTGCCGCGTCCATACGACAGATCCCTCAAGAACTCATCGATACCATCTTTGGAGAAGGAGCCGCGAAATAAAGAGTACTTCATCTTCTTCACATTAACGACGGCCATCGCGGGGTAACCAAATCCCCCGATATCCAACGAGTCTTCCAGGTCGAACTGAGTACCACCTTCCGTCCACAACCAACCCCACATCTTCTGCTTGTATTTGTCACCGAGACTGGTTAACATCTTCAGGAACGTATCGCGACAAGCGGCCTGACAATCTAGGATATGCGGCAGCACTGCCACCACGCAGAGCGGCTTCTTCTCGCAATCCGCAGCGAATGCATTTTCTCCGGTGATCTGTACCAGCTTTGGCGGCGGAACATTAGCAGTCACGCGATCTTGTACCCATGTGGTGATATCGACAGCTGTGCGGCCCCCATCGTACTCCAAAACAGTTTTGCCACCATCCGTGAACCATTTGATGGTGGGGTAGCCTTGGATACCGTAGCGCGAAGCGGTCACTGTGTGCACAATTGCATCTAGAGCGCCTAATTTCACACCGGCTACGGTCTTGAGGGAGGTGGCAGCCTTGTCCCAATGAGGGGCGAGCTTCTTGCAGTGTCCGCACCACGGTGCGTAGAATTCTACCAGCCACGCGGTGCCGTCCTCGTTGTTCATGACGAGGCGGTCGAAGTTGTCGTCGGTGAGAGTGACAACGTCATTGCTATCGGCATCACCATCTCCTCCGCTACCACTATCGCCATCTCTACCAAGAGCTTCAGTCACTTTACGTTTAGCTGCCGCGACAGCAACGGTCGCCATTGCAGAAGCCGTTCGTTCGCCAGTGTAGTCTACCGGCTTGCGTTTGTTCCCACCAAAAATTTTGATGCTAGGAAATCCTTTAACGCCATACTGTCCGCCAATTGATTTGTACTCGTCCGCGTTCAATGCGCCCACTTTCGCAACTCCCTTCAGAGCTGTTGCTAATTTGTTGTACTCGGGCACCAGCTGTTGGCAATGGCCACACCACGGTGCGAAGAATTCAACCACCCATATCTCGTCGCTCTTCACCACCAGGCGATCGAAATTGTCGTCGGTGAGCTCGACGACGTTCGTACCAGCCCCGTATAAAGCGGTGCTCTCGCGTGCCACGCAGGCGATCAAAAACAACCACGCTGTAAATGAGTTCTTCGTCAGTCTGATGTACGACTTCAACAGGTCGTAATGTGATATTCATGTCTTCGATTCGGCGAAGATAAAATGTATGCAATTAGGTTATGTTATAGGGCCTACTTTTACGTGCCCGCAAAATATTGGTTTTGTAACACTTACCTAAATTGAACCACATCTTTAGACAATCGCTGCGAATGATAAGAACAATAAATATTGAATTAATGATTCATTAAAATAATGGTAAATATTGCAGTCGGCAAAACAAGTGCAACCAAAGTATACGAATGGTATGTATTTACATAGAATATACGATGACAGTTCTAATATGCAACACTGCAATTTTGAACTTACCGTGGTAGATTTTCATTGGTTCGAAAGTACTTATACTAGCCAATAAGAGTGGAATGAGTGGACAAAAAACGTGAATGAGGAATTTTTTTTCTTCAAAACTAATTAAAATTGTGCAAACATTATTTTGGATGGGGTCTGTGTGCAACAAACTTGAAAAATACATTTTTTTATTTTATTAAAAATGATTGGTATAAATATAAAAATAGTAAAAAAATACAAAATCAGTCCAAATCGATTTAAACAATGATTGAGAATCATCATTTAAATATGACTATGTGATATTCAGTCGTAAGTTTCATTCGAGTTAAGTCACCATACGAATAATACTGAGCAATTTAAATATAATACAAATAAAAATATCGTGATATGCGTTAAACATCCGCTAATTCGATGCGATCGTATTTCCGCTCCTTCCGGCATAAAATCGGATAAAATAAGGCCATATAGTACGCTGCCACACCTAACAATATCATGCTCACTATTAAGAAGACGAGGCCCCAAGCAGAAATTCCTAGGCCGCGCGGTGATTTAGCTAGAAATATAAAACGTAACGAGTTAAATGTAGCGGTGATTGAATAGATATCACCCAAATACCGTAACAAAAACCATTTAATAGCTAGCTACGCATTTCTATCCCCTCTTCAGTAGCATAAGTTAAAAACGACACAATTTAGTTGTATAGATCTTTTTAAGTTTTTAATTTATACTACTGAAGATGGATGCATAACCTTCGAAATGTGCATCTAGCCAGTAAATACTTCGAGTTACGGTATTTGGGTGATATTCTATACAATTATTTGTTTTGTTATGGTATGAGATTGCTGTATCACTACAATATGATATATGAGCATATCTCATATTGGGGATGGATATTAGGAACATATGGTAAGGGTGGGATTTGAGAAAATGTAAGGGTGATTAAAAAAAGCACGTACGTTGAACGTAATCTGCACTAGCATTGTTCCGGTATAGTGCGTCCGTGTATTTGCTTCCTTTATTTATACATTCGGCGGTGTTTATAATAATTGCGGTGATAACTAAAAACGAATGTTAGGGGGTTGTTCGAGTAACATAACCTAAACAAATAAATTTGCAAATCCAATAATAGCTGCAATAATATACACTCACGTAGCATTTTAATTTGAAAGACCTTCATAGTTCACGCTGGCAGGAGATAGAAGTAATGTAACTTCGATTTGGTGTTTGTAATTGATCACTTCTTCTAAGTTTAAGGTGCGCAAGTACGCGAGATATATAAAGTTCAAGTACACCGATGAAAGTATAAATGATGTCGAAATAAAATTGCGAGTCATTCGATTAATACATGTGGGAATTTAATACAAAAAATACGCTCCAGATATGTTATGATAATATATATTAGAATGCCTAAGTGAATCAAGGGTGAGTAAAGGTCGATGATTCGATTGCGCTGATGCCAAGTTGGCCAGATTTATTACTCATTATACTTTAGTAGTATGGAGAATATAAGGAACTATTTCGAGGATACCGTTCAAACGTTCCGTACCTCGGAAGCATTCGGTTCTCGGTTTATTCCTTCGTTAAATGGCGTGTAAGCGTGTTTGTATTCTTATACAAACGTGTAAGCTTGTTTATTTGAGCACGTGCATTTGAGCTTGAATAGCATTCCAGTTGCTCTAGAGTTCCAAATTACTTAAATTTACTGCAAAAAACTTAAATTAATCATCATTTTCAAACTGTTTTTTAAAATTATCTATGTATAATGGAGGTGGTCGACAGTTTCCAGTGCAATCAATGCAATAATAGTTTTAATCAAAGATCAAGTTTAAATTGTCACTTGAGGAATATGCATAAGGTGGATCTAGCACCCTAGACTTCAAAGGGAGTGTCATATAAAATGTATTATGTGCACTTTTGATCAGGTAATTCATATTTATATCTTCATATATGTGCCAAAATTATTTATACCTCTTTCTAATGCCATAGTACAAACGAAAATGCTATTTATTATAGATTATTGCGATGTTTCCTACTTACAACGACAACAATAAACATTTGGAGAATCAAATGAAATCGAATCTATAAACGGCTGGAGATGTTTAGAGAGCGTATTAGCAATTTCGTAGATGAGATATTTTTGGCAGATGAAGATTCGCTTAATTGTAAATAATATTAAAAATCTATTTAATATTTATTAATCTTTATCAATGATTACTAACTATTCATAGATTATAACTACAAATATATCTCTATTCATAGAGTTAGTATTCATTGCCTTCATAATTATACTTTAGTTTTTCAAAGAGGCTGGAATTCATTGGAACTCCAGACGAGGAAGAAACTAAACCAAATAATAATAATCTTTATTTAGCATAACACAGACGTATAAATATGTATATACACGTGCTTTAACATGTCACAACAGTAATATTTAAACTACAGTATATACAAAATATAATAATAGTAAAGTTAAAAATGTAGTAGAACATGGACATGTTCAAGTCAAAATACAATTTTCGAATATAAGATAATTAGTGAAAAACAAGTCAAAATACCATGTGATAATACATAAAATTCAATGTGAAAACAATAAAGCATGGCAATAAAAATGAAAATGCGTAAGCCAAAATACAATTTAGAATACACATAGGCGCATACAACATTAAAGTAACGATTGTAGGGGTAATAAAGTATTAGAAAAGTTCGAAAAACTCTTGCGTATTGTATAGAGGATTGCTTGCTAATAATTTTCTAATTGATGATTTAAAAGCGTCTAATTCAAGAGAGCTTATGTTACGAGGCAGATGCTTGAAAAATTTGACGCACCAATAATTTGGACCGTTTTGTGCCTTAGTTAATCGGTAACGCGGAATTATTACGTGTTAGTTACCTCTTGTGCCATATTCATATATATTTGAGTGTATTACAAAATCTGGATAATATTTTTTAATATGTAGTAACCATTCATATATATAGAGAGCGGGCACAGTTAGAATGTTCAATTTTGAAAAACATTGACGGCAGTATATTCAACGTTAATGTTTTATAATCCGTTGTATTGTATTATATATATATTTTTAAATTGTGCATTGAAATTTTATGCAGAAAAAGCATAAATATAATATTTTGAATTTGCCGCGAAATATCATATATAAAACACGCAGTAGTAACCCGAGAGTCTAATGGTCCGAGGTATGGAAGGTTTGAACGGTTCGTGCGGTTTGTGTTCCACCTGACAACACTGCAATGTGCATACCATGTGATTACGAAACATTACCACGAGTATTTCAGCAGTTTACGTTTCAGTTTGCATCGAGGTACATTGCACATATCATCGAGACCTAAACAAAATTATATCCGATAATTAAAACCATGTCACCGCTAGCCGCACCGAAGGAATCGTTCGCACCGGATGATAAGATAAACGGCATCAATGCGATCCTTCTGGGGCCACCCGGTTCTGGTAAGGGTACCCAGGCCCCGATCCTAAAAGAGAAGTACTGCGTGTGCCATCTGTCCACGGGCGACATGCTGCGGGCGGAGATCCAATCCGGATCCGTGCTCGGTGCCAAATTGAAGAAGGTCATGGACGAGGGTAAGCTAGTGAGCGACGATCTGGTAGTGAACATGATCGACTCCAATCTGGACAAGCCCGAGTGCCGCAACGGTTTCTTATTGGATGGATTCCCGCGGACTGTGCCGCAGGCGGAAATGCTGGATACGTTGCTAGACAAAAGAAAGGCGGGTCTGGATGCCGTAGTCGAGTTCGGTATCGATGACAGCCTGCTGGTACGTCGCATCACGGGCAGGCTCATTCATCAAGTCAGCGGACGGTCGTATCACGAGGAATTTCATCCGCCCAAGGTGCCAATGAAGGACGACGTGACTGGGGAGCCGCTGATACGACGAAGTGACGATACTGCTGGGGCACTGACTCGTCGCTTGCAGTCGTACCACGGCCAGACCAGACCGCTGGTCGATTATTATAAAGTGCGGGGCATTCATTACCGCGTGGACGCCGCCCGTGCCGCTGACGAAGTCTTCCGACATATAGATTCGATCTTCTTGCGCGCCACAAAGTCGGGTCAACACCGAGGATCTGCTCTACGCTAAATAGTACCGTTCTGGATACTGCTCGCCCCATGTTCTCTTCCATATCCCAAACCCCGAGCCTATAGTATTTATGGAGTACTATCTGGATATTTATATTCCTACTAATCGCTGACATATCGTGTGTTCCTAAATGTTCTATTTAAAGCATTTATCAAATTGCTGTGAGCAGTATTTATGTGGCGGAAATAGTCTTGCAATTAGAGTACCATTTTTTCTATAATTTCAGTTCCATTGTATAGTCATCTTTTATTATTATTGATATACCATTTTATACGAAAATAATATATGTATTATTAAAATGTTCGAATCATTATTGTTATCTATAATTAGAGCCAATATTACATAACAGTTGTTGAAACAAAAAAGGTATGATACCAAAAAATGCAGATTATTATAGCATTCCTTTCATTCCAATGATAGCATTTAAAAAAATTATTAATGTAAGTGGCTAAACAAATTCATATACTAACATAATTCAATCTAATTATAAGTTAGTTACGCATTTCGGAAGTTAAATCCCAATATTTCCCGATTGCGTGAATTAAATTGTTGACTCGCCTAAATGGGAATTTTCATTAATAGCGGCAACGCCGACTCGATGGCAGTACTGTAGTACTACAATGTTGGCAGTCGTGCATATTGCATATAGGATACCGTTTAAACCTTCCGTACCTCGGTACAATTCCACTCTGGTTACTATATCGTGTTTTATTATATAGATATTTCGCGGCAAATTCAAAATATTACATTTATGCTTTTACAGCATAAATTAGTTTCAATGCACAATTTATAAATATATATAATACAATACAACGGATTATAAAACATTAACGATGAATATATTATAATCGTTTCAGGAGATATTATAACAAATATGTGGTGTGTCAAATAAAACAATTCATTGAATAAAAACCATATAAAATGTATTTCAAATGTAAATACTATAAATATAAAACATCAATAAAAGTTAGCAGCAAAATATGACACATAATATATCGGGCAAAAAATTTTAAATCTTAAATAAACTAAAATAAGCATTTAAAATCGTAAAAACAACAATACTTGCTAACTTTTTAACAATCGATATAATACAATTTTAATCGAAATAAAATTCAAAGGCGCCTTTTCTTTTCGGGGAAATAATGTTGTGGGTCTCCTTTCCTCTTGTTCGTTGTTTGGTTTAGTTTCTGCCTCGTCTGGAGTTCCAATGCATTCCAGCCTCTTTGAAAAACTAAAGTATAATTATGAAGGCTATGAATAGAGATATATTTGTATTTATAATCTATGAATAGTTAGTAATCGTTGATAAAGATTAATAAATATTAAATACATTTAAAATATTATTTACAATTAAGTGAATCTTCATCTGCCAAAAATATCTCATCTACGAAATTGCTAATACGCTCTCTAAACATCTCCAGCCGTCTATAGATTCGGTTTCGTTTGATTCTCCAATTGTTTATTGTAGTCGTTGTAATTAGGAAACATCGCAATAATCTATAATAAATAGCATTTTCGTTTGTACTATGGCATTAGAAAGAGGTGTAAATAATTTTGGCACATATATGAAGATATAAATATGAATTACCTGATCAAAAGTGCACAGAATACATTTTATATGACACTCCCTTTGTAGTCTAGGGTGCTAGATCCACCTTATGCACATTCCTCAAGTGACGATTTAAACTTGATCTTTAATTAAAACTATTATTGCATTGATTGCACTGGAAACTGTCGGACCACCTCCATTATATATAGATAATTTAAAAAAACAGGTTGAAAATGATGATTAATTTCAGTTTTTTGTAATAAATTTAAGTAATTTGGAACTTAACAACTGGAATGCTATTCAAGCTCAAATGCACGTGCTCAAATAAACAAGCTTACACGTTTGTATAAGAATACAAACACGCTTACACGCCATTTAACGAAGGAATAAACGGAGAGCCGAATGTTTCCGAGGTATGGAAGGTTTAAACGATTGCATATAGTTAGCTCAACCTGTATGATTGTTTTCTACTTGATGTACGTGCTTGGCGTATTTTCATTGTGATTTTGGCAGATAACTCGTCTTAAAATAATCTGCGCTTTTATGTAGAAAATGGTGAAGTGGAAACATTTACCGGACGATACCTTCGCAGCTCATCCTTGACATCCGATTTAGACTTGCGATAGAAATGGGATTCTGTAGGAGCAGATATTTTATGCTCGTAATATGCTTTTTGCAATTTGTAAGTTATTCTATTTTCACAACCAGTTATCCGTCTAACCGTAGCGTCGTTTTATATCGTATTAAATCAATTTCTAGATCGCTGTGATTCAACGACAGGTGTTCGACTTCTTGGGCTATCTGTATATTCCCATTCTACTGAACTTCTTCCAGATCATCTTTATAATATTCGGTTCATTCGGTGCCTTCCAATATAGACCTAAATACATTATTACTGTAGGGGGGGTTATATTTAACATCAATTATCAATTTACTAAACCGCCATTCTTTGTAGTACGTGTTATGGAATCTCGTCTGGCTTGGATGGAATATATTTCTAATATGTTTGTATTTAGATGTTGGGATACTGGACCATAAGGTACATGTGCGCAAATTGCCTTTAAAAGTTGGTCGATACGTTTGCCCGTGGAGGCTTCTATCTAACAATTTCTTGTAAAGTAACGTAAATTTATTAAGTGTACTGGTTTACACTTTATAGGTACATATAGTTATTGGCCTATAGCAAAACATTTTGTTTCATATGTTGGACTAAATTCCTCTTAAAATTAATTGAATTAGTACATTCAGTATATATGGCAGATCGTTAAATTCCCTAAAGCCATTATAAAGAAATGATTTTTTTTGTTTAGTCTTGTACAAATTCTATATATAATTCATTGCTAGTTCGAGTAAAATAGTCATGTACATCAGTTATTCTGACGATTTTGTATGCCAAATAATCGGGGAGTAAGCCGTTAATTATTTTATATACGAAGCACAAATAAAAATTGCTTTATGGATAACAGGTTTAACGAATTTAACATACTTTGTGTACTGATCACACTTCAAAATTACTCTCGTGCATTTATTTCGCAGCATTTGCAAAGCGTTAATATTGTAGTTATTGTAGGAAAACATGATCTTGAAGTTGGATAGAGAAAGCGGTAGTTGGTGGATCAATGGACCGGGCTGCAAGCAAACGTTAAGCGGTGACGATAACGTGAATGTGGATGGCTGTTTGCTGGAATACGAACACATTGAAATATTTCAAGGGGCGCTTCAAAGTGTTCTAGCCGTAAGATTACAATTGCTTATATATTTTTATTAAATTCGATCTGTTACATTGGATGTTCATTAATATCCGTTTGATTAGTTTTTAGGTATCATTTCTGGTTTATGCCTGAGCAAAATATTTTTGGAAGAAGATGACAGTTGTAAGTACGATATTATAAAAGCAAATTCTACCGACAGTGTAAATTAATAACGATATTTATTCTGTTGGTACGTTGGAACGCTAGTTAAACTATTTTAAAAAGTCTTCACGTAGTAATGATCATGGACGAAGCATATAAAATATATTTGTTTCTTAAATGGACAGCATATAACAATCCCAGGGATTGATCTATATCTGTCGTACATAAATCGTCAAGATACATGTTCCATTTTCTAGATTTATTATTATCAATTTACTTCATAAAATTTAAATAATAACGCCCATAGTAATGTTTATATTCGAGAATATTGACGCAATAGCGCGGTAGTTTTCAAATTTTGGTTTGAGTTGTAGTCAACGAAATACGAACTATGTTCTGCTTATATAAGTAACAAAATTGAATTTTATTTGCTTCCGCTATGTTAACGATATGCTTTACAGTTGATTTCATTGGTGGATTTGATTCTCAAACAGTTTGGTAAGTGGTGGGAAACATAATTAGACCGTAATGCAATTATCGCATGCTCTTGTACCAATGAGTCGCTTGAAATCGTAGATTATTAAATTTATAGGCACGCTTGTCCGTACGAGTATCATACAGTGTATGTAAAAATTCTTATGAATCACGCATATATACGTGACGTGATAAGGAACATGTAGGAATAAAAATAGATCATAAAACATTCGTAAAAAAATATTTTATATTAGGATAAAGCATTGCCCGAATTGGGAATTTCAATTGAGTATAGCTAATTAGAGGTTTAGTTCTTTAAGAAACAGATATGCGTTTGTTCTAGTCTACTTCCGCACATATAGGCCTAGTTGACGTGGTTATTATTCCTGTTGCAGTTAATTACATGGGCGGTGGGAATGATCCGCAACACACGTCCATTCAGCCCATGTACGTGGACTCCGACGCTTGTCTTTGTAGTAGTTCTAGTAGCCATTTTACACGCACTAATAATCTAACCACGAATAACCGCACCTCATTGTCCACTCAGCGCATCTCGGATCAATGCGTGGTGGTGGGCAAGGTGGGCGCCAGTTGTAACGGTGACGTGTTGCTGCTCGGCGATAAGTATCTTCTATACGATACTGATTCGTCCAAGAAACGACACACTGCTAAAGTGACCGATATTCATTCTAAGACTTTGTCACAGTCGTATATGAGCTTTTTTAAAGACGAAAAATGAGTGCCTGGCACTAATTTTCAAAATCATTTAAATGTTTAAATAGAATAATGTCGGTTAAGTGGTTAAGTATTGTAATTTGAAGCATTTGAGAGAAGTTCGATGTACAATTCAAAAACTAAGCCTCTGCTTTCATTCAGAAATAATTTGCATTAATTTCATTTTTTTTGTGCTTTTGAAAATTGGGGTTTACCTTTTTAAATTTACGTCTACCTCGTAAACGCTTCGAGCTACAGTTTTTTTTTTGTTAATATTCCATATATTTATTTAACACCGTAATGACTTAAATCCTGTTAACCCTTTCGGAAGAAAATATTTATAGACTGCGACATACAGTGATGTTTTATTTGCAATATTTTTATATAAATTTAATATACGTAAACCGTATAAATATTAGAATTATATTTTCAAATGATGGTTCCTACTTGACGCGTTTTTGTCCTAACGTACTTTAGTATTATACAGTATTAACTATTAAGCACGACAATAATACCTCTGGTTGTTATATTTTGAGCGTATTTAATTACAACATTAAAGTGCTTCAACATATTTACTGTTAATTATATTTAGATGCATATTACCTTTTCGCATTAACGCATTATAAAATGAAATGTGTTATTTTTATAGATTTTTTTTACGCTAACAACATTACTTTATTACGCTTTTGCATGCTTTTGATTATTCGCATGAATTTATTTATTCTACATGTATTACCTTTTTTTTATACGAGGTAATATATAACAAATAAACGTATATAACAAATAAACGTCTACGATTGAACGACCGCTTTCTCTTATTCTTTTCTATAATTTTATAATCACGGTGGAGTGTTACATTTTTTTAACAATTAACAAGCGAGATGGTATGATAATAATAGCGAGCATTTCTATTGTGAAGCATCGCCTAAGTTTGTCAGTACCGGATCATCGCGCAAGAAGAAGAAGTCTGCGAGTAGCAAACAGCAACGATTATCTCTATACTCGATCGAATTTAGTCCACATGGTGCGGACGCTAATGATGACGCCATGGACGACGACTTGGATACTGATGACGATGATAATGTAGACACGAATGCGGCCCAGGCGCCCGTCTCTCCCAAACCCATGACGCCGCGACGCGTCAAGCGTCGCAGCGTCATGCAACGTGGCTCGTCTGGCAGACACAGCTCAAGTAGCAATCGGCGCGTGAGTACCGCGAATAGATCGTCTACACGCAGCACGGGACGTCGGGTTATAGCACAGAACCCTGTTACAAGACTATTGGAACAACAACAACAGCAGCAACAACAGCATCAGCAACAACAGATGCATCATCATCAACAGCAACATATGAGCTACGATAGTCCATCGACCGGTGCAGAATCACCGCCGCAACATTACTACAATAATATACAGGGTGGTGTTGTGTTGGGACCGCATCATTCGTCGATTAATACGCACGCGCAATGGTCCGGCGCTGGCCACACAAATCCTACATACCAACAGTCGTCTACACAGAGTCTGAACGAGCCCGATTTTGATATTGATTTGTATAACAATCGGCCGGCATCGGCGCGGTCCAGCTATTCGAACTTTCACGGTACGCGACCGATCAGTTACGGCGGCGCTACTCAGACAACGCAGGCGCAAGTGCAGGCGCATTACAACCATAGCCATGCCACTGCGCAGGTGCCACTGCAAAGACGGAGCAATACAAACCTGCGCAATAACAAAACGTTCTTGAATAATGGACCGCCAGCTTATAGTAGTAGTCAACAACAGCAGCAACACCCTGTACATTCGGTGCCACCCATTGCTCTTCCACATCCTGTAGATTCTGAAACAACGATATAACATTGACTAATAAATGATAGATATAGTACTGATAATTATTAGTTAGTTAACAGAACGCAGAAAAATAGTAAAATCATCATCCTAACAACATCATCATTTATCATTATTATCGTTATCCAAACATACAATCTGATAATGATATTGTTTATGACGATGGTGTTAAAAAAGCGGAATAATTTGAAAATGTTGTACAAAAATTTCTTCTAATTTACTTTTTTAAAAAATTAAATTCCCTCTTAAATATTTAAATCCAAACCACGCTTTTTACACTTTAGTTTGGACGTAATTTATTTACAATTGTTATTACCATGTAACTTTGTTAGAAAAAATGATACACGATGATATTTCAAGTTTTTAGCATGTTGTCGTTTTTTTTTTAATATCAACCGTATTAATAGTTATTAGTTAGCGTATTGCAAATTGTGTTATTTATGAAGGATTTTCGCAGACGCTCCAAATAAAATTGGAATAATATTCAATTTAATTCGTAATTGATGTAATAATGGAAATTTGTGCCTGCTTAGTAATATTATATACTTACATAAAACATTTTAATAATGTGTTCACTCACTTAAAGATACGAATTTTCGATAGCAATATTTCTTAAGTTTAGTATAGGATAAGTGCAAAAATATTATATACCAAAGTTAGATTACGCATTTCCTAATGTATAGGTGAATTTTACTATCTTAGTGTAAAGATAGTTGTAGATTTTAGGCTTTAAGTATGTATTATTAAATAGTTCTAAATTATACTTGCATTAAAAACGTTTAATTACGTTGAATATTTATAAGCACGATGTGATATTTTAATTTAAAGCGGAAACAAATATATTAAGCGAATAATTCCGCATAAAATATTGTCTACGGGGTGTTTCAGAGTAGACATATTTAAAAATTCGATTACTGAATCGCTTTATTTGATTTTTTAAACTCTGACACAACCTGTACATGCAATTTTTCCTACTGTTGATATACAAACAAAAAACAGTAGTGGACTTTTTAATGTAAATTTACAAACGACTCGTAACGATAATATTTAAATAATTTATATAATTTCTTATTTAAGCTTACAATATTATTTATTTCGATTCGAACCATTCTGTATATATGAATCATCCGTATATTTTACGGTAAATTGTAATTCGCACGAAGGTAGTAAAAAGATTAATTTGTTGTCCTATTCTCGTTACTATTTTCATGTACATTAATATATTCACATAAAATGATCATTATTTTTGTAAAACGTATTTTCATTAAAAACGGAACATAAATTATTAATTAAAATAAACACAATGTTGACAATAAAAGATCTCAATGAAAAATAAGCGAATTCGTGTTAGTAGTAATTTTACGACCAAACTGTAGAACTTGACTACGCTTCTGTATTCAATATGCTCTTATTGTGTTTTTACTATTGCTATCGAATTTGATTGCAAATTTATGAGCTTCTTTAAATGTTGAAATTGAATTTTAAATAGCTTTATCTACGCAGTCGAAAATATGGAAAATCAATTGCTCGCAACGATTGTTCTTTTCAAGCGAATTAGTTTTGTATTAATCGTATCGATTGGGAAATCGCAGTGATTGCAAATTTAGTTAACGATTTAAGAAAATTCAACCATAAGGTATATTAGTTTATTATATTTCCCTATTGCGTCTAGATAAGTTAATTTATTATACTCGCCTATTGTCTAATTGAAAATATTGAATTATAGCATTTTGTTAAAAAAAATCTAAGTTTTCCTCTCGAAAACTAACGAATTTATATTTCGTTTGGCGGAAACTATTTCTAATAATTTTTAATTACGACTTCATATTTATTTTAAATTAAAAAATCCGTTGTTCTCTTATATTCATAGATGATTTGTGAATTAGTCACCTGATACCATTTAAACAGTGTTAGTGTATTATTAGCGAGTCTGGCATTACACCCAGTATATGCTAGGAAACAAGCGCGCATCTCTAGTGCGTCTAAAACGACGCCGACGGCGTCGGCTAGATGCGAGCGACGTCGTCGCAACGGATTACGTTTGCACGTCGCTATGATAACAAAATATACTATTTAGCATTATTTAACGAGCTGTAGTTAGTTTTCTGTGCGAGATATCAGCTTGGCTATCACGTACATTCAATTATGCGAGTTGAATCTGCCAAATTCGCGCACGCGATAACTCATTAAAACGACTAAATTCGCGATTCGCTAGCGACGTCCAAAGCGCGAACAATTAACCGAATTCGTGTAGGAAGTAATATATTACAGGTGTGATAGTGCGCGAGTAGTTGTATCACGAAAGGATAAGTTATTCGCAATTTACAGCCCATGTTTAACTGTTTTCCTTGTTCCTGTATTAAGATAATATAATATGAAGAGTATCTTAGCGCGGTACATGTTTCGGCAGCGTCCACATTTGTTCTTTGGATCCCATTGTTGTTCTTTAAAAGCCAGTAATGTTTGCCATCATTCTCACAGAAGTCCTGTAAGATTATCACAGAGAATTGGGATTGAGATCAAAAATCAATTGTATTGTATTTTAGGATGTACGCACCGACGTGCTGGCAGCTAGCAAATCACAAAGGTTCGTTATTCTTTAAAGTGTTTGCTTATGTCATGTGGCGTTTCGTTTTCTTGTTTTTGTGAATGCGTTTTCATTTCGCTTTAGTTTTTTTTTTTTCTGAAATGGCCCTAATTATTTCAGGCGGAGGTATTCCTTTATCCACGACCCGAGTTACATGTATTTGTAAGTATTTTTGTTTTCATGTCTTTGGTGATGTTTTTACCTCTCGTCATCCTTTTGTTTTTTTTCTTGTTTCTTTTCACGTATTTTGCATATTGTCGCGCGCATCGCACGATAATTATTCTGGCATTTTTTTAGATCGTTAGATCAGCAGATGCCTGAAGACACGCTATTCGAATTGTTTAAGAACAAGGAATCTGGACTTCTATCGATGGGCAAATTCTTAGCTGTAATTATATATTTTTATTTTGTTATTAGCACAATTGTTTCGCTTTATAGATGCATTTTATGTTCATTTTTACAGGCTCTTAGAAATACCGGCTTACGTAAAAATGATCCGCGTCTTCGGGAGATGATGGACCATTTACGTCGCATTCAAAAATCCGCTAGCGCAGATGGAACGTCTATAGATACTCAAAATTTAGATTTAGCGGCATTCCGCAGGTAAATATTGACATAACAAAGACCTTTAACTCTTTGTAAACTGACTTGAACGTGAAGATTTACTTGGAGTAAATATATATTTTTTATTTGCAGCATAGTTTCGCAAAATATCAGTTTAATATCACGAGCATTTCGCCATCAATTTGTCATTCCAGAATTTCAAACGTTCAGCAAAGATATCGAGGAGATATATTGGATTTGCAAAAATAACCCCAATGGAAAAGTAAATATGCAAATTGCCAAATAACATTCAATCTGGTTAATTGATAATTTCTGCAAGTTTCAAAACTACACATGTTATAATGTTGTAACTTATGCGCAGGTTGCGAGTTATATTCCTCAGCTAGCCCGAATGGATCCAAACTATTGGGGTGTTAGTATCTGCACGGTAGATGGTCAAACATTTTCAATAGGGGATGTTGGGATTCCATTTACGTTACAGTCGTGTAGTAAACCGTTGACCTACGCTATAGCTCTTGACCAACTCGGCGCGGATCTTGTCCATAAGTACGTCGGTCAAGAACCGAGTGGAAGAAACTTCAACGAGTTGATTTTGGATCACAATAGTAAGTGCCTTTTTGGAAACAATTTATGGAACGCCCGTTTTGTCTATGTAAATATTTATGTGTAACTGTGGAAAATGCTGTTCAATGTTTGATTACCCTTGACTTTTGAATGAAAAAATCACCTGTATAGACACACGACGGTGTAGCAACTGATATGATAAGTGCGCGTATTTTTATTGGTTTATATACATAGGCTCGTCAAATATTTGCGAACAATCGCAATTCAGCAGATATAAAAGAATATTTTTAACCGATTTTTTTTTTTTCGCAGAAAAGCCACATAATCCCATGATAAATGCTGGGGCTATATTAATATGTGCGCTATTAAAAACGATCGTGAAACCAGATATGACGCTTGCGGAAAAGTTTGATTTTACAATGAATTATTTCGAGGTGCGTATATTGTATTATCCTCATGTCTTCCGCTCGATTTGTTTGTTCATTTATTAACACTTGTAATATTGTCAAATATTACAAAATTGTTTAAAACATTAATCACTAAGGCCCGTAGATTTATATACTCGTTAATCTTCGGCAACCTGATCAATAATCATATTATATGATTAAAATTGGCAATGCCGAATACCGTGGATTATTACTTTTGATCGAGAATGCATTCTAGTCAGATTTCGTCATCGTTTTAAAATTTAATATTCGAAATGGAATCGGTTTGTAATTTTAAACGAATAGGATTTTTTTGTAAATCACAACACGTGTGTTTCATATTATATTATTGTAAAATATATCGTAATTAAAATTTTATAGTCCGATATGTAACTGAATTTCTGTAACGAGACTTGAACTTGAACCATAAATAATTTCGATCGTAAACATTTTTTACAATTTTTTTCATCTCGTTGTAGCGGTCCGATTTTATGTAATTGATTTGTTATAATTACGATATAATTCTTATCAGTCAATAAAATTTCTACTATTGCGCTAAGAGTTATAAACTCAAATGATTTTGCAGCCCATCAATTTTAGATTACGATAATGGCAATGACATTTTTCCAGAGATTTTACACGTACTTTCATATTTATATCTATTTTCATATTGCGGATGGATTTCGTGTAAAGTAAGCTGTTTGATTCGTTGAAACGTGAGGATGACTTAACTTTTAGAGATTAGCCGGAGGTGAAGACTTGGGATTTAACAATGCAGTCTTTTTATCCGAAAGAGAAGCTGCTGATAGAAATTACGCACTGGGATTTTACATGAGAGAACATCGCTGTTATCCAGAAAAGACAAGCTTCCGAGAATCGATGGATTTCTATTTTCAGGTACGTCTTTCCAAAGAAAATATATTTAGAAATACGATGCAAATTGTTTTAGTGTTGTTCCATGGAAGCTTCCAGCGATAGCGTCGCTGTTATGGCAGCTACTTTAGCGAATGGCGGCATTTGTCCAATGACCGAAGAAAAAGTCTTAAATGCCGAAAGTGTGCGAGATGTTTTATCGCTAATGCACAGCTGCGGGATGTATGATTATTCCGGGCAGTTCGCTTTTAAGGTAGTTAAATATCTATAATTTAATAATACGCTTAACAAATCTTTTTACAATCTCGACAGGTTGGCCTACCAGCAAAGTCCGGAGTATGCGGCGGCTTAATGGTCGTTATTCCCAACGTCTTGGGTATTTGCACATGGTCTCCCCCTTTAGATCCACTGGGCAATAGTTGCCGCGGTGTGCAATTCTGCGAAGAGCTCGTGAAGAAGTTCAATTTCCATAGATACGAGAACACATCTCACATGTCCAATAAAATCGATCCAAGACAGCACAAATTTGAAACGAAGGGCTTGAACATCGTTAATCTTCTTTTCTGCGCTGCTAGCGGGGATATTACCACACTACGAAGGTTAATATTGCACGGTAAAAAAGTGTCATCGTCATGAGTTAGTCCTCAATTCTATGATTGGTTCGATACAACACGCCACATCGATCCTTCCTGTGCGAATTCCCTACATTTATTGCAACTCGCATAACAAATTATGTAATACCCTTCCGAATGCTTTGGTTCTTCAACTAACTCGAGCATGTCTTAAAAACTAACTGGAATACTTCATTTTGTCAGAACAAATTGTGCAGAAATATATAGCGTCTCGTCCTTTTTCCACAGACATAAATTATCTGGCATGGATATGACGCTTTCCGATTACGACGGTCGTACCGCATTACATTTGGCTGCGGCCGAGGGTCACGTGCACTGCGTCGAGTTTTTGTTAACTTTGTGCAAAGTTCCTTTTAACATAAGAGATCGGTGGGGTAAGTCTCCTCGACATGAAGCAGCTGCTTTCGGCCACCAAAATGTTGTCGACTTGCTGAACAAATGGGCCGAAACGCAGGCACATACGCAGAACGACACCCAAGTGGAAGACACTGGTGGTAATCCCATACCACCGCACGCAGCTTCTTAAGCTGCAATATTCCATTAACATTTCCACATTAGAAAACAATTGTATAAATATCGGTTAAATATTTTTAAACGTATGTATAGCGATCGAACGAAATTAAATTAAATTTTGTGTCTAATAAATCGTTACGTGTCCATTAAGTTTACGAAAAATGAAAAAAAAAATTGCTGTCGCCCCCAGCAATTTTCTATAGCACACTGCGTTTGCAGTTTGTTGCTAACTAAGGATATAATAAAAACCCGTCTGCTAAATATTGTATTTATTCCAATTTATCTTATGTGTACAAATGGCTGTTTGTAGTTGTGTTCGTATTTTAAAAATTCACGTAAGGACAAACTTTGTACAACGAAAATAATAGAAAAATCTTGAAGCAATATGCGGAATATTTGTTAGAATATTCGTTTGGTCCTTGTTAGTTGTTTTCAGGCGTTTTATTCGCCTCAAATAATGTGCTATAGACATCTTAACTTTTGATTATTTAGTTTTTGTGAAGTTAAAAATGGTTTTTGAGATAATTGTCAGACGGACGATAGTGTTTATTGTTGTTAATATATTTATATGAATTAGTGTTATAGAGTAGTTTTAGATTTGTACGTTAATATCAGTATTACGTCTCCTTTCTTTTGAACAAAATTTATTAATTGTAAAATTTATATGTAATGACATTTTCTTCACTAATTATGATAGGACAATAATTAGAAACGGTTATCTTATATTACTGTGTGATATCATGTATATTGGCAATAAAAATCTTGAACCCTCAGAGTTATAAATAATCACATAGGTCAATAAGAAAAAAATAAATATTGATTAGAAAACTGCCTTGGAGGCCGATCAGTGATTTTAATTCCTCAATTCCTCAATCCTCGAATTCCTCATTTCCCCTAAGACGTTATGAAACGTCAAGAACAAAAATATTGATCTTTTATTGGATATATATATATATATATATATATATATATAATTTTATTCTATTTGGATGATGATGATTGGAAATGATAATTATAAACATAATTTGTTTTTTTTTTAATATAATATTTGCTTTACTAATAAAATTTTCTATATAAAAAAAGAGACCTCTACAATAATTCAGCTGAGTATAAAGCGATTATTTGAAATTTATTATTTGAGAAAATCGATGTAAAATTTAATTGATTGATCTAATCGCCCGAAAAATGCAAATTGTAAAAATATATTATATTAGGAAATAGAAAAAAGTTTACTATTATTAATCTTCGCTATATAAATCATTTTCTTTGTTTTTAATACACATATTTTTCACTTGGTGGATTTTCTTCAAAAGATTCGGTTATTTTAAATTCTCATAAAAAATTTTTGCACAATATTATTTTACATACATTATACATTTTATGGTTTTTATATTTAACTAGTTGCCGATTTAAAATCCTCAGAGCATTTCCCTTTAGAAAATGTCCCATTTAATCATTTTTTCTAGGCTAGGAGAAGATCAGTTTGGTTTTAGGAAAAACAGAGGGACGAGAGAGGCGATTCTAGCACTAAGAACGGTAGTAGAAAAAAGAAAGAGGGTAGGAAAGGTAACTTGCATAGCTTTTGTAGACTTAGAAAAGGCATTTGACAATGTAGATTGGGACATAATGTTTAGAATTTTAAAAGAAACGGGTATAGATTATAAGGATAGGAGAATAATTTTTAATTTATATAAACACCAAACTGCCTTAGTTAGAATTGAGGGGGAAGAAGAGGTAGCAAAAATAGGGAAGGGAGTTCGGCAGGGATGTACACTTTCACCGTTATTATTTAATCTATATATAGAAGATGCAATAAACAAAGTAAAAGAAGAGTATAGTGTAGGTGTGAATGTACAGGGAGCGAAAATATATATGCTGAGATTCGCCGACGATATAGCTATATTGGAAGAAAGCGAAAAGAATTTAGAAAGGGTATTGAATGGTATGCAGGCAGTATTGACTAGGGATTTTAAAATGAAAATAAATATAGGTAAAACTAAAGTGATGAGGTGTGACAAAAAGGAATGCAGTAGAAAAATGAGGATCACAATAGGAGATAATAGAATCGAAGAAGTGTCAGATTTTTGTTATTTAGGCAGTAGAATCACAAAAGATAATCGAAGCAAGGTAGATATAAAGTGTAGGATAGCACAGGGTAGGAAGGCATTCGTAGAAAAGGAACAGATTTTAAGATCAAATATTGACTTGGGTATTAGAAAAAGATTACTGAAGGTATATGTTTGGAGTGTAGCACTGTACGGGTGTGAGGCGTGGACTATAGGAAAGGAAGAGAACCGTAGATTAGAAGCACTTGAAATGTGGTGTTATAGGAGGATGATGAGGATTGGTTGGGAAGATAAAGTAACAAATGAGGCTGTACTAGAGTTAGTAGGGGAGAAGAGAAGTATTTGGAGAGTGTTACAGCGTAGGAGAGACAGATTAGTAGGGCATATTCTTAGGCATGGGGGGGATTATGCAATTAATCATAGAAGGTAGAGTGGAGGGAAAGAGAGGGGTAGGTAGGCCTAGATTGGAGTATGTGAGTCAGATAGTTGAAGACGTTGAGATGAATAGCTATAGGGAGATGAAGGGATTAGCTCAGGATAGATCGGCATGGCGTGCTGTTTCCAACCAATCTTTAGGATTGCGGACTCTTTAACTAATCATTTTTTCATGTAAAATAAAAATTAAACAATCATGCGCAGTCCATATAAAAATGTTTTTAAATGCTGACTTTGAAAATCTGTAACTTTTGAAATTGAAGAGGCGGGTTAATATGAAGACGTAATAGTTAACACTGACCGAGAATGTATCGGCATCTGCAAAGTCCAGTATTAGGTGTGTGTGACAACGACGATGTACAAGAAACAGATTACACACTTTTTCATATTCGCTTCGATCGAGTTTAGAAAAATATTGTGACCACAAACGCACAGAGCGCTCAGTTCAGAGATGATTCGAGACTTCGTTCTTTCTACAGTCGTAAATAGATTTTTTTCTTTAAAGCGGGACATTTCAAAAATCTCGCGGGACGCGGGACAAATGACCGAAAATCAAGATCGTGATATTAACGGGTGTATATAACATAAGCTCAAATACTTCAAAACTTGGTATGCATTTTTATATACAGTTGTTCCGTGTGGAGTAAATTGTCAATTGCTGGACGAACGTATGAAGATACTGGCGTTCGATGATAAGCAGATGGTCATTGTATACTTTAATAGTTAAAAAATATCAACTTCGAAAATAATGTAGTGTTGAAGTGCAATCCGATACGAAGGATCTACGATCTACAAGTGGGAAAGAGCTGCTTTGATGGTGAGATTTAAAAACGTTTAATTTAAGTTTGTTGGTAGTGTTTCCACGCGGATTCATAAATATTTATTTAGTTAGTTGTAAACCCGCACGGGGGGCTAGTCTTCAATTAGCCTTTGGGAACTGATGACCCCACGGACTCGAATCTTAGGGATTGGAGTGACAGAGATTACTTCTATCCATTAATATTATACTTTTCGATCTTTTTCTTTTTCGGGTACAAGATATTCTCATATCAAGATCAAGAAATATACAGATTTTTTAAAAATAAATTTATTTTCTACAGGAGACGAATGAGATAATTTATAACATAGTCAATTTGAATTAGAGCAGCATAGAAAGTTTGGCCAAAGGAAAATATAATTTACTGACAACTAAATTAACTACTTCCACTTGCATCTTCCAGGTTACTAATATTAATCGCAATTGTATACAGGTGAAACATGAACAACCAGAACGAACATAGTGCAAAAGATCTTCGCTAACCGCGTTACAGTTAAGTTACGTTATTCGGGACAGTTTGAAAGTGGCAATAGGTTGGTCTTTCACTTCACCAAGTTGTAAATATAATTATAATATAGTGCAATCGTAATTAATGATTAATTAATCATATTTTTCATTCATAATATTTACAAATTATTTTAAATATTTATTCATATCCTTATAACGAGGATGTTGCTGAGGTATGTCGCAACCGTGTTTTGGGGGCAATTGAATGCGGCTTATATTCGTTTAGTGTATTAGAAATAAATCGCAATATTTTAGCCATTGAGCCTACAATATAATCGTTTTTGCGGAGATATAGGTACAGAAAGGGACACGGTGTCGAAGACACCTGAACAACATCTGGCAATTTTCATAATAGAAATAATTAAACGCAAATAGATACACTCGAATGGACAACATTTCTTGGAAAATGACAACAAAATTATTTACACCTCATATTTAAACATGTATTAATTTTCATTAAATTTTCATTAAAAATTCAACCGTTTCGACTAATTGTCAGCGCGCATAATGAATTCATTTTATTTATTTTATGGCAATGGTAATATACGCTATCTTCCATTCTTCAATTAATTGTTACAATATTAAATTAAATTTCGGCACATTCACACAATTTGTATTATAGCTCTGAAGGCGCGTATACAATAAGAACAATCGAAAATTCCAGTCCATTATGTCTTGTTCTTGTCGTCCTTACAACGTTCACAGAAAGAACATTGAAAATAATGTTCACATCGGTCGATATGATAGTTTCTAGTATAATATAATTTAAATTGGCGGCGCATGTGCGATATATAATTTACAAAAACTAGTTTAGCGCGGTGGTGTTCGTTTAGTCCTCGATGTCGTTGTCGATCCGACTGCTTCTTATGCCGGAATTGCCTGTCCATGGATAGATATCTGGGCAGGGTTGACACGTGCGCATATATCGCACCCCAGACTTGTGCCACAAGTTGCACACCTTCGGATTGTTGCACCGTTTCGGTCGATCCTGCACACAATACATACAAACCATTGCATCTACGTTCTTTACAACACAAATGTTGCACAAATGCAAGGTTTACTTACGGAATAGTTGCATTGGAAAGGTTGGAAACTGCCGAGCCTGTTGAGAGGCGTCGGATCGCGGACCCATTGGATCGCCTGCCAATTCGTAATCAAATAGACGTCTTTCATCTGGTTGATAGTGTCGAGGAACTGAATGAAGCCTTCTTTATGGTGCGGCTGAGTGAACCATGCAGCGTGGTAGAATAAGCCGAAGGGCGCGCGATTCGTGGTGTAGTGGCGCTCGAAGTTCTTCATGATCATCTTGTACACGTTCTCCGACTCCTGTGGATTACTACACGCGTCGCCCATCGAGCAACGGCCGCCATTCAAGTCTTGCCACATCACCATGGGTACTTCCCACACGCCCGGATACGAGCGCGTTGGACACGGCGGGATCATGCAATCGTGGAATAGTTTATAATCGAGGGTGTAAGGCCAGCTGGGGGGTTTATTTTCGTAGATCGGCATCGATGAATCGTACGTTAAATTGGAGTCGTACAACATCTTGAACATCTTATTTCCACCAACCTAAAGTTGCCAATTTGTAGATATTGAACCAATCAATACAAAGGCCAGAAATGATCTACATTATTTTGATGTAAAAATAAATACTAACGGACAAGAAAGGAGCTCTCATTCCTCGTACGTCTTCGAGCTTAACTCCTCCATAAGCGGATAGTATTTCCCGTTGGCCTGCAACTTCGCGAGTCCATTTCTTCTGCGAGAATTGCTCGCCGAAGCTATGCCTGAATTTAAGTAATTTCGTTATAAAGTAAATTTCGATAATAAAGTATTGTGTCGTTCAGAGGAAGATGTTAAAACAAAATTAAGAAGGCAAATGAAGTAAGGGAAATACAGAAAAAGCGGGCGTTGCTAATAAAGTGCGCGTTGCGTGAATCGTTAGTAAATTGGATCATGGCATATTCGAGTGATTAGTAAAATTTGAGCAAGCCAAATGGTGCGAGTGTCCATCGATTTAATTGGCGGATGGTGTACGACTTACGACACAGTATGGGATGCGAGTTCGTGTCCGTCTGAGTACAGATTTTGAACCTGGCTATAGTCGGTCCACTCGTGCGACACGTAGAATGTGGCCGAAATGGGACAGCCGTTCGGATTGACACGGCCCTTTTCGAACAGGTCGCTATACAGGCCTTTGTTTAGGTCGTTTACTGAATCATCGAACGTGAGCAGTACGATCTGTGGTAACTGTTCCACACGTAGGTCGCCTGTTTTGGGGCAGCGTTAGTATGCATTATGTAGTATTGGCGAGCGATGAGTTGTGATAATTGATAACAACAAGAAAAGGCGACAAAGTTTAACTCGATACGAACCATTGTCTACAATCGTAAACACGCTAGGTCTCGCGTTACGATCTGTATCCGATATAAGCAAATGTAATAAAGTACCTCGCACATAGAAACACACGACATATAAAATGCAATATTAGTCAAGAATAGTAAAACAGAAAAGTATAATAATGATGGACGCATAGAATGGTTTGGCAGCAAAGATCTGGATAGCCGTAAGATTGTTTGTTAAATAGACGACGAAGGCGGTTGAGCGCTGGTCACAACCGAAACGATCCGTTTCTACACTTACGACACTGTATGTGAGGCCATCTCATGCCCGTCCGCGTACAGATTCTGGACCTGGCTATAATCAGTCCATTCGTGCGACACGTAAAACGTGGCAGAAATCGGACATCCGTTCGGATTAACCCGCCCCTGTTCGAACAGTTCGCTGTAGTACATCTTGTTCAAGTCGTTGATAGCGTCATCGAACGTAAGAAGTACGATTTGCGGTACTTCCTCTACTGGTAGGTCGCCTATTAATTGTTTCGTTTCGTTTTGTAAAATATCTCAAAATCTCTGTTGAGATCACAAAACGTATTCCATTCCACATTTTCCAGCGTGAACTGTATTCGATATGTAAATACGAGTAATAGTTTTCTTACCAGGTATCTCTTTGCCACCACAGTTGCAATCTGGCAACAAGCAGACATCCTTACGGCACTTGGCGGCGGTCTTGTCAGGTTGAGGCGTCGGGTAGATGGCTTCGGGGCGCCGAGGTGGGAATCTGTATATGTCCACGAATTCCGACACCTTCGACACGATAGACGTAGAAGGCTTCAGCGTAGGTCGCGACCTCCTTTACAAATACAAATTCAAATATAAAACTTACGATCGTTGTGTGTGAACTTACGGCGCTGGTGTTCCCCGGTTGACGTTCAGAGGTGGCTCGGCAGATGCGGAATTCACGTTGTAATGCGTCGTACCTCTTCCTCGAGTGTTCGTCCTATAAAGGCATGCAAATAATCGCATATTAATGTAATAGTCATAGAACTACGGTGATTTTTTGAGCGGTGCAATGTTATTCCACGAATCATCCACCAGTAGTAGTATTCTACCATGCAAACAGCAGCATCCGAAATGTGGCAGTTAAATTGATATCAATCAACAACCTAACTGGAATTTGGGGTAAATGAATATTACGTATTCCAATATCCAAGTTTGATTTGATACTGTGTAGAATATTTTCTATTTTCTTCGCTATATATTGTACATTAATGGAGGTCGGACCATTTTTCTTGGATAGGAGATTACTAGTGAGATACTTGGTGACTAGAATAGGTACTAATTTGCTTGGCGTGTTAAATCTGTGCGTGTCGTATTATTATCGATAATATTCTGTCTGGGTGCTTGTATTTGGGATAGGGGATGGGAATTGTCCAGTCAACTTCCAGTCTCTTGGAATTATGTTGTATGATGGTTACTGACCGGAAAGAAAGTCCGTATTGTTTAGTGTTGGTCAGTGAATTTCACTCAATGTTATGGTAAGCTAAGTGTGGTTGATATATTTATATATAGTGTTAGCCAGATCTATAGTCAGTGTCAGCTAGTTTTCTTTGCATGGTGAGTCGGCCAAGAATGTTGACAATAAAAATGTTAACATTAAGTATCCGTGCTTTAGAAAGGAAAACAAATGGCACTGACTCAGATCGGAGCTCTAAGTGGTATGTAATGATATCAACTAATAGGGGAACGATACGGTTAAAAAGATAGTGTGCATATAGAGAAAGACTAGAGAAGATGTTGGCGTATCATGCAGATCAAATAGTATACAAATATATACGAATTTGCAACGGAGCAGACTAGGAGGAATAAATACCTCTGCTTCAATTCGATGTTGCATTTAACATTGTTGTCTGAACATTTGGCATTTTGCCGGCGCGATCCACCGAATCCGATAATCATCGATTTAATAGCTGCATTTACCCGGGAGGCTCGAGGCGGAAGAGGCGGAAGCGGCGGAGGAGCCGGGCCGGGAAGAGAATTATTGCGGCTGTAAGGAATGGCGGTGTTATCTGCCACTACCGCTGTCTTTACGTAGGTTTTTGGATAAAAAGGAGCTTTGGGTTTGTATGTCGGCGGTTGGTCAGGTTCAGCTTTCGCAAAATCACCAATCGCGTGTTCTAATAGCTGATGAGCTGATGGCACCTCTATCGTATTTCGGAACGTTTTCGAATTGGGTGCGATATACAAATTCGGTTCGAAATAGTGAGAGTATTTATCTGTCGTTTGGAAAGCGTTTATAATATCGGACGGCGATGTATGTACATAGACAGAGGCAGATGGGGCTGAGACTGAGGATGATGGGTAGGAGAGGATGGCGGCGGGTGTCATTGTAGAGCTTGATGTAGTAGTGGGAATACTCGGGATATATCGGAATGTGGTACTAGACGGTTCTTTTTTTAGTATCAGGGTTACCGCCTTTGGCTTTACGCTTGAGTAATCGTTATATCTGGTGCTTGCAGATGCTGGAAGCGGAACATCTTCCGTGCTTGAGGCGAACACATTATTGATTGCGATGGGATTTACAAATTTTCTCATGGACTTATTGTTTGCTTTGAGTAATTGCTTGGTGTATTGATCTTTGTCGCGATCGTAATAGCTTGAGTGAGAGAATGCATGCGATGGAACAGAAAGTGGTGCGATTGTGGTAGTGGACGTTGTGGGCAATAATGATCTGAGGAAGAAGTTGGGTGGTGCATAGGTGGTTGGAACGATGGCGGTTGATGGGGTGGCAGTGGGTGTGTTACGCCTGTATGAATTGAATCGTTTCGTGGACGCTTCCACGATGAGTTTCGCGATTAGCTTCTCCGCGACGGCATTGTCATTGGATGGCGTTACGCGAGAGACCGATGGTTCAGTTGACGTGGACGTTATTGACTTGGTGATGTAATGATATGCATTTATGGGTGATTTGTGCGTGGTGGTGGTAGTGGTTGCGGCGGTGCTGGTGGTGTTTGATATGAGAGGAACGTGTTTGTTGGGCAGAGTGAATGGAGCGGGCAGGTTGACTACGGCCGGTCGAATGACAGGCACCACATGCAAGCTGTATTCTGCGAGGAAATCGGCTAAGGATTTGCTGGGGCGATAGGTAATCGGGGCAGTGAAGGAAGCGTCGCGTCCTTGGTCTAGGGGATTGGAACTAGATGTGGTGATCGTGGCTGTGGTGGTCGTAGGGCGAGGTGTGGAGGTCGAGGTAACCACCACTAGCGTGATTGGTTTGTTGCTGCTGCTGACTGTTTTTGGAACAGTGAGGAGGATTTTGGGGGATGGTTCTCGTAGATCGGGAACTATTATAGGGAGGGTATGGATATGTCCCGGGCCATTCGGTAACAATGTAAGTGACTGTAATGACTGTGCTCGTGTTTGGTTCGCAGTGGGTGTGACAACAGGCGATCTTCTAAAATAAATGACACCGGTTTTACTCAATCAGTTGTAGGGTTGTTACCTATATAATCTATGTCAATCTATTCGTCACATTACCTCAGCTAATATAATGCCATGTGGAATATTTTTTCTAGACAATTAACTTTTCTTGTGAAGTTGTGACGCTCTTGGGATTATGTTATTAGTAAAAAATTAGGTAAATGTATGCGTATTACACAATTCTCAGTAGATGCTATTATTTTCTTTAATTGCGTGAATATTGCGAACATTATGTTATAAAAGCAAAGAACAACTGTATGGATCTGTAATGAAAACATGCATTTTGCTTTGTATTGACTGCTATGTAGAAAAAATATTATTTGTCTTAAAAACGAGGATGGGTGCGATGGAAGGTAGAAAGAAATGTTGGTCGTAATAAATATAAAGATACTACAAAAATGATCCGAAGAATAATGCGCATGCCAATTTGAATTCTATCGAAGCACCGCAATGATAAACAATGAATGGTAAAAGAATTTTGGCTTTCTGTCAACTTTTGCAGTACCTTGTTGGAATTGTAAAGGGTTCAGTGGTAGAAGATGGATGTGCCGTAGTCGTTGCACTAGCAGTTGTTGTTTTACTAGTCGTAGAAGGTGTTGTAATACTTATACTAACAGATCCCTGACTAAAACTAAGCTCATTGGTCTCAATCCTAGGAGCCATCAAATCCATATTATATTATTTACTCGAAACAGAAGTGGGCATGAAATTATACCACCTACCTTTGCGATTCACGGTTAGTCTGCCGATAATTGGTTTGATCGTCCACCTGCGGTTTGCAATAATTGATTAAATCCATTAATTATAAATACATACGGCTCGACTTCCGATAATAAGTTACCTGACTGTTAAAACTATTATCCTCGTTGTAATCTGGAACAGTGGGTTGCTGGTAGACATCTTGGCTGGAGTAGGAGCTTACGTAACTGTTCTGGCTACCTCGCTTTGGTGATACTTGCACTGGAATTGGTTCTTCCGACGGTTGAGGCGCGGGCAGTGATGTTGGATTACCGCGGTAACTGCTTTGTTGATTTTGGTTGCTGTTCTGATTGTTATTGTAGTTTTGGGCGTAGTCTATATAAATTTCGATTTTTAAATAGTGTGCTTACATAGCATACATTGTATCAATTTCAAATAGCGAAGAAATGATTGTAACCGTACCAACATCCCTATACAATTCAACGTCATCGTCATACAAGGCGTAGTAAGGATCGTAATGTGACGGATCGTAGTGTTGGCTACCGTTGTACAAAGTTCTTGCAGTGGCCGTTGCCAAAGACGGCTGCTGTGAGGAACCGGCACCTGATTCCTCCACCCTAAAGACACAGATATAACAACACTTGTCTCAAATCAGAATATAAATACCATGTTACATTGATATATTTATATATATCTTATATCATTGTTGGTAATCTCAACAACAGCTCTAGTTCATAATCATAGCGTAACGTAATCATAGTCGGCTGTATGTCTGTGGATTTGGGTCTAGCAAATGCTTTCACTATTATAATTGTTCTGTGTATGGAATTGATATCTATTTACCGATGTTGGTGGAGCTGGCAATGCACCGCTGCATTTTCATTCTTTACTCGCTGATAGTTTATTGTTGCTGAAGAAAAAAAAACGCGTTCTGCGAATTGTTACACAATCCAGCAACTCGTATTTCTTATATGCACCCACGTTCTATATACGGAATAAATTATATTTTGAAAGGCAACGTCATGACCGCGTATCGATTAATTGGCTATTTCGGACAATCCACTACTACTCGGTTAACCTTTACCATACCTCGTTCATAATTTATTACACCCAAGCAACAAAAATTACAAATTATATGAATAATTGTTTGTAACAGCTACATGGGTACCTTACTCGAACATTATATATGCTCAACTACAATATGCTATTACGTTGTACTCTATGATTTACTAACAACAGTTTCGTGAGATTGAAATGAAAACACACTGGCCGTTACTAGTTTTTTTCCCATTCAAATTAGCCCATACCATAAATTGATCTAGCTAACTATAGTTACATAAGATAAGTACATTATGATTAGTTTAGAAGTTACCTGTTGGAATATTGTTTGTTTGGTTTGTGGTTGTCAACGACGTTTAGTTTAGTGGTTGGTGTTGTCGTTAGTCTTTGTCGTATTTTCACACTTCGTACCGTCGGTGTGGTAGTCGTGCTTTTGATACGTTGTCGTATCGTGTACAGGGGCTTTATCGTGGTGGTCATAGAGATAGGGATCAAGCTGGGAACATTGGTTGGGGATGAGGAATTTATCACATCGATGCTTACGGTCCCTACGGGATAGGTAATGGTCGTAGTTTCGGACATCTTTTGAGCCAATAGATGCTGTCGTTGGGGATTCTTCTCTTGATACTTAGCCGAGTATTTGAGTACCTGATTGGAACTGTTTCGTTTGGATTGGTGTTGCGGCGTGGGGACGGGTATCACGTAATCGTACTCTTCGTAGTAGTATTCTTCGTCGTCTTTGAGTGGTTTGGTTTCGTGAAGTATTGGCATTGGTGGATATTTCGTTGACTGAGTATTCTGACTAGAATATTTTTCGCTGTGATTGTGCGAAACGGTTGGACGTTGCATTTTCGTTCGATCATCCTCTTCGTCGTAGTAGTAGTAATCCGGATTAGTTGTTGGAAGCGGTTTAGTCGCTGCCGTGGAATAGTGCATTGAAGCTTTTGTCAATAATGATCCTACTACTTTCGCCGTAGTCGCCCGTATTGTCGTAACTTCGTATTTGATCTTTGATACGTGCTCGTTACGTATATTGTCTATGAACTTTTCTAATTCCAAATTTGGATTCGCGTATGCATTCTGCAGCGCAAATTTCGACATGATTGTATTAATCGCTATTGGCGGAGATAAAAAGTCAGGTTTAACTTCTTCAGTTCCAGCAAATCGAAGAGGTGCAGACACAAGATCTACTTCTTGGGCGTTGTAATTAGGTCCTTTGTAATACAATGGTTTAAAACCTTCAGTAATTGCCTGTGTCACCTTCAGGGTGTTATTGTCGCTTTTAATTTTCGGCGCGTGTCCAGAATATGCGTGTTTGTGCGATGGAACAAAATGTTCGATTTGATACTTGTGCTTTTGAAAATGCGCTTTATTCGGAGCGTATGCCGTTTTTAACAATACTGGCCTAAGAGTGCTGGACTTCGAACCTAAACCGAATAAACCGTAGTTTTCTGGATATCTATCTGCAGATCCAAAATTTTGTTTCTGATCGTAATTTATGTTTATAAAATGATACTTTTTCGCGGTGTGATTGTGAGGAGTCGGCTTATTTAATTCATGCGAAGGAATAAATGGCTGAAACGTGTCCTCGTTACTAAATACCGTAGGACGAAATACATCTGTTATTGGCTTCTGTTGATAACTGATGAATGGTGATTTATGCAATGGGTGAGATAGGAGAGGTGGCGGATGGAAATTGTAAATGGACTTAGGAATCGGTGCGTATGTCGCTTTGTGTCCAGCTATATTGCCATGCCATGCAGACGAATCCGGGATTCGGCTAAAATTAGTTTACGTACAATTTAAATGCCGCAGATTTGTTTGATGTTGGAAGAATATATATGCTTTGTGGGAGTTACCTTCTTTGAATCTGTCTTTTCCGTCGTCTGGCCGTCATGTCTAGATTCGTTTCTACGTTATTGTCGTGAACGTCTCTATATTGTTGGTTGTTATATTGTAAATATAAAGAAGCGTTAGAACAAATTCTAAATAGTCCACCTGATATGATATTACCTGTATTGCTGGATAGCTTGCGGTTGACTCTGATGAGTTCCGAATGAAATCACTCCAATCTTTTCACTTCTTCCATTGTACGACTACAGATAAATCAGGATTATAAGCCAGTGTTACCTTTTCCACACTACCAAGTACTTACCGGTATTGCGTTTGAATGCCTGAGGCCATCCCTGTCCCTTTGCACTTGTCCGAGCGTAGACGGCTGACCACGGTACACACGTTGCTGACGGTCCGTTTCGATCTCTTCCGCTGGCGGCAGTTGCTCTTCCGCATCCTCGTACAGTTGCTGTTGTTGTTTGGTCAACTGTTGCTGCTGCTGCTGTTGGTGGTGCAGCTGGCGTGATTGCCCTCGGGATGTAACAATGGGCGCGGGCTGTGGCGGCTGTGGCGGCGGCGATGGTACCGCCGATGTGATGCTGTAACGAGAACGGATCGGCACTTCGCGTTGCTCCTGCTCTGCCCTGCCTCTGCTGCTGATCGGTGCTGCTGTCGCGGATTGGGCCGTCTCACCGCCCACGCCGCCCGCGTCGCAACCCACGTTACGTGGCCAATCGCACGTTTGTAACTCGTGACTGAATAAGGCGAGTTATATGATTATTTCGTCGAAAAGTATTATTGCGTGAGACATTTACCTGTACATGAGTCCTCCTGTGCAGGATTCTAGGAGCGCCCCACCGAATACACATACGAAGTATTGCGTGCAATCGGTCGGGTGCGGATAATAACCGAATTCTTCTGGGCAGTCGAAAATCACAGATGCCTTTACTTCGCTTGCGGCGACGGCAACATTTCTACCCAGCTTCCTTTGCGCAAAACAGCCATCTGAAATAAAATGAGTCGATAAATTAAAAAAGAAATGTCGATTTTTTTTAACGATCAGTTAAAAATATTTTTTCATTAGAAATAATAATATATTAGAATTTGATATATACAGAAAAGCTACAAATACGGACTACTATATAAGGAACGATTCAAATCATTGTCGTCAACATAAATATGCTGCTTTTAATTTTTTAATTAACCGCATATTAAATTTTCCTTTTTTAAATGTTAAATGTAACATTGAATTAAATAATATCCGAAGTATTGCAGTACAAAATGGTTATTCTTCTAAAATTATAAATAACATATTAAGAAAATTTAATAGAACAAGAGATATCAAAACTATTAGTAGCTTAGAACAAAGTAATAATGCAACTCCAAATTTTGTTAAATTACCATTTGATCCTATAATTGCACGTGGTTTAGATAGTATTTTAAATAAATATAATTTTAAAGTAACATATAATACTTCTAATAGTTTTGCTAATTTTCTAGGAAATCCAAAAGATTCGATTGATTTCAATAAAAAATCGGGTATTTACGAAATATCTTGTTCTAGTTGTCCTAAAGTATATATAGAAGACAAACACGTAGATCCATCGAAACTAAATTTAAGGAGCATTTAGCTCATTTCAAATTAAATAGAATAGATAGAAGTGCTGTCGCCGAGCATATTTTTGAATGAGGTCATCCTATTCGAATTAGTTCACTTAAATTACTTAAAAATGTTTTAAATTATTCCGAATTAAATGCTCATGAAAGTATATACATGCATAAATCTAAATCAAATTTAATGAATTTAGATTCGGGCCCAAATTCATCTTGTCTATTTAATTTATTTAATAAAAACTATTTTTAAATATATTATTATTATTTTATTTATTTATTTATTTTTGGTTATTTTAGACTTCACAAATCAATATTTTTTGCCGTTACTTGTTATTTTCGTTAATTTATAATTTGTAATTTGTAATTTTTATTTTGTATCGTTTTAAAAGATTTATAGGTCATATTATATGCCAATTTTGAAGCACTTCTGTCATGTTGACTTATTTATTTGATAGTTTATCAATCACGAATCGTGACAGAGGTACTTTATTTTATTTTATCTTGTGCTACTGAAGATGGGAGCATAGCCTTCGAAATGTACATCAAGCTACTTATTGTTTGTTACGGTATTTAGGTGATATTCTATATTATAGTTAAAAATATGTTAATGTGGGAAAAATTTTCAATTTCACGCGAAAAATTTATTTATTGCGACATTTCTCAATAGGAAATGATCTCGGGATACGAAATATGCAAATTGTTTTTCCGTAGGACTAACAGTTTTGTCGATAACGTTAAAAAACTGGAAAATAATGAAGCAGGAGAACGGTATTCCCATTTGAATTATGCATAAGTTATTGTCGCGAGTTTTTTTTTTTTTGATAATTTGGTGAAGGAACTTGCTAGTTACGTGAAGCGAGTGGGTGGGTGAGTACGAACTGAAACGTATATTATTAATGACGGCATTTGTCTGAGTATACATTATATAAGCGACTATTATCTAAGTCGTTTTTTGCTGCTAACTTAATTACATCTGATTTTCATATTCTTTGTAAAAACAAGCAAATTCGACTATGGTATTGTCCCACGATCAACCATCATTATTTTATTGTGAAAATAAATAATATATCGTTGCTTATAACTTAGATGCGGTTCAGCGACCGCTCGTATATTAGCTGAGCTACCTTTGATTGCAAATTGCAACTTTAACAAATATTTTACCGTAGGCGAATTGTTATATATATATATTTTTTGTAACTCGGATATATATTAAATAATCGTCGTTAGAAAATTAGGGGAAGATGCATATTGCGTAAATATTTTCCATGTGATTGGAAACGGATTCTATTGTTAATCAATAACTCTAATTATGTAATAATAATAGTAGCTTTGTATTGTTTATCAAGAACTATATGATCTGTATGATCGCTCGACCAAACAACGTAATAATGGAAAGGTAACAAGAAATGTGCGGCAAGGCAAGGCAAGTGGAACGTATTGTAAATTTTTTCTTTAGCAAAAACACACAAATGAAATATATTAATAAATAAATACTTTCATGATAAAACATCTTTCAGTTGGACGGGCACAAATGTACAAAGGAAGGATTAAATCGATCTGAAGACATCGCTTAACTTAAACTTAAAATTATTCCCCAAAATATGTTGAAGAGTACGAACAAATAGATCCACACGTTAAAGAATCAGGATGCAACATTCTTATAAATAGTAAGGTCATTTTAAATGCACGTCACACCCATTCACGTTTACGTTCACAACATATTCACTTTTAGAGGCACGAAGAATTAATTTATAATATTGTTCAAATCGATTTGCGGCGACCTCGTGTAACCATACTGGCCCATATCAGATCAGGATAGTTTATATTTTATAATGTCGCTTAAGAGGATATCGCGCATTGTGCCGTTTTATTTTCTTTTGCTATCTCGAGCTATAATATATATTTATATAAAGAGATTTATTGGGTGCTGGATAAATATATGTATAAATTAGGGATGGCAAACTGTAGGTCACTTTGAGGACCTAGTTCGTAGTTCGTAGTTCATTTCAATGTACCGTTCACGAACTATAGGTCGTGAACTACTACATCTTTTTAAAATGAACTAGTTCACGACCTATATCAAATACATGCACATACTGCAAATAATCTCTTTTTTTCGCAATATAAAAATATTAAATGGTAAAAAATAAATAAATTGAAATATTACAATACTTATTTTGAATTAGGAATGAGGAAGAAAAGACAACAATGTTTATAATTTATAGAAAACATATATATAAGGAAATATAATCTTCTCTAGGTACTCACGATTATTTATATGAAGTTCTAAAATACTTATTGGTAGTTACTGATGAAAATGTTTACTACTTTACTAACACTTGAAAATTAAATGTACAAACTATAATAAAATGAACTAGATAGAATCGTTTTGTTTGGCGTTATAATTTATATTTTCTATTCCGAATCTTCTCTGTTCACAAACTTTAAAGCTTTGCTTTGATATTAAGTGATTGCATTGCACTCAGTATGAAATAGAAGAACTATAAGATTTAGATGTTTATTTTTGCATTATCGCAAAAATTTGCTATAGCATGACATATTTAAGAACATATTTAACCATGCGAATATATTAATTATATTATTCCAAATGAAATCTGATACCAACATATAAATTGTGACTCAGATCGGCAATGCTGCTGTTGCAATATTGCATCGAGTTTTCTATTTCGTTCCGTTCACCAACACACTTTATCACTAAATAAATGTTAGTACTGTATATGTAATGTATACTATACTGCATCGTTTACGAGTCGTTGCGATTCATGAACGGTTTAGTACACGACGGGTTCATAACCTAGTACAAGTACATCAATACGTACAAAGTGCACAATGTATTCATAGTTCACGAACTAGTTCATAGTGACCTATAGGTCGTTGCAAAACATAGAACATTAGATAGAACCGTTCAGAGTGAACGGTTCGCGAGTGAACTACACATCGCTAGTATAAATAATATATTATAATTATAAAATGTACATGTAATAAAAAATTCAGTAAATATAATAGCAGTAAATGTAATAGTAAAAAAAAGTAAATATATAGCTAATTTTATAAACATATCTTCATAAGAATTCGAAAAAGATACATCGTTTATCAACCTTACGAGTACTCAATTATATTTGCTTTTAAAAAGGGCTTAGTTCATAGTTCACGTATTTTAGCTAAAGCGAAATGTGTAAATTTAATTCAAAAGGGGGATTATTTATTTTCAATGATGTGTGCGATGAAGAATCAGCGGAGATTATTTGGAATTTTTTTTAGTAGCTGGCCAATTTTTACGCATCTAGATTTTAGCTGAAACTGAATAAAATACTCTGTCAAACAGCATAAAAATATTACCACAATTAGGCCACTTTCTATTATGTAAACCTTTTGTTCAGACGCTGCTTCTTATTCACTTCAGCGTTGCTACTAGTCGTGTTAAATCAAGAAAAGGAACGAGTAGGAGCCATTCTACGGATCCGTACTGGTACATAAATGCACTGAGCAACATACGCGATTACCTATAATTAGTGGCATTTTGTTAAATGGTTCGTGGTCTATTGCTGCGTACAACATTCGTGCAGAATTTACCATTTCATAAACGAACTCTCGCACTGAAATTTCAACGCGAATAAACGAAACGAGTGCGTCGTTACGTAAACTACACGCTGATGTACCAGTTACATTCATACACCTGCACTGTCATTATTTAAAAATATTAAAATATTAAGATATTAAAATCGAGCGAAAATAATTGGACTTGTTGAACAAGAAATACAATTTTCATAAGCAACCGAATTTATTTTCGATTATTCGCTTTCATTCGTAGAATCGTTTAAGATGATTTACGGTGGCGTCTGAGTGAATTTGTGCAGAAAGTGAACAAATAGTAGGTTAATTAATGAATAGAGCAAAAACGCGAGCGCGGAATGTATTTAGGCAACAATGATGGGATCGCCACTGCGAAGACGAAACTGTGGCGCAACTGCTTGAGCTCGTCTTCTCAAGACGTTGCGGAATATATAAAGGCAACTCTGGGAAGGAATAAAATAAATAGTCTGTGCAAATAAATAGTCGATACATTAGAACTACGTTTCCAAGTTGTTTTACGTAATTTTTGTTATATTTTAATAATTATTTATAATTCAATTTAAATTAGATCGAATTGATATTTCGCTGCTTGCCCGGGCACGTTTATTTCGATAAATATATACATAATTAAATTATAATTTATTATTTAATTTCTTCAAATTGTTGCGAATTCGTTTCCAAATAGAAAATTTCTTGTGAATTCCTGCATTCAATTCGGAAATAAGAACAATCTGTTGTAAGCGAATTAATTTGGATATATTAATTTATAAAAATATTCAATTATAATACGTCCTATATTATTTTCTCTTATTAACAGTTAAAAACAGCACGGCAATGCAAATAAATACAATTTATTTATTGGCTATAAAACGTTTGAACAAGACATTCTAAATATTAAGTGTTGTATAATATATATTATAAATATAAAATATTTTTGTTATATATACTAGTTATAGTATATATAACAAAGATTATATATTATATTATAATTATATTATATTTAGTTAAAGAGTCCGCAATCCTAAAGATTGGTTGGAAACAGCACGCCATGCCGATCTATCCTGAGCTAATCCCTTCATCTCCCTATAGCTATTCATCTCAACGTCTTCAACTATCTGACTCACATACTCCAATCTAGGCCTACCTACCCCTCTCTTTCCCTCCACTCTACCTTCTATGATCAATTGCATAATCCCCCCATGCCTAAGAATATGCCCTACTAATCTGTCTCTCCTACGTTGTAACACTCTCCAAATACTTCTCTTCTCCCCTACTAACTCTAGTACAGCTTCATTTGTTACTTTATCTTCCCAACCAATCCTCATCATCCTCCTATAACACCACATTTCAAGTGCTTCTAATCTACGCTTCTCTTCCTTTCCTATAGTCCACGCCTCACACCCGTACAGTGCTACACTCCAAACATATACCTTCAGTAATCTTTTTCTAATACCCAAGTCAATATTTGATCTTAAAATCTGTTCTTTTTCTACGAATGTATTATAATATATTATAATATAATATAATATATAATATAATATATTATATAAATATAATATATTATATTATATATTATATTATATTTAAAGAGCGATTATACAGGTTAGTTTGTAAAATATATGAGAAGGGAGAAGTACCACAGGATTTTCAGCGTAGTAGAATAGTAACAATGCCGAAGAAAATAGGAGCTAATTTGTGTGAGAACTATAGGACCATTAGTCTACTATCACATGCATCGAAGATATTGCTAAAGATTATTTATAGGAGATTAGAAAATAAAGTAGAGGAAAGGCTAGGAGAAGATCAGTTTGGTTTTAGGAAAAACAGAGGGACAAGGGAGGCGATTTTAGCACTAAAAACAGTAGTAGAAAAAAGAATGAGGGTAGGAAAGGTAACTTGCATAGCTTTTGTAGATTTAGAAAAGGCATTTGATAATGTAGATTGGGACATAATGTTTGGAATTTTAAAAGAAACGGGTATAGATTAATAAGGATAGGAGAATAATTTTTAATTTATATAAACACCAAACTGCCTTAGTTAGAATTGAGGGGGAAGAAGAGGTAGCAAAAATAGGGAAGGGAGTTCGGCAGGGATGTACACTTTCACCGTTATTATTTAATCTATATATAGAAGATGCAATAAACAAAGTAAAAGAAGAGTATAGTGTAGGTGTGAATGTACAGGGAGAGAAAATATATATGTTGAGATTCGCCGACGATATAGCTATATTGGAAGAAAGCGAAAAGAATTTAGAAAGGGTATTGAATGGTATGCAGGCAGTATTGACTAGGGATTTTAAAATGAAAATAAATATAGGTAAAACTAAAGTGATGAGGTGTGACAAAAAGGAATGCAGTAGAAAAATGAGGATCACAATAGGAGATAATAGAATCGAAGAAGTGTCAGATTTTTGTTATTTAGGCAGTAGAATCACAAAAGATAATCGAAGCAAGGTAGATATAAAGTGTAGGATAGCACAGGGTAGGAAGGCATTCGTAGAAAAGGAACAGATTTTTAGATCAAATATTGACTTGGGTATTAGAAAAAGATTACTGAAGGTATATGTTTGGAGTGTAGCACTGTACGGGTGTGAGGCGTGGACTATAGGAAAGGAAGAGAAGCGTAGATTACAAGCATTCGAAATGTGGTGTTATAGGAGGATGATGAGGATTGGTTGGGAAGAT
Source organism: Leptodirus hochenwartii (assembly GCA_947310635.1). Lineage (NCBI taxonomy): Eukaryota > Metazoa > Arthropoda > Insecta > Coleoptera > Leiodidae > Leptodirus > Leptodirus hochenwartii. The sequence goes on along the minus strand of OX371187.1, from coordinate 227,780 downwards.
AAAGTAACAAATGAAACTGTACTAGAGTTAGTAGGGGAGAAGAGAAGTATTTGGAGAGTGTTACAGCGTAGGAGAGACAGATTAGTAGGGCATATCCTTAGGCATGGGGGGATTATGCAATTGATCATAGAAGGTAGGGTGGAGGGAAAGAGAGGGGTAGGTAGGCCTAAATTGGAGTATGTGAGTCAGATAGTTGAAGACGTTGAGATGAATAGCTATAGGGAGATGAAGGGATTAGCTCAGGATAGATCGGCATGGCGTGCTGTTTCCAACCAATCTTTAGGATTTGCGGACTCTTTAACTAACTAACTATATACTAGTTCTAAGTTATTTTTATATAACCGATTAAATATAAATCGTAGCGCATAGATAAGTTCTTCGAGTCGGAAAAGCTCGGCAGTGAAATTATCGATGAATTTTATTAATATCCGCGATTATCTAACACGGCAAATTTATTTATATATATAGTAATAAATTTACAAACTCGTTACAGGAAATATACATTTAGACCATGCGGCAGAATCTGTCATGCACGCTCCAGTAAACAAAAAATACTTTTACAAACGCATAAATATATATAAATTAAGAAATCAAATGCACGTGTATCAATTACTAATGTGTCGTTAAATTGAAAACAACATAATTTTATTAAGTAAATTAATTGAACGTTAGTTTGTCCTTGCAACAATCTTGAAGAAATTTTTAATTTCATTATAAAACATTGCAATGTCAGATGAAAGACGGAACTTTTTGTAGACACTGAAGACATTTTCATCGAATAAAATCGCGTTGTTCTGCGAAATATGTAAATTACGTATTCGTTTTGTAATTGAATCAACGAGATGATCGTTTAAACTATTGTTTGTTGTAAAGGAATTGTTAAGAATTTGATATGTACTCTCAGAGTCGCATTTGTGTGAGATAATATTTTTGTCTAATTGAAATGCTGTCACACGGAAAATGAAAGTTGTAGAATGCGTATAAATTCAAATGAAATTGCAATAATCTCAATTAAATCTGGCATTAAATAGTCTCTATAATAAAAGTTTGTACGGGAAAATATTTGTCGTTTTAGTTATTATGTATCGATATTTTATTTTTTTAAATTACATCTTCGGCAGCGTTTTAGAGATTTTCTGTCGTGTAGAAGTTATCCATATAGTTTCAGCTTTAACGCTATTTGTAAAAATTGAAATACTAACGTTAACAAGCAGCTAAAGAAAACTTTCTCAGCGTCAACTAGCGAAGTATTATTTAATAGAATTTTCTCGGACATTTGCGTAATTGCGTGAACAGCGACTTTGCGAAAATTAAAAGGCAATTACACAGATGAGATAATGTAGAAGAGTAGATATCAGACGATAGCGAAAAACAATATTTCAACGGGTCGAATACGATGTTACTTGAAACATGTTTGATTACCGCCTAAGCATTTATCGCGCGAAATTTTGATTATGTACCAATTACCTGTAATTATGCACACTTTTCTGCACGTTGGTTATAGTTACACGCGCAATTACATACTAATGTAATAACGGGAACAGCGGCGTTAATTGTCGGTAATTTATGTTCGATATACATTTACTATAATTCCTCTTAATGTGCAACAGATCACTTTTGCTTTCATATATATATGTGTGCGTGTATTACGCTTATTAATCTATTTATGTTCAATTATTACCGCAGCTAGCATTTTTACCGACTGCATCGTTTCGTATTTAAAAAAGGATTTAGTTAACGATTCGTGCATGACGACGAGTTTATGTAGTTCTTGTACTATTAGTTGATATCTTTGATAGCTCCAATAATTAAGCGTTTATCAAGCGTACTTTATTTTATTTTTTCTATAATCTGAAAAGGTACATTACGACCAAAGAATATTTGATTTTTTAGTAACATCGATCGTTCGATATTGCTAGTATGCAATAACGATGTGTAGTTAACTCGCGAACCGTTCACTACGAACGGTTGCATCAAATGACGGGCGTACTGTGACGATGGTTTTGCAACGACCTATAGGTCACTATGAACTACATGGTGCACGTATTGATGTACTTGTACTAGGTCCTGAACCATTCATGAATCACAACGGCTCGTAAACGATGCAGTATAGTATACATTACATATACAGTACTAACATTTATTTAGTGATAAAGTGTGTTGGTGAACGGAACGAAATCGGAAACTCGATGCGATATTGCAACAGCAGCATTGCCGCGCCGAGTCACAATTTATATGTTGGTATCAGATTTCATTTGGAATAATATAATTAACATATTCGCAAGATTAAATATGTTCTTAGATATGTCATGCCATAGCAAATTTTTGCAATAATGCTAAAATAAACATCTAAATCTTATAGTTCTTCTATTTCATACTGAGTGCAATGCAATCACTTAATAGCAAATCAAAGCTTTGAAGTTTAAACGGAGAAGATTCGGAATAGAAAATATAAATTACAACGCCAAACAAAACGATTCTATCTAGTTCATTTTACTATAGTTTGTACATTTAATTTTCAAGTGTTAGTAAAGTAGTAAACATTTTCATTAGTAACTACCAATAAGTATTTTAGAACTTCATATAAATAAATGTGAGTAACATTTCATAAAATAAACAAGTTCATGGTGAACGGTGTACTTATTGATATACTTGTACTAGTTCCTGAACCCGCCGTGTGCTTAACCGTTCATGAATCACATCGGCTCGTAAACGAAGCAGTATAGTATACATTACATATACAGTACCAATAGCAGTACTAACATTTATGTTGGTGAACGGAACGAAATTATATTTCCTTATATATATGTTTTGTATAAATTATAAACATTGTTGTCTTTTCTTCTTCATTCCTAATTCAAAATAAGTATTGTAATATTTCAATTTATTTATTTTTTACCATTTAATATTTTTATATCGAGAAAAAAGGAGATTATTTTCAGTATGTGCATGTATTTGATATAGGTCGTGAACTAGTTCATTTTTAAAAGATGTTAGTAGTTCACGACCTATAGTTCGTGAACGGTACATTGAAATGAACTACGAACTAGGTCCTCAAAGTGACCTACAGTTTGCCATCGCTAGTATGCAAGTCTCGTTTGTACACTACTGTTAACATTTAACATTTGAGGTAAGATCTTAATTTCGTATCGTGATTTAAATTGGAAGCGTGTAACGAAAACAATATCTAGGCAGAACGATTACGGTATGCCGAACAACTATATTTAAATCTACAAGCTGTAATGGCATATACAATCGATTCAACTATATAATAACATTGCTGCAAGTCGTGACAAAATTCATTGACCAATTGTATGCAGACACTTTGCCAATATCGCGCCCTATATCAAATATATAGGTGCAGATCTGTTTGTATTATATATATATATATATATATATACTTCTTTAGTAATATGCACTCACAACTGGCCGCAGAATTCCTTCAATTCTATTGTAATTAAATTTAAAAGACACATAGCAGCGCTGAAAAGATACTTTGTGCACTACACAGAACGTTTGCATGCAACATAAAGACCGCTTAATTGATTAATACGATGAAATTAGTTTGTTGGAGTAGAAAAAGTAAAATAAAACATGGCTAGTTTCTAAAGTATGTAATATCGCTCATTTTCTGCGATTTAGCAATACATATAAATATTATTCTAGTTTTACCCAATGATTAGAATGAACGATCGAAGGCGTGTTTGTTTCGAGGCAATAAATCGTAAACGGGCGATAATTCGAAGAAGAAATTGACTATGAATAGAAAATTGCAATATATTAGCTACAGCTTGTTTAATCAGCAATTGGTGCAAAAATCGGTCAGCTCCATTTTTGGGCGAAATTGACTTTTCATGTGGAATTTAATGTACTTAGCATTGGGCATCTTTTGGTGCAAAAAAATGGGCAGCTCTGTGGCATATATTGCGAAGAATGGAGTGACCGATCTTTTTGCCATGTGCCCGATCTTTCGGTCTAATAGAAAAAGAGAAAAAAAAACAAAGAAATAGTGAGGAATAGATTTGGTAAAAGGAAATCTCGAAAATTTACAGTAGTTGTGGTGAATCAAGACATTGTACTAAATTTCGCCGAACATTTCAAAAGGATTTTTAAAAAGGCCGTTACAAACAATGCAAAGGAAAAGTTTTCCATATCTAAATATCGTGTTTACAAGTACGAAAAAACGAACGTAGTAAAATGCTGTATTGCCATAGGGATTATAATGTTTTCCGAATTTTCATTGAAGAAATCATCAGCTACATATTCAATGCCAACGGAAAAACTTTACAAAAACTACCCCATATACCCATCAAGCAGAAAAAACTTGAAAACGTCCGTTCTTTGCCTGAAAACTATATGCCCAAAAATGATCAATGGTATTACGATCTCGTGTATAAGAACCAGAAGATCTGGATAGTTGAAGTAGAAATGTATTAACATTGTAACAGTCATTTTGTATGTCGGTTAGTTAATAAAACTGATTTGCTACATAATTATATATATTTTTTTATTTTGGGGCAAAAAACCGACTAAATTACTTTCTCCAGCTGTTCAGTTGGCAAAACAATTTTTTGTCAATATTGTAAAATTGATAAAAATGGAGCTGGACCGGTTTTGGCACCAAGCCCTTCAATTGTCGTCGTAAATAACAGTCGATATTTTACACGTTCGCGCTATGTAACTGAAAATTGTACTGGTCGTTAATTGGGGAACGTCCTTTGTGAATTTGTCACCAATTCTATATCGGTGTCGAAATATCCGAAATAGAATTGCTTAGCGTGTCTGCAATGAGACAACAATGCCGTAGAACAGATGCATAGGATGCAGCGTGATGGAGCACCCATCAAGCCATCAGGCTATAGCGAGCAAGAGCTACTGCGAGGATACAAAGAAGCTTAACCAGCATTTATTAATTAATGCATCTGAGTATTTTGTGCGGTCCAAGGTAAATTGATGCAGCGACCGTAAACTGTCGGCCATGTCGTGTCGTAACTCTGGAAGCGTATTATGCATTGTTATTTGCAAGTGCTGTCTCTACGTAAAGAAAAATAGAAAAGGATCTGTATCGGCCTAGGATCAGATGATGTACAATACTATCGTTGATACCTTATTTACAAATAATACGCTTACATATTTAGTAGCGTAACAACGAGGCCGCTAGTTTAATGTGATTATTAACCCCTTCAGACCTAGTGCACATTGTAATTTGTATTTTTAATACTACATTTTGTAGTATTAAAAAAACAATTGTATTAATAAAAACACCTTATTACTTAAATGTATAAAAGCTAATTTAATAGACCATATTATAGGCGTCTAATATAATAAATATCAACATTTGCTTACGTATGCAAGAATAAAGTTATAACAAATTCGTAAACTAAATCACAAGTCCATCCTCGTAGACATGCCCGTTGCAGGGCTGTTTGGAATATTTGTTGGTAGAGATTTCTTGAACATATTGCATATATCACATAATAAATGTGTCCTATTTTTTAAAGTCATTGCAATCTTTTCGAAAGGAATTATTATTGTTTTCTAAAAATATATTTTTTCGCGCGTGAATTTGTCAATTCTATAGTTGTATATAATAATATAATATAATTATTCTATAATTGTATAGAATATCAAAATATCACCCAATACTGGTTTACTACTTCAATATCTGAGTTAAAATAAACCTAGTGACAAAAAAAAATTTTTTTTTGCTTTTGAAAAAATAATCAGGACTGAAGGTGTTAAAATACCCTGTATAATTTTTAATTGTACAGTATTTATCTTGAAATTTTTATTTACATTTTATGATGCTATTTTGACTGTGAAATCATGATGGTCGCCGAATTAATTTTTGACATTGGCAACAACTATTGTCACATATTTATTTTTAGACGTGACAATAGTTTTTTTTTACAAAAAACATTATTTATCCATGTACACATATTAAAAATGATCACTACGGTGTTAAATAATAGTATAGAATATCACCCAAATACCGTTACTCAAAGCGTTAAGTAGCTAGATGCGCATTTCGAAGGCCATGCTACCATCTTCAGTAGCATAGGGACAAAAACAAAATAAAATCCTATGATTGCGCGTGGTTTAGATAGTATTTTAAATATATATAAATTTCTAGTAATATATATTATACTTTCCTAATTTTCTAGGAAATCCCAAAGATTTGATTGATTTCAATAAAAAATCGGGTATTTATAAAATATCTTGTTCTAGTTGTCCTAAAGTATATATAGAAGACAAACACGTAGACCAATTGAAACTAGATTTGAGGAGCATTTAGCGCATTTCAGATTAAATAGAAAAGGTAAAAGTGCTGTAGCCGAGCATATTTTTGACTAACTCAGGCCATCCTATTCAAATTAGTTCACTTAAATAGCTTCAAAGTGCTTTGAATTATTCCGAGTTAAATGCTTATGAAAGTATATATATACATGCATAAATCTAAATCAAATTTATTGAATTTAGATTCAGGCCCAATTTCATCTTGGTATATGAAATTAAAAGTTGGCAAGTAAAATGTAACCTGAAAGATGGGCCTGAAGATTGCTGTAGTGTCTAATCAGAAATGACGGGTTGCTTAACAGTGCTCGTATATTTGTGTTAGAATCTAAATTTGATGTATAAAAATCTTAATTCGATCTTAAATCTTAATCTTAAAATCTTAAAATATCGGTCGCGATTCGGTGAAAGCTTATTCGCTATTATACCATAGTCCAAGGACTTTGGGGCCAGCCGAGTCACACAACGGTAAGTCGCCGATAGTTGTTGTTCAGTTACCATATTGATCGTTTAGTTCTTTGCATAAGCTTACTTATCGATATAATCGGATATAGCTAGCCAGTGCCTAAGAGTCCAGGGTCCAGGGGTGGCCAACAAGTTGATCGCGAACAGTTGGTAACGAAAACTGACCATTTCGAATGTGGCGCTGGTAAAACGACACAAAAAACACGAAATAAGGCGAAGATGAGTTGGCTCAGTGATTTACCGTTTCTGGCAGATTTTACATCCAAGTCAAGCGATTTGAATTTAAAGTTACAAGGCAATAAGTCACGTGATTAGTTGTATTAATGCTTATAAAAGTCAGTTCGTAATGTTGATTGAAGATCTCCAACAACAAAAAATTTGATCATTTTCCAAAAATGCAAAAAACAACCAAATTTTAATTATAACATTGAAAAATACGTTGTAGAACTTAAAAAGTTATTTGATGCAAAGATTAGGTGATTTAAGAAAATAATTGAGGATATTGTTCAATATTTATCTTTCCATTTTAAGAAAGATTTAAATGTGCAATATATTGCTGCAGAAATTTCTGATATTTTTGACTTGATAAAAACGAAATTATAGAATGAAACTCTACAATCTGATTTAATATTTAAAACCTACGGAGCTTGAAGAAGACTTTTGGAAATGTGTTAGTGGTGAGATGTATCCAAATATTCAAAAATGTATTCTTGTTTTGGATCAACGTATTTGTGTGAATCGGATTTTTCATATTTAAAGTTAACAAAGACACCGCGTCGTTTTTTACTTATCGATTCACATACCGCAGATTCATTTTTTGTTGTGCAAATAGTCTAGCGATGTGTAGTTCACTCGCGAACCGTTCACTCTGAACGGTTCAATCAAATGACGGACGTACTGTGACGATGTTTTGCAACGACCTATAGGTCACTATGACCTAGTTCGTGAACTATGAACTACATGGTGCACGTATTGATGTACTTGTACTAGATCCTGAACCGTTCATGAATCACAACGGCTCGTAAACGATGCAGTATAGTATACATTACATATACAGTACTAACATTTATTTAGTGATAAAGTGTGTTGGTGAACGGAACGAAATAGGAAACTCGATGCGATATTGCAACAGCAGCATTGCCGAGCTGAGTCGCAATTTATATGTTGGTATCAGATTTCATTTGGAATATTATTCGCAAGATTAAATATGTTCTTAAATATGTCATGCCATAGCAAATTTTTGCAATAATGCAAAAATAAACATCTAAATCTTATAGTTCTTCTATTTCATAGTGCAATGTGTGCAATGTAATCACTTAATATCAAATCAAAGCTTTGAAGTTTGAACAGAGAAGATTCGGAATAGAAAATATAAATTATAACGCCAAACAAAACGATTCTATCTAGTTCATTTTACTATAGTTTGTACATTTAATTTTCAAATGTTAGTAAAGTAAGTAAACATTTTCATCAGTAACTACCAATAAGTATTTTAGAACTTCATATAAATAATCGTGAGTACCTAGCGAAGATTATATTTCTTTATATATATGTTTTGTATAAATTATAAACATTGCTGTCTTTTCTTCCTAATTCTTAATTCAAAATAAGTATTGTAATATTTCAATTTATTTATTTTTTACCATTTAATATTGAGACAAAAGGAGGTTATTTTCAGTATGTGCATGTATTTGATATAGGTCGTGAACTAGTTCATTTTTAAAAGATGTAGTAGTTCACGACCTATAGTTCGTGAACGGTACATTGAAATGAACTACAAACTACGATGTAGGTCCTCAAAGTGACCTACAGTTTGCCATCGCTACTTGATAGAAGATATGAAACCACAAACTTCGTATTAATAAATCTTTTATACTACATATATTTTATGTTTTATGTTTTTTTCTTTGTTCAATAAATATTATTATCGTGATATCGTTTCGTTCAAATTTCATATGTACCGTTCACTAGATATCGATTTTTAAGAAACTTGATCAAATCATTGTGTGAAATATTAATAATTTTACAGGTAGATCGCCATCACTTTTTAACTAGAAAAGTCGATTTCAAGAACAAACAAGTTGGCCACCCCTGATATATACCAATTACATAATCGATGGATTTACTGTCGATATTGTCACCGCGAACGAAATTGAAGAACGTTATTGAACTTTGGTTTGCTGCGTGCAATTTGTCGAGCGTAAAGCTGCGCGAGTACGTGCTTACTTTCACTGTGTATTTTTCTGCGGCCAGTTCAATTTATTGTTGCTAACAAATACAAATACCAATCAATATCGGCCGTCGCGATATAGATGAGGAAATTGTAAGGTCGTTCACGAAACTGATAAATAAATAACAGCGACACCTTAATTCGTTGTGAAAATTGTGCGGAATAGTTGTCTCTAGTCCTTATACAGAAATAAATTGCGATAGAATTTCGCCATAGACCATAAAAGGCACAACACAATAATTGACAATAAATTGAGAATAACGCTTATAGTGGGGGAACCCAAGGAATTAATAATTAAACATTAAATCCAATCAATTCGAAATCAGATTTGTTTTAAAATATATCTTAAAAAACAATGAAGATTTATAATAATCAAATTAGACGAGTTAAATTAATTGCTATTAGATATATTATACGTGGCATTGAATCTTCATTTCGCAACGCATTTGCAGACAATGCCTCGCTTATTATAACACAACATTGAATCCATGAAGAAATATCATATCATTTGGAAATATTTCGATCGACATGTATAATTGTATTCGAAGCAAGGACGTGTGCTTGTTTGTTTTTATCAAATTCGATATTCGTAATAGGAAGAACTCATTAAGATTAAACTCGTCCGCATCAGATTCGATTATTTACTCATAGATACAGCGCGGTGTTAATTAAGATAAATGTGAGAGATGAAATCTAATTAGGTAGATTGTGTATGTGAGGTCATTGTCGCCTGTCAGTCCAGTCCAGAAGTTTATATGAATATTCTTTATACCTATTGTCTTTGATTCGAGTTCTTTTTAACATACGGCGTTGATTATGTTCATTGCCATATTTTAAGATGTCGATCAGGCAATCTTTAACGCTAGTAATAAAGACATTTATTTCGTAACAAGCGGCTTGAATCGTACACGCTTAGATTGTTGTTAAAAGTTATCATCGGACAATAATTTAAATTAAATTGTATGTGTTTTTGTGCATGTTGTATGTAGGAAATGGAGATGGACTTGTAATTCTTTGTAATCTCTTCGTATCTCCCTCGAAACATGGAATATTAAAACAGTAACATCAAATAAGTAAGTACAATCTCTGAAACGCATAATTGATGGCAATATTTTATTATATTACAATGATTTAACTATTGGTTGAGTAAATCCTTACAGGTTTTTTTATATTATGTAAATTTTCGACTAGTTTCGGCTTATGGCCATCATCAGGTGAAAAAAGTGTCAGATATTACTTTAAGCACAACATGTTGTTTAATGGTTTTGTTAGGATCTTAAAGATACATTTATTAAGATATATTTTGTTAAATGGCATCAGACTTTAGATAATAATTTTGGTATTGGTGTAAGTTTGCGTAGTGCTTCATTTTTTCTGTTTTCACGATGTCTTTTGTTAATTTTTTGGTTTGAAAGTTGGTGAGTTTTAATGGTTTTGGAACATTTGTAAAGGATGGCGTCAGCTGTTCTTTGATGCATATGTTGATGAAGTTGATATGTTCTCTTGTTTGATGTTGTTTCATGTTGTATTTCTTGTAATTTTGGATTATTGTAATAGTACAAACTATTGTGTGGCTTCCCTCAACACGGAAATCCTAAGTTTTGTCAGATCCTCAGACACAGAGATTTAAGATCCTTTAAATTTATTTCCGATTTTTAACACCATATCTTTCCATTTATAATTATTAAGTTGGACAATGATTGGTCTCCTTTTCCCAGTCTTCTCCTTACCAGTTCTATGCACCATTTGCATCGCCATTTCTGGTATATTCATTTTTTCTTTTATTAATTTCCGAACCACGTCTTCAGTATTTTCACCTTGTGTTTCTTCTATGCCAAAAAATCGAAGATTTATCCTCCTAGTGGTAATTTTCAACACTTCTTCATTTAAAGCATGTTTCAAATTTCCTATTTCAGTTTCGCAGTCTGTTTTGAACACCTTTGAAATATTCCGATTTTTTTGGCGATTTTGGTCAAAGTTTAACAAGTGCTGCCCAAAACAATGCAAAATGGCTATAAATCGTCTTAAAACTATATTTTACTGATTTCCGGTTCAAATGGAAAAAGTTGAAATTTTCGTCGAAAAAAGTGTAAAAGTCGTGTATATATACCTTTGAAATATTCCGATTTTTTTTGGCGATTTTGGTCAAAGTTTAACAAGTGCTGCCCAAAACAATGCAAAATGGCTATAAATCGTCTTAAAACTATATTTTACTGATTTCCGGTTCAAATGGAAAAAGTTGAAATTTTCGTCGAAAAAAGTGAAAAAATGGTGTATATATACCTTTGAAATATTCCGATTTTTTTGGCGATTTTGGTCAAAGTTTAACAAGTGCTGCCCAAAACAATGCAAAATGGCTATAAATCGTCTTAAAACTCTATTTTACTGATTTCCGGTTCAAATGGAAAAAGTTGAAATTTTCGTCGAAAAAAGTTTAAAAGTCGTGTATATATACCTTTGAAATATTCCGATTTTTTTTGGCGATTTTGGTCAAAGTTTAACAAGTGCTGCCCAAAACAATGCAAAATGGCTATAAATCGTCTTAAAACTCTATTTTACCGATTTCCGGTTCATATGGAAAAAGTTGAAATTTTCGTCGAAAAAAGTGTAAAAGTCGTGTATATATACCTTTGAAATATTCCGATTTTTTTTGGCGATTTTGGTCAAAGTTTAACAAGTGCTGCCCAAAACAATGCAAAATGGCTATAAATCGTCTTAAAACTATATTTTACTGATTTCCGGTTCAAATGGAAAAAGTTGAAATTATCGTCGAAAAAAGTGAAAAAGTCCTGTATATATACCTTTGAAATATTCCGATTTTTTGGCGATTTTGGTCAAAGTTTAACAAGTGCTGCCCAAAACAATGCAAAATTGCTATAAATCGTCTTAAAACTATATTTTACTGATTTCCGGTTCAAATGGAAAAAGTTGAAATTTTCGTCGAAAAAAGTGAAAAAGTGGTGTTATATACACGACTTTTACACTTGTTGAATATTTGACAATTTCCTTCTGATGATGACATAAATGTCGAAACGAAAATAAAATAAAATAAAAATTCTTACATACCTATGAGGAATTACAAGTCTATCTCCATTTTCTAAATAAATAAAATAACGATTTCAGATCAAGCGACGTTTCGGTGCTTATTGCATCACCTTCTTCAGGCTACAAATGTACACGTACAATCACTACTAATTTATTATGATTACAATAACTAAGAACATACCTTAATTTGATTTCATTTACAATTCTATAAATATTTGGTTTTTGGTACCAATGTACGAGGAAATCAACATCTTAATATTGCGTACAGTTGTCGCCTGAAGAAGGTGATGCAATAAACACCGAAACGTCGCTTGATCTGAAATCGTTATTTATTTTATTGTCCGATGATACACGATAAATTTGACTTACACAACAATTTATACTCAGTACGGACGTGATTCTAAATTATTATACACGCTTAGATTACGGAAAATAAATCGGAAGATTCAATCCTTGTTTTATCAATTGGGAACAACGTCCGGAAATCGCTTCCATACAAAGTTAATTAAACTGTAGAGGAATTAATTACCGCTAGATTAGATATTTTATTTACAAAAGTCGTGCGCCGAAGATGATGCCTTCTCACATCAAACAAATCGTCCTGTTTATTAACAATCAATGGCGTATTTTTTAATATATCAAAATATACAATGCGATGTAGTTTCGATTTAATTAGACTGATGGACACGAGCGTTAGTGATTAATTCTGAATTCGGACAGAATATTCATGCCACAGAATGAATTGGAATTTCTGGTACACCGCCCAAAAACGGTTGGTTACGAATTGTATACAACTCTTCATACATTGTCTATTATACACCGTACACAAATATACGGATTAGAGTTAGTTGATCATCAATCCAAGGATTAGTTAGAAACAGTACGTCATTTGTTGATCCTTCATTTCTTTTCCGTAATCTCATATTCTAAACGTCATCTTTCGCCTGTTCTTTCCTTCTAGTCACATCTAATCACTTTGCTTATATTCTTATACTATCATGTTGTAATCCCTAGTCATTACTTCCTGCACACCATTTAATACCTCTTCTAAAACTCTGCTTCCTTTCTTCTAGTTGCAATTGTTCAGAGTCCAGAAGTGGGCCATTAAGAATAGTTTCCAAGGTGCCTCGCAGGGAATCTTGTAAAGGTACATTTAAGAAAGCGAAGTTGCTGACTGTGTATGCTACATATATTTATGAATGCCTACCGTTTCTATTTATGAATAAAGCCAAATTCGAATATTTTACTTAAAATCACTGCTATGACACTAGAATAAGTAATTTCACCTATGCAACAAGTTTATTTGAATGGGGATGCTTGTGCAACTGTTTAAAAATTTTCAACCAACGTTTGCAGAAGTCCGCAATCTTGCCACGTTTAAAATTAAATGCTTCAACCTTCACCAATGTGAAATTTAACCATACTCTATCAATGAGTTCTTCTCATATTTTTAATTCTAGCTTAGTATTTGCTATACACCGTTTTATTGAAAGTGACAGAAGTTCACGTATCATAAATCAAGACCTGTATTATGGCTTGACCAATACAGTACAGAGCAGTGCTATTCAAAATAATATGGCGTCAGTTGACTATTCCAGTGCAGTACTTTTTTTTTTGCAAATTTATGAAAAGTACCACTAATAGTATTTAAAAGTTATTTTATTTAATAATGAATAACGGGAAGCGGACACAAATGAAGCAAACACTTTTTGCCAACGTTTCGATTTTTATTTGAAATCTTCCTAGAGGCTAAAATGTACAAAAATAACAATAATATAATACCTGAACTTATAGGTAACATCATTATAATCATTATAATAACATCATTAATATAAAATAAAATGTCTGTTACCTATATTGAGAAATGATGTGCTGTGGGTACGCTTGTGTATTGTCAATAGAAAAACTAGGTGTGGCTGAGTACCTTGTGTATATAAGTATATAGTGATGTATATAAGTGCAGCCCTTATGTGCAGTAGTGGACGATACTGGTCCGCCACTTTAACAAAAACGACGTATATCTAATGTTTTATTTCTCGTTTTTTCTTACTTTTTGTAACGCTTTTATACTTTGGTAGGTCTTAAACCATAGCTATATTATGTTTCTGTTACCTTTGTAATTATCTCGCCTATACAATAACGATTTATTATTATTATTCTAAGATTACTATATCGTCGGCTCACCTCAACATATTTATTTTCCTTGTATTTTCACCTCTTCTTTGCAATAATTTTGTTTATTGCATCTTCTATATATTGATTAATTAATAGCCGCGGCGACAGTGTACACCCCTGCCTGACTCCCCTTTCATATTCTTCTAAGTAGAGCGGTTTGATGTTTTATATAGATCGAAAATAATTCTCCTATCCTTATAATCTATTCCCGTTTCTTTTAATATTCTAAACATTATGCCCCAATAAAAAAACATTATCAAATGCCTTTTCTAAATCCTGCAAAATGCCGTGGTACCTCTCCCTCGTCAACCAATGTATGAGGAATTATTTTTTACTTCCATATTATAGGTGCTAATAGCAGACGAAAAGTATTGTAAGATATATACTCATGTCCTATGACATCGTGATTATGTTAGGCCAATGACCACCACCAAGTAACATCGACCGCCACGCATTCTTACGTTATAACAAAAATGGTTTTCGAAAAAAATGAATGGCGAAACGGATTATGGTCCGGTCACTATAAACATACATCCACGCAAGAAGAGTCGTCCATTCTTGCGCACTATCAAACGCAAACTCCCCGTAGCCGTTTGTAATTCTATCGTTGCATATTCTGCCGTTATTTATCACTGCGAAAACATCATCTTACTTCTTACAACAAGCACCACTTCGTGGTAGAGTTGAGGATCCACCGATTTTATTGGACCAGCCATCTTTATCTTATCAACGATCATCTTTGATTCGGATTTCAAAAAGTAGTTTTAACGTGGATACAGTTTTAATTGAAGATATCCTCGAATAGCGCAAAAAAAAAGATCCATTTTCGTGTTGTCTTTTGAGAATCACGTACCATCTCTAGCGATCTTGTGCAGATCTTTTAGTCATGTGTGCAGGTAAATGTCCCGTCCGAAGCTGTCGCCATAAATAGCTGTCGCAGCTTTATGATCGTTGAATTGTCCGAATAGAATTGGCTTTGCCTGGAAAATGAGAAATGACCGGACAAGTCTTGCGCACGCCCACACTCGATGCCAACCATTTTCGAACAAATGCGAAATTGTAAATTACATTTACTTCTCGCGGCACTGTGCATGACCGCTTCTTAAGCCGCTTCAATGGTCAATTCGATTTTTTTATTATTATTCCAATTTTTATCAAAAATTTTCTATATCTTATATTACATAAGCGAAACTAAAGTGGTTATTTCTCTTCTCCAAACAAATTCTTTATTTTGTGTTCTGTAGTTATATAATATTTCATTTGGGTTCAGATTTTTTCGTAATAAAATGTGCAAAAAAAATTGAATAAAAAAATCTTTCTTGTGTCTTGTAGTCAATTTTGTAAACTAAATTTCTAGTTTTTTTTTTTTTTGTAAACCAGATTAGTGACTGCCACACAAGAATAAAGGCTTTTGAATATACAACCAACAATAATATTTCGCAATATGCCCGATTCTATTCGGATACTTTTGATTTTATAACTCAAGATGCGCCTCGAAGATATTTCGTAAATGTTCATTGTATACGCTGCGATTAACAACAACAACCGTTAATTTGGCTGGAGCATTAATTTTCGTAATTACGGTAATTACGTCGGCCGGTTCTAGCATCGACTAGCGACAGCGAATCATTTGAATAAGTAAAAGTTTTCAAAAGTAAAAACTAGGCTAGCAATTTAATGCAATCCGTTGGTAGTAGGCAGCCGAAGTATATACTATTTGACCTGGCGGACAGACCGTGGTCAGTTTTCATATTTCGGTAACATTGACATCAGCCATTACTTGCAGCATATCATGAATTTCGTTCCACGTGAAATAATAATCGAGATTTTACGACAAAGAATAAAAAAAAATTCGAAATGCAGATTGTGTACTACGCAACACGTCGATTTTTCTCGCAAATTTCTCTAACCTATATGGACGGCTAGTAATATCTTGTATCTCGTTTATTATCTATTATTACGCTATAATATCAAGGTCTGTGCATGATCCGCTACGCCCACAGAATCTGTTCTCGCAATTCACCTCCGCCACGCTGAATAACAATGCGAAAACAACAACGATTTCAGTTTCTGCTCGCAGCTGCTCCAAGTACCTTTCCCGAAAACCTATCGAAATCGATATCGTTGCGAAAATGCCGCTCAATTAACAAAAACAACAACAGCGGCGCAAATTCTCGTTAGATCTCGCAACGTTCGCCTATTGCGGTTACGAATTCAATGCGATTTATTCGAAGCGCAGCCTTGACGTTTTCTTTCTTCGATCTAATATTGCCCGGCCAAAAAATTCATTTATTTCAGGTTTCATACGCCGCTGCAACTATTTATTTACGAGTAGTTGATTTTTCATTGCGCAAGTTTTGATTGATTTTGACCCGTTCACGGCGATTATACTGTTCTTATATCATATCGAAGATATTGTTGATGTATAGGGTCGCTCGAAGTAATTTTCCTGTTTTTTCTCGAAATAAATGCCAATGATCAATGCAGGCAATAATTTATTTCAGGGAATATATCTCTCGTTTTTTTTTTATAAAGACTATTCTTGTACATCCTGTATTATATAACACAATCTTGTACAGGGCTGATATTGATATTGATCTTGATTGACGTGTTTTCCCATTCAGGTATTATCAATTCGATTCGTTTGATCTACTGATTTATATATTTTATCGTTGTATATTTGGTCTTAACTTTTAGACCACTTACAATAACTTTATGTAGTAAATTTATTATTCAATTTTAAAAATTATCACTACGGTGTTAAATAATAGTATAGAATATCACCCAAATACCGTAACTTAAAGCATTAAGTAGCTAGATGCGCATTTCAAAGGCTGTGCCCCCGTCTTCAGTAGCACAAGTTAAAACGAAATAAAATACCTCTGTCACGAATCGTACTATTAAATAAATAAGTCAACATAACAGAAATGGCATATAATTTGACCTATAAATCTTTTAAAACAATAAAAATTAATAATTAACTTAACTAACAAGTAACAACAATAAACATTGGTTTGTCAAACCTAAAATAACCAAAACTAAATAAAATAAAAATCAATTTTAAAATAGTTCTTATTAAATAAATTAAATCGACAAGATGAAATTGGGCCTGAAAATCTAAATTGATTAAATTTGATTTAGATTTATGCATTAATCTTAATTTTTATGAGAAAAGTTGTTATGAAAAGATTTTGATTTTATTTTAAATGTTCATATAAAAATATTACTAAATTAAATATCGTTGTAATTTTCTTATTACAAGACTTGGAAATGTACAAAGCAAAAATGGTTCTATGAAATCTATATTTTGAAATTTTATTTCAAGAAACAAATGTTCATATAAATAAGTATAGACGTTTTCATAATTTTTCATAAGCGTTTGCCAAATTTTGGTTATAATAAACCAAAGAAATTAAAAATATATATTTGTTCTTCTTTAATATTTTCGTAGTAGTTTTTGAAATAGCAGTTAAAATAAAATTTACAAAAAAAAAATTACAAAAAAACTAAAACAGTAGACAGCGTATCCATTCCAATATTCAAACCTGATTATTATTTTATTGTTTTTATTTCAATGTTCATATAATATTATTTATTAAGTGCAGCTCTTAAAAAGTAAATAATTTTTGCTTAAGAAGTCTTTCATAAGCATTTAACTCGTTAATAAGCATTTAACCTTTCATAAGCATTTAACTCGGAATAATTCAAATAATTTAAGTGAACTAATTTGAATACGATGACCTGAGTTAGTCAAAAATATGCTCGGCTACAGCACTTTTATCTTTTCTATTTCATGTGAAATGAGCTAAATAAATGCTCCTTAAATCTAGTTTCAATTGGTCTACGTGTTTGTCTTCTATATATACTTTAGCACAACTAGAACAAGATATTTCATAAATACCAGACTTTTTATTGAAATCAATCAAATCTTTCGGATTTCCTAGAAAATTAGCAAGACTATTATATGTTACTTTAAAATTATATTTATTTAAAATACTATCTAAATCACGCGCAATCATAGGATTTTATTTAGTTTTTGTTCTGTGCTACTGAAGATGGGGGCATATCCTTCGAAATGCGCATCTAGCTACTTAATTCCTATGCAATTATAGGATCAAATGGTAATTTAACAAATTTTCGAGTTGAATTATTACTTTATTTTGAACAACTAATATTTCTGATATCTCTTGTTCTTTTAAATTTTCATAATATGTTATTTATAATTTCAGAAAAATAGCTATTTTGTACTGCTATATTTCGGATATTATTTAATTCATTGTTATATTTATCATTAGATAAAGGAAAATTTAATAATTAAGTGTACATATACCTACTTAATGTTTTAAGTTACGGTATTTGAGTGATATTCTATATTATTATTATTCAATAGCAAATAATATAAAAAAAAAATTATAAAAAATATTACAAGTGCCGTTTTGTTTATGGTCAATGTGTGATAGGTTGCAAATAGCAAATCGGTGTTCAAAAGTCAAAACCAAATGGACTGGGGTATACTATAGGCAATTTTTGATTTATAATATACTGTTACTACACTTGGGACACTTTCACTGGCGTTGGGTTCTTATCAACATTTGGACCAAAAAGCCTGTAATTGTCGCACCAGGTCATCTGTCGAACCGACTTACCATAAACGCGTGTGTAATATGAGATACTCGGTCGAATCATTTTGCAATCTACGCCGCATAAGAGTTGTATAATAGACCCGAGCAAGACTGAGCTCAGACCGCTACTAGGTCACATTTTAGTTAATTGTATAAATATAACAAAAATACGCAATTAAAAGAATCATCGAGGAAGATGCGATGGGATGGAATTGCGCACGACGTGATTTTGGAATAGAAATAATGCGAATGAATATTGTTGCTTAAGTTAAATTTAATAACACAACTTTGTTGAAAACATATGTTATAAATTTTGCATATAAATTTATATCATGGCGCGATTAAAATATTCTTAATGGATTTTGTAGTCGATGATATATTTGCTTTTGAATATTATATTTTAATGAATCTGCCGCAGCACGACGGTATTTATTGTTAAAATGGCAACAATGGCAAATGGCGAAATGTTACAGCTAATGGCGTAATTGACTATCAAATGCCAATTTTACACTGGAATAAAACAATAATAACGGCCGTGCCGCCGTAACTTACGGCCGATGAATAATAGCTTTATGAATAATGTAAACCAAGCGTCAAAAGCAAATATAAATTTAAAAAACTCGCGCACATCCCTTTTTTCTTGTTTTGTTTTTATATCTGCACAATAAGATGAGAGAAGTATTTTCAATTTACATAAACAACAAACTGCCTTCGTTAGAATTGAAGAGGTAAGAAGATGTATCAAGAGTAGGAAAAGGAGTCCGGCAGGGATGTACACTATCGCCGATATTATTTAATCTAATATCTAGAACATGCAATAAATGTATGATAGCATAAAATAGGAAGGCATTTATAGAAAGGAGTAAATTTTTAACGTCCAACATAGACTTGATATTTAGAAATAATTTGACTCCAAATGAAGCAGTCAAATTGATGCATCTTCCTTAAGATAAATAGGTTCACAAGAAATAAACACAAGATTTTCTGCATATTGCGGATGCAAATTACGATTCGACAATAAATTCGAATGTAGGCTATTCGAAAGGTTTTTTTTTCGTTGTAAATTCGCCGCTGGCGCGATATTTTAAGGATTGGCCAGCGAATGGTCAAAGCTCGTGCTATAACGAGCCAAGTTGCGTGGGTGGGTAGGCAATTTATCACGATTATTAGTCCCTTTCGAATGGCGAGTTAAATGCGTACATTACCGCACGAAATCTATATTTACTTTCACTATCGATAATGTATCGTTCCGCGAGGATTTCAATACAAATTGTCGAAACAGATATTTTTTAAAACACGACGAAGATAAGTAATAATTGTAATGCGCGCGCGCGTTTACATTACTCTTCAGTTTCGCTTAATCGCCATTAAAAGTAAATTTCCACTCTTAAAATTCGATCGTAGTTATTGAATCGATTTCACTAGCTCAAGGTACTGCCAACATACAAACAGTAGCTGATTTTCTGCAAGATACATTGCTATTTAAAAAAATACGTACTTCGCAAAATGAATTCTTAAGAATATGTGCATTAATAATTGACACATCACATCGTTAAAGGCGACAATACGAAGAATATAATGTCAATCGTACGATATATAACAATAAATCGGTTTTGTTATATGTCGGCAACGTCAACGCATATGTCTGACATAAAATAGCACAGAAGAATCGTTACAAAAAAAATTACATCGTATTTTTCAGTGTACTCGAACATCGAGTAACACAATCTTTTTCATTTCAATTTAATGGTGCATATTAGTTTTAAATGTCAGCAGCGAAATACCACGTCCAAGGATACTCTACACATTATTATATTTGATCGAAGATATAAATTGATATTTAGTATTTGCGCAAATTTATTACAAACTAAAACAACACAATTATTAAATAGTTCTTGTATATCGAAGATGTTTTGTCTATCAGAGAAGTTTATGGTAATAACGACAAGGTTAGACGACTCTCACGTATCGTAAAAAAAGTAAATCGGTATATTAGAAAAAGTCAAAGTTAAAATGCGCATATTTACTGACATTTAAAAGCGACCACGTTATTTTTTTTGTTGTGAAAATACACATGTGTGCAATCACAGACAATAGTAATGTGTCGATATTGGAAGGCGTAGAGGAATTCACCGTAAATCTACTGATGTTATACACTGTTTGTAATTCTTATATTGCTCATTAATAATGGCTTCGTTTGTACGCTCAAAGACAATTATAATGCGTCGGTATGAAGAAGCACGGCAGCAGTTTGCGCTCTTAATATACAACAGTAGCGATGGCAAACTGTAGGGCACTGTGAGGACCTAGTTCGTAGTTCGTAGTTCATTTCAATGTACCGTTCACGAACTATAGGTCGTGAACTACTAACATCTTTTAAAAATGAACTAGTTCACGACCTATATGAAATACATGCACATGCTGAAAATAATCTCTTTTTTTTCAATATAACAATATTAAACGGTAAAAAATAAATAAATTGAAATATTACAATACTTATTTTGAATTAAGAATGAGGAAGAAAAGACAACAATGTTTATAATTTACACAAAACATATATATATATATAAGGAAATATAATCTTCTTTGGGTACTCACGATTATTTATATGAAGTTCTAAAATACTTATTGGTAGTTACTGATGAAAATGTTTACTACTTTACTAACACTTGAAAATTAAATGTACAAACTATAATAAAATGAACTAGATAAAATCGTTTTGTTTGGCGTTATAATTTATATTTTCTATTCCGTATCTTCTCTGTTCACAAACTTCAAAGCTTTGCTTTGATATTAAGTGATTGCATTGCACTCAGTATGAAATAGAAGAACTATAAGATTTAGATGTTTATTTTTGCATTATTGCAAAAATTTGCTATGGCATGACATATTTAAGAAGATATTCAATCCTGCGAATATATTAATTATATTATTCCAAATGAAATCTGATACCAACATATAAATTGTGACTCAGCTCGGCAATGCTGCTGTTGCAATATCGCATCGAGTTTCCTATTTCGTTCCGTTCACCAACACACTTTATCACTAAATAAATGTTAGTACTGTATATGTAATGTATACTATACTGCATGGTTTACGAGCCGTTGTGATTTAGTACACGACGGGTTCAGGACCTAGTACAAGTACATCAATACGTACAAAGTGCACAATGTATTCATAGTTCACGAACTAGGTCATAGTGACCTATAGGTCGTTGCAAAACATCATCATAGTACGTCCGTCATTTGATTGAACTGTTCAGAGTGAGCGGTTCGCGAGTGAACTACACATCGCTGTACAACAGTTCCCAATAGTGCCATACACTGCTTGGTACTTTTGTATGTGAGCATTACTATTGTCTTTCATAGTACTTGCCTGTTTTGTTTATATGAAAGATAGAAGGTTTGTTCCATGCCCTTTTTTCATGGCAATTACGTAACAAGCACATGAATGTATGGTTAATACATAGCTCGTGTGCAATCGTAAAAAAATACCAAAATATCATTTTTATTAACAATTTGCGATATAGGTATCTATTATACATCGAACATCGGCATTATAAAATATTGCATAATTTTTTTTAATATCACAAAACTGTCGATGTAAATTTATGTTTATATAATACAGAACTACGTGCTCGTAGCTATAAAAATATATATATAGCCAGTAAAATTGGTATGTGAAAATGTACAAACCATTGATAATTTTAAATTACATATATAAATATTTGTTACGGTGACAGAAAACAAAAACCGAAAAAACTAAATCAGCGTAATTTTCTTCTTATTATTTCTTATAGTTAAATGTTTCGTAACATTAAATGTTGATTTATTAAAAATATTCGAATCGTTCCATTGCCAATTGTTCAGAAGGTGAACATTTTCAATGCGCCTTTGCACAAGACAATTAATTTTCACACACACATTTGGTATGAATCGAAAGCACGCCAGATTATTCAACAATAGTACTTCGTGTATTGTTTATATTTATTACATTACTAATTCATTAATTTTATTGCTCGCACGAATATCCCACAGCCATTCGGAAAATATTATCATTAATATATCATTCGCATGAATATTTTATATAACGCCCAACGTACTTTGCTGTTTCGGGCTTTAAAAATGATAATATATATTATTTTTAATTAATCGTACGATATATTTGAACTTTTTGTTCGACCGCACGGTACCGCTAATGCAGGATTCTGTTTTGGGTTTGGATTTTTAATGATTTCAAAATACGTATTAATAGCTATTTTATGATATCATAAAATGTTGTATATTCAGAATGTGAACTATTGTACTGGCCTGTATCGAACGAAGCCTTACTTTAGTCTTCGACTGTATAATTCAGATAAAATCGTGTTTATGTTATCGAAGCGTTTGTTTATATTAACGAACTGATAACGCTGCTAGAACATTTGTTTCGTCTTGTATCTGCGAGGAGGTATTTGTAGAAAATCCATTATTGCGCAATCAGTGTTAATTCGACTGTTGCGGTGTAATGAGGCTACGCGCGCCGGCCCAAGTTTTGTAGTGATTTCACGTTGAAAATCCGAAGATATTTTCATGAAAATGTGTGCAACTGTCGCTGTGATTATGGTACATACGTGGGCGCTTTTTGAATTTTGATAATCAATCGAAAATAGCCGGTGTTAAAGTATTAAAGTGAATTGTGATGGGAGTAATGGTTTTATAAAACAAGAAGACAGTTTAGATTTGCAGATTATTAAAATGATTTGACGCATTTATCAGGTATTTGGCAGAGGAGGTTGTTAAATTTGAATAAAAGGTTTTTTGATTTTAATTAATTTTTTTATATGGATTAATACAGCAAGTATCAACAACTGTAATTAATTTTCATGTTGAAAAATTAAAAATAAATCCAAAATATATATTTATTACTTTTTAAAGCAAAATTTCTACAAAACAAATTCCAATTGAAGTATGCACGGTGAAATTTTGAAAATTAGAAAATATTTTGCCTTTTTTTTTTAAATATATACGAAATATTCGAAATCTTGAAAACTCCGAAATATGTTTATATATATTTTTTTAGAGATATAAAGAAATTACAATATAGCTACTTCATTTACTCGAAAATTATTTGTAAATAGTAAATTATAATGCCGGTTAATAAAATTTCATATTCAAAAATTTCGCAAAATCCAAAATATATATTTTTAATATGCAAAAAGAAATTTATAATTCGTATGAACGAATATAAATATTAATATGAGAAGGGAGAAGTACCACAGGATTTTCAGCGTAGTAGAATAGTAACAATGCCGAAGAAAATAGGAGCTAATTTGTGTGAGAACTATAGGACCATTAGTCTACTATCACATGCATCGAAGATATTGCTAAAGATTATTTATAGGAGATTAGAAAATAAAGTAGAGGAAAGGCTAGGAGAAGATCAGTTTGGTTTTAGGAAAAACAGAGGGACGAGGGAGGCGATTTTAGCACTAAGAACAGTAGTAGAAAAAAGAATGAGGGTAGGAAAGGTGACTTGCATAGCTTTTGTAGATTTAGAAAAGGCATTTGATATTGTAGATTGGGACATAATGTTTAGAATTTTAAAAGAAACGGGTATAGATTATAAGGATAGGAGAATAATTTTTAATTTATATAAACACCAAACTGCCTTAGTTAGAATTGAGGGGGAAGAAGAGGTAGCAAAAATAGGGAAGGGAGTTCGGCAGGGATGTACACTTTCACCGTTATTATTTAATCTATATATAGAAGATGCAATAAACAAAGTAAAAGAAGAGTATAGTGTAGGTGTGAATGTACAGGGAGAGAAAATATATATGTTGAGATTCGCCGACGATATAGCTATATTGGAAGAAAGCGAAAAGAATTTAGAAAGGGTATTGAATGGTATGCAGGCAGTATTGACTAGGGATTTTAACATGAAAATAAATATAGGTAAAACTAAAGTGATGAGGTGTGACAAAAAGGAATGCAGTAGAAAAATGAGGATCACAATAGGAGATAATAGAATCGAAGAAGTGTCAGATTTTTGTTATTTAGGCAGTAGAATCACAAAAGATAATCGAAGCAAGGTAGATATAAAGTGTAGGATAGCACAGGGTAGGAAGGCATTCGTAGAAAAGGAACAGATTTTAAGATCAAATATTGACTTGGGTATTAGAAAAAGATTACTGAAGGTATATGTTTGGAGTGTAGCACTGTACGGGTGTGAGGCGTGGACTATAGGAAAGGAAGAGAAGCGTAGATTACAAGCATTCGAAATGTGGTGTTATAGGAGGATGATGAGGATTGGTTGGGAAGATAAAGTAACAAATGAAGATGTACTAGAGTTAGTATGGGAGAAGAGAAGTATTTGGAGAGTGTTACAGCGTAGGAGAGACAGATTAGTAGGGCATATCCTTAGGCATGGGGGGATTATGCAATTGATCATAGAAAGTAGAGTGGAGGGAAAGAGAGGGGTAGGTAGGCCTAAATTGGAGTATGTGAGTCAGATAGTTGAAGACGTTGAGATGAATAGCTATAGGGAGATGAAGGGATTAGCTCAGGATAGATCGGCATGGCATGCTGTTTCCAACCAATCTTTAGGATTGCGGACTCTTTAACTAATGAACGAATGGTATAAATTCTGATTAAAGTACGCATATCAAAATTTAAAAAATAATTCACAATTTTTTTGATATTAGTATATAAAAAAATATATTAAAAGTATATTAAAAAATCGCTATTTCAACGAACCGACAATTTGAAAACCTAAAAATATATTTACAATATTTGTAAGTACATAAATAATTTTTAAAACAGCTACTTTAATCATTAAAAAAAAAATGTCAAAACAGCGTATACCTTAATTATAATATTCGGTACAGCCGATGGTCTTGTAATGACCGTAATTAATGTCTTGTAATCGCCACCGAAATGTCCCGGTTTTTATTTAGACAGTACGAAACTGTATGGCAGTAAAAGTGACCATCCGGCTCGAAGCGCCGATCTTTCTTTCGCTGTTCCTCCGCAGCGATATTAGCAATAATCATTCGACGTGTCTCAATTTCTAGAAAAGTACTTTAGCGTTTTATTCTCGCTTCGCATTTACATAATAGATGTTCAGCAGCACTGTCGTAGATTCGGATCAAGATTTACAAGGTCTAGTACGTCTTCTATCGAACGCGAGTTCTACTTCTCTCATATTATTTATTGAAAGCATCTTTATAACGGCTACGTATGAAAGTGAAAATTGTTCGTACGATCCAGTAGCGTTCCGATTCGTCGATTGAAATTGAAATTGCCCAACACAAAAAAAAAGTTACGGCGTAACGATCAAATGTTTTTATCGACGTAAGATATTTATTAACTAACCCCTTGAAATATGTAATAATATTAACATATATTTTTCGAGTTGTTTAAATAATCATTGCACTTCACTGACTGCTTGCTTGTGAAATAAATCGCTTTTCTATACGTAGTAAAATTCATTTAAAATCTCCAAAGAAGCGGATCTTTCGCACCGGATGGCTAGCTGCTATTTATTGTCCTATAACATTTATTTTCGCGTATATCGAATGAAGATTATTATTTATATTGGATAGTTATTATTTATGGTATATTTTGTTTCTATTGAACAAATTTATGCAAGGTTAGTTTAGAATTTTAAAGAAATGTCCCTTATGCTTTAAATAAAGAGTTTATAAAGACCTTAGGTTTGTTTCTTGTTCCGCTACTGAATTTGAGTACGCATTAAAATAAAACATTAATTTCGTAAATAAATTGTGTATTTAAATTTCGAATTTTTTTGGTAACCCATGTGCGGTGATTTAAAAATTTCACTCTGCTGTTCCAATTATTTAAACTTCGATATTAAGAAGAACTTCGATATTTGATAAAATTTTACGCAATGCGAAGTAGAAAAAATCGTTGAAAAAGAAGCTCGATTTTGATTTTTTTTAAAACTTAACTAACGTTAACGTTGTGTTAAAAATATTACGACCAAACAGTATTTTTGTAAAAATATCTGGGTTCAAAATGTACTATATTTCGTATGAAAAATTAGCATCGTAAACAATTAACAAATCTAATTCTTCAATAATAAATGTCTAGCTTTTTTTGTATGGTGTGTTAGTTTTTTAGCAAAGTTTCAAAGTAAAAAAAAAATTGCAAAACAAAAGCTCGATTTTTCAATAATAATCTTCGTGTAAAAAAAATTTTGACCCAAAAATATATCATGCTTCTTATCAAAAACGACAACAAATATATTTTTCTTAAAATTTTCTAAATAGCAATGTTAAGACACAAACCAATATCGTGAAAAATCAATAAATGTGATTCGTCGTTCAATCTACAATAAGAATTTATGGATAAAAAGAAATTTCTCTATTCGCGCATACAATAGCTTTTAATAAAAATGTTCCAACAAATAGTTCGGCTAGAAGATTAGCATTTTATTTGCCTTAGTACTTTCATCCTCCCATGGAACATACTTAATTTATGGATCATATTGTTCTATTCACGTTATCGCGGTAGATATATATTCGTTAATTAAATAACAAAGAATAATCGCATTTACACTTCCCGCGGATGCAATACAAAAATGAAATTTAATTATAAATTCGGTTTTAATATACCATCAGCGCGATAATGAACGGAGAGATGTACCGATTCTCGTTAGCGAATTTAAAACGCTTCTAACGTCGGAGAATTGAATAGATTTTGTGCCCGTCTGCATTAAATCGATGGTAATTTTCTAGAGAAAATTGCTCGATAGGTGAAGGTGCCATAACCAATTTGCCGCTGAGTTTTTTTTTCGCGAAAATGTGTAATCAAAAATAATAAATGGCTCGCGAATCGGACGGAACAATAGAAATTGGCAATAGTTCTCAATCGAAGTACACCAAGGAGTAATTTTTCGTTTTTGTAATCCCATTTTTTTTTTCTACATATTCCTGCAACATGATGCCGAATGATAGAAGAGGATACATTTAGTTAGTATGTCAATCCCAAATTAAAAATTTTAATATCAAGTGCTAATTAGTACGGCTTTTACATCATGATTTCGTGTAGGAATAAATTTGACCAAGATTTTACCTAATCAGTTACATGTCGAAAACTCACGTCACCTGTTTAAATAAATACGCAGTATTTGTATTTGGTAAATACTATTTGTAAATGTTGGCGCGTGCTCTGCAACCTGTCAGTAAATGCGACAATCAGATGTAGAAGTCCACTTTCTCAGCTCACATATTTAACAATAAAAAGTAGCATAAACATAAACATAACTATAAACTGCGCTCATATACAGGAAACTTCATTTATTACAGCGGTCATATATTCAACCGAGTCGCGCTAGTATAGTAGTGCGCATGTGCATATATATCGGCATCTTACTCACACTCGTTTTAATACAATCAACGTGGCTCTCTCTATCTCGCGGCGCAAAAGCGTCACGTTTTTTGTCATACATTAGTTGCCATAATAAATCCTTTAAAAGATCTAATTGGCACTTTTGTTGTTGTTGCATCAATTCAAATCAAATTAAAATCAACCAACTTAAAATCAAATGTTGTCCTTCGCTAAATCGAATGTTCATTTTTGAGATGATTTATTTATCCCATCTATCAAATCAACTAAAAAAAAAAAATAGCAACACTTTCATCATAGCTCTTAATTTAAATGTCCAGCAAACGAATAAACGCGCAAACTCGTTTGTTTGTTTTGTCGGCTTACTAGATGCATTGTACAACATACTCTTACACCGTCGTTTTTATACACCTTTGCGATTATATCGTTTGTTTATGTGCACGTCGGTTGACCTATTGAGCAAGCGGCCGTGCAGACATTATAGACATTATACACTCATAAGTCAGCGTGGTAGTTAGTTTTAGCTATGCGAATCTACCAGCCGGTGAACAAATGAAGAGTACGCCACAGTGCTGTACTTAGCACAATATCTCATTCGCGATTGCTTCGTATATATAGCCCTTATCTCAACAGATTATTTCACTCTGGCATAGCGGTGTGTAGTTCACTCGCGAACCGTTCACTCTGAACGGTTCAATCAAATGATTGAAAACGGTGACCTATAGGTCACTATCACCTATTTCGTGAACTATGAACTACAAGTTCATGGTGATCGGTGTACTTATTGATGTACTTGTAATAGTTCCTGAACCCGTCGTGTACTAAACCGTTCACAATGGCTCGTAAACAATGCAGTATAGTATACATTACATATACAGTACCAATAGCAGTACCAACATTTATGTTGGTGAACGGAACGAAATTATATTTCCTTATATATATGTTTGTATAAATTATAAACATTGTTGTCTTTTCTTCCTCATTCCTAATTCAAAATAAGTATTGTAATATTTCAATTCATTTATTTTTTACCATTTAATATTTTTATATTGAGAAAAAAAGAGATTATTTTCAGTATGTGCATGTATTTCATATAGGACGTGAACTAGTTCATTTTAAAAAGATGTTAGCAGTTCACGATCTATAGTTCGTGAACGGTACATTGAAATGAACTATGAACTACGAACTAGGTCCTCAAAGTGACCTACAGTTTACCATCGCTACTCTGGCATCGAACGCGATAAATTGTTACATAATACTCTTCTTATCCGATCTCAACTATTATGTTGTATAGTATGTAATTGTCGATTGGGTTTTGGCTTTTTGATTCCGATTTATACCGTAGGTTAGATAATTCATATATTGCCTATAAGCAAAAGGGTATTTAATTTACTATCTGATGGTTCAAAGAATATTATAAGAAAAAAATATATTTTACAAATAATTTAGGATCATTACGCAAATTTTACATACTTGAATATTTTGATTAGTTTATTTAGGGGACGATGGCCATTTAGAAATTTGAATTATATTTATTTACTAATTATAATGTATATACTTAGATACACAGTTTAATGTCACATTAATTTCTAATAAATTATTCACACACACACACACACACACACACACACACACACACACACACACACACACACACACACATATATATATATGTGTGTGTGTGTGTGTGTGTGTGTGTGTGTACGAATCGGTGTCTAAAAGTCGTAGCCAAAAGAACTAGGACATATTATACACCATTGATTTGTGCATGTACAAATAGACATTACGCGAATAGGTCTGAAATGATTTAGCACGTATAGACAGAACAATTGACATTTCATTGGATATGGAGTTTAATTTGGACGAAAGGTCGATTATGTATGTACTCCCTCACAAATTGCGTTCTTAAGTGGTTGTTGAAAAAATACGCTAGAAGGGCATGCGAGCCGTAAAGCAAATTGTATAATTACATAATTAGATATAAAACGGAATCATTCTATGAAATTCGAAAATAATTGATCGTTCAAATAGCTAATGGACGCAACAGTCGCTTAATGAAGAGCGCGATGTTCGGTGCGACGTGATTTTATTGCTATTAATGCCTGACCTTTCGCATAATTTTTATAATCCCCGTACAAAGCACACGACGAATATGAAGTGTGTTATGTAAGAACGTGTAGAAGATGACAGGTCTTTCAGGCTTATCTTCTGCGCGTTGCTTGGGAGTCTTGCGCGGGCCACCGGGCCATGAGGCCATGCCCCACAAGGCACGATCGACCCAAGAAAACAAAGGGCATTTTTCATACGAACGTACATATTTCTCGACGAAACGAAATACTTTTCAATTGTAAAAGAAATACGTAATAATTTTTCATTAAGAGGATATAATTTACATGTTAGGTTCATATATGCTGGCAACGTTAACGAGATACAGTTTTACACCTAAACTACATAAGCTGGTCTTTTATTCATTATGTCGTTCTATTTCGCACACAACTACTAAGAGATTTATTAAAGAAATTAATATATATAATCGATCTATGTGCACGTGTATGCGTAGTAAAATATATGTCTGAATTGACCTCAATTGTTCAGTAACTTTATAATTAAATTTTTATTTTATCTCGTGCCGCATTTACAAAATAATCGTCCACGTATCGGGTTATTTAATCGCTTAATATTCAGCTTTAAATAAATGCTTTAGCATCGACATACTCAAAATATCGGTCGCACTTAACAATAGACAGGTTAAATACGATAAATGTCCCAACAGAAAATGTTCTGCACATAAATCTAAAAGTGCGGTATCCCCTTAATGCCAGCAATCAATGGGAAGCGATCTTTCTTTCGAATCACATGCCGCGTCGGATGATAATGTTATTCAAATTATTAATTAAATATTCTTCGTTACCACTTAATATAATTATATGATCATTGTACGAGAGAAGATCGAAACAGATTATCCTTGTAACGAATTGTAATTTTTATTGTGACGATTGTTAATTTTTCTCATAAGCGACGTATTAATTTCTGGGGACACACTAAATGATTTTACAACAAATTGTTTAACAGACATTAGATGGTTTTATTCTAAGGTCGACGAAGTGAAAACAATTTAATGCGCGCAGTCAGCTGAAGACCCGTTTTTACATATTTACGCGAATAAAAATTAAAAGCTCTATATTTTTGGCGCCAAAAATTAATTTTTATTCGTATTTTACCGAATATTAAAAATCTATTATTAATATTGTTCGTTTATTTTTTTAACGCTGTGAAGTGCATAATGAGATAATTTGTGCGATTTATATGACCTTACTTCTTTGATTTACATCGCCGAAGCGCTATTAATGTCATAATATATATTTATTACTCTAAAGATTTCGACATTCTTGAAATGTTTGTCGTCACTTATTACGAGACATGTGAAGATATGATGGTAACAATTAGCTGGCCGTCACGGCTTTTCCTTATCTGTATATCAATTTCATAAATGCGTAAATGCGTTAAATAACGCGCGCTGCTACCTTATTGTTAATTAAATGTTCTTGTAATACTTCGTTTTAATATTTAGTACTACTTAGTTTTTGAACCATTGCTTCATTCGGAATAATCGCAGGATATTCAGCGATTCGTTACATAATACGTAATGTTTCAAAAATGATGGTACCTTCTTTTTATTTAAATCAAATTGTTGTTTTAATTGAATTACCAAATGCGATATACCAGAAATATATATATGCGCGCAAATGTACAATTAGTATTAACCAAAAACCAGATTTTTTTTATATTTTATATCGATTGAGTAGAGATTTATTTTATTCGCAAGTTCTTTTGCGGCCCGTGGGCCCGCGTATAAAAAGGCTACTAAATCGTATTATGATCTTCTGGTTCTGATTACTAAAAAAATATTAATTGTTATTAAATTATCCGCAGATGGAAATATTCTCTCACATTTACATATTTACATATTGGTATATGCGCAATTAAATAGATTATATTTAACTTGGAAAGTGTTTCCTTATAATTTTACCATTTACTAGCATGAAATCTTTAATATAAATTTATAGACAATGTATATGCATAGTAGATTTATAAAAGAAGAAGTACTACAGATATAACCTTGCTCATATTGCATCATTTGTATAAAATTTTCAATTTATCGACGAAAGGAAATTTTCGTGGAAATTTGATTAAAATCTGATAATTAAATATCAAATTCGTTACGAAATAGGCATTCGTTCAACCTTGGCATAAAATTAATATACAGTTAATTTTTTGGATAGGTCAAGTATGATGCATCTTCAAACTGTTCATCTTTCGTTTAGTCAATAATAAATCATTCAAAATATAAAAAAAAACACTTTCACGTAAAGCAAATACATATAGTACATCCTAGCTATTTTGGTTTCGACTTTTCAAAATATTTTCGCTTGTTGCGTGACTATATTTATAGGAGCGTTTAATTAACGTCCACTGATGTTGCAACGAAGAGTATCTACAATTTTATGCGAATATTACATTCGAGTTGCAATTGCGACATATCAGTACCATTTATGACGTGAGATGGATCGCTGGAGTTAAATGTCAAGAACTTACCCATGATATATAAAAACGCTAAATAGAAGCAGTATTTAAATCGGATTTAATTTAATTCAGCGACAAGTTGATATATTAAACCTTGCGAAATCAATTAATTTAGTGCATTTGCGCAGATGGAGAATTTAATTGTATTAAACAGCTTACTTGCGCGTTTTTGGTTATAGCGACGACTATATTAAATTAATTTGACTTGTGCGTTTTAAACAAGAATTTCATTGTATTAAACAGCTTAATGAATGAGTAGGATGTTAATATATTCAGTGCATGCGCACTACAATACTTGTGCGTTTTTGGTTATTATAGCGACAGCTACGCTAAATTAATTTGACTTGTGCATTTTAAACAAGAATATGATTGTATTAAACAGCTTAATGAATGAGTAGGATGTCGATATATTCAGTGCATGCGCACTGCAATACTTGCGTGTTTTTGGTTATTTTAGCGACAGCTATATTAAATTAATTTGACTTGTTCGTTTTAAACAAGAATTTCATTGTATTAAACAGCTTAATGAATGAGTAGGATGTCGATATATACAGTGCATGCGCACTGCAATACTTGCCCGTTTTTGGTTATTATAGCGACGGCTACGTTAAATTAATTTGACTTGTGCGTTTTAAACAAGAATTTGATTGTATTAAACAGCGCAATGAATGAGTAGGATGTCGATATATTCAGTGCATGCGCACTGCAATACTTGTGCGTTTTTTGGTTATTATAGCTACGGCTACATTAAATTAATTTGACTTGTGAGTTTTAAACAAGATAGAGAATTTGATTGTATTAAACAACTTAATAAATGAGTAGGATGTCGATATATACAGTGCGTGCGCACTGTAATACTTGCCCGTTTTAGGTTATTATAGCGACGGCTATATTAAATTAATTTGACTTGTGAGTTTTAGACAAGAATTTGATTGAATTAAACAGCTTAATGAATGAGTAGGATGTCGATATATTCAGTGCATGCGCATTGCAATACTTGACCGTTTTTGGTTATTATAGCGACGGCTACATTAAATTAATTTGACTTATGAGTTTTAAACAAGATAGAGAATTTGATTGTATTAAACAGTTTAATGATTGAGTAGGATGTCGATATATGCAGCGCATGCGCACTACAATACTTGTGCGTTTTTGGTTATTATAGCGACATCTACGTTTAATTGATTTGACTTGTGAGTTTTAAACAAGAATTTGATTGTATTAAACAGCGCAATGAATGAGTAGGATGTAGATATATACAGTGCATGCGCACTGCAATACTTGCGCGTTTTTGGTTATTATAGCGGCGGCTATATTAAATTAATTTGACTGGTGAGTTATTAAACGAGAGTGCGCGTTAATTGCGTTACAAATGCAATAGTTGTAATAATTGTTATATAGCGGCGTATATTATCGGGTCAAGTTGCAATATCGTACAACGACTACAAAACATCTTCGCTTCGAAACTCGAATATTCCCATCGTTGAAAGTAAAAATGCCGCAAGTTCACTCTTACTTCTATTCTATTGAAATACACGTAATAATAACGTGGGTAAACTTTACACCGCTTTTAAACTCGATAATTCTTATAGTTGCGCTACGTAATACGATCAAATTTGATCGTAGAAATCGAAATAATACGCCATATCACAATGAAGGAACTCGTTCCTTTCGCAAAGATTGATTGCTAGCACCATCGATGTCGCTTAAGTACCGAAACCTATATTTGTCTGTGCCATTTTCTGCAAAATACGGACGTTCGAACAAACGTGAACAACAAACGCAGTGAAAGTGTTGCATTTCAGTGCCAGTACGAATATGCGATTCTTCATTTTGAAGTTGAATCACGATTCCATGGGGTAGAGTTGTTACGTTGGACTATAACAGAGCCGCTAAAACACGCGGAGTATTATCCGATTCCTTGTCTAGTTTTCAGGTCATACGAACCAGTGATGATTGATTTGAGCGTTCGCTACACCCTGTATGGTGCGATTTGCACTAGCAATACTAAGCGGCGTAATATGCATAGAAAAGTATACGTGTCCATAACTAAAAGACCGTACGTGCGCTCGTGTATTTTAACGATTGCGTAAATAAAAATGTAAGAACAGTTCGTTGGTGGATAATATGTCCTGGTCAATATAGTTTCGACTTTTTAATAATAAATGAGTATACGATAGATCAACGTGAATTCCCTTTAGATTGTACACCGCGAACAGATCCGTACTTAGAATATATTTAAAAATTATTATTGCTTATTATCGAGGATTTTAAAAGTATTATAAAATATAACACCAAATATATTGTCGACAAATTTCCGTTGTGTCGTGATATTCAATATTAGGGAAGAGAAATAAAAATACAATGTTCTATATCACTTGTAAAATCGTTACTACGGCGAAATAATTGTATAAAACATCACCCAAAAACCGTAACACAATACACTTTTTTTTGTCTTACGGTTTTTGGGTGATATTTTATACAGTTTTATATCACCGTTAAAAACGCGTATTTATTCGACTATAGTTTCACTTATTAAGTATTATCATATGCTTGACCATATTCTTCCTGCAATTGTCGCGTAATGTAAATTATTCCGCGCCACCGAAATCGGCTAGAGAAAGTTCATTTAAACTCCAACGGCAATTAAATCTTTACGTCGCTACAATTACAATTAATAATGATACAACGAAATAAAGTAAGTTTACCGCAAAACTAGCAAAATCACACCTAAACTCGATAAATAAAATAATGGGTTAGGAAATAGCGTGAGTATGCCGTCTATTACAAGAAGTTGTAATAACAATACAGATTTTTAATCGTAAATTAAGGTTTTATGCTAAATTAAATAGTAAATCCAATTGTATAGCAATCCCGGTGAGTGATAGAGGTATCTTTATTTCTTCTATTATTGTGCTATTGAAGATGGGGGCATAGCCTCCGAAATGCGCATCTAGCAAATAAATGCTTTATGTTACGGTATTTGGGTGATATTTTATGCAATGTTTTATAAAAGTAGAGTAACGTTATATTTACTCAGAGAAAATAAGGTCAATGCTAGAAGATGGAAGAAGTATATAGAGGTAGATAGGACATGGAGGAGCTAGTGCTAGATAGTATAGAACAAATAGATCAGAATGAGTTAGGTCCTAGCAATCTTAAATCGGTGTTTGGTAGAGAATTGTATTATTTAAGGAATAATAAAGCCGCGGGAATAAATATGATACCAGAAGGACTCGTAAAATACGCAAGGAAAAGTTGAAGGATCGATTATACAGGGTAGTTTGTAAAATATATGACGAGAGAGATGTGCCGCCGGATATCCAGCGTAGCGCAATGCCGAAGAAGGTAGTAGCTAATTGATGTGAGAACTATAGGATCTTTAGTCTACTATCGCATGTATCGAAGATATTGTTAAGGATCATTTATAGGAAGTTAAAAAAGTATGAACGCTGTCGGAAGATCATTTCGGTTTTGGATAGAACAGGGGGAAAGTTTAAATGGAAATGGAAAGGTTAAATGTTTAGAATCTTAAAAGAAACAGGAATAGATTAAAATTAAGGTGACCATAAATATTTGGATCCAAAACGGGACATTTTTATAACACGAAAACAGTCACAACAGTTGTTTATTAATAATATAAATTATATAAAATAAACTAAAAATGCTAGTGACAATTATAACATAAATAACAGAACAAAACCTCTTATAATGTAATAAGTACATAAAAAACGAAAATAATTTATTGATATTTTTATACTTTGTAAGCCAGTTCAATATGTCATATCATCTGCTACAAATATTTCGAAAATTTCGGAATACGTGAAAAGTTATGCAAAATTTTATAGCTTGTTAAAAAAACGGGACAAACGCCTGTCCCGATGTAATTCAATGGGACAACGGGACACACTAACTTAAAACAGGTTCAAGACAGGACGTTTTGGTCACCTTAATTATAACGAACCAATAACTGGGATTGATGACCAACTAACGAAAATACGTTCACGGTGAGATAGTTTAAGCGTTTGTTAGATGATCGGTATATTCCAACATCGGGAAGATATGGAACAAATAAGCGCGTGTCGAAACGCAATGTGTACTTCTTCTTATTGGTAATTTAGTTCATAGTTCACACGGCAAGATGAGCTTGTGTTTCGCTATTTTTGGCATTCGCATTACACCAGACTACGCTCTCAAACATATTATATCGGCTAGACTATGCAAGCCTTTACCTTTTCTCAAACCATGTCAGCTTGTATAATTATACCAACCAATGTAACATTTGCTCGTTGTACAAGAATCCATGAGAATCGTATGTAATCGCTGCCGAGACACACCCGCTAATTATTAATAATCGCTGGTGGAAACCCGATTGCTTTGAATTACACCGAATTAATTGTACAGATATTAATAATGTTAAATTCTCTAATATATCAATATGTTGTAGTTATCGGGTATTCTTGGACAATTCAAAATGAAAACACCTACTTCTAAAGCGGCGTTTCGAAATATATTACAATTTCATCCTCAGGCTTTATCAGAACTAATCATTTAATGCATCAACTTTATCGTTGATCCGATCGTTAACAGACAACAAAAAGGAATATTCCTATCCATTTACAATTCTCCTATGTTCATCTCAACACTGATAAAGCCTGAGGATGAAATTGTAATATATTTCGAAACGTCGCTTTAGAAGAAGGTGTTTTCATTTTGAATTGTCCGACAATACCCGATAACTACAGTATATTAGTTTATTACGGACGAGAACTAAGATTAATTTCCTAATAAATTTTAATAAGGCACTATTTAATAAAATCCATTCCAATTTTCCAATGATCGACTTTTTCGCTGATTAATATCCATTTTCGAGCACTCGCAATAAATTATATTAAACCGACAGCGTAATATTGCAAATGCAGCGATTGGCTTTCTTTAATAAGGACTAATCTCGCTAGAAATTAAAAAAATATATATAGCTCTCAATGTCGGCACTCCTTGCCCGGCAATTTTTTTTTTTGTTCTCTTTTATCGCCGCCTCGGACTGTCTGTCTATGAGCGTGCACTTTTGCCTCGCTAAATAAATCATAATTGTAATAACAAAAGTGGTTTTGTTCAATTAAAGCGCGCAGTACATTCTAACGCTATAAACACGAATCCTTGCCACGAAGGCTACTGTTCGATCAATCGTCGACCACAGGTAAAAGGTAAAAGGAACTCGTACGTACATAGGTAATGTGTTGCTACCTCGGATACGGATGATTATACAATCCCATTCACCGACAAATTAGATTATCGGTATATAATATACACGGTGTCTCCGATATGGATATTTTATGGCCAGCGCTATTAATTGTAGCAAATGCGAAGTAAAGGCGCTGTTACAGTTTCGGATGGAACGCCGCGAGCGTATATCTTGAGCGTACGAATAATCGGCCGGTAGTTTACATTTACATTTACATTTGCATTTACATAAGGTCCGTGTGTTGGCTGGACATGTTCAAATCTGGCAGCGAAACGGCGAGCGTGTAGTCTTTAAATAATGAAATTACAATGTATGTGCATAGTTAGTCACGGTGCGATATCGTCAAGAATTTTTACAATTTCTCTACGGTTTGCTCTAGAAACAATCTATTAATATAAAGCTACCGGCTGTTGAATAAATATTTCCTTATTAGCGCCAGTTGTTTCAAACAATAACAGACGCGTATGAATATTTACGAAGTTTCGTAATAAAGCAACGAAATTAATTTGGTAGCGCGATTTTATTTGTAATTCAGTCGCATTCGAAATATGCCTCGAAGACTTCGATGTGCCAATAGATTTTGTATATAAGCGTTTTTTTTTTTTTTTATTATAAATACGCGTAAAAGTTACTGTTAAACAGTGTCCGAAAGAAATGCTCAGAAATAATTCGCATACTCCTGTGAAACTAGTTTTAGTCATTTAACAAGAATAAAAATATAATCGATTTGATAATTTAAGAATGTCGCATGGTGTTTTATTTTGACCTATAGAGGTTTAAATATAATTCACCAAGCAAAGTTCTTACGAATCAGAAAAAAACCGTTATAAAAAATTCACAATTTCATTTTATTACTTTTAGACAATTTAGTCGTTATTTTTTCAGACTTTGAATTATTGAGGCCAAATATCGAAAATAAATAATTTTTTAAAAATGGTATTGATAAATTCTGTCCATTCGCAAATATCACTAATTAGTAAAAAAAAAAATCGAATTTATGTACGTGAAAAGTTAATATTATTCGGGCATTGTCCGAATTCAGGTTTTGAGTGTACTATTATAAAACAAGAATAAACGGTTAGTAAAATTTCGCAATATTCAATTTTAAATGGGTTTATTTCGTGACCTTCCTTTATTATTGTTACTATTTCTATCGTTAATATCTGGGATCCTATTAGATTATAAATATTTTCACATCGTAAATATGTATCGATGAGCAATTAAATATTAACCTGAACTCTCGTTTCACCTCTTCACCCATACAAATATAATCGCTTAATGTCGATAGCATTTACCTGATGCAATTCGTGGCAACAAACATCATTAAATCTCCGTGCGATATTAATAATACTCAAAAG
Organism: Leptodirus hochenwartii; assembly: GCA_947310635.1. Classification (NCBI taxonomy): domain Eukaryota; kingdom Metazoa; phylum Arthropoda; class Insecta; order Coleoptera; family Leiodidae; genus Leptodirus; species Leptodirus hochenwartii. The sequence continues at coordinate 188,415 of OX371187.1, read as the reverse complement.
AAACGGCAATTGATCAAGGTATTTTATTTCGATTCGCGATACATTTTTTTTAATCGATCGCATTTCGTAATAAATTCGAAACCACCTCACATTTATAAAAGATATTTCGACGTGGCCGAAAATAATACAGATTTTTTTGAGTCGGTATTAATTTCGCCGTCCGCATAAGAGATATTCACTTTGGTGTTTACATTTTAGCGATGGCAAACTGTAGGTCACCTTGAGGACCTAGTTCGTAGTTCATTTCAATGTGCCGTTCGCGAACTATAGGTCGTGAACTACTACATCTTTTAAAAATGAACTAGTTCACGACCTATATCAAATGCATGCACATACTGAAAATAATCTCTTTTTTCTCAATATAAAAATATTAAATGGTAAAAAATAAATAAATTGAAATATTACAATACTTATTTTGAATTAGGAATGAAGAATAAAAGACAACAATGTTTATAATTTATACAAAACATATATATATATATATATATATATATAAGGAAATATAATTTCGTTCCGTTCACCAACATAAATGTTAGTACTGCTATTGGTACTGTATATGTAATGTATACTATACTGCATCGTTTACGAGCCGATGTGATTCATGAACGGTTTAGCACACGGCGGGTTCAGGAACTAGTACAAGTATATCAATAAGTACACCGTTCACCATGAACTTTTATGAAATTTTACTCACGTTTATTTAGATGAAGTTCTAAAATTCTTAATGGTAGTTACTGATGAAAATGTTTACTACTTTACTAACACTTGAAAATTAAATGTACAAACTATAATAAAATGAACCAGATAGAATCGTTTTGTTTGGCATTATAATTTATATTTTCTATTCCGAATCTTCTCTCTGTTCAAACTTCAAAGCTTTGATTTGATATTAAGTGATTGCATTGCATTCAGTATGAAATAGAAGAACTATAAGATATAGATGTTTATTTTTGAATTATTGCAAAAATTTGCTACGGCATGACATATTTAAGAACATATTTAATCTTGCGAATATATTATTCCAAATGAAATCTGATACCAAAATATAAATTGTGACTCAGTTCGGCAATGCTGCTGTTGCAATATCGCATCGAGTTTCTTATTTCGTTCCGTTCACCAACACACTTTATCATTAAATAAATGTTAGTATTGTATATGACAGAGGTTCCGAACCTGGGGGTAATTACCCCTCGGGGGGTAAACATGCTAATCTTCAGGGGTAACAGAGAACAATTTGTTAACCGAAGGCTGAATCCTGAGTCACGGCGCATCACGCATGCGGAATCCGACATGTATAAACCTGTATAAACCTGTCCGAACTGAGAGGGGGCGCGCATAACATTTTAAAATTGGGGTAAAATTTGATTTCCTAACAGATTACGGGGGTAGCAGTATTATAAAGGTTAGGAACCACTGGTATATGTAATGTATACTATACTGCATCGTTTAGTACACGACGGGTTTAGGACCTAGTACAAGTACATCAATACGTACACCGTGCACCATGTAGTTCATAGTTCTCGAACTATGTCATAGTGACCTATAGGTCGTTGCAAAACATCGTCACAGTACGCCCGTCATTTGATTGAACCGTTCAGAGTGAACGGTTCGCGAGTGAACCACACATCGCTATTACATTCAGGAACTAGCACAGTTAGCGTATAAATATCATAGCATTTTTTTAAAGGCAAATGATTTGCATAACTACCCAACGAGCTCGTCATGTAACATATATTCTAACTACATCACATTCGACATTTTATAGGAAATCATTTGTGTATATGACCACTCGTATATTTAATCATCTATCGCAAGACATCGAAAACAGCGGGAATTTGCGAATATTTTCGAACAAACTCAACGCCCGATTTATTAAAAAGACCTACTATTCTCTTGAAGAATTCTTTGATGATAATCTGCGATATTTTCGCATTTTCTTTGAATATTTTTGTGATAATTTGATAGAAATATTATAATTCTGTGATATTTGAACATTTTAACATAAAAATTTCGTTACATGACTATATGGTTTTACTGACGATTTAATAATAAATATTAACGGAGACACCGATAGTGAAAGCGACGACTTTGATTCAGATTTTTAAATGTGAAAAATATTTTTGTAAATAATTTTTTTTTTGAGTAATTAGTTGATCAAATCAAAATTACTTCATATTTTATAAATCAGGTCAAAAATACTTATTTTTATACTTTATTTTACCATCTTTTTTGGGATATTTGAATTTTATATATATTATCAAACGTTTTACAATATATTACCCGAAGAGAGTTTTATTTAATGGCGTATCTTCCATTATTATAATGATGTTACCTATAAGTTCAGGTATTTTTTAAAAGTTATTATATTATTGTTATTTTTGTACATTTTCGCCTCAGGAAGATGTCAAATAAAAATCGAAACGTTGGCAAAAACTATATAGTGTTTGCTGCATTTGTGTCCGCTTGCCGTTATTCATTATTAAATAAAATAATTTTTAAATAATATTAGTGGTACTTTTCATAAATTTGCAAAAAAAATGTACTGCACTGGAATATTCAATGACTGTACGACTGACGCCATACTGTTTTGAATAGCACTGCTCTGTACTGTATTGGTCAAGCCATTATACAGTTCTTGATTTATGATGCGTGAATTTCTGTCACTTTCCGCCACTTTCAATAAAACGGTGTGATTGAACCTTAAGCTGCGATAATGAATAAAACTGAAACTAAAATTATCTTGTATGTACATGTGATTAAAATTTAATATTACGTATAATATGTTCGTTGTTTTTAATTTTATTTACTTCTATTTGTATCATTTTTATACACTCTATCATTTATACACTCAAATTTTATTATTGTTATTATTTGTTGTTTCTTTTTATCTTTACCATTTTATATATGGACTGACAGTAATGGCCTTATAATGATGGGAAAATAAATCGGAATTATAATTTTTTACAGTTTTAAGTGAATCGGTAATTGGCATAACATGGCGAGTGTTAAAAAAAAATAAGCGGTTTTCCTTCAGAGGCGACCCACCCAAAAAATAGCGGAACGTCATAATAGCGCTCACGCTATAACGTTAACATCGCAGCGCAACATAAATCATCACCAAGGATCAAATTGATTTGATCCTCTTCTTGTTCCGCATTCGCTTGTAAAGTTCAAGAACGAACATATACCTTCCGTCCTACGACCCTACTCGAATTCGATCGTTTTTTCTCAATTATTTCAGCAAGCGCGTTTTGCTTCGAGCGATTATTATGTGATTTTTTGAAAGACTTCTTTGGATTTTTCTATTTGCGGTGTGGTAGTTTGACAAAATGTTTTAAAAGTTTCGAATGTTTGTGGTGTGCATGTCAAAAGTAATTGCGGTTCGGTTGACATAGTTACTTTTGTAATATCTTTGTCTGTGTAATACGAATGGTAAAAACCAATCGACCTTGCGTCGATATGAGCTATGGGCGTCCGTAATATAATAGATAAAAGAATGTTATAGTTTTATGCAGTTTTTTTCTTTTGTAATAGGTCGTGTTATGTAATATCACCACCACGTCGAGATTTTTTTTCAATATTGGCAATTTGCGACTAATTGTTCGTTTGAGCCGGAGAATAAGTCCACCGTTAATCACCCGAAAATGGGAATCGCGTAAATTCTTTTAAATCGGACACGAACGTTCGACGCTGCTTCTGCAATGACAGCTAATGAGTGATGATATATACGGTTGAGAATAAACGAACGTATTTACTTTCACTATGTGCTTATTTTGCTAATGCCATCAAAATATTTGTCAATCGTGAACGTGTACGTTCGAAGACAATAGTAATGTACCACTGTATGAGAACCGTTCGGTGTAGTGTATGGTAATGAAAGTTGTGGTGTAACCAGCGTATTCAAACTGCTGCCTTTCGATATATCGACGCGTTACTATTGACTGTGAGTGTACGTAGAATACAATGCATTTGCGATGATATCCAATGTTCGAATGTCGAAGGTGTGCGCTTTTAACTGATTACAAAACACGTTGATTAGGCAGTGAAAATTTGCCAACCGATTAATTATTAGCATTCAGCTAAGGGCAAATTTGCCGGTTGCGTTTAATTGCCACAAATGCACGGGAAAGCCATTAGTTTCTGTATGTGAACGAATTCATTTGCAAGTATTAGCTGTCCTTGCTTTTATTTATTATGCGATCGGAGTAAAAATTTGCGCATTGCAATTAATTATATAGCGCTGTTTGAAAAGTGCGGGTCATTTTTTATTCGCAAATATTTCTCGTGCCAAAGAATAATATGATAATAAATAAATGAAAAGTCACGTGGCGCCTCCAAAAAGATTGTTTTTCGTGCGAAAGTAATTAAATAAAACGAATGAAGTCGCAATAACCGTAAAAATATTTTGTTTAGGTATACGAAAAAGAAAATGTATTTTCTAAATCTAATTAAATATTTAATAAATTTAATCGCTGAGAAAATTCTTTTTTATCTATATTAATATTTTTTCGTTGAGAAATGAAATATTTATTCAATTGTGGGGATTTTCAAGCGTTTTTTTTTGTATTTTGATTCTATGTAGTTTATATTAAAAAATGCGCACTCGTAAATATACGTACTTCCGAACATAGAAATTATTAACAGATAAAATTTTATAGTTACGCTTTTAATAATAATTTTCGAGAGAAACTGCATTTTTTGTAAGCTACTTTTAATAAAACTACATCCAATAATATTTTTATTTTAACAGTTTTCTCAAGAGAATATAAAAAATTTCCAAGATCCTTGCAATAAGACTACATTCAACAAAATAATAATAATAGTATTTGATTGAAAAAATGCATTGCATTTCGTCAAACGGGGTCCTACAAAAAATGTTTGATTAAAAATGAACATCCACATTGAAATTTGATATACATTAAATATCTATTATCCGATTTGTTTTCATACAAAAAAGCTAGACTACGGATATATATATGTTATTGAAAAACTTAAATTTGTTTCGGGATCTATAGGAATTTTTGCGCCCGCGGGTTGCTAGTTGAACAACGCTGGAATAGACAATAGAATACAAAAAGTTTCGGCATATTAAGAGTAATTTAAAATGTTATTAGGGTCCGCATCTTGAAACAAAATGTAGCCCAAAAAAAGAACGAATATGTCGAAGAACGGACGATACTTCCTGCAATTTGTGTAGACTCTCAATTGAGCCTTTCCTTAATGAGTAGCGCCATACAATATTGTATAAACTATATACATACAACCTTGGCATATAATGTTGTACAGAATTATTTATTGTAAGCGCGTATCGGCTTTTCTATGTAGTTCTGGCCTTGCTTTCTACGTAGCCTGGCAGCCAACTAATCGACATTCTCCGAGAGGGTGGATAATTACATTTATTGTTCGGCCAGTCTCAAATCCTGGAACCTCGACGCTTCGATCGAACAAACTTGTTCAATGCTGACTTAATGAACCTAACTAATCAAAGCACACTCAAAAATCGTAAGACAAAGCATTTATTAGCTACATGCGCATTTCAGCGGCTATGCCCCCATCTTCAGTAGCACAATAATAAAACAAATACAGATACCTCTGTTACTCACCGGGATCGCTGTCCAATTGAACGTAATGTCATTTTAACAGCAGTTTCCCGCCTTCGTGCGACCTCTATCGTACTTATTATAAACTATAAAAAGGATTTGCAGATAGCTATGATCAATTGCGCAAACGCATAAGACAATTCAAGGGTTACCAAACTAAACTGATCAAAACGAAATCTGACCTGAATCTAAATTCATTAAATCAGATTTTATTCTATGAATATAAATACTCTCGTGAGCATTCAGTTTGCAATAGTATCTAACACATTTAAGTAATTTAAGTGAACTACTTTTAATAGGATTCGAAAATGTGGTCGGTTACAGCACTTTTATCTTTTCTATTTAATCTAAAATGAGCTAAATGTTCCTTAAATCCAACTTCTATGGGTCTGCGTGTTTGACCTATATATATCTTGGGACAACTAGAACAAGAGATTTCATAAATACCAATTTTTTCCCTTATATCTACTAAATCTTTGGGATTTCCCAGAAAATTCGCAAGACTACTGGAAGTATTAAACGATATTTTAAAGTTATATTTGTTCACAATCCGCGAGAAATGATTGGGTCAAAAGGAAGTTTAACAAATTTATGAGTCGAATCGTTACTTTTTATTAAACTACTTGTGTTTCTAAAATCTTTTAAATTTTCTCAATATATTACTTACAATTAGAGAAGAGTAGCCGTTCTGCACAGCTATATTCTGGATATTATTCAATTCAATGTTGTATCTCTCCTTTAGATAATGGTAAATTCAATAAACGTTTGATTAAGATGAAGATAGCCTCTGAAATGTGCGTCTATCTAATAAATGCTTTGCGTTACAGTTTTTGGTTGATGTTTTATACAATTATTTAACGCCGTATTGACGATTTTACAACAATCAAAGCTGTTCTGATTTAATCAATTAATATGTCTTTTGTTATACATTTCCACAATATTCTTGATTAGAATATAAGCCGCTTCAACTGTTTTAGTGTAAACATTTTTGTTCGCTTTGTCGTTGATACATTTTGATGATGAAAAATTGAATTCTTATATACAATACGCAACTTATTGTGCAGTCTTCACAAAAATGACTCCAGTTTACTTATTACAACTAGCCCGCGGTTATATTCTGCACGTATCTTTTATCACAATTACCATATAGGACAGTGGCGCTTAAGAAGTTCCTTTTGCCAGCGCAGAAAATACAACGGTATAATAAATGTATAGTTCTTCAAATGCTTTTAACAAGCTTGATTTGAAAAAAAAAACTTTAGTATTAACTGAAATTTTGTGGAATGAAATCGCGCGCTGAAGTATCTCCTTCTAAGATTCGAATGAGGATTTAATAAAGAATTCTTTCTAAATGGTTTTCGAAATTGGCGCAGATTAGTGTATATTTGATGGGTCCAAAAATGTCGATGGTTTTAATTAAATGTTCTTGATCAAATTTTATTTGCGGAGTAATGTCGTAGTTGTTAATGTCCCATTTGCGAAATCTTGTAAACTTCATCGCGCTTTTGTGTTAGCTTTTGAAATATTCGCGTATTTCGCTGTCGAAGAATATTAATTAGAATTAATATCGCGTATATATTTTATTACACGATAAATTACATATTTTAGCATTTTAATCAGACGTAAGGAAATCGAGGCGGTTTTTTTTTTTTGTTGAATAAAGTTATTTGAATAAAATAAAACTCGGAATATCAGCGCATTTTTAATTTGAATATTTGCGTATAATGCAATTGATATTTGATTTTTTTTTTGTGGCGGGCTTATATAAATTGAATTAAAGTCAAAAATAATGTGCTATTATATAATATTCATTCGTTTTTTTGGTGTATTTTTTAGTAAAATCTGTTGGTACGGTATTGACATTTATAATTATTAAGATTACGCAATTTATACAATGCTTTAGGGATATGATCTAGTTCAAAAAAAATTACGCACGGACCGGTTTGATATATATAAAGTGGATTTAATACGCAATGTCCAAATTACATATAAACCTACAACAAATTCACTGACTATACAAAATCATGTAACCAACCGTAATAGTATGGTCTTATCACGAACGGATTATATAATTGCTTTCTGCTGTTCTTTTTTTCGTTGTTTTTATGACAATTTCGTTAGTACTATTATACAACTAGTTAAACGTCTTCTACATTACGAGGTTCAAATTTTTTATGATACTATAACATATGAAGCTGCATTTGCTGCAGCTCCATAACGTCACAAAGCCGCGATTAGTAAATTTTTAATTTTCTACATTTATATAAATTTAATCGTCCATTAATTTAATCGCGGCAAATATTAACACATCAGCCCCCATATAATCCGGTAGTATAATGCGACTTAAAAAAAAAAATTATTATTGTGCTCCAGTTATTTCGTCTGATTTATGAATTTGAAAGACATATGTAAAATTGAAAGTACACTAAACGAAATCGAAAATCTATACGTGTATACAAAACTAACAGTTGTAACTTGCGGTATTAATATCATCTCGTAAAGAAACGCGAACTCGCTGCTTACGCGCCCTCATTTGGCACATTCATATTTATAATTCGCAGCGTCTAGTTTTAATAGCCAATTTGTGCGTTTAGATGTGTCGTTTATGCACAGCTCTGTTAATATAAAAATATTTCTCGAATTTTGTACGTGTGCACAATAATGTCCGTAATTTTTTACGCGTACAAAATCGCGGCTTGAGAAAGGCAACTTAACTAGTTGGGACTTACCGGGAATGATGTATAATATGCTGATTAGCAAGAGGCTGACTGTCATCCAGTGGGATATCATCTTTCGTTTTAATTTGTCGTTGGCGACAATTCCTGGCGGCAACAGCGATAATCAACACAGCAAACACATACACAAAACTCGTGCGATCTGAAAAAAAAATATGCTTTTCTGTTTGGCTGCGAATGGGGGTATCGTCAAACAGGAGCTAAACCGAGATCCCCATGTGTGCGAGAAAAAAAAATTTATCGGAAATTCGGCGGAACTTGAACGTGAATTCTCCTGGTGACACGATATTTTATGGAATCGCGACGAAGGCGAGCGTATGTAGAAAGTGCTGCGCGCCAATCTGCTGTTCTCGCACCGACGACTGGAACGGCAGTCTTAAAGTGAAATGTTACCTGCTGCTGGCCACGAGCGCAACACCTGGTGCTGATCGCTCCGTATGTCTTCGTATGTTTTTGTGTGGCTGCAATGTCTTGAGCTATAGTTACTTGCGTGTGGGGGATAAAACTCCCCACCGACACCACATTCCATTCGCCATTCACTTGACCCACGGAAAATTCCCCGTTACTTCGACTCGGTGCTAAGTTTTTCCAATTTTCACTTCTTTAAAAATACAACCTTCGTTCGAAAAAGAATCTTTGCTACATTAAAGTAGCAAAGTTTTCACTTCACTTTCAACTAGTGTTCTTTTTTGTATAGTTCTTCTAAGAATTATAGAAAAGGCTTTTGTTTAACTGCTTACCAAATTTAATGAAAATACGCATATAAAAAAATACTTTCGTTTCCCGAAAATAGTAAATATTCACAATTTTTTACATCATTATATAATCTTAAAGTGTTAATCAGATATTGACTTCTTGTTATTCTCTTATATCATTTGTCAACAAAATAATATTTACCGAACGTAAGACTGCATTTTAAAATTTACGGTGTTAAATAATAGTATAGAATATCACCCAAACTTGAAGCATTAAGTAGCTACATGCGCATTTCGATGGCTATACCCCCATCTTCAGTAGCACAGGACAAAAACTAAATAAAATCCTATGATTGCGCGTGGTTTAGATAGTATTTTAAATAGATACAATTCATTTAATTTTTAAGTAATTTAAGTGAACTAATTTGAATAGGATGACCTGAGTTAGCCAAAAATATGCTCGGCTACAGCACTTTTATCTTTTCTATCTGAAATGAGCTAAATGCTCCTTAAATCTAGTTTCAATTGGTCTACGTGTTTGTTCTATAAATACGTTAGGACAGCTAGAACAAGATATTTCGTAAATACCGATTTTTCGCTATAAAGTTGATGATGTTGGTCTTTTGCACGTTTAATAGGAGTCCGTTCGTAGAACTCCATTCTATCATTCTTTCTACCACCTCCTGAGCTTTTTGTCGCAGCCCAGTTTCAGAGACGGTGGAGATCAATATATTCGAGTCGTCTGCAAATAGTACAACTCTCAGGTCAGTTCCTTGTACGTGGGATGGTAGATCATTAATAGAGAGTAGGAAAAAGAGCGGACCCATGATAGTTCCCTACGGCACTCCAATTTTTTTTCTAGGCGGATATCGTGATTGCTATACTATAATTATATATTGTTTATTGTTATCAAAGTTTAGATAACTCGTCAAATTTGAAAAAATGATAATTGCAGTAATTGACTTTATATTAATTTTCTATTAAACTTAAATATTTTGTATATAGGTAATGATTATATAATATGTGAAATATTGTATAGATACTAATTTACAAAATGTGGCGTCCTTATATCAATGTTTTGCAAAGTCGTATCACATATAAAAATTAAATGTTAATACAAATACATGAAGACAACATTCTAACATTAAAAAGAAGACATTTAATGTATTTCAAAATAACACTATACTATAATTGTACTGCAATCACGATTCGTTACAGAGGTATTGGGGGCATAGCCATCGAAATGCGCATCTAGTTACTTAATGCTTTCAGTTACGGTATTTGGGTGATATTCGATAGTAAGACTACATATTTTTAAAACGGGTTGAATGTAATAATAATTATATTATATATTACGATATTGGAACTGAAATTAAAATTACTAATTCATGACTAAATCTAAAGTTATTTTTTTGACCCAAAAGTAACAGTTTAGTAATACCCATACACCTGCCTGCAGTTACTTGTAAATTCTTGTAGTTATAGGTGTTAAGTTGAAAGAATGAAAACGAAATCAGTCTCACTAATTATTAAAAATAAAATCACATAAATAAACGTGAAATAATTGAAAAAGTAAATATTTATTTTGGCGGTATTCACGCGTAAAATCAGTTTTATATATTTGGTGAACATTCACAAAATTCGGTACATATGGTTACATAAATATGGTTAATTTAAAATACAGGCATTACTAAAACAATAGGAACCGTTATTATTTTGGTGACGCAAATTTTGTTTTTCGATCTATCGTCATTTGGTATCTCACAAGTATTTTTGATATTCATTTCTTTTTTTTTGGAGTACAGAGTTTAATTTGGTAAATATTTAATTTGATCACTATACAAAAGCATATTGTGGGTGTTTCATAGGTCAGCACGACTGTCTTTTCTCTATCATACAAAGACTTATTGGCTAAAATTCGTGCTATTCAATGATTTCTTATGAATGCATATACAGGGTGCTCCAAAGGTCTCGCATAAATAAAATTCGTATCTCATTAATAAGTTTCTTTTTCTTTTAATTAAGCGCTGAAAACATGCTTAAAAATGGTTTGGTTGTTCATCTAGTTTTTTGTAATATATTTTAGTCCCCAGCTACGCTAACCTTATATTTTCTATTAGCAACATATATCTTGTGAAGGCTCATTGAACATGTTGTTAAAAATGAATCTGGCTATAACAATAAAATATAATTTGGGTATGTGGGTATTGAATTTTTAGGATCCTTTTTAGAAAGTCAATGATAATTTAGTAATACTAAAGACTCGTACATAAGAATTCTGAAAATATTTTCGTTGAAATCATTTTTTTTATGATTATATTCCCTCCATACATTCTTTTGCGGTGAATTTGAAATTTATATTAAGATTATAGAAAATTAAGATTGTTAGAAAAGTAACAATATTTATTTAGCAAATTTCTTCTTTGTTTTTGTTAAAATGTGTGCAATAAAAATTTACGAATATGCCGATATATTCGTTATTTTTAGAAAAACAGCTTTAATTAGTTCACAAATTGTTTGTAAAAATAAATAATCAATTTACGCGATCGAACGATTTTATTTTACAGGGGTAGCTAGGGGGTCGGGGGGGTTGAAGTTGCATATCAGTATTCTTTACAAAAAAAAACCGACATAAACATCAAAATAATCAATTGACACATTCCGACGATTTCTTTTTGCGAAAATATACCATCACGAGGACACTCTGTATATACCATTACTTTTGCGGGTTGGCATTGCAAAAGGTGCGAACTGGAAGTCGCCGTTTCTTTCTCACCATATCGGCGCTGTTTCTTCGGCAGCAGCGGACTATTGCTCGTGTGAAACACAACATAATTTCGAATGGGATTGAATATTTGACTATATTAAACGAACGTTCGGTTCTCCTTGAATTGTAAAAGTTGCAGCCGTCAATTACGGCTTGTAACAATAAGCGAATTAATATGTATATGCAACAAGAGTACCGCTTCACATAAATAAGCACCGAAAGAAAAAAAACGAACTGCAATGTTCACGATTACTAGTATTAGAATATACACAACAAAGTCCAACATGGTGTTTATTACCGATTAAACGTTTAAAATGTGCAGTAATGGTAATGTTGGCCGCTTTTCCGGGTGTGGCTGTTCAGACAATATACGAACCATACATGTGTAATTATATATTCATGTACGAGCGTGTACTCGTTGGGAATTGCGCAACCGATCGCCATTATCAGTTTTTATTTGCAATAGATTGCGGGGCATTTTTTCTACTCACTAATAACTAGCAAGGAAAGTACAGCGGCCAACGAGAGCTAGTCTCATGATGCAGAACATAATCAAAATCGTGAAACATTAATTTCCTCGAAATGTATCTTTAAATTAACATTTAAATCAAACGTTGCTACTATAATTGCATAAAATATCGCCCAAATACCACAACTCGATGCATTTAATCGCTCGATGTGCATTTCCACGGCTATACCGCCATCTTCAGTAGCACAAAAATTGTTTGTTCAATTGCGTGGAATGACAGTCGGGCATTTTATTTAGTTTTACTGAAGATGAGTGCTTAGCTTTCGAGATGCTCATGTAGCTATTAAATGCTTTGTGTTACATTATTAGTGTCAAATTGACAAGTTGCTGATATACATTTTTCTTTTTCTTATATGCTTTAGTATTCGCTTGCGCAGATTAAAATTTATACACTTGAATTGTTCTGTTCTTATTACGAAAAGCGATTTGCCCAAGCCAATGGATATATTGTATCACAATTCCTATTGTTTCTACACGATATCGAAAATAGTTCAGCATTACGGCAAATAATACAAAACATCAATTTGTAATTGTATATTGCGTCTAACAATATTTTGTGTTATATCGACCCTCGGTATTTCACGGTATAAACATGAAATTAACTTAATATTTCCAATAATATAGGCGCAACAATAAATATGCTCTGATTCATTTCGAGATTACTTTATAAATCAGCCAGTCGGTTATTAATTAATATTATTTAAACAAATAATAGAAATTTTCATGTTGGATCCGCTGTTTTATCTTCTAGTTAATAAAATCGCAGTAAAAACTTAAAAAAAAATTGAAACCCGGCGACAAACGGGTTATATTAATTAGATAAAATTCGGTTAAGGTTACATATCGGTAATAATTCGAATAAATACATTGCAGAAAACGAAAAAGTTCGTATAAAGCGAAATTTTTGTATTTTGCGTTGCGTCGATGTAAATGTGTTATGCAACCAAATAGCAATAGCAAATGTTTTTTTTCTCGCATATATTCGTATATGCAAGATTATTTCTTCACGCGCCAGATTTGTATATGCCTATCTAACATATTTAAATTGAAACTGATATTTGCGGCTAATTGTTTTATGTCAAACGATTAATGTAATTATCAAACGTATGGAAGGTAAATAATTTTATACTATTAAAAATAGTTTATTAAAACTATTTTATAATAGTTTAATAATATTGGAAGAACAGCTCTTTTTTTTATTGACTGTGTTGTTTTTGTAACTTGTTTGTTGCTAATAACGCTGAATATCACCCTTGGGTGTGATTAGATTCGTTTTCCTTTGTTCATTATATTTGTGTGTGTGTGTGTATGGACCCAATAAAGAAAGTTTTTTATTATTATTTTTTAAAAATAATATGGAAAACTTTTGTTTGATATATTAACGAAATATTTCACACTGCGAACTGAAGTAACACATTTTTAATTACATCTTCGTTATGAGAATACACTACATAAAATATTGCGATACAAATTACTACTCTTCATATATAGAATAGATCTCATAACAATTCGGCAATTTATACGCAGTTTTTAATATTTTATCGGAAAACTGGTGTTGTGCAATTGAAGAAAAAAATATCTTTCATCTACGAATAATCGCGTATGCAAATGCATATTCTTGAGATCTGCCAGTATTTGAGATTATATCTTTAATTCAAAGACTTATAAACAACAATACCGATCCCGTCTTAATGTTTTTTTCAAACATACAGGATGTGTGATAATACCTACAAACGGGTATTGTAATAACAATTTTTTCTTCTTCACATATAATCAAAAATCAAAACACGAAATATATTTATTTAATTAAAATTATATTAACGACGAATACAATTTATTGTATTTTAGTAGATATATATTAAATTGTTTGATAATTATGTATATATTATGAATATGATACGTTTCTTAAATGCCTACGCGAATATGTTGTTTTTATTTGCGACAATTCGATTTTTAATCGGCATATCTGCAGAGTTTCCAAATTTTATGACTTGTATTGTTCGATTTATATAGGTCGTAAATATTCAATTTGCTTGCGAAATAAAATTATTTAACGATATATAAATCTTCGCGAATTATAAAATTGAACTATCGGTAAAAATAGTTTTATTATGAAAAATCGTTCGCTCGTTTTTGGTAGTGAACAATTCAATTTTTACGAGAAATGCTTGAGTAGCAATTAACGTTGAAAATTACCCGAAAATGCCTGTATCAATGTCATTGCCGCTTAAGAACTACGTAATTAACAACGTCCCCGATTATTTTCTAAATGAAATTACTTTATCGTTTGGACGACAACTTTCTATAATAAAGTCGGGCGATGCGTTTTTGGGAATTGTTTGATGGTGATTTGTAAATAACATGCGGGTGGAGAAATTGAATCGATTCCATATTTTCAATTTGAAACCTTCATTACATTTATTATATAATATATGTACATAAAATCAACACAGATTTAATCTGACAGAGTAGCTATAATATAATATATTGTATGACTGATTCACATCTTTGTAAATATCAATATATCGATTGCAAAATTAAAATAGTTATATATTCGTGTATAATATATGGTTGACTATAATAGTATATCTATTTATGTATTATTACATAAATAAAACCATTAATGCATAAACTTCCGACTATATTATATTCCGTGGTATGTATTTATATTAGTTTGAAGCAATAATATGACCAGTATATACTATAGGGTATAAAATTGTTCGAATTGCTCCTTGGAATTTGGATTGTATTTCTCGTAGCCTTAACATAAAAAGGAATAAATTCGTTTTGAACGTACGTAGTACGTGAACCTAACCGAATAATATAACCAGCGATTAAAATCAGTCTTGCGAACGTTTTTGAAAAGAAGATTCAAACGTGAATGGTAAATTCTTTCCGCTCTTGCTCCTTCTGTTCTTGATATCTACCAAAAACAAAAACTTTTTAACAATATTTTTAAATGGTTGGTCAATTAATCCAAAATTAAAATAAGCAAAAACAATACAGTTGCGCGGCGAAGGGATATATTTAATAACTTCTTCGTACAATATAGTATAGTACCTGGCCAAGAGAGCCGTCAGTTCGGCGCTAAGTTTGGCGGGTGGCACGATATTGGTGGCCGCAACAGCCAGATGATGGTCCCGATCGCATTCCGCTTCGCTGAACTCGTGCAGGTTGTCGCTGAAGCCGCACGGCAGTGCCACCAACGGCACATCAGTACCACCTGGTAACCCCGTGGGATCATTCCCATTCGCAATTCCCATCCGATGCGGTTCGCTCAACGATGTACATGCGACGTTGATGGGACGTTCGTCCTCTGAACTGCACATACCGCATCCGCAGAAATAAATTACATGTAAGTTTCTTTGTCATTCAGAATTTAGATTTCGACTAACGCGGATATCGATTAGAATTGGATTGTATAACGTGCGACTATATTTTGCTTGTTCTAATTAGCAGTGGACATTGTTGGTAGGTGTGATATTAGCGCGCGTGCGCTTGTGTGTCTTTGTGTGTATCTATCAGGTACCTTGGCTACCTGCTGGTACTCGACGGGCGATGTGGGTGCGGCTGGGGTTGTTGCTGAGCTTGTTGGGCGTGATGCAGCACCTGGTGCTGATGTTGCTGGCGCTGCCGTTGATGGTGCCGCGTGCCACCCCCGCCCACACCCCCGCTACCGCCGCTTAAGTGGCGCGGTGTATGGTGGCGTCGTTCAACCAATTGTCCATCGCACGGTCCGTCGCTGCTAGTGTTGCCGTTGTTGTTGTTGTTGTTGTTGTTGTTGTTGCCGGGCACCAGATCTGCAACCAGCAATGTTTCGTAACCGGTATACGAGTTGGTGGCGAGCGTGCCGCGGCGTCGATGGTCGCGCTCACCCGCAATCGCACGCTGCTTGACCGGCACCCGGTAGTTGGAGCTGGAGCTTTGGTAGCCATCAGCGGGACCGATGAGCGGTGGACTGCCGCTCGTGTCATCTGATTCGGAGTCACCACATCCCGAAGAACGAGCAGCCATCGCCCTCAATCGACTGCTACTCGGCCCTATACCTGACAAATGATGCGGGATGGATATTACACACACCGAAGGTCTTGAACATACTGTTACCTTCGCTGTTGTAGTATCTGGCTTTATGCCAGCTTTTCCCGCTTGGGTTCTTAGCGTATAGCACAGCGTCGTTCTCCTCTATGTGACCGAATGTTTTGAACTGCATTGTGTAGTCCAATGTAGACGTCGTAACCAAGCGGTTTTGATTAGAAGGTACACTGAAGGTGGCGTACGGACTAATTTCATACATTCCTAAAAACAGAATTTATTCCCGATATTCTAATTAATTAGGATTTGTATTTATATTACCTGCAGCATTGTCCTGTAATTTCTCGTCTGCCTTCATAGGAGATGATGTGTAAACTTGCTGGCAATTTCTGCGATTATCGCGTTCTGCATTCTTTTCGTTATTGTCTTCTTCCTCCGCTGCTTGTTGGTCGGCGTTGACATTATCCTTATCTCTACATGGAGTAGATAATAAATTATTTGATGGCGGTAGTCCATTCTAATCTTACTCGCGTCTATTCTATTACCTGTGCTGTTTTTTATGTAGTTGCCACCAGAGCAAGACGACACAAACCAGCAACACTAAAACACTAATCGTGGGCGTGACAATGTACGCTCTCCGATAAAAGCTTTGATAGTCATCCACTTTATCATCAGAAAAGCTCGGGGGCGGCGGTATACGACCTGAAATATGTATCGCAATTACCGCCAAACAATGTAGGCGCAATGTCGTCGTACTTGCCTCCGGTTAACGTCGTCGTGGCAAAGCTGAATAAGCCGTGCATGACACCAGCTTCGTTTTCGGCTGTTACCTTAACTTGATACCAAGTGGCTGGTGTAAGATCCTGAATAACTATCCTATCTGAGGTTGCGCTACTCGAAACCAACGTCCATTTGTCTCGGTGCACAATTTTATACACGATAGAAAAATGAGAAATAGGACAGCCACCGTCGGGCCATTTGTACAAGTTCATCTGAACCGACGTCGCGTTCGCTTGAATCAACTCCTGCTCTTTGGGCAGAAGTGGCGGTCCTCCTTTCGTGTGAGCAGTGACAATCGAGCTTGGACTTCCCTTCCCTACCCTGTTATAGGCCAAAATGTACATGTGATAAACACACCCGCATTGCAGATGTTCGAATGTGAACACGCCATGTTCCGGTGACAAATCCATTGCGGTCCAATCATCCGTATCGCGCTTAGAGCTGATTAAGTATCCTATAAAAAAAACGGACGTTATCACAGCTGTTTCGTAGGAATATCTTGAACAAGTGAGAACCTTGTATAATGGCTCCACCATCTTCTGGTTGCTTCCAATGCAGTCTTATACTCGTGGCAGTGCTAAATTGGACCTCTAAATGAGGCGGACTTGGTGGCAGTAATACGTTTAAACTATACGTTATATTATCATCCCCGAAAATATTTTTCGCATCGCACGTGTAATTTCCCGCTAAAGATTGGTCAGCACCTATTGATATAAATTATTATTTTGTGCACAGGTTACCTCAGCATTCTTGATATACCGGTAAAAGCTTAGGAAGATCAACTTGCGTCAAACTTCAGGTACTTACTATGAATATTTAAATCACCGTCTTTAGTAACTTCGTAATGGGGACTAAAAGTAATCGTCACTTCTCGATAGATCCACCGCGTACGTGGCCTAGGGTTTCCAACAGCGGCACATGGCAGTAGAACGCGCGATCTCACAGCTTTATGCAGCACCTGGCTGAAGGATGCGATTCGGGCGGGCGCCTTGGAGTCTGTTGTTTGAGTTACCACTGCCGTGGGCTCCCCTTCTCCTATACTGGTCGTAGCCGATACCCAAAATTCGTACGTCTGCAATTCCGCTAAATTTCTAATCTGAAAATAAATGTTTTATTAGCTGGCCTCCAATTAATTTTTTAGTAAACTCGCTTCAAATTTTAATTGATATTGTTGTTGTTGTTGACTTCCATCCTCTGTTCGAACAGTATAAAAGTTGTGCTTTCCAACACGACCAATTTCCCTAGCGTAAACTGTGTAATGGACAATACGCCCATTTGGCTTCTGTGGCGGTAACCAGGATACCAAGATGGAATCACCCGTTAGTGCGGACGCCTTAATATCATGTGGTGGCCCAGGGACTACAAATCCAACATTTATACATCAAAGTACAGTCTTAAAACAAATGCTCTGCTTTACCATCAGCCTCCGTAGTGCAAATCAACGCCGAACTTAACAACCCATCACCAGCGCTCGTAAAGGCTAATACTCTTATTGTATAGTTGGTGTATTTGTACAAACTGTGAAGGTACGTTTCCATGCTGGATGTCCGTTTGACTTCGCCTTGAGCGGGTATGTCGACACCTTCCACAATTAAAGGTCTATAATAGATCTTATAGCCCAAAATCAAACCACCGTGCATCGCTGTTGGTGGTGGTAGCCACGATATCTTCATGCTTTGCGAAAAGATTTGGGAACATGTGATATTGAGCGGAGGTGCTTCTGGAACACCTTCCCTTGTCGTACCCACAACGGTCACTGATAACGGGCCACTCGCAACACTATTAAATGCGCAAACATGTATATCATATCTGGTGTACTTGCGAAGACCAGTTAGTTGTACTTTCGTTGTCGCCCATCCTCTTACAGTTTGAGAATTGCTACCATTTAATGGTTTACCTAAGAGAAGATATTAGGAAAATGTTGGCAAACAACCTAAGGGATTACCATGTTCGTTCCACGTAAGTATATAGCCGAGCAAATCGCCATTCCATGTCTCCCTCGGTGGTACCGACCAGGATACGTATAGTTCGCTGGCGCTAACTGCGCCCACGTTAATGTCTCGTGGTGCTTCTGCTGGTTGTTCTTCTTGCGTACGTACCACGACGTCTTCAGTGAAGGGGCTGTTATTGATATTGTTCACTGCTAACATTCGAACGCGGTATGCCGTTGCGGGCAATAAGTTGTTGATAAGGGCTGTTTCTCGGGTCGATTGGGGCGCAGGGTTGTATGGTGGTTGGTCCAGGCTGTACATTGGGAATAATTCAAATCTGATTTAAGTTGCGAAAAAAATATTCTACAACGTAAAAAGTAATGGAGATAAAAAAAAAAAGTTTTATTAAGTGCACAATTAGAGACTATAGTAAGCCTTCGATATAAATTGTAGGCGCAACAATAGTGTCCAGCGCTCTGTAGTTCTGTAGTGTGGCATTACTATTGCTTTTGAATGTATTTTAAAGATAATGAAAAATTTAATTATGTCACTGTAAATAGGAAGGGATACCTCTCAAGGATATAGAACCGATGATATTATATAGCACATTACGTAATTATAAATCATTAATTTCATTTTAACATTTAAAAAATTGATTGTCTTTAATTAAATGTACGTGAATGTGTCTAACTTTCTATGATATACTATTCAATGAATATTCAATACCGAATTTAATTCAGTGCGCTAGTATTTAAAAACATGGATAAAATATTCGCCTCATGCCTCATTACTACAAATGATTTTATAATAGCAATTAAAATTACGATTGAATAGAATGTCTCAGAATTTCAAATAAAAGAGTTGGTTAATACGTACGAATTTTGCATCTCAAACTGAAATCGCGCAATTAAAAATTCGTTTTAATAAGCGTAAAATCGAGAAAATTGATTTGTGGTTTTGGACTTAGGCATACCAATTTGGTGTTTTATTAAGTTCAAGGCATTCAAATATTGCGTTCATTTCCGCATAATTATGGTAATAAATGAACATGAATTTTTTTAATCGATGTAGAGTTTTGTCGACGATTAATACATTTTACTCAGAAATTACACAAGATGTATTGTATTTCGTTTTATCACATATATGCATAGAATTAATCACGTAGATGTGAACATTTTGGTACAATAGAATTTCTACTTTTCTGAAAGCGAATTATATGGGTGTAAGATATATTTATCGTGGGAATTACAAAAGCAAAATAATTTATTAAATATTTATTGAATAATATATTGAAACATTTCCGTCTTGTTTTCTTGGTATCGAAAAAAGTCATATATTAAAAAAATTATATAATATTCGCTGTTAACCAATTTTTTAAACAAGAGTTTATTACAAATTTATTTAAGTAATGAAGTAATTTTTGATTTTCGAGTTTCTAAATAAATTCCTTATTATGAATAAATGAATTTGCAAAACTGAAAAGGGAAACTTTGCCCTGCAAATCGATAGTTCAGTCGCATTTTCCCATTTCAAGTGAAACTGCTATGCAGCTGTTTATACAGCGTGTATTCTGAGCAATCTACTATGAAGAAGAGAAAGTTAATTTTATATAAATCTTATTTAAGATACATAAATTATTCGATATATAGATAATGGGTTTTTTTAATCGATTTTGAAAAATTTAGATGTATCATTTTGCTACAAAATAAATGATCAGAAATAATACTTCAATATATAAAAACGACCGCTCATTTTATAATTTAGGAAAAATATTTATTTAAACAAAACATTACAATACCTATTTAAATGTTGAGATGATGCAGGCAATGATAGATTTTGTAGCCCTGTAAATTCCCATTCTCCATGACTAAGAGAAAGCGTCTGATATTGTACTAAATATCCTGAAAAACAAATAACATACGAACGCATTATAATTTCCGTTAAAACATATGCAAAACGCCTGAAAATGCATTTTCCGTAATAAAATTTTCAATCAAATTGGAATTTCATACAACTTTTTACGATCCACTGAGTATGCTTTCTAAAATTGTACTTTTAATCAAATTTTCATGCAATAAATAAGGCACTATTTTAAATAGAAATGAATAATGATTTAACTCCAGAATTAACAACATTCTGAAAACGCGACAAAATTAAAAACTGAAACTGTAGACAGGTTCATCGCGTAATTCGTTTTACCTGCAATAGGACTATTACCATCGAAAGGCCGGTGCCAGGCGAGCCTCACCGCTCGACTGCCCACCTCGACCACCTCGAGGTGGCCAGGTGCGTCCGGCCGTTCCTGAACAGCCAGGCGCACGGTGTGCTCACCACGCCCGAATGCGTTCTCCGCCCGGCAAACGTACTCACCCGTGTCCTCCCGATCGGTGTGCGAGATGCCCACGTGCCCGCGGACGCCCGTGTCCGTTTTTGTCTCGCTCATACTATACCTGCACACAAATCCCTTATATTGCAATGTTCATTAATTATTTGACACACCACCAATTTATATGTCCATCAAATCTGCAAAAAAAAATCGTACCTGTAATTATGCGCGTCTAATTTGTTGTTGTTCAAAGTCCAGGTGATTTCGACAGGGGCGTCCCCGTGGACGTCGCAAGCCAATGTCACGGGTCCACCACGACGTGTTGACACATTTGTTGATGGCACGTCGAACCTAGCTGGTTCTGCATTCGATTATCGAACAAATTTCTACGTTACACAAAAGATGGCTAAATATTGAAATATCTTGCGGTGCCATTGCACCGTCAGATATAGAATTATAATTCGGTGGCCTCGAGTTACTAGCTACTTTTCAGCGTATTGTGAAATTGTGAAAAGGCGCTGTTAGAAACCATAAGGTGGAGATATGAAAATGAAAAAGAAAAATGGATAATTTACCATTAACAGATAGGAATATGACTTTTCCCAGACCAGGGCCGATGCCGTTTGTGGCCCTGCAGAGATAATGTGCTTCATCCTCGGCAATTACCGCATCGAACCAAATTGACCCGTTTCCCAAAAGGACACTTCGACCATTATTTTGACCAGCTAGTAGCGGTTGATAATCGGCCGACGTTTTCCCTTCAGAATATAAAAAATGGAATAATATTAAACAGCAAGCTTCGCGCTTCATTTTTTATTGCTAGTTCTGCTTAAAATAATATTTATTACGAACAACTTTAATGGTGTGAAATGATTGAAAACATCGCTCAATAATGTTGGATTATCTCGTAATGGATTAATAAATTTCGTACTGGTACGGATTTTATTAGAAATTCGCTATTATCGGCGATTGTGTTCTCCATTTTATGGCGACTATTCGCCGATTTTTAGCGATTTCCTTCAGCGTTATGGTTATCGATATTGCCCGATGGCCGAGAAACATCGCTTAATGGTCAATAGCGGCTGACGCCAGTGTTATACACTGACACTGAAAAGTTAATCCTTTTAATGCCCCCACATCGGAACATTTTCAATTCCACATATTTGGAAAACGTACTTTTCAAATCACTTACTGCGGATATTATGGAGGTACACTTACCTTCACCACGTAGCCAACTAATTTGAGGCTGAGGGAATCCTTTCGCCTCGCAGTTGATTGTTAGCGGAGAGCCCAGCAGGATGGATGTGTCCTGCGGCTCAACCACCCATTGCGGCGTAACTGATACAAATTAAGAAAAAGATTGCAACGGATATGAGTACATGTGGAATAAATATACCTTTCACCATTAGGTGAGCGGTGTAATTGGATTTGGCGGCGGAATTGCTGGCGACGCACGTGTACGCGCCACTGTGCCGCGAGGACACCTCGCCGAAGATAAGCATGCTGTAGAATTCCGCGGCTCGCTCTTCCACCTCAAGAACGAACATACACTTTTTCGAGCTAATTTTCATATTGGAAAATCGATATAAAATGTATCGGCGAGGGTATACATTTTAAACATGTTTTAATTTCATATACGAACGCTGACGTTGGGCCTTTATAATTGGAAATTACGTTATATATTTAATGACCGTTTTGGGGCGCGTTTTTCTATACAATATACGAGCACATTGTATATGCGGTAATAATTCGATAAATAATAAGATAATTTAATGGGAAATATACAGAAAGCGGCCCTTGTCATAAATATATAAATATATTATACGGTCGGCGTTATATTAATATGCATAAGGGTTTGCGATACTAAATCTGGCCCGCGGAGTAAATAACGATAACGTGTTTTTTTTTTTTTACTATAACCGCTCACTCTTCCACTCATCTGCAGATTACAGCGCGCTGTGCAGCATTAAAAATTAAAACATGATAAATGTCACCCGTCCCATCCGAATCCGCACAGTAACGCTCATATTCACATTCCGCCACTGCAAGGAAATAATAAAACTATTTACATGTTCAATAATTGAGTTTGTTCAAAAGCTCAGTGTCCTAGTATACACAAAACAAAACGTATCATCTTTAGCAAAACAAAAGCTATAGATGAATTGTCTTTCCACCATGCTTTTAAAGTTAAAGGATTAGTAAACTTCCAAATTATATTCGAAATAAAATTCTTTTGTGCTTCGTAATACATATTCATACCTGCAGCGAAGATGATATGGGTACGTGATCCTTAAACCAAGCGAAATGAATGGGCATATCGCCCGACGTAATATAACACGTGACTTGCGCCCGACCACCCTCCTGCAAACTAGTAGGGAAACTGAACGGTTCCAATACGGGGGGACTGTGCACTATCAGCTGGATGTTCCTGTGGGCCGTATCGCCCTCCCGACTCGCTACTAAGCAAGTGTAGATATCGGAGTCTGCGGCCGGATCTAAGCGATTGATAGTCAAACTGCCGCCGTCTTCGAGGTGATGCCGCAGATCGAGCGGCAAGTCTTGCCCGTGCCGTTTCCATGTCACAGCGGCGACGGGATAACCGGCGTAAGGACAATGCAACGTTATGTCCGTGCCCGCGACCGCTTTCATCGGACCGATAGAACGAATAAAAGGAGGTCCTGAAATTTATGTCCTTTTATATTTATGCGACCTACGACTAAAATGATTCTCTTCATAAAAATACCTCGTTCATATCTACTAAAAGAAAATTTCATTTCGATGCTATGTTTTAAAAAGCGTTACTGCACTTTCAGCGTGGAAATCATATATGTCGTAATAAACGTTCTTCTCGCGGTGCACTCGGGAGTGAAAGGATAACTTCTTGTATATTGTCAACAATATACTAGCGAAGTTGCACATTTGCCTACTGCAGAACTCACATCAGGTATGATGGTGTGAGAGTAATAACGACTACATTCTTCGGCTGAAATTTGTCTGGATAAAACACTTAATATTTATATATTTTATAGCTAAATAAACACTTAATTCATAATTACGAGATTATTTTGATTGGAAATGTTGATTGGAAATCGTTATAATAAAATTTAGTTAATGTTGAAAAATATTCGTGGTTTAACGGGACAGAATCTCCCAGACTGGATATTAAGACGCGCTCTAGTTTCGCGGTTCCATCTGCGATCTCAGATTTCGTCTAGTGAATCCTTTTCGCTGCCTGTTCTCCCCATCTGGAGGAACTTTGCATCTAACCGATATAAGTGAATTAAACGAAACGATGCCGTCTAGTCCCCCCTAGAGGTTTCTATCTCTGCTTTATTCATGGCAGCTATGCGATAATAGAATTCCCCCATTATTCTATCTGCGAACGCGAGATACCGATAGTGTGAAAAAGTACCTATAGCTTCATAAGTTCAATAGTTTTTATATAAGCATGCAGACTCCAAAGTCCCTAAAATCCAAAATCGAGAAACTATCAAATCGACTGAAAATTACAATGCCGATTGTTACGATTTTTACAAGGATGCACAAACAATATCATCGTTCAAGCGGTACGGGTAACCGGTTCATCAATTCCAGTTCCGCTATGCTACGTGCAGAACATCCAGATTTTATAAAGCACTCACTTGCACTTACCTTCTCCGCGTAAGAATAGCACAGTATAATGTTCATCACAAAAGTGTCCACTGCAAGCGTGAAATTGTGAGGTATTACTATTAAATATATACTTTCAAGGAAGCTACTGGTGGACGTTCAAGATATGAAAAACGTTGTAAAATATTTTGCACTTCTTTCGGCAGAATGTTTTTTTTTTCAACGTGTCAGCTCTTGCGCAAAATCTTTCGGATTATTTTTAGACACACAATGATTCCATTATTCGTGAGTAAATAGGATATGAATATTGTACGGGAGGCGCAGAGGCAGAGGGTGGTGCCAGTCAAATCGGGCAATGCGTTAAAAGCTGCCGTCACTGGGAAAATTACATTAGAAAACCCGAATGCACTTAACTACCATTTTCCGCCAGTCACGCTGAATGAAGTTCAAAAAGTGTTGAAACGTCCGCGCTGTAACATCGAAAGTATCTATCTCAACGTTAAATTATAAAAAAAAGTATAACCATCATTCCTTTCCGGGCTAACACAATATGACCTGAAATGAAGTTCAAGCTGAAAGTATTCTGTTCAGTCGATCAAATTATTTATAAAAATAGCATATTATAAATGACTGTTAAAATATCGTGGCGCTTCCGCGCATATAGAAATAATTCACTGTACGAAAGAAACCAATAGTCGCGATTAAGATGCCGCTATATACGAGCATGCGCTCTGATATACATGCGCATCTCGGCTGAAAATACACCCGCAACATTAAATTAATTCGCTTGTATATCACAATGTTTAATATTTACCGTAAACATTGAGTCTTGAAGCGTGTTCTGCGGATCCAAGCGAATTAGCGGCTCTGCACGTATACAAACCACCATCTTCCACGCGGATATTGCTGATATTGAGATGACTGATCACGTCGCCTCCTTCGTCCACAAACTGTCCAATCGCATACCTGAAATTACATACAATTTCTACAACTTGTGGATTTTACACAAAGTTACGCTAGAGCAGATGAACAACGGCACCGGAAGCGGAAGTGCTCTTATGTTTGCGGATTACCAGACATGGATTATATCCTCTGCCATTATAGCATGTAATAGACGGCGGTGCGTCTGATCGTAGAGTTCGAATTGCTAACGATACCAATTCGTATCAATGAATTTCAATGAGCGAATTGGGATGTAAGTATAGATACATACATCAGGATAATCTAATCAGGATGATATATCGCCGCATCCGCGGGCAAAGCCGGCACTAAATCAAAATGATGAGTCTAGTGATGAAATTAACGAGTGTGTTCAAAAATATAAATATTTACAATATGGCTATATTAAAAATTATCACTACGCCGTTAAATTATAATATAGAATATCATAATATAGAATATCACACAAATACCGTAACAAGCATTAAATAGCTAGATGTACATTTCAAGCGCTATGCGCCCATCTTCAGTAGGTATTTTATTTTGTTTTATCTTATGCTACTGAAGATGGGCGCATAGCGCTTGAAATGTACATCTAGCTACTTAATGCTTGTTACGGTATTTGGGTGATATTCTATATTATAATTGAACAGCGTAGTGATAATTTTTAAAATAGAATATCACCCAAATACCGTAATAAGCATTATTAAGTAGCTAGATGTACATTTCAAGCCCTATGCGCCCAATAGTATATTAATCACGATTCGTGACAGAGGTATTTTATTTAGTTTAACTTGTGCTACTGAAGATGGGCGCATGGCGCTTGAAATGTACATCTAGCTACTTAATGCTTGTTACGGTATTTGGGTGATATTTTATATTATAATTTAACAGCGTAGTGATAATTTTTAAAATAGAATATCACTCAAATACCGTAATAAGCATTAGTAAGTAGCTAGATATACATTTCAAACCCTATGCGCCCAATAGTATATTAATCACGATTCGTGACAGAGGTATTTTATTTAGTTTAACTTGTGCTACTGAAGATGGGCGCATAGCGCTTGAAATGTACATCTAGCTACTTAATGCTTGTTACGGTATTTGGGTGATATTCTATATTATAATACGGCTATACACAAATGGAGTAAATACAATCGATGTATTTACCGATGTCCGACTGTAAGTTCCGATAAAGGTATTCCATCAAGTAGCCATCTGAACTGTGGTGGTGGCGAACCGGTAACGGAACACCGTAGGGATACCTGCGGCCCCGGACGCAGCGCTTGCTCTATGAATGTGTATTGCAACTCTGGTACAGTGTCTGCAATTTTAAATGTTTAGCTTCAAAACGGAAATCAAAATATGCGAGGAACACATTGTATATAATATATTAGTTGTAATTGTATCTATTAAAAAATGACGGGTACAATAGCGTATATGTGTGCAAAATTGTAGTGAACCGAATTTTCAACCCATCTAATTGAATAATTATGTAGCGTCGTTTTGGTTCGAATAGCCGGCCCCGGTTCATTCGCGATGAACTTGAAATGTGATTATATAATCCCGAAGCGTCGGCGGTGAACGCGAAAATGGAATTGGGAATGAGGCAATAATAATTATGTCACCTAAGCTCGTAAATAACTTTCTATACAACACTTGCCCGTGCAATACTAATTTCGACATATCGATTTTTGTCGATTTATATACAGAATGAGCCCAGCGAATGCTTTAAATTAAATCTTTACGGGCCACGTTACAATATTCGCGTTAACAAAGATCAATGTTTCGTTTTATCACATCGGTCATTCGCGCAATATCGACTGTGGACGTGTTAAGAAAACTGTCTGGATAATTGCGATTTACTTTCTTAAGTGGGTGTTCATTTCGAAGAACATAAAGGCTCGACGGCGGCTGGAAAGTTACGAGTGTCACGGCGAAGTTTGCCCACGTCTATGCGGCGGTATTTTTCACGGAGCTTAAGTGAACTTGTAGGCCCTAGTTTAAAACAACCGTATGAAGGACTACGCGCGACTAGACTATGTACTTAATAAAAGATTTATCGCTTATTTATTACGTACGAGTTGGTTTATTCATTTGTCGAGTGCCTTTTAAATGACTCTTTTGATAGAAGACACTTTATTTTCTAACATCCTATAAATAATGCTTAACATTATCTTCGAATGGTTCACACATGAAATAGATGCTACTTTTTATATACTTAACATTAAATGAAATCAGATTTTTCGAATTTTCTTTTGATTTTTAATCATCGTGTAAAAAGCGCCAAACTGCATAACAAGGCGTTCAATTTTTTATATATAAAATTGAGGCAGCTTCGTGCAAAATGCGCGAGCATTTCCTTTTTCTATATTATTTTGGCTTTGTTACGCGTTATTGTGCACCACATATCGTAAACACGCGCACACAGATATTTTATACAACCCGCCGAAAGAGCGAAAAATGTATATCTGTTTTTTTCGCTGGTTTTTTTTGTGATAATTTTATGTATTCCTGTATTTTGGTCACAGCCAGTAGCTCTTTGTGGTACCATGTTTTAAAATAATTTTGCACGTACAACAGTGTGTATATGAGTATTTGTATGAAACTGTGCAACATATCTGATTCAGAGAGCAGAGCAAACTGGTGTCGGAAACGCAAGCTTACAAGATATATTGTTGACGGAAGCTGGAAAGTCATTTCCGTTTTGAGCACAGAAACACCACCAGCAATAGAAGTCTGGAATAGCGCTCTATTCGCCATATCTAGACGGTATAACTGACAAGCCATGAACATATTCCAAAAAGGCTGCTAAACAATCTCCAAATCTCAATAATCTCTAACGTATTGTGTTATCACGCATCCTGTCTTCTTCGGACAACTCTTTTCCATTACTTCGACAACGCGAGAAGCCATTTTCGATATACATATCGAATTTAGGCTTCGCATTACCACGGTAGATTATGGTAAGAAAAATATTCGACCCGAACGGTTCCATGCAATCATTTGTAGGTTTAGAATTGCAAACGGAACTCAACATACACACACCGTTAATTTTGCGATTCTCGTGCAGTTTTCATTTCAGCGCGTCCCTTCTTTCGTTATTGTTTTATTATTAATTGCCAACGTCTGTAACATCGACAAAATAAATGAAAGAAGCATTTTGTACCATCTGCCCGTCATTACTCACGAACAACAAGAAAACAGGGTTTTTTTTCGTTTTCTAAATAGCGACTATAAGCGAAAATTGCTTTTATGCATTTCCCAAACGATTGGAATTTATATATTTAAAATTAGTCTAAGTTTAAATGGTACTTGAGACATTATCTAAATAATTAATTTATACATCTACGCGGAGAATATTTATACGCTGCAAGTTTCCTAATTTTCGGCCAGAATCGGGTCTATTCAGAAGATTGGGGAAACTAAGGACGATACACCAAAGATATTAGTTCCCAACTTCATCTATTTAGTCTACGTGTTGACGAAGCGTGAGCGTATGTGCCTATTAAGACGACAGGATCGTGGTGACACAACCAGAACCGGTCTTCCCGTTCCACATGGAATCATTCCCGTTTCCTGCATGCGTACTGCTAAGGCCACTACGGGCCTGAACTGCACACTGTTAACTATCTTCCAAAGAACCGTGTTTATTAAGTGCGTGTATATTAATTTTAACGAACGCGAAATTCATAACTGAATAAAGGAGGTGCCCTAAACATTACATCCGAAGTTCCGTGAAAATAACTTTCATAAACCGTGCCGTGCCGCGAACATTTGTCACGTGGCGCGTAAATTAAATTGAACGCGCTTATAACATCCAACAAATTTGTCGCTGGAAAGTAACTATTTCTTTTTTGCGGGAGGAATAAAAAACATTTGATAATTTTTATGGTTACCTCCTAATCGGAGTTCCGCACTTCCCTGAGCATTTTCGCGATCGTTGCTGACCACACATTGGTACATACCGCGGTCGTGCCTGGTCACTCCCTGCACCACCAAGCTAAGGGGACTCAACAAACGGATCCTGGTATCGTCGCTTAAGTGAAGAGCCTCCCCGTTCCGATACCAAACTACCGTCCCGATCGGTGATCCAGATACGGTGCAATTGAAAATCGAATTTCCTCCGGAGTTTATCACCTAAACATTGAATCGAACAAATTGCATCTTCGCGGGTAATCTGAACTGCTACACGATAATGTTCTCGATTTTGTTTGCAATTTTTATAATTCGCCAGTTGATGAAAACTTGGTATAGTTTTCATTTCATTTGCATGTTCACGGTGAGTGAATGTATCATTATTTTGTGGAACGTATAAATTTTTCTACACGTCGACGCGCAGACCCACATTTATAACGTACACCCCAAAAAGGTTCATCCCAAATATTGAAGCCATGTAAAACCTTATCGTTAATTAAATTACATTCTACGCCGCTAAAAAGTATCGTTCGCTCAAATTATCCATTTTTTGTTGATAATTCCATTGATTTTAGATTCATATTTATTCGAACTTGATTTAGTTCGACGAGTGCCAATAATATTTGGAACAACCCTCCGTAACGGGCATGTATATATGATTGTAATATACATAAATGTCGGATTATAATGGCACGTATATATCATCCCTGAAATAGTGTTTGTTCACCTCTCGATGATGAATTTCAACGCAAAGAATGCGACCGCAATTTCGATTAAAATGCATCAAGTGCCATTATTGAATTTTTTATAACTACAAAAAGTGGTATATTGCCCGCTAGTAAATTATGAATATATATTTGGATTATATATACTATATGAAATAGTATAATAAATCGACGGACTTAAATGTTATCGTTTGCTTTGCACCGTCGGGGATGTCTTATATAGATATGCATATTGTCGTTATACATTACTCTCTGAAGACCGAAAGCAACAGGTGCCGAAATAAAACTTCTGGAAGTTCTGCCCGGCGCACGCACTATATATATATATAAAATAAGTTGGAATAAATTGTGCACATTACGTCCATAAACATCAATTAAAATTCATTTTATATAAATGCTCTATAACAGCGGATATCCATCGGATACGAACGCAGTTAGTTTTTGGAGCGTATACTTTTCGAAAAAACAAAAATTCTATTCGGGCCAGTAATGTTGTGTATTGCCCAAAATTATATAAACTTGACGGAATGGTAACAAATCCAAAATTTCAAAAAAATTACAGCAATTACGCACCTGTAGTTGCGGCACGATGTGGACATTAAGATTGCCCGTGACGATCAATTGTATATCCAGCTTCTGATCGCCGAAGTGATTAGACATCTTGCAGGTCCAGTGGCCAGCATCTTCCAGTTTCAAACGCTTGATCAAAAGTATATCTTGAAGGAGCTCATAGCGAGCTGACGAAAAAACCGCTTGCAACTGCCCGTTTGCTTCACGATACCATCTGATTAGAATATTCAATATAACAACTGCCCTGTCCCGAAATTGTGTACGACTTTTTTACAAAATATACATTTCTGTCATGTGAACTTATGAACTTAAATGCTCAAGGATAAACTATGATTTTTGCGCGTTTTATGAAAACTTTAATTTAATTCGGCTCGGTTAATCATACGATCGCACCATCGGTTTAACAACTAGAGGCTCTGTAGGATAATATAAAGATTACGCGGGTATTTTTAAGGTTCGTCCATTTTTTCCTGAAGGAGCGCATCCTGAACAAGGATAAATGAATTCACGCCGACGTTAATCAACTAAGTGATTCAGCGGCATGCATTGGGTCGGTGTATAAATTATACTCACTCTCCAGTAGCGATAGCAAACTTTGAGGACTTAGTTCGTAGTTCATAGTTCATTTCAATGTACCGTTCACGAACTATAGGTCGTGAACTACTAACATCTTTTTTTAATGAACTAGTTCACGACCTATATGAAATACATGCACAGACTGAAAATAATCTCCTTTTTTCTCAATATAAAAATATTAAATAGTAAAAAATAAATAAATTGAAATATTACAATACTTATTTTGAATTAAGAATGAGGAAAAAAAACAACAATGTTTATAATTTATACAAAACATATATATATATATATATAAGCAAATATAATTTCGTTCCGTTCACCAACATAAATGTTAGTACTGCTATTGGTACTGTATATGTAATGTATAATATACTGCATCGTTTACGAGTCGTTGTGATTCATGAACGGTTTAGTAGACGACGGGTTCAGGACCTAGTACAATTACATCAATACGTACAAAGTGCACAATGTATTCATAGTTCACGAACTAGGTCATAGTGACCTATAGGTCGTTGCAGAACATCGTCACAGTACGCCCATCATTTCAGTGAACAGTTCGCGAGTGAACTACACATCGCTACTCTCCAGTGCAAATTTATATAATAACAGAGGTATTGCACATTTGCCCCACGTACACCAATTCATTAAAATATTACATTTGGTACAGCAAATCAATTGGCGTAATTGCTTACTTGAATGTAGGTGCCGGATTCCCTTGGGATGGGCACGTTAGATGAATATCTGTGTCGCGATCTGCGGACCACACTGATTGCGCGGTGGGCGCCAATCTGGGCGGCATGCTGCCCGTTGGCTCTGCAACCACGCGCAATCGTTTTTCGAAGAATATTTAACATGTTAACATATTAACATTTAATTTTTGAACATGCACGCTTAATTATATAAAAACAAATTGCAAACAGATAGTTTGCTTTTCCACTCTAATGGGGATGAAGCTAGAACGTGAAAGAAGTATCTTGAAGATTTAAATAGAGGTAGTATAGTAGTGACAACGCCCAATTATAGTAGTGACCTGACCTGACAAAAGTAGGAGTTAATACATATGAGAATTATAGGATCATTATTTTATTGTCGTATACATCGAAGATATTGTTAAGTATCATTTATGGGAGGTTAGAAAATAAGGTGGACGGAAGGGTAGCGGAAGATCTATAGGTTTTTAGTAAGAACAGGTTAGGGACGAGTGGGGCTATTTTATCTCTAAGAAAAGTAATAGAAAAATGAGAGTAAGAAAAGCAATTTCGTGGATTTAGTGAGTTATTTTGCACAAATACAAACATTCAGTTAGAATTGAGAGAAAAGAAGAAGTAGCAAGAATAGGAAAAGGAGTTTGGCAGGGATGTTCCCTTTCGCCGTTATTATTTTATCTATATATAGAAGATGCGATAAACAAGGTTAAAGAAGAATATAGTGCATAAATTCAAGGAGAAAATAGATAACAAAGCTATCTTATAAGAGACGGAGCAAAACTAAGAACAAGTAGTATAAAATATAAGTAAAACTAAAGTGATTACGTTTGAAAAAAGAATGAAGATTATAAAATCATCTCCATCATTTATTTGCAATTAAAAGGAGATGGATAGAATAGAAGATTTTTGATATATAGGAATTAGTACAAAAGATAATCGAATTAAGATAGATCTAAAATGTGGGATGGAACAGGGTATAGGAAGATATTCGTAGAAAATGTTGAAGAAGAACGAAGGGGTGGAGTACTTAAGTCATATAGTGCAGGACGTTAAGTTGTTGTTTCCAGCTAATCCGTAAAATTGATGACTTAACTAAACCAACAAACTATAACGGTTTCCAGCGAGTTCAATCGTCCAAATCTTTATGATTATATATTACGCAAGAGGAAATATACCAAAATCAATCTGCTCTGCTCATAACAAACTGGCTTAATTAATTCACGCCAGTTAATTGCGACGCTGAAAATCAATTTCACGGACGCGGGACTGTACGGACGTCATTAATTGCTGTCGGAATATAATCTCGCCCGTTTCGTATCCTATATGCCAACAATTTCGGCACTGCTAAAACATATCACCGTCGCTATCACGTATTAATCTAAAATATTCCAAGCGCTTTAGAAATGTAAATTACAGATTCGTAGACGCACAATATTCTCTACCGGTAAACAAACGACTTACCGGTTATGGTGAGAATGGCGGGCGCGCTGCGTTTTCTTTCTTGCGTTAAAGAGTGCAGCGTGAGGCACGAATATCGGGCGACACCATCTTCGGCACGCGCCGATCTTATATGCAAATCTCCGCTGCCGTAAGTCACCACGATTCTACCACCTGCAATCAAATTTATATCGACAATAAATACACGTATTATAAAGCGTCTTAACTTTGAAAGTCAAACGGCATTTTCGCCATGGTTTTATCGGAACCGTACGTTACATTGAAAATTCGAAACATTTGTGAGGGAATTGCGGTCCGTACGTAAACATGTACGTGCTGGTAATGTTAAGTATTTCTTTCATTCTTGGTATTGTATAGAAATCGAATGCTGAGATCGACCGAGTTGCATAATACAATAAAACGAATAAAAAATAAAAAATAGGGAGTAGTTTACAATATCTCGTTATATTCGACGATTTTTAATAATTGCGGCTGGAATACTCTCCTATTGTACAAACATTTCAAAGTAAAAAAAAATGGCCACGATCGCCCCGACAATTATTATTTTTTATTCCAACGATGGGATTTTTGCTCACGCTATTACAAAAGCCGCACTAAGTATGGGATGGGCAATTTCGTTAGACGTTTCTTTGCTGGTACGTTCGCGTTCACTTACTCCGCAGTATTTCACACTGGCCATGTGTCTATACCACGCTGTACATACCAATCCTAGCGAGAAGAATGCCACCACATTTCCACTACAAGAAAGAAAGGGTCGCGCCTCTATCCGCCGGTCGAATTGAATTGAAAGCGGATGCCCGCATATCAAATCGAATTTATGTTTTCTCATTTTGAAGGGACTCGAGACTTGCCGATTTCATTATACCGATACCGCTAAATTCGTTCGATCCAAAATGAAATTATATTCTTTCCACGTCGGAATTCTATCGCGCATCAACTGCGTCGGAAATAGCTTATCGTTATTTGCAACTACGATATAATTTTGTATGATATTTGCTTTGATATTTGATAAAAGCAGGGCATGTGTTCTATAGAGCGGCGAATGCAAACAAAGGGAGATTTAATCATCGCACGATCCGTATTAAAAGCGTTGTTCTCTGAACAGGACTAATCTTACTTGTGGCGCCTGCCCAGAGAGTGTACTTTCCTTCGTCAACATTGTCGATTAATATTGCCATAGCGCGATCTTCTAAGGGCTATCTGCTTAATCAATTAACTCGATCCCTCATTCACACTTACCTGTTTCTTCGATACTGTCACAAATGTATAATCGCTCGAAACAAACCCCAACATTACGTGCTCTAATTGTCTAGTTTAAGTTCGACAAAAATAAATAGCCCGAACATTTTGCGCCCTCAAATAAGAGATATATATTTCAGAGCGCGCTTTAGATTATGTAGCGCTTGATTATAGATGGTAGTTGGTAACGCGGCGAGATTGACACCGGTACCGGATTACCGGTACCGGTACACGTCAACAAGGAACGGGTTATTACCGATATCCGGTCGTGCGTCCTTTAGCGTATCTGCGGGGCGTATTGGGTACCGGATCTCATTACAAAACCAAGCTGTTCCTCCGACCTCAGGCTTCCATATATACATACACGAAGACCTAGACGTAATATCGTACACTTCAACTTGTCACATTGTCTGCGCTAGACAGGTTTCTAATATAATGGGATTTTCAATTTCGAATGATCTTTAATTCCCTCGTCAAATGGAATAAAAATTAAAAAAAAAAACACCACAACGTAATCTGTCGAAACAGACGAAACCAAGTACATATTATAGTCGATTACATCTGGATATAAAAGTCTGAAACACTTACCCATATTAGAACCGGGTAAGAGAATAGAATCGTCCCTGGACCAGGACGTGACGGTCACGTGTTTCTTAACGAACGGCGGTATAACACATACCAGCAGCGCTGTGTTGCCAGCCTGCACGTGCGTATGGTACACTTGCACCTCGTAATGCTGATTCACAACTGAAACGTTAATAATTTCAGCTATAAGTGCAACACTGCGGTTAATTACTTCGGTTAGGGCAGGTCACATTTTCAGGGGTGCACCGGAATGGATGTGTTTGGTTAAGCCGCTTTTTTTGTTGTTGTTGTAAAGAAGCAGGTTGAAGCTCAACATTTGGCTCGGCATTTTCTTCCCTTTTACCTTGTTAAATTTATATGCGAAGACCAATTCGTTATTTATTTATGTATACTTTGTACAAAGTTAAATATGTGACCTGAAATTTTCTATATTGTTTTCTGTTTGTAATTTATTAATTAAAACAGTTATACACCGTTTTATTGAAAGTGGCGGCAAGTGACAGAAGTTCACGCATCATAAATCACGACCTGTGTAATGGCTTGACCAATACAGTGCAGAGCAGTGCTATTCAAAATAGTACGGCGTCAGTCGTACGGCACATTGAATATTCCAGTGCAGTACATTTTTTTTGGTAAATTTATGAAAAGTACCACTAATATTATTTAAAGATTATTTTCTTTAATAATGAATAACGGGAACAAATGAAGCAAACACTATAAAAGTTTTTGCCAACGTTACGATTTTTATTTGAAATCTTCCTAGACGCTAAAATGTACAAAAATAACAATTATTACATATGAAGTATAAAATAAAATGTCTCTTACCTATATTGAGAAAAGCTGTG
The DNA here is from genome assembly GCA_947310635.1 of Leptodirus hochenwartii. Classification (NCBI taxonomy): domain Eukaryota; kingdom Metazoa; phylum Arthropoda; class Insecta; order Coleoptera; family Leiodidae; genus Leptodirus; species Leptodirus hochenwartii. Next base: position 151,849 of record OX371187.1, on the reverse strand, counting down.
CTGTGGGTACGCTTGTGTATTGTCAATGGAAAAACTGGGTGTGGCTAAGTACCTTGTGCATATAAGTATATGTATGTGTATAAGTGATGTATATATGTGCAGCCCTTATGCACAGTAGTGGACGATGCTGGTCCGCCACTTAAAAAAAAACGATGTATATGTGCAACAGTGGCCGTTCCTTATGCAGGCCGTTGGGCCGCGCGCCCCTCCTGAACATTGAGCGCATCACCGTCGATATATAATTGTATTGCGATATTTTATCACGGCATTATTTTTCCTAAAAGATACAGCTTACGCCGCGAACATACCTAACACTCATGATTCAATACGATATGGCAGCTAGTAAGTACCAGTCAAATGCATATAGCTATATAGCTATACTGCATATACTTGGCAATATAGCTATATCGTTAATATCTAGTACACATTCCAGCGCCACCCAGCCGCACAGTACAGGTTAAATGCATATGCACTCATCTCACTCTATTGCAAGCAATAAGTGAGAGCGACCGTATGCAGTATGTCTTCTCTATTTCTTCGGTCCGCCTATACTATTTTACGACTAGTGTGCAACATTCCAGCGGCTTTGGATAGTCATAGCAACGTGACGTCACGTTGCTTGTACAGCGAGAATATATATCGTTGTTTATGCTATTTTGGGCTACGATTCTTTAGCGTCCTAACAGAGAAGCCTAATAGACAATAAAATTGATATAGATATAGTTGCATTGTTCTATTGGATGTCGCGCTTCTTTAACGGATTAGAGATGTTCAGAGAGAAGAGAGAGTAGTATATATATATATATATATATATATATATATATATATATATATATACAGAGAGAATATATATGTATATAAATTGATATAGAATAGCCAGATTAGACAGTATCATTTGTTCTGTGTATGTACGATTTTGCCACGTGTTTCTCCAAGAATATATTTAATAGAAATAATTTAATAAAAATGAATAGTGTTAGTTCTTTATTGAAAATAGAGTTTTGTAGACTTTCTCTTGTGGACAAAGTAAATTTTAAAAAATTAGGTAGGCCATTGCCTGATTTAAATTATCGCAAACTTGTGCAAGGAGTGCTCAAAACCGGACATTTACGCGGAGTTTTACAAGAGACATTTACAAAAAACAATTATAATACAGATGAAGGACAGATTCTCATATCTAGGCCATCTACAAACCGCTAAGTTATTTAACACGAAATCGATGCCAACATTTTCTAAACAATTTCCATTGGACCTTTTGGAAACCGTGTGTCATGCATACCCATTTTTGAATAAAACCAGATTAAAAACATAATTAGAAGTCATTTACTCGCGTCCGGATTTTTTATCAAATAATTGGAGCCACAAATTTTCTTTCGTTATTGCTACAAAATAATCTGAGTGAAACTTTCGCGGCAACTATAAAAATACTTAAAATTATTTTAACAACCCCGATGACCACTGCTGAATCAGAGCGTTGCTTTTCAACACTTAAAAGAATCAAGACTTTTTTGCAAAAGTTTGCCATCGTTTAAACGCGTTGGCGTAGATGTGTATTAATAAAAATGTGGTGCGAGATATTTACAATTTTAACGAAAAAGTTTTGGAAAAGTTTATATCGATGAAAGATAGAAGAGTGGAATTCACATTAAAAAAATGATTGAATTTAATCATTTTGCATCCATATTAGGTAAGATCTCTCACTATTATGTTATTTTTTAAGAAATGCGCCCCCCCAGATTGAAATGGCACGAGCCGCCACTGATGTGCAACCAACTGGAGATTTTTCGTCAAGCGCAATTAATAGATTCCTTTCAAAATAATGTACTACGCTGTATTGTATAATTGCATAAATTGCCACAGCGGACTGGTAATTGATTGTTTCATGCTAATATAATGATTTAGTGGATGATATTGATTTAGGCACCAACAATAAATCAATAGCAGTTTCAAATATATTCGAAAAATGCATCACTTGAAGTTTCACCATTATGACCAGCATATTCGCCCGCATTGTATTACGTTTTTTTCCGTTAAGTATCAATTCGGAGAACTGAACCGGTAAAGTATCGGCTCCGCTAACTATGAACGATAGCTTGCGATAAATAGCTACTTCAACACAATTTACAAAAACATACTCTTCGAAAATTTGTGTATAAAAATTGTATAGTATCGAACCAAATTGTATATATTTTTATTATTCTGCGCTACGGAAATCTTGTCTATATGCTTACTGGTATAACATTTCTTCGATTTGTGGTTGTGTTACAATATACGTGTGTATATGTATTCACGGGGCAAGAATACTGACTCCACAGGCCCCCATAGGGATGCTGATGCGGAGTTTTGCGCGTCTACGATCGCAATATACCGAAGACCGAGACACGGAACTGAATACGGTGGATCAACCGTCCGATAAGAGGCTAGGTAAAGGGATAGTGGAGACTCGAGGCGACATGACTTGTCCTAGGCATTCGCACAATGGGTTCGAACCGATATTTATTAGAAATGTGAGAAAATATCCGCGACTTGAGTTGTTGCGGAAGAAGTTCGTAATAAATAACGCTGGACAAAATGTCAATGTCCGCTTATGAAATTAAAAAAAAATCGTGTCATATCTAGGAAATTATGTTTCTAAATTGTAATGGGGCACGTTTTATTTTTGGAAGTGATTTTTTGCAATACCATCAATTTGTATGTTTATTAAGTAAAATATCGTCAAATAAACTATATCGATTTACTGCGGTTTCACTAATGATCAAGGATTTATGGCAGGAGCGATGATAGTTTTTATGATTAATTAAAACGCAGCAAATTTCAAATAAAAATTAACTCATTTATTCTTATTGTTATATTAAGAGATATTGATAAACCTATTTAAGGTAGTTTTATCACGAAAAGTTAAAATATTTAATAGCTTCGATGAGCTTCATTTACAATATGCAAGTAGATTTTTTGATGGAGAGGATGATATATATTTTTTGAAATGAGCAGTTAGAAATATCTTTATCTATGTAAAAACGTATTGTTTCATTTTTGCGTAATAAATTGAGCGAATGTGACATTTTCTAACGGAAAATGATCTCAGGATTCTAAATTTGCAAGTAGTTTTGCTGTTGGATTAATAATTTGCGAGATTCTGCAAAAAAAAATTTTTAATTAAGAAAATTCGAATGGTTCCCTTTTAAATATTTTTGGTAAAAATTGCACATTTTCGAAAGTCTGTTTATGATATTTTCTAATAGTAATTGATCCAGCAATTTAAATATGTAAGTGATTTCGATTGGAGATAAATATTTCGATTGAAATTTGGAAAAATATTCATTAAAGTATTTGTATAAAACATCACCAAAAAACCGTAGCATTTATTAGCTAGAATCGCGCATTTCGGAGGCTATGCCCCGTTGTATAGCAATCCCGGTGAGTGACAGACGTATCTTTATTTGTTCTATTATTGTGCTACTGATGATGGGGGCATAGCCTCCGAAATGCGCATCCAGCGAATAAATGTTGTGTTACGGTTTTCGGGTGATCTTTTACACAATAATTTAACGCCGTAGTGACGATTTTACAACTTATTATTTAAGCTCAAAGTAGTATAGAAGGCAAATATCGGTGATCAAATGAAACCGATGCCAAATTTCTGTGCCCTGATCACGCAACAATGTAAAATCACATAATTTCCAGTCTTACAATAGTTGCTTAACTAGTTGCGACGAAGCCATTTGTATAATAGAACTAATGTGAACGTGATTTACTTCGGATAAGGATGAGTGTGGAATGTGTAGTGTATAAAAGACGCCACCGACGCCGTCGCCTTTACCCACGGAGCCGCAGCCGTCGTAATGATGCTCTTACCAAAATTAAATCCCTCACTGCTGTGCACCGCACATAGAAAATGCACCCCAACGCTCCCCCGCCGCCCCCCATGTTTATATCCTATTAGACGTTATTATTTAATGCAAATACTGACGCTTTAAAATTAAGAGGGTAATAATATATTATAATATAATATATATAGGAGATTAGAAAATAAAGTAGAGGAAAGGCTAGGAGAAGATCAGTTTGGTTTTAGGAAAAACAGAGGGACGAGGGAGGCGATTTTAGCACTAAGAACAGTAGTAGAAAAAAGAATGAGGGTAGGAAAGGTAACTTGCATAGCTTTTGTAGATTTAGAAAAGGCATTTGATAATGTAGATTGGGACATAATGTTTAGAATTTTAAAAGAAACGGATATAGATTATAAGGATAGGAGAAAAAATTTTTAATTTATATAAACACCAAACTGCCTTAGTTAGAATTGAGGGGGAAGAAGAGGTAGCAAAAATAGGGAAGGGAGTTCGGCAGGGATGTACACTTTCACCGTTATTATTTAATCTATATATAGAAGATGCAATAAACAAAGTAAAAGAAGAGTATAGTGTAGGTGTGAATGTACAGGGAGAGAAAATATATATGTTGAGATTCGCCGACGATATAGCTATATTGGAAGAAAGCGAAAAGAATTTAGAAAGGGTATTGAATGGTATGCAGGCAGTATTGACTAGGGATTTTAAAATGAAAATAAATATAGGTAAAACTAAAGTGATGAGGTGTGACAAAAAGGAATGCAGTAGAAAAATGAGGATCACAATAGGAGATAATAGAATCGAAGAAGTGTCAGATTTTTGTTATTTAGGCAGTAGAATCACAAAAGATAATCGAAGCAAGGTAGATATAAAGTGTAGGATAGCATAGGGTAGGAAGGCATTCGTAGAAAAGGAACATATTTCAAGATCAAATATTGACTTGGGTATTAGAAAAAGATTACTGAAGGTATATGTTTGGAGTGTAGCACTGTACGGGTGTGAGGCGTGGACTATAGGAAAGGAAGAGAAGCGTAGATTACAAGCATTCGAAATGTGGTGTTATAGGAGGATGATGAGGATTGGTTGGGAAGATAAAGTAACAAATGAAGATGTACTAGAGTTAGTATGGGAGAAGAGAAGTATTTGGAGAGTGTTACAGCGTAGGAGAGACAGATTAGTAGGGCATATCCTTAGGCATGGGGGGATTATGCAATTGATCATAGAAGGTAGAGTGGAGGGAAAGAGAGGGGTAGGTAGGCCTAAATTGGAGTATGTGCGTCAGATAGTTGAAGACGTTGAGATGAATAGCTATAGGGAGATGAAGGGATTAGCTCAGGATAGATCGGCGTGGCGTGCTGTTTCCAACCAATCTTTAGGATTGCGGACTCTTTAACTAAATAATATATTCGCTACAACAACACGGTGAACGCGTTTCATCAAATTTCATTAAACAACGTGTTTTCAGTTTGTTTCGATCTGTATAAAACGGTCATATATAATATAATATCTTCGATAGGTGATATTGATGTTTTATAAGTATTTTTAATTACAGAATTAGCGCGTGCAGACGATACGTCGCAATATGTATACATACCGCCGTTGCTGTAATAAACAATAACCGGTTGTATCAATTAATATTTACGATCAAAACTCATTTACGCCCGGTTCTAATATGCCGTATATAAAGTCCGGGAGCGGAAATATTGCTTTCAGCTTAATTGCCCTAATTAAATTGCTTGTTGACTTGGCCACGGCTTCGGTAAAGCAGCCACTGAAACCAAAACGCCGAACACCACCACACGCTCGCTACGCACTTCCTCTACTTCGATTACCAAAAGACAAAATAATTATTACAACTGCATACTTTGCGGCGAACGATCAATCATCGTCGGCGCGACAAAATGACACAGCAAAAAAAAAAATTGGAATATTGTTTTTTTTAATAAATACGAAAGGCGGCAATACACAAGGTTAAAGAAGAGTAGAGTGAAAATTCACGGAGAGCAAATATATATGTTGAGTTGCGCCGATGTTATAGCTACCTTGGCAGAAAGGGAGCAGAATTTAGAGCAGGTATTAAATGGTATGCAAGAAGTAATGATTAGGGATTATAACATGAAAATAAATATAACTAAAATGAGGTGTGCCAAGAAAGAAAGCGGGCGAAAGATGAAGGTTAAAAATAAGAGACGACAGAAGTGTCAGATTTCTGTTATTTAGGAATTACAATTACAAAGGATAACGGAAGTACAGTAGATATCAAATGAAGGATGGCACAGGCTTTCAGCAAGGCATTCCTAAAAAAAGGAGCAAATTGTAAAATCAAATATTGACTTTAAAATCATATATGTTTATTGTAGCACTATACAGTTGTGAGACGTGGAGGAAAGGAAGAGAAGCGTAAAATAGATGCATTTGAAATGTGGTGCGACGGCAGGATGATGAGGATTGTGTGGGTATATAAATCCCTGCTAGTGTTAGTAGAGGAGAAGAAAAGTATTGCAGCGTAGTAGCGATGGCAAACTGTAGGTCACTTTGAGGACCTAGTTCGTAGTTCATTTCAATGTACCGTTCACGAACTATAGGTCGTGAACTACTACATCTTTTAAAAATGAACTAGTCCACGACCTATATGAAATACATGCATATACTGAAAATAATCTCTTTTTTTGTCAATATAAAAATATTAAATGGTAATAAGTAAATAAATTGAAATATTACAATACTTATTTTGAATTAAGAATGAGGAAGAACAGACAACACTGTTTATAATTTACACAAAACATATATATAAGGAAATATAATATTCTCTAGGTACTCGCGATTATTTATATGAAGTTCTAAAATAGTTATTGATAGTTACTGATGAAAATGTTTACTACTTTACTAACACTTGAAAATTAAATGTACAAACTATAGTAAAATGAACTAGATAAAATCGTTTTGTTTGGCGTTATAATTTATATTTTCTATTCCGAATTTTCTCTGTTCAAACTTCAAAGCTTTGATTTAATATTAAGTGATTGCATTGCACTCAGTATGAAATACAAGAACTATAAGATTTAGATGTTTATTTTTGCATTATTGCAGAAATTTGCTATGGCATGACACATTTAAGAACATATTTAATCCTGTGAATATATTAATTATATTATTCCAAATGAAATCCGATACAAACATATAAATTGTGACTCAGCTCGGCAATGCTGCTGTTGCAATATTACATCGAGTTTCCTATTTCGTTCCGTTCACCAACACACTATCACTAAATAAATGTTAGTACTGTATATGTAATGTATACTATACTGCATCGTTTACGAGTCGTTGTGATTCATGACCTAGTAAAAGTACATTAATACGTACACCGTTCACCATGTAATTAATGTTCACGAACTAGGTCATAGTGACCTATAAGTCGTTGCAAAACATCGTCATATCGTCATTTGATTGAACCGTTCAGAGTGAACTACTCATCGCTACAGCATAGAAGAGATAGACTATCTTTAGACAAGAGGTATTAGGGTATTGTTATAGACGGTACAGTAGAGGGAAAAGAAAGGGTAGGTAGGCCCCGATTAGAGTATGTAAGTCAGATAGTGGAGGACGTGTGGGGTGAAGGAAATAAATAAGGTGAAGCTATAAAAGAGTTAGCTCAGGAGAGATCGACAAATGGCGTGCAAATTCAAACCAGTTTCTGGGATTGATGACTTACTAACAAACCGAGGAACTAGGACGAGTATATTATTTGTTCACATGCGTATGATACGATTATGTAGCCATCGGGTGCCTGGAGCTTCGGTACGGGTTATAGAAGACGTCGCTGAAGGCGAAATGGGATTTGGATTTCGGATCACGAGGCTAATCCCCATTCTTGTTAGCGCTGTACATGTTGATAAAATATTTTCGCACGTAATAAGCCTGCGGGTGTGAAAGAGAAAATGCAATTTTGCTACTTTGCATTTGTAAAATATATATCGAACGGTATGCTTATATCGGCAAATACGAAAAATTATAAACAGCGTATGCAAAAATCTTGTTGTGAATAAAATTTATAACACGGTCCGCTTGCATTTAAATTATTGATTTTCTGCGGAATATAAAACCCAGTCTAAAGAAAATATTTCAAAAAGCACCGGCGACTAGTCAGCATCATGCGTTTAAATAATATTATTGTTTGTTTTCGGTTGAAGGACTTCAATAGAGAAATATTCGACGGTGATGAACTAAAATAATCGAGCGTTTGCTTTATACGTTTTCAATCCAGCGCGTTTCCATAATTAATTAATGCGATCGAAATTACGTACAATCTATTTTCAATTTATGCGCGAATCAATTTAATTTATTAATATACCGCTTTAATGTCTCCACAAATTATTAATTCCGGCGCGTTATAAAAACAAAATCGTTCAATTATCGCGTGAATGTTAGCGGTCCAATGAATCCCATAAATTCGCTCAAATTCATTTGAAAGAAGAAGATAATTTTGGCACTATATAATATAAGGTCTGCGTTTTCTATTCATTTTATTTGATTCCGTATACGTTATTCTCGAATGCAGCGGCGGTCAAACATCGAAATATAAACGTGAATGCACGGGGCCTTCGTACGTCCGCTCAAATGACGTTTAGATCGATGAGTACGTCATTGATATGAATGAAGGATATGCCACGTGCGACGCTCCCCATATATAGCTATGTTACTGTGCGTCCAGCCACACATGAAATGCTCTGGGAATCTTCATTTTCGTTCCACTACACCGGACTTCTGGTCACCGACGACCTAGAAAGACCATTTGCATATCAATCATATTCAAGTCCCGATCGGTATTGGGATTCTGTCATTTCGTACGTTCAATTCCTCCGAGGTATATAACCTTGATTGTAATTACCTGCTGCTTCGGCAGGCATTTTTCGAATTGTTTTGGGCGAAAACCTCATTCCAGCCGTATTCGAACGAATGATAAATGTTACAATACAGTTGGAGTTTGTAAATTCGCGATCGGTAATATAATAACGATTCATCTAGGATTTGTATTTGACTAGCGATGTGTACTTCACTCGCGAACCGTTCACTCTGAACGGTTCAATCAAATGACGGGCGTACTGTGACGATGTTTTGCAATGACCTATAGGTCACTATGACATGATGCACGGTGTACGTATTGATGTACTTGTACTAGGTCCTGAACCCGTCGTGTACTAAACCGTTTATGAATCACAACGACCCGTAAACGATGCAGTATAGTATACATTACATATACAGTACTAATATTTATTTAGTGATAAAGTGTGTTGGTGAACGGAACGAAATAGGAAACTCGATGCAATATTGCAACAGCAGCATTGTTGAGCTGATTCACAATTTATATGTTGGTATCAGCTTTCATTTGGAATAATATAATTAATATATTCGCAAGATTAAATATGTTCTTAAATATGTCGTGCCATAGCAAATTTTCGCAATAGTGCAAAAATAAACATCTAAATCTTATAGTTCTTCTATTTCATACTGAGTGCAATGCAATCACTTAATATCAAATCAAAGCTTTGAAGTTTGAACAGAGAAGATTCGGAATAGAAAATATAAATTACAACGCCAAACAAAACGATTCTATCTAGTTCATTTTATTATAGTTTGTACATTTAATTTTCAAGTGTTAGTAAAGTAGTAAACATTTTCATCAGTAACTACCAATAAGTATTTTAGAACTTCATATAAATAAACGTGAGTAACATTTCATAAAATAAACAAGTTCATGGTGAACGGTGTACTTATTGATATACTTGTACTAGTTCCTGAACCCGCCGTGTGCTAAACCATTCATGAATCACATCGGCTCGTAAACGATGCAGTATAGTATACATTACATATACAGTACCAATAGCAGTACTAACATTTATGTTGGTGAACGGAACGAAATTATATTTCCTTATATATATGTTTTGTATAAATTATAAACATTGTTGTCTTTTCTTCTTCATTCCTAATTCAAAATAAGTATTGTAATATTTCAATATATTTATTTTTTACCATTTAGAGATTATTTTCAGTATGTGCATGTATTTGATATAGGTCGTGAACTAGTTCATTTTAAAAAGATGTAGTAGTTCACGACCTATAGTTCGTGAACGGTACATTGAAATGAACTACGAACTAGGTCCTGAAAGTGACCTACAGTTTGCCATCGCTACTTTACAATTAGTCGATAAATCAGTATGGTACAATTATACCGTGACTTTGAAATTTGCGCCGTTTTGTTGTAAGAGAATTCGCGAATAATAAGTTGTCGGGTATAAATGCTAATATAGAGATAATAGGGGGGCGCATATACGTCGGCCGGCACGACAGTGATTCATTCCGCTTTCAGCACGCGTCGCCGATATTGAAAATAATTATTAAATGTCGTTTCCACGTAACAAAAGGTCCATCACAGTCATAACCAATCACTCTGTCAAGCGGCAAACACACCACTGGGGCGATTACGTCTAGTCAAATGAGCTCGATAGATGCACAGGAACAACTTTACTAGCGTCGATATGATTGAAGGGGCGAAGCGCTTTGTAGATGTTGCTCTTCTGGATGACTACGCTACAGAGGCGAATTAAATTGAACGTTTGAATTCGAACAATTTCATACGTATGTTATTTGAATGATTCGGTATAATAACGGTTAATATTGCTCAAATGGATTGGAATAAGGACTGTTGGGCTGCAATTTGTGTAAGGCCGGCGCTGGGTGCGATCGGCGGAAGGAAGGCACAGACACCGACGCCGGGGCATGTTGGTACAGAGAGTTGCGTCCGTGATTGCCTACTCATGGGGAAGCAATTATCATTATAATACAGCAGTCCGATGTATCGACTGCTTCGGCACGCTCATATATTTCGCATATATAACACGATCGCGTGTTATATATGGTACGAGTTGCACACAATATATTGCGCGATGTTACTGTACAAGCGAATAAACGTATATACGACACCAACGTAATATCATAACGAACACATTAAATCCAATTCGCAGTTTGCAACGTACCACTGGAAAGAGCAGCGCACACAGTGCTAGATTTAGGATACTTAGTTAGGATTTACGCACTAGCGACATGTGCTGAACGTAAAGCCTCAACCAGCTCTATTGGTAAATATTTTCCAACTGGCGAACGTCCGCGGCTGTAAGAGTATGCGTACTCGTCTTACAGCGCTGGAGTAAGCACAGCCTTTAAAGCGTTCACATGTAAACATCCCTCTATGGAATATCTTATTGGTTGTTGTTGTCTGTGCAGCGGTTATCGGTGTGCGGACGTTCGCCAGTTGGAAAAAATTTACCTGTACGCCATTATCTTACGAATAAAGAAATAAAATTTCAAAAGAAATCCGGACACGCAATTTATACTATTTTGTAAAATCTTCTTTAGGTATTAATATAGAATATCACCCAAATACCGTAACAAACATTAAATAGCTAGATGTACATTTCAAGGGCTATGCCCCCATCTTCAGTAGCACAAGATAAAACTATATAAAATACCTCTGTCACGAATCGTGATTGATATAATATTAACCCGCGAGAGGTCGCACGGGGTATATAATGACCCCAGTCGCGTGAATGTGTTGATATTTTTACATTACTTTATGAGGGACTCCCCACATTTTAGGTATTTTCTCCCAAATCTTTTTACAATAACCTCGGCAAGAAATATATTTTGCATTTCATTTCCTGCGTATAGCGATTTTATTGCTGGGGTCAAAATATACCCCAAGTGACCTCTAACTGTGTTTATGCATGCGCGACCTCTCCTGGGTTAATTAAATAAGTCAACATGACAGAAGTACTTCAAAAATGGCATATAATATGACCTATAAATCTTTTAAAACGATACAAATTAACAATTAACGAAAATATTGATTTGTGAAATCCAAAAATAAATAAATAAATAAAATAAAAATAAATTTAAAAATAGTTCTTATTAAATAAATTAAATAAACAAAATAAAATTGGGCCTGAACCTAAGTTCATTAAATTCGATTTAGATTTATGCATGTATATACTTTCATAAGTATTTAACTCGGAATAATTCAAAACACTTTTAAGTAATTTAAGTGAACTAATTTGAATATGATGACCTGATTCAAACATGCTCGACGACAGCACTTTTATCTTTTCTATTTAATCTGAAATGAGCTAAATGCTCCTTAAATCTAGTTTCAATTGGTCCACGTGTTTGTCCTATATATACTTTAGGACAACTAGAACAAGATATTTCGTAAATACCCGATTTTTCGGTATAAAGTAGGTGATGTTGGTCTTTTGCACGTTTAATAGGAGTCCGTTCGTAGAACTCCATTCTATCATTCTTTCTACCACCTCCTGAGCTTTTTGTCGCAGCCCAGTTTCAGAGACGGTGGAGATCAATATATTCGAGTCGTCTGCAAATAGTATAACTCTCAGGTCAGTTCCTTGTACGTGGGATGGTAGATCATTAATAAAGAGTAGGAAAAAAGAGTAGGAAAAAAGAGTAGGAAGTGTCAATAGTGTGCCAATGCACTGCATATGCCTCCTAGGGGCAAGACATGGGCAACGACGCTCTGGCCTATAGAGCGGTCCCTATACAGGGATCCCGGTCTATAGGAAAGATTCAGGCTAACCCACGGTATTAGGGGGATTAGGCTGAATCGGTGGGGCGACGGCTAAACTATGCACTCATTGGTCGGTGCAAGGCAAGGAGAAACCAGCACTGTACCCTTCTCCAGATTACAGTATGAAAATGTCGATTATCTCAAATATAATACCCCAGATGAGTAGAGCCAATGGCTCAGAATCTCATCCTGCTACTTCGGTAGCAGGCAAGCCCTCGGATTCTGGGGCGGGCAAGAGATCGATTTCATCGAGTATTCTACGAGTCGGAGCGTGGAATATACGCAGTTTGAATAGGATAGGAAAGTTAGAGAATTTGAAATTAGAAATGGAGAGACTTAGACTGGATATTGTAGGGATTAGTGAAGTTAGGAGGAAAGATCAAGTAGATACGTGGTCAGGAGAATACAGATTAATAACCACAGCATCAGATAATGGGCATACCGGTGTAGGTTTTATAATGAATAGAAAGTTGGGATGTAGAGTAAAGAGTTATTGCCAAGTTAGTGATAGAATTATAACTATTAGATTAGACACGAAGCCAACGGACACAGTTATAGTGCAAGTATATATGCCAACTTCAAGTCACGATGATGAGGAGGTAGAATCCATTTATGAGGAGATTGAATCTAGGTTAGCAAACGTTAAAGGACAGGATAATCTAATTGTAATCGGAGATTGGAATGCCGTAGTAGGTAAGGGAAAGGAAGTTCCAATAGTAGGAGAATATGGAATAGGAACACGTAATGATAGAGGGGATAGATTGGTAGAGTTTTGTATTAGGAATAAGCTAGTGGTAGCAAACACGCTTTTTCAGAATCACAAGCGCAGGATATATACGTGGAAAATGCCAGGAGATATAGGGAGGTATCAGATAGATTACATACTGGTTAAAGAGAGGTTTAGGAACCAGATTAAGAATTGTAAGAGTTACCCTGGAGCAGATATTGATAGTGACCATAATTTAGTAGTCCTGGACTCAGAGGTCAAATTCAAGAAATTACAGAAGTCTAAACAGGTCAGAGTAGATGTCGATAGGTTAAAATTAGCTGATGTATGTGAAAAGTACAAGCAGAAAGTAGAAATCATGGCTAATGGAACATCAAGGAGCGACATAGATTGCGAATGGAGGGAAATCAGAAATGGGTTAACTACAGCAGCAAATGAAGTATTAGGCACAAAGAAAAGGGCAGGTAGGAGGGAATGGATCACGGAAGAAATAGTTAAAATGATAGAAGCAAGAAGGAAAATTAAAATTGGAAACACAGAAGCAGGACAGAAAAAATATAAGGAACTAAGGAACTTAATTAATAGGAAATGCAAGCTAGCGAAAGAAGAGTGGATAAAAGGAAATTGTGAGGATATTGAGGAGGATATGAGAAGAGGTAAAGTAGATTTGGGCTACAGGAAAATTAAGTCACATTTTTCTAAAGTAAAACCAAAGGGTAACATTATATGTGATAAGCAGGGTAAGGAACTCACAGAAAATAAGGAAAAAGCTAGAAGATGGAAGGAGTATCTTGAAGATTTATATAAAGGTAGGCAGGACATGGAGGAGCTAGAAAATGTGGAACAGATAGATGAGGATGACTTAGGTCCTAGCATACTTAGGTCAGAGTTTCATAGAGCATTAAATGATTTACGGAATAACAAAGCAGCGGGGATTGATATGATACCAGCCGAATTAATAAAACACGCAGGGGAAAAAATGCAGGAGCGATTATACAGGTTAGTTTGTAAAATATATGAAAAGGGAGAAGTACCACAGGATTTTCAGCGTAGTAGAATAGTAACAATGCCGAAGAAAATAGGAGCTAATTTGTGTGAGAACTATAGGACCATTAGCCTACTATCACATGCATCGAAGATATTGTTAAAGATTATTTATAGGAGATTAGAAAATAAAGTAGAGGAAAGGCTAGGAGAAGATCAGTTTGGTTTTAGGAAAAACAGAGGGACGAGGGAGGCGATTCTAGCATTAAGAACGGTAGTAGAAAAAAGAAATAGGGTAGGAAAGGTAACTTGCATAGCTTTTGTAGACTTAGAAAAGGCATTTGACAATGTAGATTGGGACATAATGTTTAGAATTTTAAAAGAAACGGGTATAGATTATAAGGATAGGAGAATAATTTTTAATTTATATAAACACCAAACTGCCTTAGTTAGAATTGAGGGGGAAGAAGAGGTAGCAAAAATAGGGAAGGGAGTTCGGCAGGGATGTACACTCTCACCGTTATTATTTAATCTATATATAGAAGATGCAATAAACAAAGTAAAAGAAGAGTATAGTGTAGGTGTGAATGTACAGGGAGAGAAAATATATATGCTGAGATTCGCCGACGATATAGCTATATTGGAAGAAAGCGAAAAGAAATTAGAAAGGGTATTGAATGGTATGCAGGCAGTATTGACTAGGGATTTTAACATGAAAATAAATATAGGTAAAACTAAAGTGATGAGGTGTGACAAAAAGGAATGCAGTAGAAAAATGAGGATCACAATAGGAGATAATAGAATCGAAGAAGTGTCAGATTTTTGTTATTTAGGCAGTAGAATCACAAAAGATAATCGAAGCAAGGTAGATATAAAGTGTAGGATAGCACAGGGTAGGAAGGCATTCGTAGAAAAAGAACAGATTTTAAGATCAAATATTGACTTGGGTATTAGAAAAAGATTACTGAAGGTATATGTTTGGAGTGTAGCACTGTACGGGTGTGAGGCGTGGACTATAGGAAAGGAAGAGAAGCGTAGATTAGAAGCACTTGAAATGTGGTGTTATAGGAGGATGATGAGGATTGGTTGGGAAGATAAAGTAACAAATGAAGCTGTACTAGAGTTAGTAGGGGAGAAGAGAAGTATTTGGAGAGTGTTACAGCGTAGGAGAGACAGATTAGTAGGGCATATTCTTAGGCATGGGGGGATTATGCAATTGATCATAGAAGGTAGAGTGGAGGGAAAGAGAGGGGTAGGTAGGCCTAGATTGGAGTATGTGAGTCAGATAGTTGAAGACGTTGAGATGAATAGCTATAGGGAGATGAAGGGATTAGCTCAGGATAGATCGGCATGGCGTGCTGTTTCCAACCAATCTTTAGGATTGCGGACTCTTTAACTAGGAAAAAGAGCGGACCCAGGATAGTTTCCTGCGGCACTCCAATTTTTTTTCTAGGCGGATATCGTGATTGCTATACTATAATTATATATTGTTTATTGTTATCAAAGTTTAGATAACTCGTCAAATTTGAAAAAATGATAATTACAGTAATTGACTTTATATTAATTTTCTATTAAACTTAAATATTTTGTATATAGGTAATGATTATATAATATGTGAAATATTGTATAGATACTAATTTACAAAATGTGGCGTCCTTATATCAATGTTTTGCAAAGTCGTATCACATGTTTTGACATATAAAAATTAAACGTTAATACAAATACATGAAGACAACATTCTAACATTAAAAAGAAGACATTTAATGTATTTAAAAATAACACTATACTATAATTGTATAGCAATCACGATTCGTTACAGAGGTATTTTATTTCGTGTTTTTTCTTGTGCTACTGAAGATGGGGGTATAGCTTTCGAAATACGCATATAGCTAATAAATGCTTTGTGTTACGGTATTTGGGTGATATTCTGATATAGGTAATTAGTATTACCTTACTGAATACTGATTTATAATCGTTCTATACTATTTCGTTTACGTAATTGTCCGTTCTATTACAGACATGACCATCGGACTTGCGAGTTCCACTGGCACAATCATCTGGTATCTAATCGGGATAACTGTATTGAGTCCAAACAGACGGTGTATTAAGTTAATGAGTGTGTGTTCACATTGCGCCACTGTCTGGCATTGTACACGCATTGAATAAATGCAGCGGTGCACTCGAAATCGACTCCGGCTCGAGTTGCGGATTAGCAACAAACCCCCGGATTATATCACACGTATAGCGTAACAGGTAACAAAACTAATAGCCCTTTGTCCAAATACACGATTTCGTGGACTGATAACAGCATACACAAAATTTAGAACGCGCATTCCTTCGTGACGTGAGAAAATATAATCGCATTCGTGTTCTATATTACGATTCTTTATATATGAAGAATAAAGTGATAGAAGAAATACTTGTGTGATTACCTCACACCTACGGTATGCCCGAATATCGTTTAAGCATTTAGTATATCATCTTTGTTTCATACCCCCGAGGAATTCTCTAACGTCGTTCCGTAGCTTTTCTCAAGTAATAAAAAACGGCGTCACGTGAATAAAGCCAACCGTTTAAGCCCTAGGCAGTTTTCCGTTTTATATTCACTATACGACACGTGATATCGAGTCTTCGGAGACCCACCCCAAAACTCAGCTTTCATAAATCGACATTCTATTAAATTTTTAAACATCAAATGCGTTCTCTTTGCACGATGCGCAGATATAAGACTAGATACAAAAGAAATAATTTTTTTTAAAGCTCTGCATAATTTTAAAACAAAGATTCGACGAAAAATACTTGTCGCATTATGCCAATGCCTCTATACGAGTGGAGTGTCTCTCAAGAGACCGGCCGACCGAAATTGCTCCCTCAGAAATTGAGCGATGTTTATTCTGCACGTTTTGTTTGCGTTGGTCCGACGATTGGAATGCTATAGGATTGGAGTGCGGGGCAAAAGGGTTCGGTGATATTTTCTAACGAGCTTTCTTTATAACCACGTAATCCCCTGCAGAGTCTAAGAACTCTTCTTTGTTTCACTTTTGAAATGAAACTTCTATAGGGGCGGTAGGGCAAATTGGCCTGAACGTCACGAAAAGTGAAACGCACGCTACGCTCATGCGCCGCGTGTACTGTGTGTAGACGTAGCATAAGGCAACCAGTAGACGCTTGCGTATTTTAATATATATTATACAAACACAGCTTAATCTGTTAGCTAACAATTTGTTTATCAAATTCGCGATGAGCAGGTTGAAAGAATGTAAATTTTGTGTACGATGCACTAGTGGGTGCATTTCTATTTGTCGATGGCTCAGCTGTATCAGATTCATTTCGTTGATCTCTCACACCGCGTGTAGACGGCACGCCTGAATCAGTGGCATTCAAATTCTCTATACCACTCACTGTGTCCTCACTTAACGACGGTATCGATTCATCCAGTGTATTTGAGGTCGTTGGAAGGTTATGTTGTCCACCGTGTTTCTTTAACGCCCTTTGCCTGGCTCGATACTCTCTACTTCTTTCCAAGGTAATTGTTGGCACTTTTCTTGGCGGTTTATTCGCATTCTTCCATTCTCTAAAGGCTCACACTCTGTCTGTACTTGCCTTTTTCTCCATTTCACTTTTCACGTAATTGAAATTGTGTGAAAAAATATATATAAATATATGAAAAAAAATAGAAAATCGTTAACAAATGCGAAAAAACAATGCATAAAATCAACTTTTCTTAGGAGTTAAGAAGTTTCACTTCAACCGCGCGAGAGTCTCACGCATATTTTTTAATATCTTGGCATGTTTAACGTAATTGTAGAGATTACATGACGTTTTAGGAATATCCCGCGATATTCCAACGTTAAACAATTATTATCGACGTCAAATGTTTGGATGACGTGAAAAATGTTCGCATTCTCCCGCTGGAGTATTTCGAATCCCATCTGCCATTCAGATTAGAGGGATGTGATACGCCACTGGATATATTCTGGATCAGCAGCACACAATATAACTAAACTACCCTCGTCGCGACGGGGTGTGAATGCGAGAGCACGTCACCGTCACCGTCAGCGCCCAACCGCGCACTATACTGACGAGTGCTCCAATCAATTTATAATGAGCTTAAAATACACAGCGTGTTATTATTGTGCACGGATGATGTTCATGTTTAACATATACTATACAGTCGACGCAATATGTGCACAAGCTACATTCCAAGCTACGCTCTTATTTATTTGCTTGTAAAAGGATATCGCGCAAGTATCGTGTAAATATAAATATCCTAGATCAGGATGTGGATTCGTTTCGATATACGGTGATCAGTATATGTGGTTTAAATGGAGTCTATTAATGATTTTTTTTTGTACTCATTCAACGGAAGCGTAGGTAATCGAATGAGGGCATCATTGAATGTTCAAAGATATGTTCAAAGTCCTGACGAAGCCCACCTACATTAACGTTGAAAACAGCTGTAGCAGTATAACAATTTATCATCAATATAAAGACAATATTCGGT
Organism: Leptodirus hochenwartii; assembly: GCA_947310635.1. Taxonomy (NCBI): domain Eukaryota; kingdom Metazoa; phylum Arthropoda; class Insecta; order Coleoptera; family Leiodidae; genus Leptodirus; species Leptodirus hochenwartii. Next base: position 133,154 of record OX371187.1, on the reverse strand, counting down.
TGATAGTTGGGCCACAGCTTGAAGATGGATAGATGAAGAGCACTGCGGGTAGCCAAGAGAACATCTGGCAGACACAAAGCCGCAGAACGGTATATGGCGTATCTGTGGCGGTGTATCGTGATCCCCGAGCAGCTGATACGATAGAATCCTGTCCAAGGACCTCGTGGCAATAATCAAACCGACTGACTGCACCCGCCGCCGCCAACTGCACGTATGCAAATGCGGCCGCAGTTTGCTTACAAGTTGCGTTGCGGTTTGTACATCGATGGATGTGTAATTCTGGTAATGGCGTCTGAAACTTGATGACGCTAAAGGTATAATCACGCCACCGAACACCACATACAAACACACGCGCACAACTTACTCCAGGACTATCGGAGTTTCGTACCTGCTGCGTTACCGGAGAGTTTTGCCTGTCCAAACTCCGCCATGTTACGGGTCCAACGAAATACGTATTCGATTGATATTTGATATGCGGCTGTAGCAGATAGTAGGAAAAGGTAGTGGATGTAGTTTGCAAAACATAGTTTGAATTTTCAATAGCGTAATGTGCGCGAATATTGACAGCATAAAGCGTTGTTTTCTAATATGAATTGAACCCAGGGTCCCATTTAAGCAGCATTTAACGCATTTCAGATTAAATAGAAACGATTAAAGTGCTGTAGCCGAGCATATTTTTGACTAACTCAGGTCATCCTATTCAAATTAGTTTACTTAAATTACTTAAAAATTAATCACGATATCCGCCTAGAAAAAAAAATTGGAGTGCCGCAGGGAACTCTCCTGGGTCCGCTCTTTTTCCTACTCTTTATTAATGATCTACCATCCCACGTACAAGGAACTGACCTGAGAGTTATACTATTTGCAGACGACTCGAATATATTGATCTCCACCGTCTCTGAAACTGGGCTGCGACAAAAAGCTCAGGAGGTGGTAGAAAGAATGATAGAATGGAGTTCTACGAACGGACTCCTACTAAACGTGCAAAAGACCAACATCATCTACTTTATACCGAAAAATCTGGTACTTACGAAATATCTTGTTCTAGTTGTCCTAAAGTATATATAGTACAAACACGTAGACCAATTGAAACTACATTTAAGGAGCATTTAGCTCATTTCAGATTAAATAGAAAAGATAAAAGTGCTGTGGCCGAGTATGTTTGAATCAGGTCATCCTATTCAAATTAGTTCACTTAAAAGTGTTTTGAATTATTCCGAGTTAAAATATTTTTGTCATGTTGACAGATATTTAATTAACAATATATCAATCACGGTTCGTGACAGAGGTATTTTGTTTCGTGTTTATCTTGTGCTACTGAAGATGGGGCTTTAAGTTACGGTATTTGGGTGATATTATATACTAATAATAATAAATCCATTTATTGGCATATGCTAGATTGAAAGTACAGCGAAAAGGGATGCCATCAAATAATAAGCTTTATAAGATATAAGGCTCATCCTTGCTCTTCCTGGCAACCCTGGTTACTATGTTACTAAGATATAGTTAAAAAATTCATGTTGAAAAATGGTACCCGCTTCTATTTTTTTTCTGTAACGTTTTCGCATTTTCGGACGTCTATTTATGATATTTTCTAATACAATTTCATCTTAGCATTTCGAAAATTTGCAAGTGATTTTGATAGGAAATTGTTATCGTTAAAAACTAGTGTTGGAAAGGAATTGAGAAGGGTTCGTATATTTTTGGGACAATTTTCACTAACATTTGGTCCAATAATTTAGAATATATAAGTGGTTGGTGAATATTTTAGAAGTTACAGATTTTTTTAAAGTTGCAATTAGAGATATTTTTATATGAACATCCCATTTAAAAATGCATGAATTTAGTTTCGCGTGTCAAATAGAATATAAATATGGTACATTTTCAAATAGAAATTCATCTCAAAATGCTATATCTGCAAATGCATTTTAATGCAGCAGTCTATCATTTTATTTTATTGTAGTACTTATCTAACAGTTTGGTAGATATCGTCAAAAAACCGAAAATGATAAATTGTAAATGAGAACGTCCCATTTAAATATTATCGGTCAAATTTTAAATTTTTCCTATGATATTTTCCAAGCATTTTAGATCCGCACGGATTTAGAATATGCAATGTTATTTTTACATGACAAAATGTTTGTTTACAAATTTTTCTATCTAAAGCTAGAATACTTACTTTTTTTTTAAGGATGGGCGCTGACGGCACTCCCATCCTCCTTTTTGTCTTTACAAACATAACGTATATAGCCAACATCGAAATATTATGTTTTACTCAAACATTTTCTTGGCACATTCAGGCTATTCCTGAATGGCAACTTGTAAATCAACGTCCATGGTCCGGAAGGGATTTTTCCTCAAGAAAATATCCCTAACGCTTCTGCTATGATAACTGTCACTCATTACCGTTGTATGTATAGAGTGTTGTATTAGTTCTTTGGAGAGATACTTCCGCTCCAGATTATATGCAATGCGGTTACAACGCGACATGTTCGTTGACATAAAATAGCTCATGTAAACGCATTTCTGGTTGTGATTACAGGTAACAATAAATAGATTCAATTCGAAACAGGATTTTCGCCGCATATATCATATTGCATTTCCAAACAGATTTTAATAAACATAAAAAATGCAGGACAAACAAAAGTTGGCGCGAATTAATTCGGTGACAAATTGGCCTAGGTGAGATTGGGTCGGCGTGCTGTTAGCAAATTTTTGTTTTTCTTTTATGAAATTGATTGCTGCGATATGTACAATACATGGTGTGCCTAAGTGCCTTCTGGAGATGATTATTTGTGGACGTTGGTGCAAAGCAGGGAATCAGGAAGAGGCGAAGGAACGCAATTCGTGTCTGTCGCAGGTTGCAGCTTCACCTTAGTTGAAGGTGCGTTGAATAATAGAGCTGTTGGTGGCGGTGATTTCCCCAGGCGGCACTACATATATAAAAGCCCGGGACACATTTATGAGAAAATAAAATGAAACGCGCTCTCTCCCGTCACCTTCATTAACAAATAAATTTGGAATGCGTTGACAGTGGCCGCGTCCCCCCACTAATCCAAACGAACCTTATTTTCCGTTTCGGCGCGAACAAAAATTATGCCGAATTGTGAGACAGCTATAAACTCAAACAAAAAAAAAACACGTTACTAATATAAACTAACGCCGAAGTAACTTATATAAAAATTGGTGGCAGCGTAATTTAGACGGAATTCTTAGCTTCTCTTGTTCGTATAATAACATTTTGTCGTTTCATTCAACACTAGCGATTTAAAATGATCACTTTTTCTATTCTATGTTCGAAATATGCCATCTGCATTTTTAATATTCGCAAATTGAAAATGCGTTCAATGTGGCGTTTGTTGATGGGATATATCGATATGCAAACGTGACTGTATTTTATATAGTCGCAAATATTTATCGGTCAATTGCTCGAAGTCTATTCGCAACTAATCCCGGATTATTTGTATTGGACTTTAATGCAAGTAGCTCCGGCTTAAATTTAATTGCATTTCACGCAACCGTATATTCTCGTATTCAATAATTATCAAAGTGTAAAATTGAATATTGATCGGAAAATATAAAATGCTGACAGTAATGTTTATTACATTTGCCAGCACTTAATATCAGCAATTTAAAAACTATATATAAATGCGAAATTTTTTACGTTGCGGAAAAAAAAAATCGATAAAAATGGAAAATATCCGCTTCGGCCGTAACATTTAAATATATTTAGCAATACGCAAATAAATGTTAAATGCAAACCGTTTGTTGATTTATGCAAACTGCAACGATAGTAAATACAACGACGTGAAATATTTTTTAATTATTTTCCACGCGTGTATATTCTCACACGCTGTATCACCCGGATAAACAAATACTTTTTTTACTACGTTTTTTTTTTTTTTTTGTTAAAAAGCGCTTGAATAGCACGACAAGTGTTGGTTATAAAGTATTTTTCATTTGAACAATGCAGCTTTTCCATTCATTTTCGATATTACGCTAGACGAAGAAATTACAAACAAACGGTCGTGTCGTATTTTAATATCACCCCCATTCCGATCCGCTTTGATCTTGCCAACAGATTTAATATCTGACTATACGAAATACATTCATAAAAATTCAATTACTTCCTTATTCCTATATTCAGTGTTTCCGTAAGTAGTCGTCAAATTAAATATTTTTTAAAGACGTACGACGGTAGTTTAGAAACATACCTGCTCGCACCCTGACGTCCCTGCTTAGAATCGATCCGGCCAAATTGGACGCCCGACAGCGATACACCGTCGAGTGGACATCCTTCCGATAGTCTTCCGCACGAAACGGAGGAAAATACAACGTCCCATTCCCGAGTGATTGTCTAAGAGAAAAACATATCAAACTGTATATATGGATATACCAATATGTCCACATTCATCACACAATTTGATATTTACACCTTCGCTGAAGAACAAACGATCAAAAAATAAACGTGTCATCTGCTATGATTATCTTCCGCTAGCGGGCGATAACAAAGTCATGCCGTCCTCTTATATATTATTCCGGGCGCTGATTAACAATTAAAGGCGCAAATGAGTAGAGTTAAGTGGGTACATTACGGCAGGGAATAGGCCCCATTCTACCACCACCCCCCCGGACAAGGGTACAGACCATCCCTGTACCCGCAACGCTCCGCTAAACTGTCACAGTCGCTTGTCACTAACTCTTGGAACGCCACCATATATGTTTCACTGGATACGGACTCAGAGAATGGACCGGATGGAGGCGCAACGTCCGTATTCTATACCATATATGGTACACCGTGTATATACCTTTTCATTCGCCCGTTCAAATTGTCTGGACTAGAACATTTATCTGGATACAGTTTATATACTACCCTGAGTCGAGTCCGAACATAAAGCGAAACCTCTCCAGTAGCCGATTTAACAATATGAATTTTTGAAATTCGCGCCGAAAATATATAAATCGTGCCCAACATCTGGCAATACAGTTCCTGACTATAATTTATCCGGTTAATTACATAATTTTGCAAATCGTATCATACGATAGTAAACTAGGAATTATAAGATTGACGACATTTTTATATAAATTTGAATGATTCCTTTCGATAAGTAATTGAATATAAAAAATCAAAATAACATACCAGGAGCAATCGACAACCTTTGGGAAGCCCTCAGAATATAATTGTACAGTTAGTAAGAATATTGGCGATATACTTTACAGTCATTCAAACGAATTTGCAAGTAGGATGAAGGACATCCCAATAGTCTCTTTCATCCCAATACTTCTACTTTCAAATTAAAAAAATACGACGATAAATAAACATAATTCGAGCCAATGTTTTTTCATGGGAATGACACTAGTCGCCTTATTTAGGCACCATTGCATTATCTTTAGCGATGTGTAGTTCACTCTGAACGGTTCAATCAAATGACAGGCGTACTGTGACGATTTTTGCAACGACCTATAGGTCACTAGGACCTAGTTCGTGAACTATGAACTACGGTGTACGTATTGATGTACTTGTACTAGGTCCTGAACCCGTCGTGTACTAAACCGTTCATGAATCGCAACGACTCGTAAACGATGCAGTATAGTATACATTACATATGCAGTACTAACATTTATTTAGTGATAAAGTGTGTTGGTGAACGGAACGAAATAGGAAACTCGATGCAATATTGCAACAGCAGCATTGCCGAGCTAAGTCACAATTTATATATTGGTATCAGATTTCATTTGGAATAATATAATTAATATATTCGCAAGATTAAATATGTCCTTAAATATGTCATGCCATAGCAAATTTTCGCAATAATGCAAAAATAAACATCTAAATCTTATAGTTCTTCTATTTCATACTGAGTGCAATGCAATCACTTAATATCAAATCAAAGCTTTGAAGTTTGAATAGAGAAGATTCGGAATGGAAAATATAAATTATAACGTCAAACAAAACGATTCTATCTAGTTCATTTTATTATAGTTTGTACATTTAATTTTCAAGTGTTAGTAAAGTAGTAAACATTTTCATCAGTAACTACCAATAAATATTTTAGAACTTCATATAAATAATCGCGAGTACCTAGAGAATATTATATTTCCTTATATATATGTTTTGTGTAAATTATAAACAGTGTTGTCTGTTCTTCCTCATTCTTAATTCAAAATATGTGTTGTAATATTTCCATTTATTTATTTTTTACCATTTAATATTTTTATATTGAGAAAAAAAGAGATTATTTTCAGTATGTGCATGTATTTGATATAGGTCGTCAACTAGTTCATTTTAAAAAGATGTAGTAGTTCACGACCTATAGTTCGTGAACGGTACATTGAAATGAACTACGAACTAGGTCCTCAAAGTGATTTACAGTTTGCCATCGCTAGTCGCATATTAAAAGTAGAGAATTAAGTTTTAAGTTGTGTTACAATTAAAACTTAATAATATAAAAAAAACTGTATATAAGTACATAAAACATAGAAAAAAGTACATAAAAAATAACAATAAACGTGCACATAGTAAACATTTACCACAATTCTGCTTTAATGAATTCATTTATTGAGTATAAACTAAGATGCGTTAATATAGGCTTTAACACAGATTTCAATTTTATAATTGACATTGATTTTACTTCATTAGGCAATTTATTATAAAATTTGCAACCTTTATAAAACCATTTTTTTGTTATGTCTAGGAAATTGTAACATTTTTTTATGCCTAGTGTCATGGGTGTGTTTAAGCGAATGAATATTAAATAAATTATAAAACTTGTGGACAAATATAAGTGCCTCATATATATATACCGTTAATATTTTCAGATTTTTAAATGCATTTCGACAGGTATCTGGCTAATGCTCGAACAATCCGTTTTTGGATTACAAAGAGTCTTTGCATTAGGATGTGGTCGCAACCACCCCAGTGGATTTCAGACGACTGAAAATACGAATAATACGCTATTTTGCCAAACAAGAAGACTGCATTTTTGAGTCAAGCATCGGATCGTAAAACGAATTGAACAAAGTTTTTTTTTACATAAATGGTCAATATGAATATTCCATCTAATAACATCATCAACACAAATGCCTAAAAGTATCAGAATATTGGTTGTGTTAATTAATACATTATTTATCAACATGTTGTTATGTAAAGCGATGGATGAGGAGGTATGAAACAAAATGCAGTTTGTTTTGTCACTGTTTAAAGTTAATTTGTTCCGTTTGAACCAATGCGTCTTTACATAAAGCGGACACGCCACATATGGTGATTATTTTAACTTCCGGCCGGTTTGATTATTGCGTACTAGAACCAGGTGAAGCTATATATAATAACTTCGCGCTAATTCAAAGCCGGGTTAGTTTATTTCAGATGAACGGTAATAACCGCCAACAGATATCACGTATTGTACAGTTGGGCATATCCCTGCCGACGCATCCTGCCACATCCTTATTTTATATTTTGCTATACGAAATGAATCAATCACAATATTTGTAGTTAGAGTTCATTTTGTACTAACAATCATCGTATGCATGGAATATCTATTCTATACTTCTTGTATATTCAATCTGCTGAGGAAATAGAACGTTAAGGATTGTACTTGAACACACGTTGCAGCAACACGTACAGAAAATGATAAAATTCCAGGACGACATAGAACCCCCTTTACGTCTTTGGCACGTAACCGCTGTCTGGGATATATAGCCGATTATAATGTCACATAATCGACTGTGACGACTCCACTGGCTATTTGCTAGATTACTCTTTAAACCATCGACCTGTTTCTTTTGCAAAATATCGCCACCCGCATGCAGATCTAGACATACCACGCTAGTTTATTATCTAGTATTTAGGTTTTCCAATTGAAAATGAAAATTTTAGCTCCCCTTTTGGATGTGATTAAAGGTGCGTGCGCTCGAGGGCGTATTCGATAATTGGAAGGGAAATCGACAATGGGTATGCGAGTGACATTCGGGTTCAGGAAACATTGTGTGTACGTACTAATGGCGACTATTTGCGGCTCTCGTCAAACCCACAAACGCCCCAAAACCACCACAGAGACCTCATGTATGTGTATACACGAAAATACATCAGTCTCGCTGCGACATCGCGAAAATGTAAAGAAAAAAACGATCGCTTTAACTATGTTTATTCTTGTTTTTTTCATTGTCGCAACGCTTGTTGTTTGCAATTTTCTATCCATTGTAGCGATGGCAAATTGTAGATCATTTTGAGGACCTAGTTCGTAGTTCATTTTGAATGTACCGTTCACGAACTATAGGTCGTGAACTACTAACAACTTTTTAAAATGAACTAGTTCACGACCTACATAAAACACATGCACATACTGAAAATAATTTCTTTTTTTCGCAATATAAAAATATTAAATAGTATAAAATAAATAAGTTGAAATATTTCAATACTTATTTTGAGGAAGATTAAGAATGAGGAAGAAAAAACAACAATGTTTATAATTTATACAAAACATATATATAAAGAAATATAATTTCGTTCCGTTCTTACCACCACATTTTATCACATAAATGTTAGTACTGCTATTGGCACTGTATATGTGATGTATACTATACTGCATCGTTTACGAGCCGTTGTGATTCATGAACGGTTTAGTACACGACGGGTTCGAGCCTAGTGCAAGTACATCAATACGTAAATAGTTCACGAACTAGGTCATAGTGACCTACAGGTCGTTGTAAAATATCGTCACAGTACGCCCGTCATTTGATTGAACCGTTCAGAGTGAACGGTTCGCGAGTGAACTACACATCGCTAATCCATTGATTATTACAGCCGCAGAAGTCAATTTGCAAAAGAGAAATACGTAAAATCGCACAGAAATTGTAAATATGGCGAGATGTCCAAATCAACTATTGTCACATGTCCTTAATTCGATGTCATATGACCTGGGTATATCCCAATTTCAACTGGGATAGGTCTACGGGCTTCGCGTATAAGTAATATAAAGAATGCACTGACGCGTACCGTTCAAGAAGACTTGAAGAAGAGCAACGATGACAGACAAGAAAATGGGAGGACGAGAGAGAATATCCCTGAACTTTTACATCCACACCATACTAATGCCAACGAGAGTATACAGCTGACAGCGAGGAGGGAATTAAGTTTTCAACTTTAACACTACAATCTAAAACCTATACAGTGCGTTCAGCTATTATACCAAGAGAAACAACATTGTGAAAATGTAGATATTTCTTGTTTGGTTGATTGGACTTTTCGTTTCCATTTTGTTCAGTGTTTTATCCATATTAAAATGGGGAAATATAAGCACTTAAAAAAACTCGACGATATATGTACAAGAAGAACATGTAGGGTCTGTGCAGGAGGAGTGACAGAGCAAAAGGATGGGGGTTGATGATCTTGATGATGATTATGGTGATGAAACTGTAGCAGTAATTACTGGCGGTTTGTCTCTTTGCCGAAGCGCGGTGTGCAAACCACGTCAACACGTCATCGCGCGCGCCGCTTTATTTTTCTTCGTCTTCTCGCTACGTTACATCCGCCGCTATCCGAATACGAGCATCCTCACCATGAACGATGACGCCGGTCTGCGTCTTGCAATCATCCGATGTTAACATGGGAAATATTCGTTGTACGGCGGGTGAAAAGCAAGAATTATGTAAACGCGAAATGCAAATGTGTAAGTGCGAAAATCCAGGCGGCACCCGGAGGATTTTAATGCAAACGAAATATAGCCGTGATCCATTATCTGCTATCAACCAAAAAAATCTCGGTCTAAAATATATTCATTACGGAACATATATACAATTAAATTTAAAAGATTTCCGTGTGCAATGCTAAAAAATTATTGAATATAGCGATTCGAGATTGTTGATGTTATTTCGTACAATAAGACGTTGGTCCCGATACTCAACAAATTTCGCACATGTGCTGACTATGGAGCGATTGAATTTATTCATGACACGCGGCTAGTAGGATCGCGGTATTCCCGTAGAGCGGCTGGAGAACTGGATGAGTCGCCGAAGTCGATTTATATAAAGAGACAGGAAGCAACGATCCGCCAGGCACTAGGCGGACTAGGCCACCCAACAGCCTCCCCAGCCATCCGGTATTTATGAGGTTCCCAAATGGAGGACGGTCGATATTTATTTATTACGTTGCACACACACATAACATATACATAGCTTCTATCCATCCATCGCCAACGGGGAGGTAGCTGGGGTGTATTGTACTTAATGCGAATCCATCGAGGGCACCAACTCCACTGTAAATGAAGATCTGCAGGACGAAGTCCTGTAAGAAGATCGTGCGAAAAGCGGTAAGTCGACGCTGAATTACAAATAGATATACCGTGGGTTTCTCTCTATCACTCCCACCCCCAATACTCGACGAAACATCACAAATACCTCTTCGTACAGACGAGCATTCCACGCTTACTTATGAAATAAAAAGACACGAACGAAGTACGTGCAGTTGCGGACCAGTTGTTTCCAAACAACCGACAATATATCGGCATTTAAAGTATCAATAACAAACTGGAAAATATGCGAAATGTGCGGTAAACGTGCCCAGCATACGTATTGTACCGTTTACTATTTATACGATATTTAAAAATATTGCAGACAGCGTGCGAAATACGAGTAGGAACGCTGTTCGTTATATGGAATGCAGACATTGCGCGATGATGATCGCGAACGTGATGAAAAGTCGTATCATCACTTTACTCTTTCGCTATGGTAAAGTGCAAAGTGAGTCGCTTCAGCTCGAGAGAAAGCGCGTGACAATATTTGGAACGTAAACGAAAATGTCCATTATTTAAGAAGATTAGAACAAGTGTACTTAATTAAACCGGGAATCATAGCCAAAAGAGTTATGCTTTTGTAAATTCAGATTGCAGATGGTAAAAACTTTGAAACGTTGAGCATAAACGAGTACATTTTAAAATGTCGGTAATCTTAAAAATTGCGATTGAATGTGTTTTTCGTTTGATAAATTTGTATAACCCTAGCTCGATCGCCAGATTGCCAACTTCCAGTTTAATAGATAACACGTATTTTCTCAATACAGGCCAGTATTCAGTATCCCTTTCTGCATAGAATTCTATCCGCATTTCGATGGATTTCAATAGAGCCGAATTAACGGCGTAGCTATAGATAGATTCGACCTGCACACATATATATATATATCGCATACACGAACCCATTTCTTAGCTCGTCTGTCGTCGTGTTGGAATCCGCATCGAAATTAAATGAAACCATCGCGTTCAGCGTCGTAATGATTCGCTACAAAACGATAATACGAAGCTCTTTCGCTCATCACGGCAAAAATAAAACTCGTCATTTTTTCCGAATCAATACAGTAAATTGCAGCATCGCACGAATCATGAAATTATACGCTATATAGAAAGAGATTGTGTGTTTCGCTTTCGTACACTCATCCTCGATATAGATTAGTATCGAAGCAGAAGCACCAAATGTTGAAGAAGACGAGCTCGTGGCGCTTTTAGAAAATTTGGATGAACATAAACAATTGGCGAGTTTACCTTAAACCAGGTACTGCAGATACTGTTTGTCCATCCTGCAGAAGCCACTCCACTTGCGGATTGGGCGACCCATGGGCTGAACAGCTCACTTGAGAACCGCTTGTATTCGAGAAGGTGAGGTGTGGCGGTGGTTCCAATAAAAATACCGGCCCATGGATCTGGCTGTTGACCAGAGACACTGTAAATATAAACAGTCTTTAAAAGCTACCCCACGTAATATTGCGTTAATTTAACGTGACATATTTTTCGATTAGTTATAAAATATGTTAGAATCGTCAAAATGATATATAATATAATATTCTTTTATAGGGGTTGTATATAATATTTATTTATTACGAAATACATGGGGGCGAGTAATAAATGATCTACATCTCCAATTCAATTCGAGCTCGTTTACTTCCCGAATATACAGCGCAGTGGCGGCTCAATCTGGGGGGGGGCGCATTTCTTAAAAAATAACATAATAGTGAGAATCTTACCTAAAATGGATGAAAAATGATTAAATTCAATCATTTTTTGAAAGTGACTTCTACTCTTCTATCTTTCAGTGGTATAAGCTTTTCCAAAACTTTTTCGTTAAAATTGTAAATATCTCGCACCACATTTTTATTAATACACATCATCGCCAACGTGTTTAAACTATCATTACCCATAACATTTCGCAAAAAAGTCTTAATTCTTCTAAGTGTTGAAAAACAACGCGCTGATTCAGCAGTGGTCATCGGGATTGTTAAAATAATTTTAAGTATTTTTATAGTTTCCGGGAAAGTTTCACTCGGATTATTTTGTAGCAATAATGAAAGAAAATTTGTGGCTCCAATTATTTGATAAAAATCCGGACGCGAGTAAATGACTTCTAATTCTGTTTTTAATCTGGTTTTATTCAAAAATAGATATGCATGACACACGGTTTCCAAAAGGTCCACTGGAAATTGTTTAGAAAATGTTGGCATCGATTTCGTGTTAACTAACTCAGCGGCTTGTAGATGGCCATGATATGAGAATCTGTCCTTCATCTGTGTTATAATTTTTTTTTTGTAAGTGTCTCTTGTAAACCGCCGCGTAAATGTCCGGTTTTGAGCACTCCTTGCACAAGTTTGCGATTAATTTAAATCAGGCAATGGCCTACCTAATTCTTTAATTTTTACTTTGTCTACAAGAGAAAGTCTACAAAACTCTATTTTCAATAAAGAACTAACACTATTCATTTTTATTAAATTATTTCTTGGAGGCAAAATCGTACATACGTAACTTACAGAACAATGCAACTATATCTATATCAATTTTACTGTTTACTAGGCTTCTTTGTTAGAACGCTAAAGAATCGTAGCTCAGAATAGCATAAACAACGATATATATTCTCGCTGTACAAGCAGCGTGACGTCACGTTGCAATGACTCATCCAAAGTCACTGGAATATTGCACACTAGTCGTAATATAGTACAAGCGGACCGAAGAAATAGAGAAGACATACTGCATACGGTCGATCTCACCTATTGCTTGCAATAGAGTGAGATGAGTGCATATGCATTTAACCTGTACTGTGTGGCTGGGTGGCGCTGGAATTTGTACTACATATTAACGATATAGCTATATTGCGAAGTATATGCAGTATAGCTATATATCTATACTGCATACCGTCGCTCTAACTCTAGCGCTTCCAACAGATAGGGCATATGTATTTGACTGGTACTTGTTAGCTGCCATATCGTGTGAGTCATGAGTGTTAGGTATGTTCGCGGCGCAAGCTGTATCTTTTAGGAAAAATAACGCCGAGATAAAATATCGCAATACAATTATATATCTACGGTGATGCTCTCAATGTTCGGGAGGAGCGCGCGGCCCTGCGACCTGCATAAGGAACCGCCACTGACACATGCTCTATATACTATGTGGAAGATGGGATATCCCAATGGCATATCTCACTCGCGCGGCGGCCTATACATAAAAATGTTGCGACTTTCAACCGTTTCATTCGTTTCATTTCAAGGAAGATGGATAAACAATGGAAAAATTTGATTTCTGCTACGTATGTGGTTTATAAAAATTAACAAATGAGTTATATCGAGTTGATAAAACCAAAGCGTTGTTGGCGGGGTTATAAATTGATGTCAGTTTAATTGAGTAATTTATTTGTTTGGGTATAAATCTATTTTCATCGCATTTGGAGTCTCTTCTGCGGGTTATAATTTATGACGTGACTCATAATAGTGAAGTCCGTATATTTCCTGTTTTATTCCAACGTGAATAGTAAATTTCCGATTTTCCAAATTAGACAAAAAGCCAATATTCTCTTCACATTTTTTTCTAAAACACTAACTTTTGAAATTAACCTCGTTATAAATTAATTTCATTATAATTTAATTGATCGTTTGCGTTAATTTTCCGATTGAAATTTTATCGAGAGCCACATCTTTACGCCTGTTGTGTGTGTTATCCCACATTTTCCGAGCGCAGAACTTTTATTCGCCTACATCAGTTCGATGGCGATTTTAAAAAAAAGGCCACGCTCTTCACGATCTCGCGTATATATCACGATGGAGTTGAGTAAATACTTTTCGCGAAATTTTTCGCTCCGAGCGCGACACTTCGCACTTTGCCGCCTTCGGCCAACTATATTTTATTTATTGTGAATATATCGGGAGCGTGACTGATATTGAATAAAGATCGTCAGTTCGCCAAAGAAATATCCTCGAGCTTTAAGTGCAGCTTCAATCCGAAATGCATAGGAATATCGCTTAGGTGCGCTGATAAATGTTTAGTGAAATATTTCTATAAAAGAAGCATTTTACATCAATTATAGACGCCGCAGGTAATGGACGTACATTTGAAATTATTTTTCGTTTAAATATAACGCATATACTTTGTGATATATAAAATAGCGGATATATTAAATAAACTCATCCATTTTCATCAGAACTATTTATTTTACAATCATCCGAATATATATATATATCCGTTTATTTCACTATCTAATTAAAATTAGGCATCAATCGAACGAATATAGTCAAAATACATTTTTAGTCTATAAAGCGAAGTACTGCAATGGCATTATTAAAATGTCCGTTAATTAAAAACATCGAACGAATTTCACGACATATAAAAAATTCAATACATAGTCGTATATCAATTACAATAAAATCGGTATTTTATATTTATAATTGAAAAATGGTATCCTAATTCGACTGATAAATAAAATTGCCGATGTTGCAATCGAAGACACTAATAATGCTTCTATATTGCAGCCGAGCTTCGATTGCTGTAAAACTGTTAAGCGGAACATTACTATTGCCTTCGATTGTATGTTGTGAAGATATCGCGGACGTTCGCAAACATTTCCGGTCTCGGATCATTAAATCGTCGCGCTAATACCCTAACATTATGCCATCGCACGCAAATCCACCTTCGTGCGTCGTGGGTGTTGTCCTTAAATAACAACAGTAGGGACCCATTATCCCTCGGGTTTTAACCGAACCAACATCCCGCAGCGTTCGACAGCATCAACACCGTGCAAAATAAAATCGAAACCTTAAGGCAGTGGTTTCCAAACTTTATGGTACTACGCCCCCAATTAAAAAAAAAAATTTTGTTGGCACCTCCCCACATTTATTTCATAAAATAATACAGACACATTTTTAAATGGTAAAAAATGTATTAATACAAAAAATGAAGAAAAAAAAACGTGATTGACCGAATAATAACAAGGTTTTACTACATATGTTCATTTTTTAATTTATTTCTTTTCAATGGCATTATTATTAGTTTTTTGTTTCAATGGCATTGTGTATTAGCACAAAGTTTATATCATCTAGGTGTCGATATTAGGAATTAATTGCAGCTAATGCAGAAAATTCCGTTTCGCATAAATATGATGTTACGAATGTCATTGCTTTGCTTGACAAAGTATTATATTCTTCACTTCGATTCAAGCAAAATTGAACTAGGGTTTCACTCTGAAATTTTTGCATCAATCGCTTGATAATTCTATCAATTTTTCCTTTTCAATAGTTGTCAATCCAAATTCATCATCTTGTTCATCGACAAATGGATTCTGTATCCACGCGAACTTTGTAAAATCGAGATCTTCGAAATTATGTGAAAAGTACATTAGCAAACCATCCAAGTGTTCAGTAAATAGATTTTTGTTTGCTTCAATATTAACTCTGGCGCAGAAATCGTTTAAAACTGAAACTTTTTTTTTTTGTAAATTTGATTTTCATAGCTCCAATTTGTTTATGAATGCTTTTACTTTCTCTTGTTGAATCAGTGAATGCTTTTGTGGTCCTCGCATTGATTTATTCAAAACACTCAATTTTCCAAAAATTTCAACCAAATAGGCAAGTTTAACAATAATGTTATCATCCCTATACAAATTTGCCTCTTCATTATGATTTGCATCAAGAAAAATTGCAATCTCTTCTTTGATTTCAAACACCTTTTTTTGCATCAATTATGCACGAAATAAATGTTTATCTCATGTTTATATCGCAGTTAGAGTGAGATAGCTGGCGGTAAATGCTTTAAAAAATCGGTTATAAAATTTAATGTTATGTTATGAAAGTTTATTTATATCTATATACATTTTTATTTATATATGTTATGTTATGAAAATTACATTTCTGTTAAACTTTTCGCGCTTCCTTTTGCACTAGTCCGCGCCTCCCCAGGAGGGCCTACATGTTTGGAAATCGCTGCCTTAAGCTATGTATCCACCAAAGAAACATGCAGCAACTGTTGTGTTGCACAATGTTTCGATTTGAAAATAAATATATCAACTTCGGTGAACATTTTATCTACACCGAAGCAACTTTGTTGCATTACTATTCTAGTAATGCTATAAAATACTATTATTACTATTTCTTTAGTGTCTTTAAAACAAGATGCAATTTTGTGTATACACATCAACTGGTGTGACACACATCAACATGTGGGACGAAGAAGATTATAATGGCAACCGCTGAGAAGCAACTGAAAGAAACAACTTACAACAAAGTTACACTTGCATCCGTCCACACTGATGAAACTATTCATTTATGTGACAGAACGTTTATCAGTGTTACATCGTTTCCTTTGATCTTTACCGCTCTTTGGCGAAACATGCAACAAGCATCAACTTTTGTGAAATGTGACTGCAACATCGCGCAACAATACGCAACACAGGCCAACGAAACATGTTGCAGTTGCTGTATGTTTCTTTAGTGGATACATACCTTTATATCTACGATATTCCTATGAAAAATATCAAATGCGCAACATGGTAGCGTTAATTATCGCTTCGTATAGTAGGATTGATTATCTGGATTACCTTTAGAAATCGACGAAACTAATTTATAGCCACTGCACATATGCGAAGAGTTTATGATAGATGAGAGTTTTCATTATGGGCCAAATAGACGAGCGGGCGGTTTCGATTAGGTGTTCTTGGTTGTGTACGTGCGGTATGGGGAAAGCCAAAGTTCCATTAATAGCGGAAGGTAATCTGCGCACCCGGTGATTGCATGTTGAATGTTTATACGAGTGGGAGCGTGCTGTATACGTTTTCGGCGGATTGAATTGAATTGAAACCGCAGAAACAAATATGTCTATTGATCTCGTGATGCTGCATGATATCAGAGGGCGCCAGATCCCCGTGCTAGGGACAGGCTACACGAAACCGTGGTACTCGTGCTCTGCCCGCAGCCCCCCCGGCTGTTACCATCGCAATAAAGTAAATCCGAAATAACCAAATAAATGCACAAAGACCGCAGCGGGGATTGATTTCAATATCTGATTGCCAATTTAATACCTATACAGTCGTGATTTTAACTGCTTCCTCCTGTTCAAACAAGACCGTAAAATTGTTTCTCGTTTAGCCGTACTTTCCGAGCATAAATGACCGTTTTTATTTTTCAACGCAGCATTATATATTTTCCCTAATTTCGATAGAATCCCTGTGGGAAATTGCATGTGTTTATATCGAAGGCCGCGTTATATTGAACCACACAACACTTGCGTCAGATCCTTTTTACCAATTATTTGGAATTTAAATTAAGGAAACCTTAGCGACGTGTCAAATGAAATAGAAATATTTATCATTGTGGTAGCAACAAGCGAAGAAACGTCTATAACTCTCCATCTTCTATACTCGGTACCATTCCTAGCTGGGATACAATTAACTAAGCTTTAGCGGAATATCGCATCGCTATGGTAATAGGCTTCCCACCCTTCCCATATATTCCTAATATCCCCGAGATATCAAAATTGCTCATACATCGCATTATAGTCTGGTCCCAAATAAAAAACAAACAAAAAAATGCGTAAGACTCTCGCGCGGTAGAAGTGAAACTTCCTTAGCTCCTAGGAAAAATTGATTTTATGCATTGCTTTTTTTCATTTGTTAACGATTTTGATTGAGTTTGATTGACACTCTGATCATCAAAGAAAGCATTATTAACTGTAATGTCGTAGAGGAGTTTGGAGTAAATATTGTAGCCATATTTTTATAGTTCTTTTTCTCACCAAACCAATTAAATAACTCGATCTGTGTATTTTTCTTGTTTTTATGTGGACATACAATGATCACCATCAATGTCTCTTGGTAAATTATTCACCATCGTATTCACAGATATTGGAACATTAATAATTTGCCCATAAATCCCATGTTGATCATGTACATGTCGTAAACGTCGAATTTGCATAAATGGAATTCTGGGTGAAATTAACCTCTCTGACACTAAATCTAATTTTGTTAGATAACCAGGTAATTCTGGGTAGAGAAAACCATTTGACTTCGATAACATTGGAATGGTATTCCGAGTGAGAGCATTTCGGCATGAATTGCACGCTATCACATCTTCAATGATAATGGCTGGAAACGCAGTATGTAAAAGTTGCTCGTGCTTAGGATCAACAGGTTTCACATCGTTCTTAAACCATATTCGATCACATATGGAACACACTGTACCTAGCGGATTATTGAACAATTGTTTATCAAATTCGCGATGAGCAGGTCGAAAGAATGTAAATTTTGTGTATGATGCACTAGTGGGTGCATTTCTATTTGTCGATGGCTCGCTCAGCTGTATCAGATTCATTTCGTTGATCTCTCACACCGCGTGTATCTTCACGTGTAGATGGCACGCCTGAATCAGTGGCATTAAAATTCTCTATACCACTCACTGTGTCCTCACTTAACGACGGTATCGATTCATCCAGTGTATTTGAGGTCGTTGGAACGTTATGTTGTCCACCGTGTTTCTTTAACGCACTTTGCCTGGCTCGATACTCTCTACTTCTTTCCAAGGTACTTGTTGGCACTTTTCTTGGCGGTTTATTCGCTTTCTTCCGTTCTCTAAAGGCTCGCACTCTGTCTGTACTTGTCTTTTTCTCCATTTCACTTTTCACACAATGGAAATTGTTAGCTAAAAGATTAAGTTGTGTTTGTGTAATATATAATAAAATACGCAAGCGTCTACTGGTTGCCTTATGCTACGTATACCCACAGTACACGCGGCGCATGCTCGTAGCGTGTTTCAGTTTTCGTGACGTTCAGGCCAATTTGCCCTACCGCGCCTATAGAAGTTTCACTTCAAAAACTCGTCAATTGGTATCTTCTTCCGATTACACTTAATTCCCCCCCGCCCCCCTTAGTCTCTAATCACCCCTCATATTCCCTTGCTCCTCATCCACCGCTCCCTCTTCATATACTAACCCCCCCCCCCCCCCCCATTTCCCCATCCACTCCATTAAAAGCAAGCAAATGGTCCCAAAAGCGATCTAGATGATATGCCCGTGTATTAAAATTTCGTCGCCGCAGAAAAGTCGTCGATAATTTAATTTATTGTCGCGCGATCGACTTATCGTACCGGCGAAAAAACCGCCTGCTAGGGGGGTACTGAATTTCGCTTACAAGCTCATATATTCCGAATAATCAAGTTACCGGGACGCTTATTTACATATTCCGTCAATATATCCGTGTACTATACACGCCGTGTATCGTGTGCCAATAGGTTGCCGAGCTGCGACCGATGGACTACGATTATGGGGGGCTGTATGGAATATAAGGACATTATGGGCAGATTTCCCATTAGCCTAGTTAAGGCTAGCGTTATTGACAGTGGTTCACGACGAACAAATCGAAGAATATCATTCGAACGTTAGAATACTTTATATACAAAAAGTTTATTGTTTATCTGATCCACAATTACTTAACGAAAGAAAAAAATATCTTGGGGGAGGGGGCTGGGGGATTTTTTTTAAACAGTTTTATAAAATGTGTAGCATAGCTGGGAGCGTTATTATTATAAATATTAACGCCAGTTTATGTGGAACGAAAAATGCTGCATTAACGAACCGTACGCCAATGGCAAGCTGGTCCATCCCTGTACAGAGATTAAGCCACTGTATGTTATTGATATGTTGTTGTCATATACATACTAAACGCACACATAGATAATATTATATCAAATCTCGTATCGCTCGGCCTTCGGGCTCGTTACAGATAACATACTAGAGCGATGTTCAAACGGAACATGCTACATGCACCATGCTACATATTCTATTCAATAGAAATAACGTGAAGAAAATCACATACAGCCGAGGCGACGATATTCCTAATATTACATACCCCCAGTGGTATTTTTATACTCCATATCTTGTTGTTGAAATGGAAATTATGCTCGCCGTATGAAGAGACATTTCATTTGATTAATTAATCTTAGTTCTCGTCCGTAATGAATTAATATGTTGTAGTTATCGGGTATTTTCGGACAATTCAAAATGAATTCAAAAACGTTCCAGAAACAGTAATGATCAACTATAAAATTTATAAATTAAATGATTATTTCTGATAAAGGTAATATATTAGATATTTTTAAAATTAATATATAACTAAATGAAATAAATCCATTTAAAAAATTATCACTACGGTGTTAAATTATAATATAGAATATCACCCAAATACCGTAACAAGCATTAAGTAGCTAGATGTACATTTCAAGCGCCCATCTTCAGTAGCACAAGATAAAACTAAATAAAATACCTCTGTCATTAAATTAAATAAAACTAAATAAAATACCTATTTGGGTGATATTCTATATTAAAATAAATACAGTTAAATAACATGGTAAATTGCAAATAAATTGCTTAACATATAGTAGTAAGATTAAAGAGATGTATATAATAGAGTGGTCCAAATTTTAACTTAATTTATAGCACTAAGAACAGTAGTAGAAAAAAGAATGAGGGTAGGAAAGGTAACTTGCATAGCTTTTGTAGATTTAGAAAAGGCATTTGATAATGTAGATTGGGACATAATGTTTAGAATTTTAAAAGAAACGGGTATAGATTATAAGGATAGGAGAATAATTTTTAATTTATATAAACACCAAACTGCCTTAGTTAAAATTGAGGGGGAAGAAGAGGTAGCAAAAATAGGGAAGGGAGTTCGGCAGGGATGTACACTTTCACCGTTATTATTTAATCTATATATAGAAGATGCAATAAACAAAGTAAAAGAAGAGTATAGTGTAGGTGTGAATGTACAGGGAGAGAAAATATATATGTTGAGATTCGCCGACTATATAGCTATATTGGAAGAAAGCGAAAAGAATTTAGAAAGGGTATTGAATGGTATGCAGGCAGTATTGACTAGGGATTTTAACATGAAAATAAATATAGGTAAAACTAAAGTGATGAGGTGTGACAAAAAGGAATGCAGTAGAAAAATGAGGATCACAATAGGAGATAATAGAATCGAAGAAGTGTCAGATTTTTGTTATTTAGGCAGTAGAATCACAAAAGATAATCGAAGCAAGGTAGATATAAAGTGTAGGATAGCACAGGGTAGGAAGGCATTCGTAGAAAAGGAACAGATTTTAAGATCAAATATTGACTTGGGTATTAGAAAAAGATTACTGAAGGTATATGTTTGGAGTGTAGCACTGTACGGGTGTGAGGCGTGGACTATAGGAAAGGAAGAGAAGCGTAGATTACAAGCATTCGAAATGTGGTGTTATAGGAGGATGATGAGGATTGGTTGGGAAGATAAAGTAACAAATGAAGCTGTACTAGAGTTAGTAGGGGAGAAGAGAAGTATTTGGAGAGTGTTACAGCGTAGGAGAGACAGATTAGTAGGGCATATTCTTAGGCATGGGGGGATTATGCAATTGATCATAGAAGGTAGACTGGAGGGAAAGAGAGGGGTAGGTAGGCCTAAATTGGAGTATGTGAGTCAGATAGTTGAAGACGTTGAGATGAATAGCTATAGGGAGCTCAGGATAGATCGGCATGGCGTGCTGTTTCCAACCAATCTTTAGGATTGCGGACTCTTTAACTATAGCCTGAAGAAGAAATAGCAATATATTGTTTGCTTCATTTTGAATTGTCCGAAAATAGCCGATAACAACAACATAATATTTCATTTGATTTTTTTCTGATTTCGGTCGGTAATCGATCTATACGGCGACTCAGTCGACCCGAACTCAGGTCGACTCAGGTTAAGCCCAGGTCAAAAGTGACCACAACATATTTACTCTTCGCGGCGCTTTATGGGGTGACCTCGTTGATTATAATTTGTTGGGCCGGCCCACACGGAATGATATTTTAATAAATTATACTGTTTTGATGCGCTTATATGAATGTCTATGTGATACAATCACTATATAGCATTAATACTTCCGGACATGCCAGTACCAGAGTTAGAGTATGACACTAGCGCACTCTACGCGAATATATGTACACGGCGATGGAATATCCTAATTCACTGTCCGAATTATGCACATGCAGATTGACGCTAATGCCGGCCATATGTGCGCGTACACTGCGAATATAAAGGACTACGTCGCCGATCCTAAATATCACACCCCTCAACAAATAATCGAACTCGTGCAATTTCGCAACTCTTTATTCAGTTTACAACACCATTCGAAATAATTGATTGATAACACGCGGTCTTCTTGCCAATGCCCTCCGTCCGGCTTCGTCACCGAAATGTCGTTTGTAATATTTGCACAGAGGACTCTTCTGTATGTACCATTTCATGCGCGGTCCAGATGTGTCTAGCAAATGCCAGTTATACGTAACTATCTATATTTATGCTGTTATTAACATACTACATTTCGGTTTGGCAATAGAATGCAAGGCAATTATATGCAAAATGAATGCTACACGCGCGGCACTTTCGTGTTTGCGAACACAATCGCTTTTTATTCGCGGAATTTCATAAAACGCTGCACATCTATTTGAAAAGATACTAGATACGTACTGTATTATACTGCATCATTTCCGCGTCGTTGTGCACACATTTCGATGTTTCTTCTCATTTGTATGTGTCTCGGGTGCACCTTGTTTCCCTATTTCATTGCGCCCCCCCCCCCCCTGTCTCTTCCCATTCCCTCTTAAATTTGATTTGAACATCTCCCGAAGCCAAACTGCGGCAGGTATACATTATGGTATAGTACACTCGTGGTCCGTTAAAATGTCCGCGAACATATTTCGTTCAGATCGACTTAATTTGTTTTATAGAATACCTTTAAGTTGATGAATCCACAATCGCATTTATATATCACCCATGCACGTATATAAAAGAATAGTGCTCAACTATAAGAGCTCCGTGCAGTATAGTGGTGCATTACCATTGTCTTGGATTGTACGTTGGTATATATGTTACACATTGCGATATTACGTCCACATTTGGCATCTTCGGCCGTATCGAGAGAAGAGCTAAAGAACTGGGTTTGAAGTTCGGAGCAAGCGGGCAAGGGTTTCAGTACTACTTCGCCGAATTCCCCGATTGATAGGAATCTTCTGCTCCTTTCTCTCGACCATTTGCCGACTGCCTTTGTCGCTTTGCTCATGTGCGTTGTATATGTCAAAGGCTACCTCGTTTTACTCTCTGGATGTGCCACGACTGAATAAATTACGCAGCAACCGTCTTGTCCTATAAAAATTGCTTTATGTTATTCAAAGTATCCTTGTTCAATTAGACTAGAAGAAGTGATTCATTTTATGGAGTTGAATGACTAATTGTACGATTGCACCTTTTTGAACCGAATGTTATTAATATAAATGTCGAGAAAACATGTTTATAAAGCGTCATGTTTTTGCTAGTTGAGGTGGCGAAGAGGATCGTTTGTGAATCGTAAAAATCTACCTTCAAATAGATATTGAATTCAAGTATATACAACAGCATTTCTTT
Organism: Leptodirus hochenwartii; assembly: GCA_947310635.1. Classification (NCBI taxonomy): domain Eukaryota; kingdom Metazoa; phylum Arthropoda; class Insecta; order Coleoptera; family Leiodidae; genus Leptodirus; species Leptodirus hochenwartii. The sequence goes on along the minus strand of OX371187.1, from coordinate 109,448 downwards.
CGTGCCGCAGCTTCCGGTTAATAAAAATATTTATTACGATGTGGCTCATATCCGGCGAATGACTAAAGTGGCTCTAATGCAGTACGCTCGTATAAATGTCGCGCTTATTACGAATTATATACGTCGCTCGATAGAAACTGGAAGCGGACCGGAAATAGCACAGACCAAAAATTCTATGAATTTTAAAACACTCCGCTGCTCATGATGAAGCGTTGTCAAGAGTTGAACAAAAAAGTGGTTACGTATCGCGCGCTTCGGTGCTCGCAACAAGATCTGTTTACTTTCCATAATACCATTGTCAGATTTAATATACCAGAAGATATTCGAAGTGCGGAAATTTTTTGTAAAAGATTGCTCGAACTATACGCAACAACGTTTCATTTTTCGAAATATTATTTCGCACGAAAAAGTGCACACTTTTGTCAATACGATACCTGCTGAAGACATGATTGTCTGTGGTTGAGTGTCATATTTAATGGTATTATTCGAATTGATTGTTTGCGAAATATCGGCTCGTATATATTACGGATCTATCTCCTATATAAATAATCATTAAAACTTGCAGAGGTATTTCTGTTGATTCAGTATAATATATATCCAGGCGGTGGTTGATGAGGATGAGGATACCAAACGGAATTCAATATTTCATTAACAATCGCAACACATTTCTTAGATAGTCTATAACTATTCAATATATAATCATTCGATATTTATTTTATTATGGACTGCGGCGATGCGGAATTAATGTTGTATGCGACAGAAGCCATTGATAGCCGATATGTCGAAGATGAATAGTGACTGTTGCCCTATCGGCCTAATGGTATTCTGTTATCAGAGCGATATGCGCATAACCAAACGCTAATGCCCATTATGCATTATTCCATGTTTGTTGTATATATTCCAGCGCAAATATGCGAATAGGTTATAATTAGAATTATTATAATTTGGACTGAAATTATTTTACCAGTAATTTATAGTATTGTAAAATACAACGCGATCTATGAAAGCGTGTAATAGTGGGATATAATATTAACGGGAATTATATTTACGATATCGCCAAACAACGGACATATATATTACGTAATATTAATAATGAATATAAATGGATTTTCAGTCAGTTCGAATGCGCATCAATTTTCTTACTTTACTTTTGATGCTATTATCTTTAACAATATCCATCTTCAGTATTCAAGAAAAGCATCGATACGAATTTAATTACGCCTTCATATAAGTTTATTTAGTTTAATTTTCCACCGTGCCATGAACAAGCGCAACGTGGCAATAATACCAAAGACGGATGTTAGAAGGTTTATTCAATACTGTCCTCTCTACCAACTATAAAGAATATTTAAAATGTATTCGCCGCCAAAAAAAAAGCCGAAACGTGAAATTAGACTCTCATCTCGATATAGAATATTTGCTTCTACAATAGCTTGGGGAGTGTATAAGCTCGTCACCGCCGCCACCCCTTCAAGTCAAAGAGTAAACATCTGACGCACGGACGATCCTCGAACACGGCATTCCGGCTGGCCCGATATTTTATTCATGGCCGGCCGTTTCTTCGTCTCCTTTCTCCCGGTCGCATTCGCGATGATCAGAAATGGCTATATCGATACGGGAACTGGGACTGGAGACGCGTAAGGCCTTTACGGTTGCCGTAAGACTGTTAAAGTAGCGCCCAGATATACGCGGTGTGTCTGGTACACATATTGCCATTCCGTCGAGCCATTGAGAACGCTTTAGAAGATACGAGTTGCCAAAATAAACATGGCACGTACGCGGAGCTCTGGACGTACGTTCTACTGTTTCGTGTTGAGGAACGTTATCGTACGACCCTGTATGGTAAGGGTACCCTGCGCGATATTTGTTGGCAAGATTCCGATAGTTTCGAATTGTTACAGTATTTGATTCAACGATTTATGCAAGTGGTTTTTGCTAACAAATAAATACTTCAACAGATGCAGATTAAAAAAAAAAAACATGCGTGAGACTCTCGCGCGGTAGAAGTGAAACTTCTTAGCTCCTAGGAAAAGTTGATTTTATGAATTGCTTTTTTCCATTTGTTAACGATTTGATTTTGATTTTGATTGATTTGGATTGACACTCTGATCATCAAAGAAAGCATTATTAACTGTAATGTCATATAGGCTATAAAGAGGAGTTTGGATTAAATATTTTAGCCGTAGTTCTTTTATAAGGAACACACTGTACCTAGCGAATTGTGTTATCATATTCGTGATGAGCAGGTCGAAATAATGTAAATTTTGTGTATGATGCACTAGTGGGTGCATTTCTATTTGTCGATGGCTCGCTCAGCTGTATCAGATTCATTTCGTTGATCTCTCACACCGCGTGTATCTTCACGTGTAAACGGCACGCCTGAATCATTGGCATTAAAATTCTCTATACCACTCACTGTGTCCTCACTTAACGACGGTATCGATTCATCCAGTGTATTTGAGGTCGTTGGAAGGTTATGTTGTCCACCGTGCTTCTTTAACGCCCTTTGCCTGGCTCGATATTCGGTACTTCTTTCCAAGGTACTTGTTGGCACTTTTCTTGGCGGTTTATTCGCTTTCTTCCGTTCTCTAAAGGCCGCACTCTGTCTGTACTTGTCTTTTTCTCCATTTCACTTTTCACACAATGGAAATTGTTAGCTAAAAGATTAAGCTGCGTTTGTGTAATATATAATAAAATACGCAAGCGTCTACTGCCCCACCGCGCCTATAGAAGTTTCACTTCAAAAATAAACAATTAGAAATATTTTTATTTGGAAGTCCCGTGTAAAAAAATATTTTGTAATTCACCTGATTTGCGAATAGGAAATGTTCTCAGGATTCTAAATCTGCAAGTTGTTTTGCATTCGTTTCGCAAAAAACTAAAAATTGAAAAATGAGAAAAGTCCCCCCTTTGAATATTTTTAGTACGATTTTCACATTTTTGAATTCATAGTATTCAGTACAATGATTTGGAATACGCAAGCGGTTTTAATGAGAAATTATTTTTTTCAAAAGATACAGCTGTTCGAAATTTGGAAAATCCCTCTTAAAAAACATTTTTCTATGGATCTCCCATGTAAAAAAATTCAATTTTAATGTAACACGACTAAATATTCGATTAAAACCTTTTCTAACATAATATGAACGATTTTTAAAGAACTACGCCCGCATTAATATCTTCATCGTTATATTTAGTGCTGGCAATAGTTCCGGAAAATCGATGAATCATTTTTTTTTTATTACATTGTAAACCAGTGACAATGTAAATTATTTGGTACATCGAAACCGCAGAAGCCGGTCAACCAGTGAACCGTTTGAAAATCTAAATTCGCCAGTTACACATTTGAGCGACACTATTTGACAACATCATTACGAATCACTTACCGAGCGCTAGGAACGACAAGGACCTCGCGATTTCCATGACACTGATGATTTCCGTGGTGACAATTCTCTGCGCTCCTCACATTATCTACAAAATGAAAATACATCTTAAATATCTTATACTTGTGCGCTGCATGTCCGTTATTTACTCTACGCCCAGAGGAATCAGATTATTCTTAAAGGTGCAAGAAATACGCAGTTTCCCGAATGGATCCTCCGTATTCCTGGACTATTTACATAGCGGCCGCTAGCAACTGTATAAGTGCACGTTATTCCCACATATATTTGAAATGCTGCCAAAGTCCCAACAAAAACATCCGCGAATATTGAATGGGATTCTGCACGAAGCGCGCGAATGGATCGAAATGATATATCATTTTTGGAAGTGATTTTATTTTTATTTTATGCGCGAATTAAAAATGGACCCCTGCAAATTGTAATTCGTTCGTTATAACTTATTCTGTTTGGCAACGTGATTATTTTCTTCGGCAGTGAAAGTACTGCAAAGTGAGACAACTTCGGATTCGGTTTCAATATCATGCGCGTACGTAATATGAATTTATAAAGTCAAACTTTATTTTAAAATATATGGCTTGCCGCAATTGATATTCCTAAAGTAAAACATCGATGAGAGATCATATTACGGAGAGTGCGCTATAGTTTGGACGTGCAGACATTTGCCAACTGCACAAGTCACCACTTTGAACAAAATGAAAAATGTGACCATGGCTGCAGCAGCCAAACTTTTTAATTAAATATAAACACAATATTTTACATAAACATCAATATTCAAAGGCAAACATAAAATATTTACCATCCAAATAATGTTTCAGTGTAAAAAAAAATTGATTCTTTAACTGTGTTTAAGAAGCAAAACTGTTATATTAATTTATATATTATTAATTATTAAGACACTAAATAATTTAGCCATTATGAAAGCCTCTTATTTTATAACAAAATTATCATGAAATACCGTCTAGCGATGTGTAGTTCACTCACGAACCGTTCACTATGAACGGTTCAATTAAATGACGGGCGTACTGTGACGATGTTTTGCAACGACCTATAGGTCACTATGACCTAGTTCGTGAACTATGAACTACATGGTGTATGGTGTACGTATTGATGTACTTGTACTTGTACTTCTACTAAAGCGTTCATGAATCACAACGACTCGTAAACGATGCAGTATAGTATATATTACATATACAGTACTAACATTTATCTAGTGATAAAGGTGTTGGTGAACGGAACGAAATAGGAAACTCGATGCAATATTACAACAGCTGCATTGCCGAGCCGAGTCACAATTTATATGTTGGTATCAGATTTCATTTGGAATAATATAATTAATATATTCGCAAGATGTTCTTAAATATGTCATGCCATAGCAAATTTGTGCAATAATGCAAAAATAAATATCTAAATCTTGTAGTTCTTCTATTTCATACTGAGTGAAATGCAATCACTTAATATCAAATCAAAGCTTTGAAGTTTGAACAGAGAAGATTCGAAATAGAAAATATAAATTATAACACCAAACAAAACGATTCTATCTAGTTCATTTTATTATAGTTTGTACATTTAATTTTCAAGTGTTAGTAAAGTAGTAAACATTTTCATCAGTAACTACCAATAAGTATTTTAAAACTTCATCTAAATAAACGTGAGTAAAATTTCATAAAAGTTCATGGTGAACGGTGTACTTATTGATGTACTTGTACTAGTTCCTGAACCCGTCGTGTACTAAACCGTTCATGAATCACATTGGCTCGTAAACGATGCAGTATAGTATACATTACATATACAGTACCAATAGCAGTACTAACATTTACGTTGGTGAACGGAACAAAATTATATTCATTGTTGCCTTTTCTTCTTCATTCCTAATTCAAAATAAGTATTATAATATATCAATTTATTTATTTTTTACTATTTAATATTTTTATATTGAGAAAAAAAGAGATTATTTTCAGTATGTGCATGTATTTCATATAGGTCGTGAACTAGTTCATTTTTAAAAGATGTTAGTAGTTCACGACCTATAGTTCGCGAACGGTACATTGAAATGAACTACGAACTAGGTCCTCAAAGTGACCTACAGTTTGCCATCGCTAATACCGTCACTTCTTGGATTATATAAAAATGCATTGTGTTCTATGATTGTTGAACAGCAGTCAAAACTAGAAAATTCAATATTGATTTATATGTATCTTATATTGATAAAAAAATAAAATAACAAAAATAAAAATAAAATTCTTATATACTTGCTTCGTATATATAATGTAATGTTGACAGGCGGCGATATACAGGATACTTAAAACAGTGCTAATATAAACTTATACAATAATATGCAACTTTTTTATAGAATCAATATACATCGCTAGAAATCTTTCTGTTCTTCGATTCTGATCAAGTAAACAACAGCGCAAACATTCTTATTGCTACGAAGAAAAAAATCGATTACGGTCCTGTTTTACAATAGAATGCAACGTGTATTGAGTAGGTTGTTTGGGTGTCAGAGTGGCCGCAGCGCGCAAAAATGAAAACTGTTATCGTATAATGAAAACGGCATTTCAGATGGAAATGGAATATGGAATGAGGTTGTGCGTGTGTATATATATATATATATAGATGAATGATGGCGGGAATGTGGGAAGACGGAGGAAGACGAAAGGGAGGGACACCGTTACCAGTAGATACGCGTGGGAATTGGGATGAGCTACGGATTATACAATTGATTGTAGCTCTGTGACGATGTAATGAATATTCCGCTTTTCGACAAACGTGCACTACATTTCCATATCACTCAATTATATGGATTTGCAACTATTATTAATATTGATAATATTGCCGGAATATATTTTCATCAAACAGACTATTAAAGTAACGACGAAAAACGACGTGTATTAACATCATGTATGATTGCAGAGGAGCTGGGGGAAGTAAGCCAATATAATGATATGAGCTTTAGAGAATCACAAAGTATTAATTCGCATGTATTAATTGTTCTCTTTAAGAAAAACTTTACTAACCTAAGATCATAAACTACTATGAATTGTTGTCGCTATAAAATTTTATTTTGTCGCTAACTAATGTAATTGGCTTTGTTGTTTTATAAAAAAAAATATCATTATGAAAATTAAGTATTATTAATAATAACTTTTTTAGGAAACTGCTGTTATATTTATGGTATAGTAAAGGCATTGATCCTGTCGTAAATCCTATACCTATATGAACAAAGTAGTAACTCCAAAAATATGGAAATCCTCAAATTTCGTAATATACTCGTATATCAAAAATAATTAAAAAAATATTATTTGTGTACTAAAGATTGGAACGTTTGTGTATAATAAGGAACTTGTTGCTTTATATCGGGCAATTGATTGTTTGAATAACTTGAAATTCCGATATAACAAAAAAATATTAGCGTGTAAAAAAAGCGGAAAATTGATATTATTGAAGACGCTTCATATACAACAAGTAGAAGCTTGTACATAGTAAAATATCCTCGCAATGGAATTAACTTAATATGTGCGCTGCTGTTTCGGGAATACAAAAGAATTGCATTTAAAATATCTCGGAAATAAATCGATAGAAATTTAACGGTTTGTAAGAGAGGACAAAGAAGCCCCTCTCCATCAGAGTAATGTATATAAACTCGCGTTGAGCCGCCGTGCCATCCGCATATACAGCAAGGAGCAATGTGGAAAAAATGTCAAGGAACAAAGCTCCAATAGCGTAGCGTCGGCAACCAGCGGCGCCGAGCAGCGTCGAGACGTAATCCTCTTACTAACACCAAGGGAAACGGACAAGGAAACGGCTTTAAACTAGCCTCAAATTCCAGTTTATACCATCCCGAGTCGACACTGACTGCAAATCGCACTCAATGATACACACGTTTGTTCTAATCCCTAAAAAATAAAAACCGAACTATCTCCTTAATAGTTGGAGCAATTATTTTTTTGGTTAGAAATCACTTTTCCACAACACAGGACGAGTGCATAAAGGAACTAACGGCTTTCCATCAATGCATTTTACGTTTTCTAGGACGTTCCTCGACACGAAATTAAATTGTGACTATTGGATATACGCGGCATGGATGCTCTTAACAACCTGTTTCTGCAAATTTGTTGTGGTAAAAAACTGTTCAGCAACAACACAATAATAAATTGTGAATTTAATTTTTTTTTGAATAGGTAGATTGAAACGCCAATTCTTCATTAGATTTTTATAAACTATATAACATATATTTTAAAAATTATCACTACGGCGTTAAATTATAATATAGAATATCACCCAAATACCGTATTTGTAAATAACGTATTACGGTATTTGGGTAATATTCTATATTATAATTTAACACCGTAGTGATAATTTTTTAAATGGATTTGACTATCAGGTCAGTGAACCAAAACAGGCATTTTAAAATTAAAGGTAACTTTAATAACTAAGGTGCTGATTTTAAGTTCCTTAAAAAATGTAAGTTAGAACGAATTTTTCCATCGTTTATTAAAATTGTTAACGGTATTTGGGTGATATTCTATATTATATATAACATATCCTTTTTGTAAACTTCACTTCACTGTTTTATAACTTAGAAAACAAATATACATACGCGGTAGTTGATTTTATGTACTACTTTAAGTTGAGTATTAAAAATCGATTTTGAACGTTTCAAATATCTACCAGAACTTATGTAAAGAATTTTTAGATTTTCAGATTTTAGATGCGCTTTAGCAACGTTGGATACTTATTAGATTTTCAAACCACCTACTTTTGGAATATATAATTTCTTTATTAGTTGTCTAAAAATAAACCGCGCACATTTCCATTATGAAATACTCGACAAATTCGAGATTTAGAAAAGGTTTTCTTTTCGTAGAAGAACACAACGTTAGATTTTTAATTGTTTTTAACTGAAACCATTCGATTATTGACAATTTATAAGTAAAATATCTTTGTCGCTTGCGTAGTAAATATAAATGAACTTAATTTATATTGTATAGAAATGTGTACAGGAAGCAGCAAAACAGGTCCTGCAAGTTTGTTCTGCACGCCTTTGACATCTACAAATATCTAGCTGTCAATAATGCATTATTTATCACCACCCGTGACAGGCTAATGTTTCCACTTCGTTCTCCCAGTTCCCAGGCACACATACGCCATATCACTCGCAGAACGATCTACCGAAATAAGGAATTGAATAAATTACAGTCCTTCTATTCCAAAAATACTCGGTGCTAAATATAAAATTTCGCCACTATATGCTTTTACTAATATATCAACGCGTCCATGTACCGGGCGAAATTATTTTCTTTAATTAACCTCGTCGCGTTTATATTTCTTAAATGTTTATCTAGTATTAATGCCGCAGTTGTGTCGGAGCTGGTGTATTTACTTTTTACAGCTGGCTATAAAGACCGAGTCGTTGAAAAGAAATTTAACTGTATCGCGTGTTTTCTGATGTTTTACTGTTGGCGGTTAAGTTCTTTCCCAACTTGGTTTTCTCTCTACAAGTTAATTAGAAAAACTTCTCAATTACAGGAGACACGAGACAATGCAATATATTATACCAGAAGTTCGAAATAGACGTTTTCAATATCTTCTCGCTAAAATGTTTTTTAAAAAATATACATTACATAAAAACTGAAGGGAGAAGGGAGAAGTACCACAGGATTTTCAGCGTAGTAGAATAGTAACAATGCCGAAGAAAATAGGAGCTAATTTGTGTGAGAACTATAGGACCATTAGTCTACTATCACATGCATCGAAGATATTGCTAAAGATTATTTATAGGAGATTAGAAAATAAAGTAGAGGAAAGGCTAGGAGAAGATCAGTTTGGTTTTAGGAAAAACAGAGGGACGAGAGAGGCGATTCTAGCACTAAGAACGGTAGTAGAAAAAAGAAAGAGGGTAGGAAAGGTAACTTGCATAGCTTTTGTAGATTTAGAAAAGGCATTTGATAATGTAGATTGGGACATAATGTTTAGAATTTTAAAAGAAACGGGTATAGATTATAAGGATAGGAGAATAATTTTTAATTTATATAAACACCAAACTGCCTTAGTTAGAATTGAGGGGGAAGAAGAGGTAGCAAAAATAGGGAAGGGAGTTCGGCAGGGATGTACACTCTCACCGTTATTATTTAATCTATATATAGAAGATGCAATAAACAAAGTAAAAGAAGAGTATAGTGTAGGTGTGAATGTACAGGGAGAGAAAATATATATGCTGAGATTCGCCGACGATATAGCTATATTGGAAGAAAGCGAAAAGAATTTAGAAAGGGTATTGAATGGTATGCAGGCAGTATTGACTAGGGATTTTAACATGAAAATAAATATAGGTAAAACTAAAGTGATGAGGTGTGGCAAAAAGGAATGCAGTAGAAAAATGAGGATCACAATAGGAGATAATAGAATCGAAGAAGTGTCAGATTTTTGTTATTTAGGCAGTAGAATCACACAAGATAATCGAAGCAAGGTAGATATAAAGTGTAGGATAGCACAGGGTAGGAAGGCATTCGTAGAAAAGGAACAGATTTTAAGATCAAATATTGACTTGGGTATTAGAAAAAGATTACTGAAGGTATATGTTTGGAGTGTAGCACTGTACGGGTGTGAGTCGTGGACTATAGGAAAGGAAGAGAAGCGTAGATTACAAGCATTCGAAATGTGGTGTTATAGGAGGATGATGAGGATTGGTTGGGAAGATAAAGTAACAAATGAAGCTGTACTAGAGTTAGTAGGGGAGAAGAGAAGTATTTGGAGAGTGTTACAGCGTAGGAGAGACAGATTAGTAGGGCATATCCTTAGGCATGGGGGGATTATGCAATTGATCATAGAAGGTAGAGTGGAGGGAAAGAGAGGGGTAGGTAGGCCTAAATTGGAGTATGTGAGTCAGATAGTTGAAGACGTTGAGATGAATAGCTATAGGGAGATGAAGGGATTAGCTCAGGATAGATCGGCATGGCGTGCTGTTTCCAACCAATCTTTAGGATTGCGGACTCTTTAACTAACATAAAAACTCAACTGTAATATTCTATATAATTTTTAATAGGATATTGCCGTTATTACGTAAAATAATTCATTATAAATTAGAAAATTAAGGACTATATAAGCTGCTGTTATAACGTTGGAAGAACAAAAGTCATCAAACACCACATTTGTAATAATAAAAACGAACTAGTCTTTAATTTTCTAGGATTGTATTTTAGTTAATGCAACTTTGATATAATTATTGTTTGTAATTGTTTAGCGTGCACTTTGAATTCGGGATTTTTTTGAGGACTTCTGTATTGTACGTATCTACCAATCACAATAGTCGGGAACAATTACCGTCGATGTATCTTCCAGCTGACAAGTGGGACTGTCGCAAATTCCGACAGACTCATCTATCTGAAAATTCCCACACATAGCGCTGAAAATATCGCACGCGCTCGCACAAAGAACAGCATTTCAACAGAATAGTGCAAGAAGTAAAAACTGCATTTTTTAAGGGAGTATATATCGAATTTGCTTTAAGGGAAGATATACCGCTACGGATTCAGATACATAGTTCTTATAAATTATCTTTCTGACTGCGCAAAGACTGCCTACGACATGACGTGAAGAAGAGGCGGATAGACAGTTGAATGTCGCGTGTATAAGGAAGTGCGAGTAAGTGGAAAACAGAAGGGGTTGGAAGGCATTGGAAGTAGCGGCTCTAACCTTAATTATATCTGGCGACAACGTGTAATCGACCCATAATTAAAGAAATCTCGCGCTAAAGTTTTGATTAACACCTCCTAATTTGAAACCGTAATTTAAATTATGTCTCTTATGCCCGGGAGCTATACAGCTTAAGAAGGAACTGACACCGTGGCAGTACGTATCGTCAAAAGTGCCACGTAAAATTCGTAACCAATGAAATATATACATTGTTTTTTTTTTTGTAATAATAAAATTAGATATTTGTCTTTAACCGCTGTGACACCAATAATTTTCAAATAATAATCTATGTCTTGTGTGAGCTTGTTGAAAATATCGTCAAAACTAAATAAGCACAGCTAATTATGGAAATGAAATTCTGCAGATTTTGTATGTAATAACGCAACAGTGTGTTTTGAAAAAACAACAATTCGGTAAAAATAAACCACCGACTTTAAAAATCAATACTGCCAGTTACAGTTACAAAATATAATTTCTAAAGGATTCGATTTCGAAATACAGATTTCTATCGCTAGTTTTACTAGTTTAACAATTTAATAGCCAGTGTAAAAGAATTGAAAATTAAGAAGGCTACTCTGTATATTTTTTGGTAAAAGAAGTGTACCCTTTGAATATTTTTCGCAAAATCTTCACATTTTCGAATGTCAGTGTTTGATATTTCCTAATAGTGTTTGATTTAGAATCTGCAAGTGATTTTGATGGGAAATGAACATTTAAAAAGATCGGGATTTTTTACATGAACATTTACGAAAAACATATACATTTTTATATGTAAAAAAAAATCAATTTTAAAGTCGCGCGATAAATGAATGATTGCAACATTTTCTAATAGAAAATAAAAATTGTGTTCTATTTAATTACACCCGTGCAGATTTACACGAACGAAATATTTCTGGTATTTTCATTTATTTCCGTAGTCCGCAAACTTCCGGAACCATACAGCAGATTATAAGAAGAGTTATAAAAATATTATTAACGTGCATGTATCTAAATCGCTCAATCATCATTCCTCATAATAATCTAATAACCCGCGCGAAGAAGAAGATAATTTTCAATATGAATAACCGCCGGATCTTAATCGAAAAATTCAACCCGTTTTGTCATATTGCACAGGGTCCAACGCAATAAATCGACCGTAACGATTTTCTGCACCGATTCCGAAATACAAAAACATGAGTCCTGTATATTAATATCTCATCTTTTGTATTATTGCAAAACGTTTATTATTTTTATATAAAGTGAAAAAAAATTGAAACTCGCAACAGTTCGGCTTAACTTCGGCACTAAAGCAATGTACACCTCAAGACCGCCACTATATTGGCATTTATAGAAGTTTTACGACTGAAAACTTCCAAATCAAAATAACCGGCCTCTCCAACGAACCTTTTCTTATGATATAAAAATAAAAACTGCGCCGAATTGCGTCTACACGCTTAAAAAGTGTATTTACATGTTATTTTTACTTCCTAACTTTTCTACTGGAAAGATCTTATAAATTAATTGTTTTCTATGAAAATTTCGTGAATTATGCCAACTTAATTTATTCTTACCTGATTGGAAAACTCATTACAAATTACCGCTGCTAATATAATCGTAGAAACCAGCCCGCGCTCAACTACGAAAATGAATAATGTTATCTGTCGCAGGACGTGTTCGCACGTGCACACGCGCTTCCTATCGGCCAGTCGGACACGCTACCGTTCCCACCAGCATCCGCGAACCGACTAATAACTGGATACGCGGCGTGACGGCGTGACGGCTCGACGTGACGCTTGCGGCTTACGCCACCACCCCCAACACACACACAGTGGCACAGAGGTACTATGACCATATCCTCTCATCTATATGTCTCTATACTCTTTACCTGTGATGTGTCGACAGCGTTGTACACGAAACTGCAGCCTTCGAAAAATTTTCTGCAAACTCCTTTACATTTTTCACAAGATTGCACAAGTTTGCACAAGATTTTCTCAACTATTTTCGATTGTAGCAGAACTCTAATAATCAATTCTAGGTCTAATTCTATTTTAATGCTATTTTAAAAAATTTTGCCCAACAAGTCAATATTTGTTTTTTCGATTTTTCAGTTTATATGATATTTTCATTTTTTTTCGATTTTTGCATCGTTTTTCATTTTTTTATGGTTGCTTTTTTTTGAAGCTTTCTTTGATTTTTTTCCAGTTTTTTTTCGATTTTTCAATTTCAATTTTCATTTTTTTTTTTTGTTTCTTTTTTTTTAGATTCTCTTCGATTTCTTCATATTTTTCGAGCTTTTTCGATATTCTCCAGTTTTTTTAATATATTCAAGTTTTGCGATTTTTCTTTTTAAGCTTGCACGGTAGTTTTAAGTTTTTACAATTTGTTTTCAAGTTTTTTGAAAGTTTTTTCGCTTTTTAAGTTAGTTAAATAGTCCTCAATCCTAAGGATTGGTTGGAAACAGCACACCATCTATCGATCTATCCTGAGCTAATTTTTCATCTCCCCATAGCTATTCACCCCACACGTCATCCACTATCTGACCCACATACTCCAATCTAGGCCTACCTACTCCTTGCTTTCCCTCTACTTTACCTTCTATAACTAATTGCACAATACCCCCATGTCTAAGAATGCTAATACTCCCCAAATATTTTTCTTTTCTCCTACTAATTCGACGACTTCATTTGTTACTTTATATTCTCAACCAATACTCATCATCCTCCTGTAGCACCACATTTCGAATGCTTTTATTCTACGTTTCGCTTCTTTTCCTATAATCCCCGCCTCACACCCGTACAATGCTACACTCCATACAAATGCCTTCAGTCTTCAGTAATCTTTTTCTAATACCCAAGTCAATATTTGATCAAAAAATCTGCTCCTGCTCTACGAATACCGTCCTACCCTGTGCTATCCTACATTTTATATATACCTTACTTCGGTTATCCTACGCAAAAATTCTAAATAAGAAAAGTCTGACACTTCTTCTATTCTCTCATCTCCTGTTCTACTCCTCATTTTTCGCATGCATCTTTCTGTCACACCACATCACTTTGGTCTTGTCTATATTTATTTTCATGTTATAATCCCTAGTCATTACTTCCTGCATACCATTTAATAGCTGTTCTAAACTCTGTTCCCTTTCTGCTTAGATTGCTATATCGTCAGCGATCCTGCCGGACTCCCTTTCTTGTTCTTGCTACCTCTTCTCAATTCTAACTAAAGCAGTTTGATGTTTATATAGATTGAAAATAATTCTCCTATCTTTATAATCCATTCCCGTTTTTTTTTTTTTAATTTCGAACATTAATCTACATTATCGAATGCCTTTTCTAAATCTACGAAATGTATATCTATCATATCTCCCGAATAGGAAAAAGATACAGTACAATATCATAGGGAGGAAAACATTTTTTTTTGTGAACATTCGAGAGATGCAGATCTCTTAAATGAGAAATTGGACATATTTTTATATGGAAATCAGATGTAAAAAATTAATTCACGTGATAAAATGTACAAAAGAGTTATTTTCTATCGGAAAATGATCTCAGGATTCCAAATCTGCAATTAGTTTTGTTATTGGGCTACCGGCTTGGAAGATAAAAAACTGAAAATTGCAAAATGAGAAGGTTAAATTTTGAATTATTTGGTTAAATTTTCACATTTTCGAATATCAATTTAAGGTATTAATAGAAAGAATGGTTTGTATAGGAAACGAATACATTACAAGATTACAATTTTGAAAATTGTAAATAATAACGATTTTAAATGGAATTCCCATGATAAAATTTACTTTTGTGTCCTCGTGGAAAAAACTATGTTACATATTTTTCAACTTCGTTTGGATCAATTCCGCATATTCAAAAGAAATCCCAAATTTAATAAAAGATTTTAATGAGAATACCTTTAGATGAATAATTCTACATTTTTTTTAAGATCCGTAAAAATATATAATGATTGCATTATACATAAATGCATGATAAAATCAAGAGATTAAGATTAAAGATAACCTTTTTAACGCGAATTATTATTTGTTCCCGTTTTGTTTTAACGAATCAATAGAAAATGCAGCTGGGCAACAATTATAATAAAAAAATCTAGATTATAAAAAAAAAATCCATTTACTAATTGGCTTTTAATCAAATATCAGATGATATTGATCAAGAATTGTATACTCGAAGCCTAGAATTCAATGAGTACGATCGATTAGTCCAATGAATCCGATTTATCTAAAATCATTAATGATTATCATGACCATAAATAAATAAAATTTTGCATAATCAAGCTAGTTTACTTGCAACTCAGTCCTAAGAATGAAGGCGTATATTTTAACGTGTCTTTTATCTATTTCCACTTTCGGAATTGGTAAGCAAAATGCAAAATGGCAAAAAAAGCAGCGTACGCCATAACAAGTTTACTTTAGGGTCTACTAGTGTGCCACATCTATCACAGTTCTTGAGTGAAGGAACTTACCAAGTGATCGATCGTGAAGCAGAAGTCGAGTTTTCGGAAGCCTTGCCCTCCGACATTAACATTCACTTATATACTAGCGTACATCAAATAAAAGGACCAGGAGACTTGATTCCTATGGATGATTTCGCTGGAGATCTTGATGGGACATCATTCGCACCCATCGATGCAAGTTACATCTTCATCCACGGCTGGAGAATGGATTACACTAGCTTCAAGGGCGTCCTGCCAATGATCCTAACAGATAACCGAGCCAATGTCTTCATTGTTGATTACCCGAAAATATCCAAACTATCCTACGAGTTGGCAATAGGAAAGTTGCCATCGGTGGCATCTATACTGGCGACAGCTTTGAAGGCGATTCAGGAAAAGTACAGTTGGGACTTGGGAACGGTGTATTTGATCGGACATAGCATGGGTGGCCAAATGTCCGGCCTTATCGGCGCTAAGTTAGATGGCGCCTTGAGTGCGATTCAGGCCTTAGATCCCGCTGGTCCGCATTTTGAAGACGAAGACCCTAGCATGAGATTGGACCCTACAGATGCACAATTCGTGCAGGCATGTACATGATCCAATATATTTCTTAAGCATCGAGATCAAGACATTTGCGAAGCTTCAAATTTTACCGATCTTATACCTTAAAATAAATACAATCTGTAAACATTGGTATGCAGGTAATACACTCGAACGGCGGTTTATTGGGCTATCGAAATAACTTGGGCGACGCAGATTATTATCCAAATGGGGGCGGCATCAGCCAGGCCGGCTGCGGATGGGATTTGGTTGGCTTATGCGCCCATTTTCGATCTATATTTTACTATTACGAATCGATCAGTAGCAATCAATTCGTAGCGCAATCCTGTCTGAGTTACGAATCGTACGAAAATGGAAATTGTAAAAACTATCCCACTACGATCATGGGCAAGTTGGAACCAGACAGAGCGTAAGAAAATTTTAAATACGCAATTTTTGAAATTAGCGCGGTGGTAATACTGAAAAAAAAATTTTTTCCGATTTTGTAATATGTGCCTTCTTCGGAATAATATTTTACATATTTTTTGTAACCCAGAAGATATAAGTATTTTGTCCAAATGCAGCTTTTTAATCCTTTTTTTTAATTCACGAACTACATGAATTTCTCCAAAATATTATGGAATTAATATTTGGTTTGGTTTTCAGCGCTTCTGGAAACTACTACTTAAACACAAACAAAGCAAAGCCATACGGCCAAGGATAAATTGAACAAATGCGAATGGTATAAATAGATTTTATATTCTGTATAATTCAGTAAAAATCTAAAGACTTGTAAATATAAATTAAACAAACCCGCATCAATAAAACTTCAATGTTTATAGAAAATTTAAAAGGCACATACGTTCAAATACATGTTAAACATAATACTTTAAATAACGTAAATTACAAAACTATTCTTAATTTTCACAAAATTGTGCTCGTATTTGTTGCACAATTCTGCGGATCTTAGATCTCCAGGCACATATCTAACACTAAGATTAATAATACAGAAAGAAATCGAAAGTGTTCTTTGCGAAATAAATATTCATAGTAATAAAATATATGAGAAAAGAACAATAAATTTGTACTTATTTAAGAAAAACAATCGTTTATCAAATCGTACGTTATAATACATGTTGCGATAATCTATTTTTTATTATCTTATTAATGCTACGAGGAATTATATAAATATATTTTCTTTGTATTAAGGTATAAAAATTCTAATATAGGTATAAAATGTAAACGTTACCACGTTCATTTCTAATACTTAACAGTTTCCAATTTAGTAGCAGATACGTTTCTTAAGAATAAACGACTTTAATAGAATCATTTTCATATGAATAGCTTTCGTACTTGGATAATATTTAAAAGTTCGATATCGTTTATTCGATTTTAAATCGACCCATTTAAATATTCCGAAGTACAATACTCAACCGACCAATTTCTAACGGAACAATTAAATATTTGAATAATTATGACTGCATTTTAGAGATGATCTTAGCTGTACCAATATTTAAATTTATATAGGATAATGTATTTATAAATATGACGTAATATCATAATTGAGGACAACGAAGAATATTGAAATATATTCATTTATTCTTACGAATTTTTTCCGTTATCGCATAAGAAGTTCTACATATCACTGGAATAGGCGGATTCTCGTTCTGTGTTAAAAATAAAAAATAAATTAGCGAAATTTTGGTAAAAGGGCAATAGGAAATAAAAAGAACAAGTCATGCTCTTTTATGTGTTAAAGAGATTTTGTTAGCTGCTTATCAAAATATGTTATTTTTTAAAATAAATTGTTAATGTGTTAGTTTTCTTTCGCAAACGCCGCTCATAACGTATTGTTTTTAAATTTGAGTTCAATTAACAAAAGATATATTTTTAGCTCGCCCATTTTTTATTCGAAATCTATTCCAAGATTAATAATGGCCAAGAAAGTTAGCCTTTATGCAAAATAAAACTGTTAGCGCACAAAAATATTATCCTATTCGCTTGGTGGTTTTTCCCTGCATAAGATCTAATGATTACCCTATACTCATTTTGATCAAACTTTTATCACATTCACGAAAACCCGCTGTTATTTTTATTAAAATGATTAATTGAGATCGGGAATCCGAACTTCTTAGAACACTGACGATATTTTTTGAAAGACCATCTGTAACAGCTTTTGTAACATTTTGTCCATTTCAGGAATCCGAAATCTCGGCAGAAGAATGAACATTTGGAGACTTATCGTGCGCAAACTGGAAATTTAAATATCAAAATCATTGTTAGAAGCGACAGAACAAACAGGTTTCATGCATCATGTTAGTAGTACAACATAACAATCGTTCCAGCGAAGTACAAATATTCGTTTTTCAGTTTTTTATCAATGCACCCGCAATTTTATTCGATGTTAATAATGTAGAAATTTACGAGGATCATAATTGAAAAATGGTAATAATAGCCTGAAAAACAAATATAGTACATAATAAAACATAACATATAAAAATATCAAAAATGCAAAACCACGTCCTAGCAACATAACGAAAAAAACATTATTTTATTTCATTCTAGTAAAATAAAATCCGGCTGAATAAAACGTAAGGAAAATCACGAATGTATTTTGCACCAACCTGGACGGTGTGATTCTCGAAATCGACGTTGTCGTCCAATATAATGACGTCGCCTGGCGCTTCCACGTTAGCGACTTCAGAATCAGGATCTGCGCCGGAGCTAGTGCGACCCCCGTGCATCCTCCTGTTCGGTCCAATGTTACCCAGAACGTTATTAGGACTCTCTCGTAGCGCTTTCAGGTAATACGCCGCAGATCGCGCCTTTTTATTCTTCATTCTGGCGTGTTTATCGGCATCAACGACAGTGTCGCTATCGTACCCGATATCGTCCCAATACGATTCGTCGCTCTCATCGTCGCCGCAACGTTGTCGTTTCTTATTTGGTGTCACTTCGCACTCGCAGTCGGCGCGCTCGTAGTCTTCGTTGAAGTCCGTTTGCGTTTGTTGGTCCTGTTTCCGCTTTTCATCGTCGGAACTATCTACAAAGATGGTATCGATCTCTTTCTTGAGACGTTGCGCGGACGAGACGGTAGCGGTTACGTTTTCTTCCTCTGAGCCGCTGCTGTCTTCGTCCGGTTGATGGAGGGATGTGCGTCGATGCTTGTCCACGATTTTCGCCTTCAGTGCCCTCCTGTATCGAGCCTTGTTTACACAATCTGCAACTGAATCTATGCTATCGGATGCCGATGCGTCTATTTCAACATTATTGTCATCGTTCGATGAAAATGTATCCACGATCGTATCCGTTCCGTTGTTCGCTTCGTCGTCACCTTCGCTACCTAAAAATACCCTTTCTCAGCTATATATCTATAGATAGCAGTCGTAGTAGATTAGTAGATTAAATTTCCGCCTTGTAAACCAAATTTTGCGAATATTAGCTTGTGCCATGGAAAACCGTTTACATTTCTATTGAAATATGCATCCTATTGGTGTATTTTCTCATTAATTAATTTAATTAAATTGAATATTACTACAAGTAGAAAAAATACGTAAACCTAAATAAGAAAAATTAAACTGAAAATGACGAAAATTAAATATAAGATAAATACTAAGTCGATCTGGTAGATAGTAGGTGGAGTTTTCTGTTATTTATTTCACTGAAAACAAATAACACAACTCACCGGTTGAAATCTTACCGTCACCGGTTGTGGCGCTACTACTACTAGTGGCCGAATTGCTCGAGCTATCGGACGCGAGGCCAGACGGCAACTTCAAGTTGACGGTGCGCGTTAGCTTCGCCAACTTCGGTTCCTTTCGCTTCAACTTGAGCAACCAACGGTGAGACAACTTCGGGCGACCTGCCAAACATACACTGATTGCTCGCAATAATCAAGAAAAGTAAAAATAACACAACAACCTCTGGCAGTTTTATGCCAAACAACGCGGAAATTTGATCGGCTACAGAAATTCTGTGTGACAGCGATAGTGACATCCAAGTTGAGGACGACATGCCACCAACCGCCAGGCACGAAAACGATATCACCGGGCGCTTGGAGGATCTCCACTGGGCGCCATATGGGCGGCCAATTCGGATCTTGTGTGCGTGGATACATCAGCTTGAACCACGTGATGGCCTCATCACGCTGGGCGCCGCCCAAGCCGGACGGCATTCGGATTAGGTGCTTCGGCGTTGACGTAGGAAACAGACACCAACTGGATGTAAATTACAATGAAAGCGACTGTAAATTTGATCGGTGGAATTTACCAACCGCTTGTGGCCTTGTATTAGAGCATTCCAAGCGCTAGTTCCTAGCGGATCGATGTGAATGCCCGTTCCAGAACGGGCTGGGCCCATTACGAACCAACGATAAGGAGGTCGGTGGTTCTCGCCCGAATATTTGAACAAATCGTCTTGAAAGAATATCGGGATTTCGTAGTCGGCCAACAGTTTCTTACGTCTCGGATTCTATAATGAATTAGAAGAGTGAATTAAAAATAGTTGCTCGAAGATACCGATGCGCTATTACTTCTCCAAAGTTGCTATCGAATATATACAGTGGACTATCGTCTTTGGTATGAAGCATGTAACGTACGTAGTACTTCATTTTCATTTTAACACTATAACCCTCGTTATCCTCGCCGCATTTGAAGTTCTGGTTACGATACTTCTTCATTAGCTTGTCGAGAGTCCATTTGCTCCTGGCACCCCACGAGTCCGTACCACCTTTAATCACGACGGGAATACGCGGTACTTCGAAACGGCGCGCGAACTCTTCGGCCGTCGCGTCTTGGCCTACTATGCGCTGGCAGGTATCCGGGAAATGCCACATGTCCTCGAAATTGTTGGCGTAATCGTGTTGGCACCAAGCCTCTTTCGTCCTTAGTTCTAAACGTGTACAAAAATACGTGCATATAAGGCATTGTGCTAAGAAATATCGTCCATTTATTCTAAAAAAAATACCGCGAAAATACCGTTCTGGTATCCCATTCGTTGTTAGTTCTAATGTGTATAAAAATACGAGCATAAAGCAGAATGCTAAGAAATATCGTCCAATTTATTCAGTGACGCTGGTATACTATTTGTAAAGCAGTGCTATCGAAGGTGGTAACTTAGCATTCGAAGTGCGCATCTAGCGCATGCTTTTTAAAAGCACGATTTTTTACAATCGATTCTATACAAAAACTTATCTACTCTATTCTTATTATTAACTATCTCGGACCTACTGATCCTTGCGTTTCTATATCGGAAATAAGCGAATGGGCTTAATAACATTATTTATTTCTTATTACCCGGCCGTGCTTGCTTCTTTACTTCCTTAATACGTTTGCGAATCTTCCATCCCTTTGGGTTCGTTAGATTCATTGCGGATGTAGTCTTATATTCACGCTGATCACCCGTAATTTACAACTATTATTTACAAATTGTATTATAAAAATTATATTTATTGTATTATTGCAAACTTACGTATTTACAAGATTTCGGCCGCAGTAAATTGGTGCCGCGAAAGATTGTGCGCGTATGTTGAGGTTATGTGATTTTTGACACTCAGTAGACCAATATTTTTCGCTTGGTCTACGAACATATGCAATTATATGAATAATTAAAGACTGAAAATAAAATAAAATATTACCAATGACAATGTATACATAGACGTTGTAAGTTCAAATACGAAAACGAATCAACTTATTATGTCAAACGGAAAAAAATGAAATTATCGTCGAAAAATTGAAAAAGTGGTGTATACCTTTGAAATATTTCGATTTTTCGTCGATTTTGATCAAGGTTTAACAAGTGCCCAAAACTATGCAAAATGACCATAAATCGTCTTAAAATTGTATTTTACTGATTTCCGGTTCAAACGAAAAAAGTTTAAATTATCGTCGAAAACGTGAAAAAGTGGTGTATATATACCTGTCGATTTTCATCAAAATTATCGAAAAAGAGCAGAGGTATATACCTGACGATTTTCATTAAAATTATCATTTCCCATTAGAAAATGTCCCATTTTAATTAGAAAAATCGTCGATTTTCGCGATTGATTAAAAAATGCCGAAAATAGGTAGAACGACTATAAATGGTCCTAGCTAACGTTTTTACTGAGTTGCGGTTCAATCGGAGAAAGTCGCGGAATTCGTCGAAAAAACGTTGAAGGCTATACTATGGAAAAATCGTCGATTTTCGCGATTGATTAAAAAATGCCGAAAATAGGCTAGAACGACTATAAATGGTCCTAGCTAACGTTTTTACCGAGTTGCGGTTCAATCGGAGAAAGTCGCGGAATTCGTCGAAAAAACGTTGAAGGCTATACTATGGAAAAATCGTCGATTTTCGCGATGGATTAAAAAATGCCGAAAATAGGCTAGAACGACTATAAATGGTCCTAGCTAACGTTTTTACTGAGTTGCGGTTCAATCGGAGAAAGTCGCGGAATTCGTCGAAAAAACGTTGAAGGCTATACTATGGAAAAATCGTCGATTTTCGCGATTGATTAAAAAATGCCGAAAATAGGCTAGAACGACTATAAATGGTCCTAGCTAACGTTTTTACTGAGTTGCGGTTCAATCGGAGAAAGTCGCGGAATTCGTCGAAAAAACGTTGAAGGCTATACTATGGAAAAATCGTCGATTTTCGCGATGGATTAAAAAATGCCGAAAATAGGCTAGAACGACTATAAATGGTCCTAGCTAACGTTTTTACTGAGTTGCGGTTCAATCGGAGAAAGTCGCGGAATTCGTCGAAAAAACGTTGAAGGCTATACTATGGAAAAATCGTCGATTTTCGCGATGGATTAAAAAATGCCGAAAATAGGCTAGAACGACTATAAATGGTCCTAGCTAACGTTTTTACTGAGTTGCGGTTCAATCGGAGAAAGTCGCGGAATTCGTCGAAAAAACGTTGAAGGCACTATGGAAAAATCGTCGATTTTCGCGATTGATTAAAAAATGCCGAAAATAGGCTAGAACGACTATAAATGGTCCTACCTAACGTTTTTACTGAGTTGCGGTTCAATCGGAGAAAGTCGCGGAATTCGTCGAAAAAACGTTGAAGGCTATACTATGGAAAAATCGTCGATTTTCGCGATTGATTAAAAAATGCCGAAAATAGGCTAGAACGACTATAAATGGTCCTAGCTAACGTTTTTACTGAGTTGCGGTTCAATCGGAGAAAGTCGCGGAATTCGTCGAAAAAACGTTGAAGGCTATACTATGGAAAAATCGTCGATTTTCGCGATTGATTAAAAAATGCCGAAAATAGGCTAGAACGACTATAAATGGTCCTAGCTAACGTTTTTACTGAGTTGCGGTTCAATCGGAGAAAGTCGCGGAATTCGTCGAAAAAACGTTGAAGGCTATACTATGGAAAAATCGTCGATTTTCGCGATTGATTAAAAAATGCCGAAAATAGGCTAGAACGACTATAAATGGTCCTAGCTAACGTTTTTACTGAGTTGCGGTTCAATCGGAGAAAGTCGCGGAATTCGTCGAAAAAACGTTGAAGGCTATACTATGGAAAAATCGTCGATTTTCGCGATTGATTAAAAAATGCCGAAAATAGGCTAGAACGACTATAAATGGTCCTAGCTAACGTTTTTACTGAGTTGCGGTTCAATCGGAGAAAGTCGCGGAATTCGTCGAAAACACGTTGAAGGCTATACTATGGAAAAATCGTCGATTTTTGCGATCGTTTAAAAAATGCCGAAAATAGGCTAGAACGACTATAAATGGTCCTGCTAACGTTTTTACTGCGTTGCGGTTCAATCGGAGAAAGTCGCGGAATTCGTCGAAAACACGTTGAAGGCTATACTATGGAAAAATCGTCGATTTTCGCAATCGTTTAAAAAATGCCGAAAATAGGCTAGAACGACTATAAATGGTCCTGCTAACGTTTTTACTGCGTTGCGGTTCAATCGGAGAAAGTCGCGGAATTCGTCGAAAAAACGTTGAAGGCTATACTATGGAAAAATCGTCGATTTTCGCGATTGATTAAAAAATGCCGAAAATAGGCTAGAACGACTATAAATGGTCCTAGCTAACGTTTTTACTGAGTTGCGGTTCAATCGGAGAAAGTCGCGGAATTCGTCGAAAAAACGTTGAAGGCTATACTATGGAAAAATCGTCGATTTTCGCGATTGATTAAAAAATGCCGAAAATAGGCTAGAACGACTATAAATGGTCCTAGCTAACGTTTTTACTGAGTTGCGGTT
This sequence comes from Leptodirus hochenwartii, assembly GCA_947310635.1. NCBI lineage: Eukaryota > Metazoa > Arthropoda > Insecta > Coleoptera > Leiodidae > Leptodirus > Leptodirus hochenwartii. The sequence continues at coordinate 85,184 of OX371187.1, read as the reverse complement.
CAATCGGAGAAAGTCGCGGAATTCGTCGAAAACACGTTGAAGGCTATACTATGGAAAAATCGTCGATTTTTGCGATCGTTTAAAAAATGCCGAAAATAGGCTAGAACGACTATAAATGGTCCTGCTAACGTTTTTACTGCGTTGCGGTTCAATCGGAGAAAGTCGCGGAATTCGTCGAAAACACGTTGAAGGCTATACTATGGAAAAATCGTCGATTTTCGCAATCGTTTAAAAAATGCCGAAAATAGGCTAGAACGACTATAAATGGTCCTGCTAACGTTTTTACTGCGTTGCGGTTCAATCGGAGAAAGTCGCGGAATTCGTCGAAAACACGTTGAAGGCTATACTATGGAAAAATCGTCGATTTTCGCGATCGTTTAAAAAATGCCGAAAATAGGCTAGAACGACTATAAATGGTCCTGCTAACGTTTTTACTGCGTTGCGGTTCAATCGGAGAAAGTCGCGGAATTCGTCGAAAACACGTTGAAGGCTATACTATGGAAAAATCGTCGATTTTCGCGATCGTTTAAAAAATGCCGAAAATAGGCTAGAACGACTATAAATGGTCCTGCTAACGTTTTTACTGCGTTGCGGTTCAATCGGAGAAATTCGCGGAATTCGTCGAAAACACGTTGAAGGCTATACTATGGAAAAATCGTCGATTTTCGCGATCGTTTAAAAAATGCCGAAAATAGGCTAGAACGACTATAAATGGTCCTGCTAACGTTTTTACTGCGTTGCGGTTCAATCGGAGAAAGTCGCGGAATTCGTCGAAAACACGTTGAAGGCTATACTATGGAAAAATCGTCGATTTTCGCGATCGTTTAAAAAATGCCGAAAATAGGCTAGAACGACTATAAATGGTCCTGCTAACGTTTTTACTGCGTTGCGGTTCAATCGGAGAAATTCGCGGAATTCGTCGAAAACACGTTGAAGGCTATACTATGGAAAAATCGTCGATTTTCGCGATCGTTTAAAAAATGCCGAAAATAGGCTAGAACGACTATAAATGGTCCTGCTAACGTTTTTACTGCGTTGCGGTTCAATCGGAGAAATTCGCGGAATTCGTCGAAAACACGTTGAAGGCTATACTATGGAAAAATCGTCGATTTTCGCGATCGTTTAAAAAATGCCGAAAATAGGCTAGAACGACTATAAATGGTCCTGCTAACGTTTTTACTGCGTTGCGGTTCAATCGGAGAAATTCGCGGAATTCGTCGAAAACACGTTGAAGGCTATACTATGGAAAAATCGTCGATTTTCGCGATCGTTTAAAAAATGCCGAAAATAGGCTAGAACGACTATAAATGGTCCTGCTAACGTTTTTACTGCGTTGCGGTTCAATCGGAGAAAGTCGCGGAATTCGTCGAAAACACGTTGAAGGCTATACTATGGAAAAATCGTCGATTTTCGCGATCGTTTAAAAAATGCCGAAAATAGGCTCGAACGACTATAAATGGTCCTGCTAACGTTTTTACTGCGTTGCGGTTCAATCGGAGAAATTCGCGGAATTCATCGAAAACACGTTGAAGGCTATACTATGGAAAAATCGTCGATTTTCGCGATCGTTTAAAAAATGCCGAAAATGGGCTAGAACGACTATAAATGGTCTTGCTAACGTTTTTACTGCGTTGCGGTTCAATCGGAGAAAATCGCGGAATTCGTCGAAAACACGTTGAAGGCTATACTATGGAAAAATCGTCGATTTTCGCGATCGTTTAAAAAATGCCGAAAATAGGCTAGAACGACTATAAATGGTCCTGCTAACGTTTTTACTGCGTTGCGGTTCAATCGGAGAAAGTCGCGGAATTCGTCGAAAACACGTTGAAGGCTATACTATGGAAAAATCGTCGATTTTCGCGATCGTTTAAAAAATGCCGAAAATAGGCTAGAACGACTATAAATGGTCCTGCTAACGTTTTTACTGCGTTGCGGTTCAATCGGAGAAATTCGCGGAATTCATCGAAAACCCGTTGAAGGCTATACTATGGAAAAATCGTGGATTTTCGCGATCGTTTAAAAAATGCCGAAAATAGGCTAGAACGACTATAAATGGTCCTGCTAACGTTTTTACTGCGTTGCGGTTCAATCGGAGAAAGTCGCGGAATGCGTCGAAAACACGTTGAAGGCTATACTATGGAAAAATCGTCGATTTTCGCGATCGTTTAAAAAATGCCGAAAATGGGCTAGAACGACTATAAATGGTCCTGCTAACGTTTTTACTGCGTTGCGGTTCAATCGGAGAAATTCGCGGAATTCGTCGAAAACACGTTGAAGGCTATACTATGGAAAAATCGTCGATTTTCGCGATCGTTTAAAAAATGCCGAAAATAGGCTACAACGACTATAAATGGTCCTGCTAACGTTTTTACTGCGTTGCGGTTCAATCGGAGAAATTCGCGGAATTCGTCGAAAACACGTTGAAGGCTATACTATGGAAAAATCGTCGATTTTCGCGATCGTTTAAAAAATGCCGAAAATAGGCTAGAACGACTATAAATGGTCCTGCTAACGTTTTTACTGCGTTGCGGTTCAATCGGAGAAATTCGCGGAATTCGTCGAAAACACGTTGAAGGCTATACTATGGAAAAATCGTCGATTTTCGCGATCGTTTAAAAAATGCCGAAAATAGGCTAGAACGACTATAAATGGTCCTGCTAACGTTTTTACTGCGTTGCGGTTCAATCGGAGAAAGTCGCGGAATTCGTCGAAAACACGTTGAAGGCTATACTATGGAAAAATCGTCGATTTTCGCGATCGTTTAAAAAATGCCGAAAATGGGCTAGAACGACTATAAATGGTCTTGCTAACGTTTTTACTGCGTTGCGGTTCAATCGGAGAAAATCGCGGAATTCGTCGAAAACACGTTGAAGGCTATACTATGGAAAAATCGTCGATTTTCGCGATCGTTTAAAAAATGCCGAAAATAGGCTAGAACGACTATAAATGGTCCTGCTAACGTTTTTACTGCGTTGCGGTTCAATCGGAGAAAGTCGCGGAATTCGTCGAAAACACGTTGAAGGCTATACTATGGAAAAATCGTCGATTTTCGCGATCGTTTAAAAAATGCCGAAAATAGGCTAGAACGACTATAAATGGTCCTGCTAACGTTTTTACTGCGTTGCGGTTCAATCGGAGAAATTCGCGGAATTCATCGAAAACCCGTTGAAGGCTATACTATGGAAAAATCGTGGATTTTCGCGATCGTTTAAAAAATGCCGAAAATAGGCTAGAACGACTATAAATGGTCCTGCTAACGTTTTTACTGCGTTGCGGTTCAATCGGAGAAAGTCGCGGAATGCGTCGAAAACACGTTGAAGGCTATACTATGGAAAAATCGTCGATTTTCGCGATCGTTTAAAAAATGCCGAAAATGGGCTAGAACGACTATAAATGGTCCTGCTAACGTTTTTACTGCGTTGCGGTTCAATCGGAGAAATTCGCGGAATTCGTCGAAAACACGTTGAAGGCTATACTATGGAAAAATCGTCGATTTTCGCGATCGTTTAAAAAATGCCGAAAATAGGCTACAACGACTATAAATGGTCCTGCTAACGTTTTTACTGCGTTGCGGTTCAATCGGAGAAATTCGCGGAATTCGTCGAAAACACGTTGAAGGCTATACTATGGAAAAATCGTCGATTTTCGCGATCGTTTAAAAAATGCCGAAAATAGGCTAGAACGACTATAAATGGTCCTGCTAACGTTTTTACTGCGTTGCGGTTCAATCGGAGAAATTCGCGGAATTCGTCGAAAACACGTTGAAGGCTATACTATGGAAAAATCGTCGATTTTCGCGATCGTTTAAAAAATGCCGAAAATAGGCTAGAACGACTATAAATGGTCCTGCTAACGTTTTTACTGCGTTGCGGTTCAATCGGAGAAAGTCGCGGAATTCGTCGAAAACACGTTGAAGGCTATACTATGGAAAAATCGTCGATTTTCGCGATCGTTTAAAAAATGCCGAAAATAGGCTAGAACGACTATAAATGGTCCTGCTAACGTTTTTACTGCGTTGCGGTTCAATCGGAGAAATTCGCGGAATTCGTCGAAAACACGTTGAAGGCTATACTATGGAAAAATCGTCGATTTTCGCGATCGTTTAAAAAATGCCGAAAATAGGCTAGAACGACTATAAATGTTCCTGCTAACGTTTTTACTGCGTTGCGGTTCAATCGGAGAAAGTCGCGGAATTCGTCGAAAACACGTTGAAGGCTATACTATGGAAAAATCGTCGATCTTCGCGATCGTTTAAAAAATGCCGAAAATAGGCTAGAACGACTATAAATGGTCCTGCTAACGTTTTTACTGTGTTGCGGTTCAATCGGAGAAATTCGCGGAATTCGTCGAAAACACGTTGAAGGCTATACTATGGAAAAATCGTCGATTTTCGCGATCGTTTAAAAAATGCCGAAAATAGGCTAGAACGACTATAAATGGTCCTGCTAACGTTTTTACTGCGTTGCGGTTCAATCGGAGAAATTCGCGGAATTCGTCGAAAACACGTTGAAGGCTATACTATGGAAAAATCGTCGATTTTCGCGATCGTTTAAAAAATGCCGAAAATAGGCTAGAACGACTATAAATGGTCCTGCTAACGTTTTTACTGCGTTGCGGTTCAATCGGAGAAATTCGCGGAATTCGTCGAAAACACGTTGAAGGCTATACTATGGAAAAATCGTCGATTTTCGCGATCGTTTAAAAAATGCCGAAAATAGGCTAGAACGACTATAAATGGTCCTGCTAACGTTTTTACTGCGTTGCGGTTCAATCGGAGAAATTCGCGGAATTCGTCGAAAACACGTTGAAGGCTATACTATGGAAAAATCGTCGATTTTCGCGATCGTTTAAAAAATGCCGAAAATAGGCTAGAACGACTATAAATGGTCCTGCTAACGTTTTTACTGCGTTGCGGTTCAATCGGAGAAATTCGCGGAATTCGTCGAAAACACGTTGAAGGCTATACTATGGAAAAATCGTCGATTTTCGCGATCGTTTAAAAAATGCCGAAAATAGGCTAGAACGACTATAAATGGTCCTGCTAACGTTTTTACTGCGTTGCGGTTCAATCGGAGAAAGTCGCGGAATTCGTCGAAAACACGTTGAAGGCTATACTATGGAAAAATCGTCGATTTTCGCGATCGTTTAAAAAATGCCGAAAATAGGCTAGAACGACTATAAATGGTCCTGCTAACGTTTTTACTGTGTTGCGGTTCAATCGGAGAAATTCGCGGAATTCGTCGAAAACACGTTGAAGGCTATACTATGGAAAAATCGTCGATTTTCGCGATCGTTTAAAAAATGCCGAAAATAGGCTAGAACGACTATAAATGGTCCTGCTAACGTTTTTACTGCGTTGCGGTTCAATCGGAGAAATTCGCGGAATTCGTCGAAAACACGTTGAAGGCTATACTATGGAAAAATCGTCGATTTTCGCGATCGTTTAAAAAATGCCGAAAATAGGCTAGAACGACTATAAATGGTCCTGCTAACGTTTTTACTGCGTTGCGGTTCAATCGGAGAAATTCGCGGAATTCGTCGAAAACACGTTGAAGGCTATACTATGGAAAAATCGTCGATTTTCGCGATCGTTTAAAAAATGCCGAAAATAGGCTAGAACGACTATAAATGGTCCTGCTAACGTTTTTACTGCGTTGCGGTTCAATCGGAGAAATTCGCGGAATTCGTCGAAAACACGTTGAAGGCTATACTATGGAAAAATCGTCGATTTTCGCGATCGTTTAAAAAATGCCGAAAATAGGCTAGAACGACTATAAATGGTCCTGCTAACGTTTTTACTGCGTTGCGGTTCAATCGGAGAAAGTCGCGGAATTCGTCGAAAACACGTTGAAGGCTATACTATGGAAAAATCGTCGATTTTCGCGATCGTTTAAAAAATTCCGAAAATAGGCTAGAACGACTATAAATGGTCCTGCTAACGTTTTTACTGCGTTGCGGTTCAATCGGAGAAATTCTCGGAATTCGTCGAAAACACGTTGAACGCTATACTATGGAAAAATCGTCGATTTTCGCGATCGTTTAAAAAATGCCGAAAATAGGCTAGAACGACTATAAATGGTCCTGCTAACGTTTTTACTGCGTTGCGGTTCAATCGGAGAAAGTCGCGGAATTCGTCGAAAACACGTTGAAGGCTATACTATGGAAAAATCGTCGATTTTCGCGATCGTTTAAAAAATGCCGAAAATAGGCTAGAACGACTATAAATGGTCCTGCTAACGTTTTTACTGCGTTGCGGTTCAATCGGAGAAATTCGCGGAATTCGTCGAAAACACGTTGAAGGCTATACTATGGAAAAATCGTCGATTTTCGCGATCGTTTAAAAAATGCCGAAAATAGGCTAGAACGACTATAAATGGTCCTGCTAACGTTTTTACTGCGTTGCGGTTCAATCGGAGAAATTCGCGGAATTCGTCGAAAACACGTTGAAGCCTATACTATGGAAAAATCGTCGATTTTCGCGATCGTTTAAAAAATGCCGAAAATAGGCTAGAACGACTATAAATGGTCCTGCTAACGTTTTTACTGCGTTGCGGTTCAATCGGAGTAAGTCGCGGAATTCGTCGAAAACACGTTGAAGGCTATACTATGGAAAAATCGTCGATTTTCGCGATCGTTTAAAAAATGCCGAAAATAGGCTAGAACGACTATAAATTGTCCTGCTAACGTTTTTACTGCGTTGCGGTTCAATCGGAGAAATTCGCGGAATTCGTCGAAAACGCGTTGAAGGCTATACTATGGAAAAATCGTCGATTTTCGCGATCGTTTAAAAAATGCCGAAAATAGGCTAGAACGACTATAAATGGTCCTGCTAACGTTTTTACTGCGTTGCGGTTCAATCGGAGAAATTCGCGGAATTCGTCGAAAACACGTTGAAGGCTATACTATGGAAAAATCGTCGATTTTCGCGATTGATTAAAAAATGCCGGAAATAGGCTAGAACGACTATAAATGGTCCTGCTAACGTTTTTACTGCGTTGCGGTTCAATCGGAGAAATTCGCGGAATTCGTCGAAAACACGTTGAACGCTATACTATGGAAAAATCGTCGATTTTCGCGATCGTTTAAAAAATGCCGAAAATAGGCTAGAACGACTATAAATGGTCCTGCTAACGTTTTTACTGCGTTGCGGTTCAATCGGAGAAAGTCGCGGAATTCGTCGAAAACACGTTGAAGGCTATACTATGGAAAAATCGTCGATTTTCGCGATCGTTTAAAAAATTCCGAAAATAGGCTAGAACGACTATAAATGGTCCTGCTAACGTTTTTACTGCGTTGCGGTTCAATCGGAGAAATTCGCGGAATTCGTCGAAAACACGTTGAACGCTATACTATGGAAAAATCGTCGATTTTCGCGATCGTTTAAAAAATGCCGAAAATAGGCTAGAACGACTATAAATGGTCCTGCTAACGTTTTTACTGCGTTGCGGTTCAATCGGAGAAAGTCGCGGAATTCGTCGAAAACACGTTGAAGGCTATACTATGGAAAAATCGTCGATTTTCGCGATCGTTTAAAAAATGCCGAAAATAGGCTAGAACGACTATAAATGGTCCTGCTAACGTTTTTACTGCGTTGCGGTTCAATCGGAGAAATTCGCGGAATTCGTCGAAAACACGTTGAAGGCTATACTATGGAAAAATCGTCGATTTTCGCGATCGTTTAAAAAATGCCGAAAATAGGCTAGAACGACTATAAATGGTCCTGCTAACGTTTTTACTGCGTTGCGGTTCAATCGGAGAAATTCGCGGAATTCGTCGAAAACACGTTGAAGCCTATACTATGGAAAAATCGTCGATTTTCGCGATCGTTTAAAAAATGCCGAAAATAGGCTAGAACGACTATAAATGGTCCTGCTAACGTTTTTACTGCGTTGCGGTTCAATCGGAGTAAGTCGCGGAATTCGTCGAAAACACGTTGAAGGCTATACTATGGAAAAATCGTCGATTTTCGCGATCGTTTAAAAAATGCCGAAAATAGGCTAGAACGACTATAAATTGTCCTGCTAACGTTTTTACTGCGTTGCGGTTCAATCGGAGAAATTCGCGGAATTCGTCGAAAACGCGTTGAAGGCTATACTATGGAAAAATCGTCGATTTTCGCGATCGTTTAAAAAATGCCGAAAATAGGCTAGAACGACTATAAATGGTCCTGCTAACGTTTTTACTGCGTTGCGGTTCAATCGGAGAAATTCGCGGAATTCGTCGAAAACACGTTGAAGGCTATACTATGGAAAAATCGTCGATTTTCGCGATTGATTAAAAAATGCCGGAAATAGGCTAGAACGACTATAAATGGTCCTGCTAACGTTTTTACTGCGTTGCGGTTCAATCGGAGAAAGTCGCGGAATTCGTCGAAAACACGTTGAAGGCTATACTATGGAAAAATCGTCGATTTTCGCAATTGATTAAAAAATGCCGGAAATAGGCTAGAACGACTATAAATGGTCCTGCTAACGTTTTTACTGCGTTGCGGTTCAATCGGAGAAATTCGCGGAATTCGTTGAAAACACGTTGAAGCCTATACTATGGAAAAATCGTCGATTTTCGCGATCGTTTAAAAAATGCCGAAAATAGGCTAGAACGACTATAAATGGTCCTGCTAACGTTTTTACTGCGTTGCGGTTCAATCGGAGAAATTCGCGGAATTCGTCGAAAACACGTTGAAGGCTATACTATGGAAAAATCGTCGATTTTCGCGATCGTTTAAAAAATGCCGAAAATAGGCTAGAACGACTATAAATGGTCCTGCTAACGTTTTTACTGCGTTGCGGTTCAATCGGAGAAATTCGCGGAATTCGTCGAAAACACGTTGAAGGCTATACTATGGAAAAATCGTCGATTTTCGCGATCGTTTAAAAAATGCCGAAAATAGGCTAGAACGACTATAAATGGTCCTGCTAACGTTTTTACTGCGTTGCGGTTCAATCGGAGAAATTCGCGGAATTCGTCGAAAACACGTTGAAGCCTATACTATGGAAAAATCGTCGATTTTCGCGATCGTTTAAAAAATGCCGAAAATAGGCTAGAACGACTATAAATGGTCCTGCTAACGTTTTTACTGCGTTGCGGTTCAATCGGAGAAATTCGCGGAATTCGTCGAAAACACGTTGAAGGCTATACTATGGAAAAATCGTCGATTTTCGCGATCGTTTAAAAAATGCCGAAAATAGGCTAGAACGACTATAAATGGTCCTGCTAACGTTTTTACTGCGTTGCGGTTCAATCGGAGAAATTCGCGGAATTCGTCGAAAACACGTTGAAGCCTATACTATGGAAAAATCGTCGATTTTCGCGATCGTTTAAAAAATGCCGAAAATAGGCTAGAACGACTATAAATGGTCCTGCTAACGTTTTTACTGCGTTGCGGTTCAATCGGAGAAATTCGCGGAATTCGTCGAAAACACGTTGAAGGCTATACTATGGAAAAATCGTCGATTTTCGCGATCGTTTAAAAAATGCCGAAAATAGGCTAGAACGACTATAAATGGTCCTGCTAACGTTTTTACTGCGTTGCGGTTCAATCGGAGAAATTCGCGGAATTCGTCGAAAACACGTTGAAGGCTATACTATGGAAAAATCGTCGATTTTCGCGATCGTTTAAAAAATGCCGAAAATAGGCTAGAACGACTATAAATGGTCCTGCTAACGTTTTTACTGCGTTGCGGTTCAATCGGAGAAAGTCGCGGAATTCGTCGAAAACACGTTGAAGGCTATACTATGGAAAAATCGTCGATTTTCGCGATCGTTTAAAAAATGCCGAAAATAGGCTAGAACGACTATAAATGGTCCTGCTAACGTTTTTACTGCGTTGCGGTTCAATCGGAGAAATTCGCGGAATTCGTCGAAAACACGTTGAAGGCTATACTATGGAAAAATCGTCGATTTTCGCGATCGTTTAAAAAATGCTGAAAATAGGCTAGAACGACTATAAATGGTCCTGCTAACGTTTTTACTGCGTTGCGGTTCAATCGGAGAAATTCGCGGAATTCGTCGAAAACACGTTGAAGGCTATACTATGGAAAAATCGTCGATTTTCGCGATCGTTTAAAAAATGCCGAAAATAGGCTAGAATGACTATAAATGGTCCTGCTAACGTTTTTACTGCGTTGCGGTTCAATCGGAGAGAGTCGCGGAATTCGTCGAAAACACGTTGAAGGCTATACTATGGAAAAATCGTCGATTTTCGCGATCGTTTAAAAAATGCCGAAAATAGGCTAGAACGACTATAAATGGTCCTGCTAACGTTTTTACTGCGTTGCGGTTCAATCGGAGAAATTCGCGGAATTCGTCGAAAACACGTTGAAGGCTATACTATGGGAAAATCGTCGATTTTCGCGATATTTTAAAAAATGCCGAAAATAGGCTAGAACGACTATAAATGGTCCTGCTAACGTTTTTACTGCGTTGCGGTTCAATCGGAGAAATTCGCGGAATTCGTCGAAAACACGTTGAAGGCTATACTATGGAAAAATCGTAGATTTTCGCGATCGTTTAAAAAATGCCGAAAATAGGCTAGAACGACTATAAATGGTCCTGCTAACGTTTTTACTGCGTTGCGGTTCAATCGGAGAAAGTCGCGGAATTCGTCGAAAACACGTTGAAGGCTATACTATGGGAAAATCGTCGATTTTCGCGATATTTTAAAAAATGCCGAAAATAGGCTAGAACGACTATAAATGGTCCTGCTAACGTTTTTACTGCGTTGCGGTTCAATCGGAGAAATTCGCGGAATTCGTCGAAAACACGTTGAAGGCAATACTATGGAAAAATCGTCGATTTTCGCGATCGTTTAAAAAATGCCGAAAATAGGCTAGAACGACTATAAATTGTCCTGCTAACGTTTTTACTGCGTTGCGGTTCAATCGGAGAAATTCGCGGAATTCGTCGAAAACACGTTGAAGGCTATACTATGGAAAAATCGTCGATTTTCGCGATCGTTTAAAAAATGCCGAAAATAGGCTAGAACGACTATAAATGGTCCTGCTAACGTTTTTACTGCGTTGCGGTTCAATCGGAGAAATTCGCGGAATTCGTCGAAAACACGTTGAAGCCTATACTATGGAAAAATCGTCGATTTTCGCGATCGTTTAAAAAATGCCGAAAATAGGCTAGAACGACTATAAATGGTCCTGCTAACGTTTTTACTGCGTTGCGGTTCAATCGGAGAAATTCGCGGAATTCGTCAAAAACACGTTGAAGGCTATACTATGGAAAAATCGTCGATTTTCGCGATCGTTTAAAAAATGCCGAAAATAGGCTAGAACGACTATAAATGGTCCTGCTAACGTTTTTACTGCGTTGCGGTTCAATCGGAGAAATTCGCGGAATTCGTCGAAAACACGTTGAAGGCTATATTATGGAAAAATCGTCGATTTTCGCGATCGTTTAAAAAATGCCGAAAATAGGCTAGAACGACTATAAATGGTCCTGCTAACGTTTTTACTGCGTTGCGGTTCAATCGGAGAAATTCGCGGAATTCGTCGAAAACACGTTGAAGGCTATACTATGGGAAAATCGTCGATTTTCGCGATATTTTAAAAAATGCCGAAAATAGGCTAGAACGACTATAAATGGTCCTGCTAACGTTTTTACTGCGTTGCGGTTCAATCGGAGAAATTCGCGGAATTCGTCGAAAACACGTTGAAGGCTATACTATGGAAAAATCGTAGATTTTCGCGATCGTTTAAAAAATGCCGAAAATAGGCTAGAACGACTATAAATGGTCCTGCTAACGTTTTTACTGCGTTGCGGTTCAATCGGAGAAAGTCGCGGAATTCGTCGAAAACACGTTGAAGGCTATACTATGGAAAAATCGTCGATTTTCGCGATCGTTTAAAAAATGCCGAAAATAGGCTAGAACGACTATAAATGGTCCTGCTAACGTTTTTACTGCGTTGCGGTTCAATCGGAGAAATTCGCGGAATTCGTCGAAAACACGTTGAAGGCTATACTATGGAAAAATCGTCGATTTTCGCGATCGTTTAAAAAATGCCGAAAATAGGCTAGAACGACTATAAATGGTCCTGCTAACGTTTTTACTGCGTTGCGGTTCAATCGGAGAAATTCGCGGAATTCGTCGAAAACACGTTGAAGGCTATACTATGGAAAAATCGTCGATTTTCGCGATCGTTTAAAAAATGCCGAAAATAGGCTAGAACGACTATAAATGGTCCTGCTAACGTTTTTACTGCGTTGCGGTTCAATCGGAGAAATTCGCGGAATTCGTCGAAAACACGTTGAAGCCTATACTATGGAAAAATCGTCGATTTTCGCGATCGTTTAAAAAATGCCGAAAATAGGCTAGAACGACTATAAATGGTCCTGCTAACGTTTTTACTGCGTTGCGGTTCAATCGGAGAAATTCGCGGAATTCGTCGAAAACACGTTGAAGGCTATACTATGGAAAAATCGTCGATTTTCGCGATCGTTTAAAAAATGCCGAAAATAGGCTAGAACGACTATAAATGGTCCTGCTAACGTTTTTACTGCGTTGCGGTTCAATCGGAGAAATTCGCGGAATTCGTCGAAAACACGTTGAAGGCTATACTATGGAAAAATCGTCGATTTTCGCGATCGTTTAAAAAATGCCGAAAATAGGCTAGAACGACTATAAATGGTCCTGCTAACGTTTTTACTGCGTTGCGGTTCAATCGGAGAAAGTCGCGGAATTCGTCGAAAACACGTTGAAGGCTATACTATGGAAAAATCGTCGATTTTCGCGATCGTTTAAAAAATGCCGAAAATAGGCTAGAACGACTATAAATGGTCCTGCTAACGTTTTTACTGCGTTGCGGTTCAATCGGAGAAATTCGCGGAATTCGTCGAAAACACGTTGAAGGCTATACTATGGAAAAATCGTCGATTTTCGCGATCGTTTAAAAAATGCTGAAAATAGGCTAGAACGACTATAAATGGTCCTGCTAACGTTTTTACTGCGTTGCGGTTCAATCGGAGAAATTCGCGGAATTCGTCGAAAACACGTTGAAGGCTATACTATGGAAAAATCGTCGATTTTCGCGATCGTTTAAAAAATGCCGAAAATAGGCTAGAATGACTATAAATGGTCCTGCTAACGTTTTTACTGCGTTGCGGTTCAATCGGAGAGAGTCGCGGAATTCGTCGAAAACACGTTGAAGGCTATACTATGGAAAAATCGTCGATTTTCGCGATCGTTTAAAAAATGCCGAAAATAGGCTAGAACGACTATAAATGGTCCTGCTAACGTTTTTACTGCGTTGCGGTTCAATCGGAGAAATTCGCGGAATTCGTCGAAAACACGTTGAAGGCTATACTATGGAAAAATCGTCGATTTTCGCGATCGTTTAAAAAATGCCGAAAATAGGCTAGAACGACTATAAATGGTCCTAGCTAACGTTTTTACTGAGTTGCGGTTCAATCGGAGAAAGTCGCGGAATTCGTCGAAAACACGTTGAAGGCTATACTATGGAAAAATCGTCGATTTTCGCGATCGTTTAAAAAATGCCGAAAATAGGCTAGAACGACTATAAATGGTCCTGCTAACGTTTTTACTGCGTTGCGGTTCAATCGGAGAAATTCGCGGAATTCGTCGAAAACACGTTGAAGGCTATACTATGGAAAAATCGTCGATTTTCGCGATCGTTTAAAAAATGCCGAAAATAGGCTAGAACGACTATAAATGGTCCTGCTAACGTTTTTACTGCGTTGCGGTTCAATCGGAGAAATTCGCGGAATTCGTCGAAAACACGTTGAAGGCTATACTATGGAAAAATCGTCGATTTTCGCGATCGTTTAAAAAATGCCGAAAATAGGCTAGAACGACTATAAATTGTCCTGCTAACGTTCTTACTGCGTTGCGGTTCAATCGGAGTAAGTCGCGGAATTCGTCGAAAACACGTTGAAGGCTATACTATGGAAAAATCGTCGATTTTCGCGATCGTTTAAAAAATGCCGAAAATAGGCTAGAACGACTATAAATGGTCCTGCTAACGTTTTTACTGCGTTGCGGTTCAATCGGAGAAATTCGCGGAATTCGTCGAAAACGCGTTGAAGGCTATACTATGGAAAAATCGTCGATTTTCGCGATCGTTTAAAAAATGCCGAAAATAGGCTAGAACGACTATAAATGGTCCTGCTAACGTTTTTACTGCGTTGCGGTTCAATCGGAGAAATTCGCGGAATTCGTCGAAAACACGTTGAAGGCTATACTATGGAAAAATCGTCGATTTTCGCGATCGTTTAAAAAATGCCGAAAATAGGCTAGAACGACTATAAATGGTCCTGCTAACGTTCTTACTGCGTTGCGGTTCAATCGGAGTAAGTCGCGGAATTCGTCGAAAACACGTTGAAGGCTATACTATGGAAAAATCGTCGATTTTCGCGATCGTTTAAAAAATGCCGAAAATAGGCTAGAACGACTATAAATGGTCCTGCTAACGTTTTTACTGCGTTGCGGTTCAATCGGAGAAATTCGCGGAATTCGTCGAAAACACATTGAAGGCTATACTATGGAAAAATCGTCGATTTTCGCGATCGTTTAAAAAATGCCGAAAATAGGCTAGAACGACTATAAATGGTCCTAGCTAACGTTTTTACTGAGTTGCGGTTCAATCGGAGAAAGTCGCGGAATTCGTCGAAAACACGTTGAAGGCTATACTATGGAAAAATCGTCGATTTTCGCGATCGTTTAAAAAATGCCGAAAATAGGCTAGAACGACTATAAATGGTCCTAGCTAACGTTTTTACTGAGTTGCGGTTCAATCGGAGAAAGTCGCGGATTTCGTCGAAAAAACGTTGATGGCTATATTATGGAAAAATCGTCGATTTTCGCGATGGATTAAAAAATGCCGAAAATAGGCTAGAACGACTATAAATGGTCCTAGCTAACGTTTTTACTGAGTTGCGGTTCAATCGGAGAAAGTCGCGGAATTCGTCGAAAAAACGTTGATGGCAATACTATGGAAAAATCGTCGATTTTCGCGATGGATTAAAAAATGCCGAAAATAGGCTAGAACGACTATAAATGGTCCTAGCTAACGTTTTTACTGAGTTGCGGTTCAATCGGAGAAAGTCGCGGAATTCGTCGAAAAAACGTTGATGGCTATACTATGGAAAAATCGTCGATTTTCGCGATGGATTAAAAAATGCCGAAAATAGGCTAGAACGACTATAAATGGTCCTAGCTAACGTTTTTACTGAGTTGCGGTTCAATCGGAGAAAGTCGCGGAATTCGTCGAAAAAACGTTGATGGCAATACTATGGAAAAATCGTCGATTTTCGCGATGGATTAAAAAATGCCGAAAATAGGCTAGAACGACTATAAATGGTCCTAGCTAACGTTTTTACTGAGTTGCGGTTCAATCGGAGAAAGTCGCGGAATTCGTCGAAAAAACGTTGATGGCAATACTATGGAAAAATCGTCGATTTTCGCGATGGATTAAAAAATGCCGAAAATAGGCTAGAACGACTATAAATGGTCCTAGCTAACGTTTTTACTGAGTTGCGTTTCAATCGGAGAAATTCGCGGAATTCGTCGAATACACGTTGAAGGCTATACTATGGAAAAATCGTCGATTTTCGCGATCGTTTAAAAAATGCTGAAAATAGGCTAGAACGACTATAAATGGTCCTGCTAACGTTTTTACTGCGTTGCGGTTCAATCGGAGAAATTCGCGGAATTCGTCGAAAACACGTTGAAGGCTATACTATGGAAAAATCGTCGATTTTCGCGATCGTTTAAAAAATGCCGAAAATAGGCTAGAACGACTATAAATGGTCCTAGCTAACGTTTTTACTGAGTTGCGGTTCAATCGGAGAAAGTCGCGGAATTCGTCGAAAACACGTTGAAGGCTATACTATGGAAAAATCGTCGATTTTCGCGATCGTTTAAAAAATGCCGAAAATAGGCTAGAACGACTATAAATGGTCCTGCTAACGTTTTTACTGCGTTGCGGTTCAATCGGAGAAATTCGCGGAATTCGTCGAAAACACGTTGAAGGCTATACTATGGAAAAATCGTCGATTTTCGCGATCGTTTAAAAAATGCCGAAAATAGGCTAGAACGACTATAAATGGTCCTGCTAACGTTTTTACTGCGTTGCGGTTCAATCGGAGAAATTCGCGGAATTCGTCGAAAACACGTTGAAGGCTATACTATGGAAAAATCGTCGATTTTCGCGATCGTTTAAAAAATGCCGAAAATAGGCTAGAACGACTATAAATTGTCCTGCTAACGTTTTTACTGCGTTGCGGTTCAATCGGAGAAATTCGCGGAATTCGTCGAAAACGCGTTGAAGGCTATACTATGGAAAAATCGTCGATTTTCGCGATCGTTTAAAAAATGCCGAAAATAGGCTAGAACGACTATAAATGGTCCTGCTAACGTTTTTACTGCGTTGCGGTTCAATCGGAGAAATTCGCGGAATTCGTCGAAAACACGTTGAAGGCTATACTATGGAAAAATCGTCGATTTTCGCGATCGTTTAAAAAATGCCGAAAATAGGCTAGAACGACTATAAATGGTCCTGCTAACGTTTTTACTGCGTTGCGGTTCAATCGGAGTAAGTCGCGGAATTCGTCGAAAACACGTTGAAGGCTATACTATGGAAAAATCGTCGATTTTCGCGATCGTTTAAAAAATGCCGAAAATAGGCTAGAACGACTATAAATGGTCCTGCTAACGTTTTTACTGCGTTGCGGTTCAATCGGAGAAATTCGCGGAATTCGTCGAAAACACATTGAAGGCTATACTATGGAAAAATCGTCGATTTTCGCGATCGTTTAAAAAATGCCGAAAATAGGCTAGAACGACTATGGTCCTAGCTAACGTTTTTACTGAGTTGCGGTTCAATCGGAGAAAGTCGCGGAATTCGTCGAAAACACGTTGAAGGCTATACTATGGAAAAATCGTCGATTTTCGCGATCGATTAAAAAATGCCGAAAATAGGCTAGAACGACTATAAATGGTCCTA
The DNA here is from genome assembly GCA_947310635.1 of Leptodirus hochenwartii. Taxonomy (NCBI): domain Eukaryota; kingdom Metazoa; phylum Arthropoda; class Insecta; order Coleoptera; family Leiodidae; genus Leptodirus; species Leptodirus hochenwartii. The sequence continues at coordinate 68,217 of OX371187.1, read as the reverse complement.
GCTAACGTTTTTACTGAGTTGCGGTTCAATCGGAGAAAGTCGCGGAATTCGTCGAAAACACGTTGAAGGCTATACTATGGAAAAATCGTCGATTTTCGCGATCGTTTAAAAAATGCCGAAAATAGGCTAGAACGACTATAAATGGTCCTAGCTAACGTTTTTACTGAGTTGCGGTTCAATCGGAGAAAGTCGCGGATTTCGTCGAAAAAACGTTGATGGCTATATTATGGAAAAATCGTCGATTTTCGCGATGGATTAAAAAATGCCGAAAATAGGCTAGAACGACTATAAATGGTCCTAGCTAACGTTTTTACTGAGTTGCGGTTCAATCGGAGAAAGTCGCGGAATTCGTCGAAAAAACGTTGATGGCAATACTATGGAAAAATCGTCGATTTTCGCGATGGATTAAAAAATGCCGAAAATAGGCTAGAACGACTATAAATGGTCCTAGCTAACGTTTTTACTGAGTTGCGGTTCAATCGGAGAAAGTCGCGGAATTCGTCGAAAAAACGTTGATGGCTATACTATGGAAAAATCGTCGATTTTCGCGATGGATTAAAAAATGCCGAAAATAGGCTAGAACGACTATAAATGGTCCTAGCTAACGTTTTTACTTAGTTGCGGTTCAATCGGAGAAAGTCGCGGAATTCGTCGAAAAAACGTTGATGGCTATACTATGGAAAAATCGTCGATTTTCGCGATGGATTAAAAAATGCCGAAAATAGGCTAGAACGACTATAAATGGTCCTAGCTAACGTTTTTACTGAGTTGCGGTTCAATCGGAGAAAGTCGCGTAATTCGTCGAAAAAACGTTGATGGCTATACTATGGAAAAATCGTCGATTTTCGCGATGGATTAAAAAATGCCGAAAATAGGCGATAACGACTATAAATGGTCCTAGCTAACGTTTTTACTGAGTTGCGGTTCAATCGGAGAAAGTAGCGGAATTCGTCGAAAAAACGTTGATGGCTATACTATGGAAAAATCGTCGATTTTCGCGATCGTTTAAAAAATGCCGAAAATAGGCTAGAACGACTATAAATGGTCCTGCTAACGTTTTTACTGCGTTGCGGTTCAATCGGAGAAAGTCGCGGAATTCGTCGAAAACACGTTGAAGGCTATACTATGGAAAAAACGTCGATTTTCGCGATCGTTTAAAAAATGCCGAAAATAGGCTAGAACGACTATAAATGGTCCTAGCTAACGTTTTTACTGAGTTGCGGTTCAATCGGAGAAAGTCGCGGATTTCGTCGAAAAAACGTTGATGGCTATATTATGGAAAAATCGTCGATTTTCGCGATGGATTAAAAAATGCCGAAAATAGGCTAGAACGACTATAAATGGTCCTAGCTAACGTTTTTACTGAGTTGCGGTTCAATCGGAGAAAGTCGCGGAATTCGTCGAAAAAACGTTGATGGCTATACTATGGAAAAATCGTCGATTTTCGCGATGGATTAAAAAATGCCGAAAATAGGCTAGAACGACTATAAATGGTCCTGCTAACGTTTTTACTGCGTTGCGGTTCAATCGGAGAAAGTCGCGGAATTCGTCGAAAACACGTTGAAGGCTATACTATGGAAAAATCGTCGATTTTCGCGATCGATTAAAAAATGCTGAAAATAGGCTAGAACGACTATAAATGGTCCTGCTAACGTTTTTACTGCGTTGCGGTTCAATCGGAGAAATTCGCGGAATTCGTCGAAAACACGTTGAAGGCTATACTATGGAAAAATCGTCGATTTTCGCGATCGTTTAAAAAATGCCGAAAATAGGCTAGAACGACTATAAATGGTCCTGCTAACGTTTTTACTGCGTTGCGGTTCAATCGGAGAAATTCGCGGAATTCGTCGAAAACACGTTGAAGGCTATACTATGGAAAAATCGTCGATTTTCGCGATCGTTTAAAAAATGCCGAAAATAGGCTAGAACGACTATAAATGGTCCTGCTAACGTTTTTACTGCGTTGCGGTTCAATCGGAGAAAGTCGCGGAATTCGTCGAAAACACGTTGAAGGCTATACTATGGAAAAATCGTCGATTTTCGCGATGGATTAAAAAATGCCGAAAATAGGCTAGAACGACTATAAATGGTCCTAGCTAACGTTTTTCTGAGTTGCGGTTCAATCGGAGAAAGTCGCGGAATTCGTCGAAAAAACGTTGATGGCTATACTATGGAAAAATCGTCGATTTTCGCGATGGATTAAAAAATGCCGAAAATAGGCTAGAACGACTATAAATGGTCCTAGCTAACGTTTTTACTGAGTTGCGGTTCAATCGGAGAAAGTCGCGGAATTCGTCGAAAAAACGTTGATGGCTATACTATGGAAAAATCGTCGATTTTCGCGATGGATTAAAAAATGCCGAAAATAGGCTAGAACGACTATAAATGGTCCTAGCTAACGTTTTTACTGAGTTGCGGTTCAATCGGAGAAAGTCGCGGAATTCGTCGAAAAAACGTTGATGGCTATATTATGGAAAAATCGTCGATTTTCGCGATGGATTAAAAAATGCCGAAAATAGGCTAGAACGACTATAAATGGTCCTAGCTAACGTTTTTACTGAGTTGCGGTTCAATCGGAGAAAGTCGCGGAATTCGTCGAAAAAACGTTGATGGCTATACTATAGAAAAATCGTCGATTTTCGCGATGGATTAAAAAATGCCGAAAATAGGCTAGAACGACTATAAATGGTCCTAGCTAACGTTTTTACTGAGTTGCGGTTCAATCGGAGAAAGTCGCGGAATTCGTCGAAAAAACGTTGATGGCTATACTATGGAAAAATCGTCGATTTTCGCGATGGATTAAAAAATGCCGAAAATAGGCTAGAACGACTATAAATGGTCCTAGCTAACGTTTTTACTGAGTTGCGGTTCAATCGGAGAAAGTCGCGGAATTGGTCGAAAAAACGTTGATGGCTATACTATGGAAAAATCGTCGATTTTCGCGATGGATTAAAAAATGCCGAAAATAGGCTAGAACGACTATAAATGGTCCTAGCTAACGTTTTTACTGAGTTGCGGTTCAATCGGAGAAAGTAATTAGTAAGGTAATTTCCTTTGGAAATTTTTTTTTTTTTTTAGAAGAAGGTATATACCTTTGGAATTTTTTTTTTTTTTTTAGAAGAAGCTATATACCTTTGAAAATTTTTTTTTTTTTTTAGAAGAAGGTATATACCTTTGGAATTTTTATTTTTTATTTTGGAAGAAGGTATATACCTTTGAAAATTTTATTTTTTTTTTGGAAGAAGGTATATACCTTTGAAAATTTTATTTTTATTTTGGAAGAAGGTATATACCTTTGGAAATTTTATTTTTATTTTGGAAGAAGGTATATACCTTTGAAAATTTTATTTTCTTTTTGGAAGAAGGTATATACCTTTGAAAATTTTATTTTTATTTTAGAAGAAGGTATATACCTTTGGAAATTTTTTTTTTTTTAGAAGAAGGTATATACCTTTGGAAATTTTATTTTATTTTTAGAAGAAGGTATATACCTTTGGAAATTTTATTTTATTTTTAGAAGAAGGTATATACCTTTGGAAATTTTATTTTATTTTTAGAAGAAGGTATATACCTTTGGAAATTTTATTTTATTTTTAGAAGAAGGTATATACCTTTGGAAATTTTATTTTATTTTTAGAAGAAGGTATATACCTTTGGAAATTTTATTTTATTTTTAGAAGAAGGTATATACCTTTGGAAATTTTATTTTATTTTTAGAAGAAGGTATATACCTTTGGAAATTTTATTTTATTTTTAAAAGAAGGTATATACCTTAGGAAATTTTTTTTTTTTTTTAGAAGAAGGTATATACCTTTGGAAATTTAATTTAATTTTTAGAAGAAGGTATATACCTTTGGAAATTTTTTTTTTTTTTTGGAAGAAGGTATATACCTTTGGAAATTTTATTTTATTTTTAGAAGAAGGTATATACCTTTGGAAATTTTATTTTATTTTTAGAAGAAGGTATATACCTTTGGAAATTTTTTTTTTTTTTTAGAAGAAGGTATATATATACCTTAGGAAATTTTATTTTATTTTTAGAAGAAGGTATATACCTTTGGAAATTTTATTTTATTTTTAGAAGAAGGTATATACCTTTAGAAATTTTTTTTTTTATTTTGGAAGAAGGTATATACCTTTGGAAATTTTTATTTTTTTTTGGAAGAAGGTATATCTTTGGAAATTTTTTATTTTTTTTGGAAGAAGGTATATACCTTTGAAAATTTTATTTTTATTTTGGAAGAAGGTATATACCTTTGAAAATTTTATTTTTATTTTAGAAGAAGGTATATACCTTTGGAAATTTTTTTTTTTTTAGAAGAAGGTATATACCTTTGGAAATTTTTTTTTTTATTTTGGAAGAAGGTATATACCTTTGGAAATTTTTATTTTTTTTTGGAAGAAGGTATATCTTTGGAAATTTTTTATTTTTTTTGGAAGAAGGTATATACCTTTGAAAATTTTATTTTTATTTTGGAAGAAGGTATATACCTTTGAAAATTTTATTTTTATTTTAGAAGAAGGTATATACCTTTGGAAATTTTTTTTTTTTTAGAAGAAGGTATATACCTTTGGAAATTTTATTTTATTTTTAGAAGAAGGTATATACCTTTGGAAATTTTATTTTATTTTTAGAAGAAGGTATATACCTTTGGAAATTTTATTTTATTTTTAGAAGAAGGTATATACCTTTGGAAATTTTATTTTATTTTTAGAAGAAGGTATATACCTTTGGAAATTTTTTTTTTTTAGAAGAAGGTATATACCTTTGGAAATTTTATTTTATTTTTAAAAGAAGGTATATACCTTAGGAAATTTTTTTTTTTTTTTAGAAGAAGGTATATACCTTTGGAAATTTAATTTAATTTTTAGAAGAAGGTATATACCTTTGGAAATTTTTTTTTTTTTTTGGAAGAAGGTATATACCTTTGGAAATTTTATTTTATTTTTAGAAGAAGGTATATACCTTTGGAAATTTTATTTTATTTTTAGAAGAAGGTATATACCTTTGGAAATTTTTTTTTTTTTTTAGAAGAAGGTATATATATACCTTAGGAAATTTTATTTTATTTTTAGAAGAAGGTATATACCTTTGGAAATTTTATTTTATTTTTAGAAGAAGGTATATACCTTTAGAAATTTTTTTTTTATTTTGGAAGAAGGTATATACCTTTGAAAATTTTATTTTTATTTTGGAAGAAGGTATATACCTTTGAAAATTTTATTTTTATTTTAGAAGAAGGTATATACCTTTGGAAATTTTTTTTTTTTTAGAAGAAGGTATATACCTTTGGAAATTTTATTTTATTTTTAGAAGAAGGTATATACCTTTGGAAATTTTATTTTATTTTTAGAAGAAGGTATATACCTTTGGAAATTTTATTTTATTTTTAGAAGAAGGTATATACCTTTGGAAATTTTATTTTATTTTTAGAAGAAGGTATATACCTTTGGAAATTTTTTTTTTTTTAGAAGAAGGTATATACCTTTGGAAATTTTATTTTATTTTTAGAAGAAGGTATATACCTTTGGAAATTTTTTTTTTTTTTTGGAAGAAGGTATATACCTTTGGAAATTTTATTTTATTTTTAGAAGAAGGTATATACCTTTGGAAATTTTTTTTTTTTTTTAGAAGAAGGTATATACCTTTGGAAATTTTATTTTATTTTTAGAAGAAGGTATATACCTTTGGAAATTTTTTTTTTTTTTTGGAAGAAGGTATATACCTTTGGAAATTTTATTTTATTTTTAGAAGAAGGTATATACCTTTGGAAATTTTTTTTTTTTTTTAGAAGAAGGTATATACCTTTGGAAATTTAATTTAATTTTTAGAAGAAGGTATATACCTTTGGAAATTTTTTTTTTTTTAGAAGAAGGTATATACCTTTGGAAATTTTTTTTTTTTTTAGAAGAAGGTATATACCTTTGGAAATTTTATTTTATTTTTAGAAGAAGGTATATACCTTTGGAAATTTTATTTTATTTTTAGAAGAAGGTATATACCTTTGGAAATTTAATTTTATTTTTAGAAGAAGGTATATACCTTTGGAAATTTTATTTTATTTTTAGAAGAAGGTATATACCTTTGGAAATTTTATTTTATTTTTAGAAGAAGGTATATACCTTTGGAAATTTTTTTTTTTTTAGAAGAAGGTATATACCTTTGGAAATTTTATTTTATTTTTAGAAGAAGGTATATACCTTTGGAAATTTTTTTTTTTTTTTGGAAGAAGGTATATACCTTTGGAAATTTTATTTTATTTTTAGAAGAAGGTATATACCTTTGGAAATTTTATTTTATTTTTAGAAGAAGGTATATACCTTTGGAAATTTTTTTTTTTATTTTGGAAGAAGGTATATACCTTTGGAAATTTTTATTTTTTTTTGGAAGAAGGTATATCTTTGGAAATTTTTTATTTTTTTTGGAAGAAGGTATATACCTTTGAAAATTTTATTTTTATTTTGGAAGAAGGTATATACCTTTGAAAATTTTATTTTTATTTTAGAAGAAGGTATATACCTTTGGAAATTTTTTTTTTTTTAGAAGAAGGTATATACCTTTGGAAATTTTATTTTATTTTTAGAAGAAGGTATATACCTTTGGAAATTTTATTTTATTTTTAGAAGAAGGTATATACCTTTGGAAATTTTATTTTATTTTTAGAAGAAGGTATATACCTTTGGAAATTTTATTTTATTTTTAGAAGAAGGTATATACCTTTGGAAATTTTTTTTTTTTTAGAAGAAGGTATATACCTTTGGAAATTTTATTTTATTTTTAGAAGAAGGTATATACCTTTGGAAATTTTTTTTTTTTTTTGGAAGAAGGTATATACCTTTGGAAATTTTATTTTATTTTTAGAAGAAGGTATATACCTTTGGAAATTTTTTTTTTTTTTTAGAAGAAGGTATATACCTTTGGAAATTTTATTTTATTTTTAGAAGAAGGTATATACCTTTGGAAATTTTTTTTTTTTTTTGGAAGAAGGTATATACCTTTGGAAATTTTATTTTATTTTTAGAAGAAGGTATATACCTTTGGAAATTTTTATTTTTTTTTGAAGAAGGTATATACCTTTGGAAATTTAATTTAATTTTTAGAAGAAGGTATATACCTTTGGAAATTTTTTTTTTTTTAGAAGAAGGTATATACCTTTGGAAATTTTTTTTTTTTTTAGAAGAAGGTATATACCTTTGGAAATTTTATTTTATTTTTAGAAGAAGGTATATACCTTTGGAAATTTTATTTTATTTTTAGAAGAAGGTATATACCTTTGGAAATTTAATTTTATTTTTAGAAGAAGGTATATACCTTTGGAAATTTTATTTTATTTTTAGAAGAAGGTATATACCTTTGGAAATTTTATTTTATTTTTAGAAGAAGGTATATATCTTTGGAAATTTTATTTTATTTTTAGAAGAAGGTATATACCTTTGGAAATTTTATTTTATTTTTAGAAGAAGGTATATACCTTAGGAAATTTTTTTTTTTTTTAGAAGAAGGTATATACCTTTGGAAATTTAATTTAATTTTTAGAAGAAGGTATATACCTTTGGAAATTTATTTTTTTTTTTGGAAGAAGGTATATACCTTTGGAAATTTTATTTTATTTTTAGAAGAAGGTATATACCTTTGGAAATTTTATTTTATTTTTAGAAGAAGGTATATACCTTTGGAAATTTTTTTTTTTTTTTAGAAGAAGGTATATATATACCTTTGGAAATTTTATTTTATTTTTAGAAGAAGGTATATACCTTTGGAAATTTTTTTTTTTATTTTGGAAGAAGGTATATACCTTTGGAAATTTTTATTTTTTTTTGGAAGAAGGTATATCTTTGGAAATTTTTTATTTTTTTTGGAAGAAGGTATATACCTTTGAAAATTTTATTTTTATTTTGGAAGAAGGTATATACCTTTGGAAATTTTATTTTATTTTTAGAAGAAGGTATATACCTTTGGAAATTTTATTTTATTTTTAGAAGAAGGTATATACCTTTGGAAATTTTATTTTATTTTTAAAAGAAGGTATATACCTTAGGAATTTTTTTTTTTTTTTTAGAAGAAGGTATATACCTTTGGAAATTTAATTTAATTTTTAGAAGAAGGTATATACCTTTGGAAATTTTTTTTTTTTTTTGGAAGAAGGTATATACCTTTGGAAATTTTATTTTATTTTTAGAAGAAGGTATATACCTTTGGAAATTTTATTTTATTTTTAGAAGAAGGTATATACCTTTGGAAATTTTTTTTTTTTTTTAGAAGAAGGTATATATATACCTTAGGAAATTTTATTTTATTTTTAGAAGAAGGTATATACCTTTGGAAATTTTATTTTATTTTTAGAAGAAGGTATATACCTTTAGAAATTTTTTTTTTATTTTGGAAGAAGGTATATACCTTTGAAAATTTTATTTTTATTTTGGAAGAAGGTATATACCTTTGAAAATTTTATTTTTATTTTAGAAGAAGGTATATACCTTTGGAAATTTTTTTTTTTTTAGAAGAAGGTATATACCTTTGGAAATTTTATTTTATTTTTAGAAGAAGGTATATACCTTTGGAAATTTTATTTTATTTTTAGAAGAAGGTATATACCTTTGGAAATTTTATTTTATTTTTAGAAGAAGGTATATACCTTTGGAAATTTTATTTTATTTTTAGAAGAAGGTATATACCTTTGGAAATTTTTTTTTTTTTAGAAGAAGGTATATACCTTTGGAAATTTTATTTTATTTTTAGAAGAAGGTATATACCTTTGGAAATTTTTTTTTTTTTTTGGAAGAAGGTATATATCTTTGGAAATTTTATTTTATTTTTAGAAGAAGGTATATACCTTTGGAAATTTTTTTTTTTTTTTAGAAGAAGGTATATACCTTTGGAAATTTTATTTTATTTTTAGAAGAAGGTATATACCTTTGGAAATTTTTTTTTTTTTTTGGAAGAAGGTATATACCTTTGGAAATTTTATTTTATTTTTAGAAGAAGGTATATACCTTTGGAAATTTTTTTTTTTTTTTAGAAGAAGGTATATACCTTTGGAAATTTAATTTAATTTTTAGAAGAAGGTATATACCTTTGGAAATTTTTTTTTTTTTAGAAGAAGGTATATACCTTTGGAAATTTTTTTTTTTTTTAGAAGAAGGTATATACCTTTGGAAATTTTATTTTATTTTTAGAAGAAGGTATATACCTTTGGAAATTTTATTTTATTTTTAGAAGAAGGTATATACCTTTGGAAATTTAATTTTATTTTTAGAAGAAGGTATATACCTTTGGAAATTTTATTTTATTTTTAGAAGAAGGTATATACCTTTGGAAATTTTATTTTATTTTTAGAAGAAGGTATATACCTTTGGAAATTTTTTTTTTTTTAGAAGAAGGTATATACCTTTGGAAATTTTATTTTATTTTTAGAAGAAGGTATATACCTTTGGAAATTTTTTTTTTTTTTTGGAAGAAGGTATATACCTTTGGAAATTTTATTTTATTTTTAGAAGAAGGTATATACCTTTGGAAATTTTATTTTATTTTTAGAAGAAGGTATATACCTTTGGAAATTTTTTTTTTTATTTTGGAAGAAGGTATATACCTTTGGAAATTTTTATTTTTTTTTGGAAGAAGGTATATCTTTGGAAATTTTTTATTTTTTTTGGAAGAAGGTATATACCTTTGAAAATTTTATTTTTATTTTGGAAGAAGGTATATACCTTTGAAAATTTTATTTTTATTTTAGAAGAAGGTATATACCTTTGGAAATTTTTTTTTTTTTAGAAGAAGGTATATACCTTTGGAAATTTTATTTTATTTTTAGAAGAAGGTATATACCTTTGGAAATTTTATTTTATTTTTAGAAGAAGGTATATACCTTTGGAAATTTTATTTTATTTTTAGAAGAAGGTATATACCTTTGGAAATTTTATTTTATTTTTAGAAGAAGGTATATACCTTTGGAAATTTTTTTTTTTTTAGAAGAAGGTATATACCTTTGGAAATTTTATTTTATTTTTAGAAGAAGGTATATACCTTTGGAAATTTTTTTTTTTTTTGGAAGAAGGTATATACCTTTGGAAATTTTATTTTATTTTTAGAAGAAGGTATATACCTTTGGAAATTTTTTTTTTTTTTTAGAAGAAGGTATATACCTTTGGAAATTTTATTTTATTTTTAGAAGAAGGTATATACCTTTGGAAATTTTTTTTTTTTTTTGGAAGAAGGTATATACCTTTGGAAATTTTATTTTATTTTTAGAAGAAGGTATATACCTTTGGAAATTTTTATTTTTTTTTGAAGAAGGTATATACCTTTGGAAATTTAATTTAATTTTTAGAAGAAGGTATATACCTTTGGAAATTTTTTTTTTTTTAGAAGAAGGTATATACCTTTGGAAATTTTTTTTTTTTTTAGAAGAAGGTATATACCTTTGGAAATTTTATTTTATTTTTAGAAGAAGGTATATACCTTTGGAAATTTTATTTTATTTTTAGAAGAAGGTATATACCTTTGGAAATTTAATTTTATTTTTAGAAGAAGGTATATACCTTTGGAAATTTTATTTTATTTTTAGAAGAAGGTATATACCTTTGGAAATTTTATTTTATTTTTAGAAGAAGGTATATATCTTTGGAAATTTTATTTTATTTTTAGAAGAAGGTATATACCTTTGGAAATTTTATTTTATTTTTAGAAGAAGGTATATACCTTAGGAAATTTTTTTTTTTTTTTAGAAGAAGGTATATACCTTTGGAAATTTAATTTAATTTTTAGAAGAAGGTATATACCTTTGGAAATTTATTTTTTTTTTTGGAAGAAGGTATATACCTTTGGAAATTTTATTTTATTTTTAGAAGAAGGTATATACCTTTGGAAATTTTATTTTATTTTTAGAAGAAGGTATATACCTTTGGAAATTTTTTTTTTTTTTTAGAAGAAGGTATATATATACCTTTGGAAATTTTATTTTATTTTTAGAAGAAGGTATATACCTTTGGAAATTTTTTTTTTTATTTTGGAAGAAGGTATATACCTTTGGAAATTTTTATTTTTTTTTGGAAGAAGGTATATCTTTGGAAATTTTTTATTTTTTTTGGAAGAAGGTATATACCTTTGAAAATTTTATTTTTATTTTGGAAGAAGGTATATACCTTTGGAAATTTTATTTTATTTTTAGAAGAAGGTATATACCTTTGGAAATTTTATTTTATTTTTAGAAGAAGGTATATACCTTTGGAAATTTTATTTTATTTTTAAAAGAAGGTATATACCTTAGGAATTTTTTTTTTTTTTTTAGAAGAAGGTATATACCTTTGGAAATTTAATTTAATTTTTAGAAGAAGGTATATACCTTTGGAAATTTTTTTTTTTTTTTGGAAGAAGGTATATACCTTTGGAAATTTTATTTTATTTTTAGAAGAAGGTATATACCTTTGGAAATTTTATTTTATTTTTAGAAGAAGGTATATACCTTTGGAAATTTTTTTTTTTTTTTAGAAGAAGGTATATATATACCTTAGGAAATTTTATTTTATTTTTAGAAGAAGGTATATACCTTTGGAAATTTTATTTTATTTTTAGAAGAAGGTATATACCTTTGGAAATTTTTTTTTTTATTTTGGAAGAAGGTATATACCTTTGGAAATTTTTATTTTTTTTTGGAAGAAGGTATATCTTTGGAAATTTTTTATTTTTTTTGGAAGAAGGTATATACCTTTGAAAATTTTATTTTTATTTTGGAAGAAGGTATATACCTTTGAAAATTTTATTTTTATTTTAGAAGAAGGTATATACCTTTGGAAATTTTTTTTTTTTTAGAAGAAGGTATATACCTTTGGAAATTTTATTTTATTTTTAGAAGAAGGTATATACCTTTGGAAATTTTATTTTATTTTATTTTTAGAAGAAGGTATATACCTTTGGAAATTTTATTTTATTTTTAGAAGAAGGTATATACCTTTGGAAATTTTATTTTATTTTTAGAAGAAGGTATATACCTTTGGAAATTTTTTTTTTTTAGAAGAAGGTATATACCTTTGGAAATTTTATTTTATTTTTGGAAGAAGGTATATACCTTTGGAAATTTTATTTTATTTTTAGAAGAAGGTATATACCTTTGGAAATTTTTTTTTTTATTTTGGAAGAAGGTATATACCTTTGGAAATTTTATTTTATTTTTAGAAGAAGGTATATACCTTTGGAAATTTTATTTTATTTTTAGAAGAAGGTATATACCTTTGGAAATTTTTTTTTTTATTTTGGAAGAAGGTATATACCTTTGGAAATTTTTATTTTTTTTTGGAAGAAGGTATATCTTTGGAAATTTTTTATTTTTTTTGGAAGAAGGTATATACCTTTGAAAATTTTATTTTTATTTTGGAAGAAGGTATATACCTTTGAAAATTTTATTTTTATTTTAGAAGAAGGTATATACCTTTGGAAATTTTTTTTTTTTTAGAAGAAGGTATATACCTTTGGAAATTTTATTTTATTTTTAGAAGAAGGTATATACCTTTGGAAATTTTATTTTATTTTTAGAAGAAGGTATATACCTTTGGAAATTTTATTTTATTTTTAGAAGAAGGTATATACCTTTGGAAATTTTATTTTATTTTTAGAAGAAGGTATATACCTTTGGAAATTTTTTTTTTTTTAGAAGAAGGTATATACCTTTGGAAATTTTATTTTATTTTTAGAAGAAGGTATATACCTTTGGAAATTTTTTTTTTTTTTTGGAAGAAGGTATATACCTTTGGAAATTTTATTTTATTTTTAGAAGAAGGTATATACCTTTGGAAATTTTTTTTTTTTTTTAGAAGAAGGTATATACCTTTGGAAATTTTATTTTATTTTTAGAAGAAGGTATATACCTTTGGAAATTTTTTTTTTTTTTTGGAAGAAGGTATATACCTTTGGAAATTTTATTTTATTTTTAGAAGAAGGTATATACCTTTGGAAATTTTTATTTTTTTTTGAAGAAGGTATATACCTTTGGAAATTTAATTTAATTTTTAGAAGAAGGTATATACCTTTGGAAATTTTTTTTTTTTTAGAAGAAGGTATATACCTTTGGAAATTTTTTTTTTTTTTAGAAGAAGGTATATACCTTTGGAAATTTTATTTTATTTTTAGAAGAAGGTATATACCTTTGGAAATTTTATTTTATTTTTAGAAGAAGGTATATACCTTTGGAAATTTAATTTTATTTTTAGAAGAAGGTATATACCTTTGGAAATTTTATTTTATTTTTAGAAGAAGGTATATACCTTTGGAAATTTTATTTTATTTTTAGAAGAAGGTATATATCTTTGGAAATTTTATTTTATTTTTAGAAGAAGGTATATACCTTTGGAAATTTTATTTTATTTTTAGAAGAAGGTATATACCTTAGGAAATTTTTTTTTTTTTTTAGAAGAAGGTATATACCTTTGGAAATTTAATTTAATTTTTAGAAGAAGGTATATACCTTTGGAAATTTATTTTTTTTTTTGGAAGAAGGTATATACCTTTGGAAATTTTATTTTATTTTTAGAAGAAGGTATATACCTTTGGAAATTTTATTTTATTTTTAGAAGAAGGTATATACCTTTGGAAATTTTTTTTTTTTTTAGAAGAAGGTATATATATACCTTTGGAAATTTTATTTTATTTTTAGAAGAAGGTATATACCTTTGGAAATTTTTTTTTTTATTTTGGAAGAAGGTATATACCTTTGGAAATTTTTATTTTTTTTTGGAAGAAGGTATATCTTTGGAAATTTTTTATTTTTTTTGGAAGAAGGTATATACCTTTGAAAATTTTATTTTTATTTTGGAAGAAGGTATATACCTTTGGAAATTTTATTTTATTTTTAGAAGAAGGTATATACCTTTGGAAATTTTATTTTATTTTTAGAAGAAGGTATATACCTTTGGAAATTTTATTTTATTTTTAAAAGAAGGTATATACCTTAGGAAATTTTTTTTTTTTTTTAGAAGAAGGTATATACCTTTGGAAATTTAATTTAATTTTTAGAAGAAGGTATATACCTTTGGAAATTTTTTTTTTTTTTTGGAAGAAGGTATATACCTTTGGAAATTTTATTTTATTTTTAGAAGAAGGTATATACCTTTGGAAATTTTATTTTATTTTTAGAAGAAGGTATATACCTTTGGAAATTTTTTTTTTTTTTTAGAAGAAGGTATATATATACCTTAGGAAATTTTATTTTATTTTTAGAAGAAGGTATATACCTTTGGAAATTTTATTTTATTTTTAGAAGAAGGTATATACCTTTGGAAATTTTTTTTTTTATTTTGGAAGAAGGTATATACCTTTGGAAATTTTTATTTTTTTTTGGAAGAAGGTATATCTTTGGAAATTTTTTATTTTTTTTGGAAGAAGGTATATACCTTTGAAAATTTTATTTTTATTTTGGAAGAAGGTATATACCTTTGAAAATTTTATTTTTATTTTAGAAGAAGGTATATACCTTTGGAAATTTTTTTTTTTTTTTGGAAGAAGGTATATACCTTTGGAAATTTTATTTTATTTTTAGAAGAAGGTATATACCTTTGGAAATTTTATTTTATTTTTAGAAGAAGGTATATACCTTTGGAAATTTTTTTTTTTTTTAGAAGAAGGTATATACCTTTGGAAATTTTATTTTATTTTTAGAAGAAGGTATATACCTTTGGAAATTTTATTTTATTTTTAGAAGAAGGTATATACCTTTGGAAATTTTTTTTTATTTTTAGAAGAAGGTATATACCTTTGGAATTTTTTTTTTTTTTTTAGAAGAAGGTATATACCTTTGGAAATTTTTTTTTTTTTTTAGAAGAAGGTATATATATACCTTAGGAAATTTTATTTTTTTTTTAGAAGAAGGTATATACCTTTGGAAATTATTTTTTTTTTTTAGAAGAAGGTATATACCTTTGGAAATTTTATTTTATTTTTAGAAGAAGGTATATACCTTTGGAAATTTTTTTTTTTTTTAGAAGAAGGTATATACCTTTGGAAATTTTTTTTTTTTTAGAAGAAGGTATATACCTTTGGAAATTTTTTTTTTTTTTAGAAGAAGGTATATACCTTTGGAAATTTTATTTTATTTTTAGAAGAAGGTATATACCTTTGGAAATTTTATTTTATTTTTAGAAGAAGGTATATACCTTTGGAAATTTTTTTTTATTTTTAGAAGAAGGTATATACCTTTGGAAATTTTTTTTTTTTTTAGAAGAAGGTATATACCTTTGGAAATTTTATTTTATTTTTAGAAGAAGGTATATACCTTTGGAAATTTTATTTTATTTTTAGAAGAAGGTATATACCTTTGGAAATTTTTTTTTTTTTAGAAGAAGGTATATACCTTTGGAAATTTTATTTTATTTTTAGAAGAAGGTATATACCTTAGGAAATTTTTTTTTTTTTTTAGAAGAAGGTATATACCTTTGGAAATTTAATTTAATTTTTAGAAGGAGGTATATACCTTTGGAAATTTTTTTTTTTTTTTGGAAGAAGGTATATACCTTCGGAAATTTTATTTTATTTTTAGAAGAAGGTATATACCTTTGGAAATTTTATTTTATTTTTAGAAGAAGGTATATACCTTTGGAAATTTTTTTTTTTTTTTAGAAGAAGGTATATACCTTTGGAAATTTTATTTTATTTTTAGAAGAAGGTATATACCTTTGGAAATTTTTTTTTATTTTTAGAAGAAGGTATATACCTTTGGAAATTTTTTTTTTTTTTTAGAAGAAGGTATATACTTTGGAAATTTTATTTTATTTTTAGAAGAAGGTATATACCTTTGGAAATTTTTTTTTATTTTTAGAAGAAGGTATATACCTTTGGAAATTTTATTTTATTTTTGGAAGAAGGTATATACCTTTGGAAATTTTATTTTATTTTTAGAAGAAGGTATATACCTTTGGAAATTTTATTTTATTTTTAGAAGAAGGTATATACCTTTGGAAATTTTATTTTATTTTTAGAAGAAGGTATATACCTTTGGAAATTTTTATTTTTTTTAGAAGAAGGTATATACCTTTGGAAATTTTTTTTTTTTTTTAGAAGAAGGTATATATATACCTTAGGAAATTTTATTTTATTTTTGGAAGAAGGTATATACCTTTGGAAATTTTATTTTATTTTTAGAAGAAGGTATATACCTTTGGAAATTTTATTTTATTTTTAGAAGAAGGTATATACCTTTGGAAATTTTTATTTTTTTTTGGAAGAAGGTATATACCTTTGGAAATTTTATTTTATTTTTAGAAGAAGGTATATACCTTTGGAAATTTTATTTAATTTTTAGAAGAAGGTATATACCTTTGGAAATTTTATTTTATTTTTGGAAGAAGGTATATACCTTTGGAAATTTTATTTTATTTTTAGAAGAAGGTATATACCTTTGGAAATTTTATTTTATTTTTGGAAGAAGGTATATACCTTTGGAAATTTTATTTTATTTTTAGAAGAAGGTATATACCTTTGGAAATTTTATTTTATTTTTAGAAGAAGGTATATACCTTTGGAAATTTTATTTTATTTTTAGAAGAAGGTATATACCTTTGGAAATTTTATTTTATTTTTAGAAGAAGGAATATACCTTTGGAAATTTTATTTTATTTTTAGAAGAAGGTATATACCTTTGGAAATTTTTTTTTTTTTTAGAAGAAGGTATATACCTTTGGAAATTTTTTTTTTTTTTAGAAGAAGGTATATATATACCTTAGGAAATTTTATTTTATTTTTAGAAGAAGGTATATACCTTTGGAAATTTTTTTTTTTTTAGAAGAAGGTATATACCTTTGGAAATTTTATTTTATTTTTAGAAGAAGGTATATACCTTTGGAAATTTTTTTTTTTTTAGAAGAAGGTATATACCTTTGGAAATTTTATTTTATTTTTAGAAGAAGGTATATACCTTAGGAAATTTTTTTTTTTTTTTAGAAGAAGGTATATACCTTTGGAAATTTAATTTAATTTTTAGAAGAAGGTATATACCTTTGGAAATTTTTTTTTTTTTTTGGAAGAAGGTATATACCTTTGGAAATTTTATTTTATTTTTAGAAGAAGGTATATACCTTTGGAAATTTTATTTTATTTTTAGAAGAAGGTATATACCTTTGGAAATTTTTTTTTTTTTTAGAAGAAGGTATATACCTTTGGAAATTTTATTTTATTTTTAGAAGAAGGTATATACCTTTGGAAATTTTATTTTATTTTTAGCAGAAGGTATATACCTTTGGAATTTTTTTTTTTTATTTTGGAAGAAGGTATATACCTTTGGAATTTTTTTTTTTTTTTTAGAAGAAGGTATATACTTTGGAAATTTTATTTTATTTTTAGAAGAAGGTATATACCTTTGGAAATTTTTTTTTTTTTTAGAAGAAGGTATATATATACCTTTGGAAATTTTATTTTATTTTTAGAAGAAGGTATATACCTTTGGAAATTTTATTTTATTTTTAGAAGAAGGTATATACCTTTGGAAATTTTATTTTATTTTTAAAAGAAGGTATATACCTTAGGAAATTTTTTTTTTTTTTAGAAGAAGGTATATACCTTTGGAAATTTAATTTAATTTTTAGAAGAAGGTATATACCTTTGGAAATTTTTTTTTTTTTTTGGAAGAAGGTATATACCTTTGGAAATTTTATTTTATTTTTAGAAGAAGGTATATACCTTTGGAAATTTTATTTTATTTTTAGAAGAAGGTATATACCTTTGGAAATTTTTTTTTTTTTTTAGAAGAAGGTATATATATACCTTAGGAAATTTTATTTTATTTTTAGAAGAAGGTATATACCTTTGGAAATTTTATTTTATTTTTAGAAGAAGGTATATACCTTTGGAAATTTTTTTTTTTATTTTGGAAGAAGGTATATACCTTTGGAAATTTTTATTTTTTTTTGGAAGAAGGTATATCTTTGGAAATTTTTTATTTTTTTTGGAAGAAGGTATATACCTTTGAAAATTTTATTTTTATTTTAGAAGAAGGTATATACCTTTGGAAATTTTTTTTTTTTTAGAAGAAGGTATATACCTTTGGAAATTTTATTTTATTTTTAGAAGAAGGTATATACCTTTGGAAATTTTTTTTTTTTTTTAGAAGAAGGTATATACCTTTGGAAATTTTATTTTATTTTTAGAAGAAGGTATATACCTTTGGAAATTTTTTTTTTTTTTTGGAAGAAGGTATATACCTTTGGAAATTTTATTTTATTTTTAGAAGAAGGTATATACCTTTGGAAATTTTTTTTTTTTTTTAGAAGAAGGTATATACCTTTGGAAATTTAATTTAATTTTTAGAAGAAGGTATATACCTTTGGAAATTTTTTTTTTTTTAGAAGAAGGTATATACCTTTGGAAATTTTTTTTTTTTTTAGAAGAAGGTATATACCTTTGGAAATTTTATTTTATTTTTAGAAGAAGGTATATACCTTTGGAAATTTTATTTTATTTTTAGAAGAAGGTATATACCTTTGGAAATTTAATTTTATTTTTAGAAGAAGGTATATACCTTTGGAAATTTTATTTTATTTTTAGAAGAAGGTATATACCTTTGGAAATTTTATTTTATTTTTAGAAGAAGGTATATACCTTTGGAAATTTTTTTTTTTTTAGAAGGTATATACCTTTGGAAATTTTATTTTATTTTTAGAAGAAGGTATATACCTTTGGAAATTTTTTTTTTTTTTTGGAAGAAGGTATATACCTTTGGAAATTTTATTTTATTTTTAGAAGAAGGTATATACCTTTGGAAATTTTTTTTTTTTTTTAGAAGAAGGTATATACCTTTGGAAATTATTTTTTTTTTTTAGAAGAAGGTATATACCTTTGGAAATTTTATTTTATTTTTAGAAGAAGGTATATACCTTTGGAAATTTTTTTTTTTTTTTAGAAGAAGGTATATACTTTGGAAATTTTATTTTATTTTTAGAAGAAGGTATATACCTTTGGAAATTTTTTTTTTTTTTAGAAGAAGGTATATATATACCTTAGGAAATTTTATTTTATTTTTAGAAGAAGGTATATACCTTTGGAAATTTTATTTTATTTTTAGAAGGTATATACCTTTGGAAATATTTTTTTTTATTTTGGAAGAAGGTATATCTTTGGAAATTTTTTATTTTTTTTGGAAGAAGGTATATACCTTTGAAAATTTTATTTTTATTTTGGAAGAAGGTATATACCTTTGAAAATTTTATTTTTATTTTAGAAGAAGGTATATACCTTTGGAAATTTTTTTTTTTTTAGAAGAAGGTATATACCTTTGGAAATTTTATTTTATTTTTAGAAGAAGGTATATACCTTTGGAAATTTTATTTTATTTTTAGAAGAAGGTATATACCTTTGGAAATTTTATTTTATTTTTAGAAGAAGGTATATACCTTTGGAAATTTTTTTTTTTTTTAGAAGAAGGTATATACCTTTGGAAATTTTATTTTATTTTTAGAAGAAGGTATATACCTTTGGAAATTTTTTTTTTTTTTGGAAGAAGGTATATACCTTTGGAAATTTTTTTTTTTTTTTAGAAGAAGGTATATACCTTTGGAAATTTTTTTTTTTTTTTAGAAGAAGGTATATATATACCTTAGGAAATTTTTTTTTTTTTTTAGAAGAAGGTATATACCTTTGGAAATTATTTTTTTTTTTTAGAAGAAGGTATATACCTTTGGAAATTTTATTTTATTTTTAGAAGAAGGTATATACCTTTGGAAATTTTTTTTTTTTTTAGAAGAAGGTATATACCTTTGGAAATTTTTTTTTTTTTAGAAGAAGGTATATACCTTTGGAAATTTTTTTTTTTTTTAGAAGAAGGTATATACCTTTGGAAATTTTATTTTATTTTTAGAAGAAGGTATATACCTTTGGAAATTTTATTTTATTTTTAGAAGAAGGTATATACCTTTGGAAATTTTTTTTTATTTTTAGAAGAAGGTATATACCTTTGGAAATTTTTTTTTTTTTTTAGAAGAAGGTATATACCTTTGGAAATTTTATTTTATTTTTAGAAGAAGGTATATACCTTTGGAAATTTTATTTTATTTTTAGAAGAAGGTATATACCTTTGGAAATTTTTTTTTTTTCAGAAGAAGGTATATACCTTTGGAAATTTTATTTTATTTTTAGAAGAAGGTATATACCTTAGGAAATTTTTTTTTTTTTTTAGAAGAAGGTATATACCTTTGGAAATTTAATTTAATTTTTAGAAGAAGGTATATACCTTTGGAAATTTATTTTTTTTTTTGGAAGAAGGTATATACCTTTGGAAATTTTATTTTATTTTTAGAAGAAGGTATATACCTTTGGAAATTTTATTTTATTTTTAGAAGAAGGTATATACCTTTGGAAAATTTTTTTTTTTTTTAGAAGAAGGTATATATATACCTTAGGAAATTTTATTTTATTTTTAGAAGAAGGTATATACCTTTGGAAATTTTATTTTATTTTTAGAAGAAGGTATATACCTTTGGAAATTTTTTTTTTTATTTTGGAAGAAGGTATATACCTTTGGAAATTTTTATTTTTTTTTGGAAGAAGGTATATCTTTGGAAATTTTTTATTTTTTTTGGAAGAAGGTATATACCTTTGAAAATTTTATTTTTATTTTGGAAGAAGGTATATACCTTTGGAAATTTTATTTTATTTTTAGAAGAAGGTATATACCTTTGGAAATTTTATTTTATTTTTAGAAGAAGGTATATACCTTTGGAAATTTTATTTTATTTTTAAAAGAAGGTATATACCTTAGGAAATTTTTTTTTTTTTTTAGAAGAAGGTATATACCTTTGGAAATTTAATTTAATTTTTAGAAGAAGGTATATACCTTTGGAAATTTTATTTTATTTTTAGAAGAAGGTATATACCTTTGGAAATTTTATTTTATTTTAGAAGAAGGTATATACCTTTGGAAATTTTTTTTTTTTTTTGGAAGAAGGTATATACCTTCGGAAATTTTATTTTATTTTTAGAAGAAGGTATATACCTTTGGAAATTTTATTTTATTTTTAGAAGAAGGTATATACCTTTGGAAATTTTTTTTTTTTTTAGAAGAAGGTATATACCTTTGGAAATTTTATTTTATTTTTAGAAGAAGGTATATACCTTTGGAAATTTTTTTTTATTTTTAGAAGAAGGTATATACCTTTGGAAATTTTTTTTTTTTTTAGAAGAAGGTATATACTTTGGAAATTTTATTTTATTTTTAGAAGAAGGTATATACCTTTGGAAATTTTTTTTTATTTTTAGAAGAAGGTATATACCTTTGGAAATTTTATTTTATTTTTGGAAGAAGGTATATACCTTTGGAAATTTTATTTTATTTTTAGAAGAAGGTATATACCTTTGGAAATTTTATTTTATTTTTAGAAGAAGGTATATACCTTTGGAAATTTTTATTTTTTTTTGGAAGAAGGTATATACCTTTGGAAATTTTATTTTATTTTTAGAAGAAGGTATATACCTTTGGAAATTTTATTTAATTTTTAGAAGAAGGTATATACCTTTGGAAATTTTATTTTATTTTTGGAAGAAGGTATATACCTTTGGAAATTTTATTTTATTTTTAGAAGAAGGTATATACCTTTGGAAATTTTATTTTATTTTTGGAAGAAGGTATATACCTTTGGAAATTTTATTTTATTTTTAGAAGAAGGTATATACCTTTGGAAATTTTATTTTATTTTTAGAAGAAGGTATATACCTTTGGAAATTTTATTTTATTTTTAGAAGAAGGTATATACCTTTGGAAATTTTATTTTATTTTTAGAAGAAGGAATATACCTTTGGAAATTTTATTTTATTTTTAGAAGAAGGTATATACCTTTGGAAATTTTTTTTTTTTTTAGAAGAAGGTATATACCTTTGGAAATTTTTTTTTTTTTTTAGAAGAAGGTATATATATACCTTAGGAAATTTTATTTTATTTTTAGAAGAAGGTATATACCTTTGGAAATTTTTTTTTTTTTTAGAAGAAGGTATATACCTTTGGAAATTTTATTTTATTTTTAGAAGAAGGTATATACCTTTGGAAATTTTTTTTTTTTTAGAAGAAGGTATATACCTTTGGAAATTTTATTTTATTTTTAGAAGAAGGTATATACCTTAGGAAATTTTTTTTTTTTTTTAGAAGAAGGTATATACCTTTGGAAATTTAATTTAATTTTTAGAAGAAGGTATATACCTTTGGAAATTTTTTTTTTTTTTTGGAAGAAGGTATATACCTTTGGAAATTTTATTTTATTTTTAGAAGAAGGTATATACCTTTGGAAATTTTATTTTATTTTTAGAAGAAGGTATATACCTTTGGAAATTTTTTTTTTTTTTTAGAAGAAGGTATATACCTTTGGAAATTTTATTTTATTTTTAGAAGAAGGTATATACCTTTGGAAATTTTATTTTATTTTTAGCAGAAGGTATATACCTTTGGAATTTTTTTTTTTTTATTTTGGAAGAAGGTATATACCTTTGGAAATTTTTTTTTATTTTTAGAAGAAGGTATATACCTTTGGAAATTTTTTTTTTTTTTAGAAGAAGGTATATATATACCTTTGGAAATTTTATTTTATTTTTAGAAGAAGGTATATACCTTTGGAAATTTTATTTTATTTTTAGAAGAAGGTATATACCTTTGGAAATTTTATTTTATTTTTAAAAGAAGGTATATACCTTAGGAAATTTTTTTTTTTTTTTAGAAGAAGGTATATACCTTTGGAAATTTAATTTAATTTTTAGAAGAAGGTATATACCTTTGGAAATTTTTTTTTTTTTTTGGAAGAAGGTATATACCTTTGGAAATTTTATTTTATTTTTAGAAGAAGGTATATACCTTTGGAAATTTTATTTTATTTTTAGAAGAAGGTATATACCTTTGGAAATTTTTTTTTTTTTTTAGAAGAAGGTATATATATACCTTAGGAAATTTTATTTTATTTTTAGAAGAAGGTATATACCTTTGGAAATTTTATTTTATTTTTAGAAGAAGGTATATACCTTTGGAAATTTTATTTTATTTTTAGAAGAAGGTATATACCTTTGGAAATTTTTTTTTTTTTTAGAAGAAGGTATATACCTTTGGAAATTTTATTTTATTTTTAGAAGAAGGTATATACCTTTGGAAATTTTATTTTATTTTTAGAAGAAGGTATATACCTTTGGAAATTTAATTTAATTTTTAGAAGAAGGTATATACCTTTGGAAATTTTTTTTTTTTTTAGAAGAAGGTATATACCTTTGGAAATTTTATTTTATTTTTGGAAGAAGGTATATACCTTTGGAAATTTTATTTTATTTTTAGAAGAAGGTATATACCTTTGGAAATTTTATTTTATTTTTAGAATAAGGTATATACCTTTGGAATTTTTTTTTTTTTTTTAGAAGAAGGTATATACCTTTGGAAATTTTATTTTATTTTTAGAAGAAGGTATATACCTTTGGAAATTTAATTTTATTTTTAGAAGAAGGTATATACCTTTGGAAATTTTATTTTATTTTTAGAAGAAGGTATATACCTTTGGAAATTTTATTTTATTTTTGGAAGAAGGTATATACCTTTGGAAATTTTATTTTATTTTTAGAAGAAGGTATATACCTTTGGAAATTTTATTTTATTTTTAGAAGAAGGTATATACCTTTGGAATTTTTTTTTTTTTTTAGAAGAAGGTATATACCTTTGGAAATTTTTTTTTTTTTTAGAAGAAGGTATATATATACCTTAGGAAATTTTATTTTATTTTTAGAAGAAGGTATATACCTTTGGAAATTATTTTTTTTTTTTAGAAGAAGGTATATACCTTTGGAAATTTTATTTTATTTTTAGAAGAAGGTATATACCTTTGGAAATTTTTTTTTTTTTTTAGAAGAAGGTATATACTTTGGAAATTTTATTTTATTTTTAGAAGAAGGTATATACCTTTGGAAATTTTTTTTTTTTTTAGAAGAAGGTATATATATACCTTAGGAAATTTTATTTTATTTTTAGAAGAAGGTATATACCTTTGGAAATTTTATTTTATTTTTAGAAGGTATATACCTTTGGAAATATTTTTTTTTATTTTGGAAGAAGGTATATCTTTGGAAATTTTTTATTTTTTTTGGAAGAAGGTATATACCTTTGAAAATTTTATTTTTATTTTGGAAGAAGGTATATACCTTTGAAAATTTTATTTTTATTTTGGAAGAAGGTATATACCTTTGAAAATTTTATTTTTATTTTAGAAGAAGGTATATACCTTTGGAAATTTTTTTTTTTTTAGAAGAAGGTATATACCTTTGGAAATTTTATTTTATTTTTAGAAGAAGGTATATACCTTTGGAAATTTTATTTTATTTTTAGAAGAAGGTATATACCTTTGGAAATTTTATTTTATTTTTAGAAGAAGGTATATACCTTTGGAAATTTTTTTTTTTTTTAGAAGAAGGTATATACCTTTGGAAATTTTATTTTATTTTTAGAAGAAGGTATATACCTTTGGAAATTTTATTTTATTTTTAGAAGAAGGTATATACCTTTGGAAATTTTATTTTATTTTTAGAAGAAGGTATATACCTTTGGAAATTTTATTTTATTTTTAGAAGAAGGTATATACCTTTGGAAATTTTATTTTATTTTTAGAAGAAGGTATATACCTTTGGAAATTTTATTTTATTTTTAGAAGAAGGTATATACCTTTGGAAATTTTATTTTATTTTTAGAAGAAGGTATATACCTTTGGAAATTTTATTTTATTTTTAGAAGAAGGTATATACCTTTGGAAATTTTATTTTATTTTTAGAAGAAGGTATATACCTTTGGAAATTTTATTTTTTTTTTAGAAGAAGGTATATACCTTTGGAAATTTTATTTTATTTTTAGAAGAAGGTATATACCTTTGGAAATTTTATTTTATTTTTAGAAGAAGGTATATACCTTTGGAAATTTTATTTTATTTTTAGAAGAAGGTATATACCTTTGGAAATTTTATTTTATTTTTAGAAGAAGGTATATACCTTTGGAAATTTTATTTTATTTTTAGAAGAAGGTATATACCTTTGGAAATTTTATTTTATTTTTAGAAGAAGGTATATACCTTTGGAAATTTTATTTTATTTTTAGAAGAAGGTATATACCTTTGGAAATTTTATTTTATTTTTAGAAGAAGGTATATACCTTTGGAAATTTTATTTTATTTTTAGAAGAAGGTATATACCTTTGGAAATTTTATTTTTTTTTTAGAAGAAGGTATATACCTTTGGAAATTTTATTTTATTTTTAGAAGAAGGTATATACCTTTGGAAATTTTATTTTATTTTTAGAAGAAGGTATATACCTTTGGAAATTTTATTTTATTTTTAGAAGAAGGTATATACCTTTGGAAATTTTTTTTTTTTTTAGAAGAAGGTATATACCTTTGGAAATTTTATTTTATTTTTAGAAGAAGGTATATACCTTTGGAAATTTTATTTTATTTTTAGAAGAAGGTATATACCTTTGGAAATTTTATTTTTTTTTTAGAAGAAGGTATATACCTTTGGAAATTTTATTTTATTTTTAGAAGAAGGTATATACCTTTGGAAATTTTATTTTATTTTTAGAAGAAGGTATATACCTTTGGAAATTTTATTTTATTTTTAGAAGAAGGTATATACCTTTGGAAATTTTATTTTATTTTTAGAAGAAGGTATATACCTTTGGAAATTTTATTTTATTTTTAGAAGAAGGTATATACCTTTGGAAATTTTATTTTATTTTTAGAAGAAGGTATATACCTTTGGAAATTTTATTTTATTTTTAGAAGAAGGTATATACCTTTGGAAATTTTTTTTTTTTTTAGAAGAAGGTATATACCTTTGGAAATTTTATTTTATTTTTAGAAGAAGGTATATACCTTTGGAAATTTTATTTTATTTTTAGAAGAAGGTATATACCTTTGGAAATTTTATTTTATTTTTAGAAGAAGGTATATACCTTTGGAAATTTTTTTTTTTTTTAGAAGAAGGTATATACCTTTGGAAATTTTATTTTATTTTTAGAAGAAGGTATATACCTTTGGAAATTTTATTTTATTTTTAGAAGAAGGTATATACCTTTGGAAATTTTATTTTTTTTTAGAAGAAGGTATATACCTTTGGAAATTTTATTTTATTTTTAGAAGAAGGTATATACCTTTGGAAATTTTATTTTATTTTTAGAAGAAGGTATATACCTTTGGAAATTTTTTTTTTTTTTAGAAGAAGGTATATATATACCTTAGGAAATTTTATTTTATTTTTAGAAGAAGGTATATACCTTTGGAAATTTTATTTTATTTTTAGAAGAAGGTATATACCTTTGGAAATTTTTTTTTTTTTTAGAAGAAGGTATATATATACCTTAGGAAATTTTATTTTATTTTTAGAAGAAGGTATATACCTTTGGAAATTTTTTTTTTTTTTTAGAAGAAGGTATATACTTTGGAAATTTTATTTTATTTTTAGAAGAAGGTATATACCTTTGGAAATTTTTTTTTTTTTTAGAAGAAGGTATATATATACCTTAGGAAATTTTATTTTATTTTTAGAAGAAGGTATATACCTTTGGAAATTTTATTTTATTTTTAGAAGGTATATACCTTTGGAAATATTTTTTTTTATTTTGGAAGAAGGTATATCTTTGGAAATTTTTTATTTTTTTTGGAAGAAGGTATATACCTTTGAAAATTTTATTTTTATTTTGGAAGAAGGTATATACCTTTGAAAATTTTATTTTTATTTTAGAAGAAGGTATATACCTTTGGAAATTTTTTTTTTTTTAGAAGAAGGTATATACCTTTGGAAATTTTATTTTATTTTTAGAAGAAGGTATATACCTTTGGAAATTTTATTTTATTTTTAGAAGAAGGTATATACCTTTGGAAATTTTATTTTATTTTTAGAAGAAGGTATATACCTTTGGAAATTTTTTTTTTTTTTAGAAGAAGGTATATACCTTTGGAAATTTTATTTTATTTTTAGAAGAAGGTATATACCTTTGGAAATTTTTTTTTTTTTTTGGAAGAAGGTATATACCTTTGGAAATTTTTTTTTTTTTTAGAAGAAGGTATATACCTTTGGAAATTTTTTTTTTTTTTAGAAGAAGGTATATATATACCTTAGGAAATTTTTTTTTTTTTTAGAAGAAGGTATATACCTTTGGAAATTATTTTTTTTTTTTAGAAGAAGGTATATACCTTTGGAAATTTTATTTTATTTTTAGAAGAAGGTATATACCTTTGGAAATTTTTTTTTTTTTTAGAAGAAGGTATATACCTTTGGAAATTTTTTTTTTTTTAGAAGAAGGTATATACCTTTGGAAATTTTTTTTTTTTTTAGAAGAAGGTATATACCTTTGGAAATTTTATTTTATTTTTAGAAGAAGGTATATACCTTTGGAAATTTTATTTTATTTTAGAAGAAGGTATATACCTTTGGAAATTTTTTTTTATTTTTAGAAGAAGGTATATACCTTTGGAAATTTTTTTTTTTTTTAGAAGAAGGTATATACCTTTGGAAATTTTATTTTATTTTTAGAAGAAGGTATATACCTTTGGAAATTTTATTTTATTTTTAGAAGAAGGTATATATATACCTTAGGAAATTTTTTTTTTTTTTTAGAAGAAGGTATATACCTTTGGAAATTATTTTTTTTTTTAGAAGAAGGTATATACCTTTGGAAATTTTATTTTATTTTTAGAAGAAGGTATATACCTTTGGAAATTTTTTTTTTTTTTAGAAGAAGGTATATACCTTTGGAAATTTTTTTTTTTTTAGAAGAAGGTATATACCTTTGGAAATTTTTTTTTTTTTTAGAAGAAGGTATATACCTTTGGAAATTTTATTTTATTTTTAGAAGAAGGTATATACCTTTGGAAATTTTATTTTATTTTTAGAAGAAGGTATATACCTTTGGAATTTTTTTTTTATTTTTAGAAGAAGGTATATACCTTTGGAAATTTTTTTTTTTTTTTAGAAGAAGGTATATACCTTTGGAAATTTTATTTTATTTTTAGAAGAAGGTATATACCTTTGGAAATTTTATTTTATTTTTAGAAGAAGGTATATACCTTAGGAAATTTTTTTTTTTTTTAGAAGAAGGTATATACCTTTGGAAATTTTATTTAATTTTTAGAAGAAGGTATATACCTTTGGAAATTTTTTTTTTTTTTTGGAAGAAGGTATATACCTTCGGAAATTTTATTTTATTTTTAGAAGAAGGTATATACCTTTGGAAATTTTATTTTATTTTTAGAAGAAGGTATATACCTTTGGAAATTTTTTTTTTTTTTTAGAAGAAGGTATATACCTTTGGAAATTTAATTTTATTTTTAGAAGAAGGTATATACCTTTGGAAATTTTTTTTTATTTTTAGAAGAAGGTATATACCTTTGGAAATTTTTTTTTTTTTTTAGAAGAAGGTATATACTTTGGAAATTTTATTTTATTTTTAGAAGAAGGTATATACCTTTGGAATTTTTTTTTTATTTTTAGAAGAAGGTATATACCTTTGGAAATTTTATTTTATTTTTGGAAGAAGGTATATACCTTTGGAAATTTTATTTTATTTTTAGAAGAAGGTATATACCTTTGGAAATTTTATTTTATTTTTAGAAGAAGGTATATACCTTTGGAAATTTTATTTTATTTTTAGAAGAAGGTATATACCTTTGGAAATTTTTATTTTTTTTAGAAGAAGGTATATACCTTTGGAAATTTTTTTTTTTTTTTGGAAGAAGGTATATACCTTCGGAAATTTTATTTTATTTTTAGAAGAAGGTATATACCTTTGGAAATTTTTTTTTATTTTTAGAAGAAGGTATATACCTTTGGAAATTTTTTTTTTTTTTTAGAAGAAGGTATATACTTTGGAAATTTTATTTTATTTTTAGAAGAAGGTATATACCTTTGGAAATTTTATTTAATTTTTAGAAGAAGGTATATACCTTTGGAAATTTTATTTTATTTTTGGAAGAAGGTATATACCTTTGGAAATTTTATTTTATTTTTAGAAGAAGGTATATACCTTTGGAAATTTTATTTTATTTTTGGAAGAAGGTATATACCTTTGGAAATTTTATTTTATTTTTAGAAGAAGGTATATACCTTTGGAAATTTTATTTTATTTTTAGAAGAAGGTATATACCTTTGGAAATTTTATTTTATTTTTAGAAGAAGGTATATACCTTTGGAAATTTTATTTTATTTTTAGAAGAAGGAATATACCTTTGGAAATTTTATTTTATTTTTAGAAGAAGGTATATACCTTTGGAAATTTTTTTTTTTTTTAGAAGAAGGTATATACCTTTGGAAATTTTTTTTTTTTTTTAGAAGAAGGTATATATATACCTTAGGAAATTTTATTTTATTTTTAGAAGAAGGTATATACCTTTGGAAATTTTTTTTTTTTTTAGAAGAAGGTATATACCTTTGGAAATTTTATTTTATTTTTAGAAGAAGGTATATACCTTTGGAAATTTTTTTTTTTTTAGAAGAAGGTATATACCTTTGGAAATTTTATTTTATTTTTAGAAGAAGGTATATACCTTAGGAAATTTTTTTTTTTTTTTAGAAGAAGGTATATACCTTTGGAAATTTAATTTAATTTTTAGAAGAAGGTATATACCTTTGGAAATTTTTTTTTTTTTTTGGAAGAAGGTATATACCTTTGGAAATTTTATTTTATTTTTAGAAGAAGGTATATACCTTTGGAAATTTTATTTTATTTTTAGAAGAAGGTATATACCTTTGGAAATTTTTTTTTTTTTTTAGAAGAAGGTATATACCTTTGGAAATTTTATTTTATTTTTAGAAGAAGGTATATACCTTTGGAAATTTTATTTTATTTTTAGCAGAAGGTATATACCTTTGGAATTTTTTTTTTTTATTTTGGAAGAAGGTATATACCTTTGGAATTTTTTTTTTTTTTTAGAAGAAGGTATATACTTTGGAAATTTTATTTTATTTTTAGAAGAAGGTATATACCTTTGGAAATTTTTTTTTTTTTTAGAAGAAGGTATATATATACCTTAGGAAATTTTATTTTATTTTTAGAAGAAGGTATATACCTTTGGAAATTTTTTTTTTTTTTAGAAGAAGGTATATATCTTTGGAAATTTTATTTTATTTTTAGAAGAAGGTATATACCTTTGGAAATTTTATTTTATTTTTAGAAGAAGGTATATACCTTTGGAAATTTTATTTTATTTTTGGAAGAAGGTATATACCTTTGAAAATTTTATTTTTATTTTGGAAGAAGGTATATACCTTTGAAAATTTTATTTTTATTTTAGAAGAAGGTATATACCTTTGGAAATTTTTTTTTTTTTAGAAGAAGGTATATACCTTTGGAAATTTTATTTTATTTTTGGAAGAAGGTATATACCTTTGAAAATTTTATTTTTATTTTGGAAGAAGGTATATACCTTTGAAAATTTTTTTTTTTTTTTAGAAGAAGGTATATACCTTTGGAAATTTTATTTTATTTTTAGAAGAAGGTATATACCTTTGGAAATTTTTTTTTATTTTTAGAAGAAGGTATATACCTTTGGAAATTTTTTTTTTTTTTTAGAAGAAGGTATATACTTTGGAAATTTTATTTTATTTTTAGAAGAAGGTATATACCTTTGGAAATTTTTTTTTATTTTTAGAAGAAGGTATATACCTTTGGAAATTTTATTTTATTTTTGGAAGAAGGTATATACCTTTGGAAATTTTATTTTATTTTTAGAAGAAGGTATATACCTTTGGAAATTTTATTTTATTTTTAGAAGAAGGTATATACCTTTGGAAATTTTATTTTATTTTTAGAAGAAGGTATATACCTTTGGAAATTTTTATTTTTTTTAGAAGAAGGTATATACCTTTGGAAATTTTTTTTTTTTTTTAGAAGAAGGTATATATATACCTTAGGAAATTTTATTTTATTTTTGGAAGAAGGTATATACCTTTGGAAATTTTATTTTATTTTTAGAAGAAGGTATATACCTTTGGAAATTTTATTTTATTTTTAGAAGAAGGTATATACCTTTGGAAATTTTTATTTTTTTTTGGAAGAAGGTATATACCTTTGGAAATTTTATTTTATTTTTAGAAGAAGGTATATACCTTTGGAAATTTTATTTAATTTTTAGAAGAAGGTATATACCTTTGGAAATTTTATTTTATTTTTGGAAGAAGGTATATACCTTTGGAAATTTTATTTTATTTTTAGAAGAAGGTATATACCTTTGGAAATTTTATTTTATTTTTGGAAGAAGGTATATACCTTTGGAAATTTTATTTTATTTTTAGAAGAAGGTATATACCTTTGGAAATTTTATTTTATTTTTAGAAGAAGGTATATACCTTTGGAAATTTTATTTTATTTTTAGAAGAAGGTATATACCTTTGGAAATTTTATTTTATTTTTAGAAGAAGGAATATACCTTTGGAAATTTTATTTTATTTTTAGAAGAAGGTATATACCTTTGGAAATTTTTTTTTTTTTTAGAAGAAGGTATATACCTTTGGAAATTTTTTTTTTTTTTTAGAAGAAGGTATATATATACCTTAGGAAATTTTATTTTATTTTTAGAAGAAGGTATATACCTTTGGAAATTTTTTTTTTTTTTAGAAGAAGGTATATACCTTTGGAAATTTTATTTTATTTTTAGAAGAAGGTATATACCTTTGGAAATTTTTTTTTTTTTAGAAGAAGGTATATACCTTTGGAAATTTTATTTTATTTTTAGAAGAAGGTATATACCTTAGGAAATTTTATTTTATTTTTAGAAGAAGGTATATACCTTAGGAAATTTTTTTTTTTTTTAGAAGAAGGTATATACCTTTGGAAATTTTATTTTATTTTTAGAAGAAGGTATATACCTTTGGAAATTTTTTTTTTTTTTAGAAGAAGGTATATACCTTTGGAAATTTTATTTTATTTTTAGAAGAAGGTATATACCTTTGGAAATTTTTTTTTTTTTAGAAGAAGGTATATACCTTTGGAAATTTTATTTTATTTTTAGAAGAAGGTATATACCTTAGGAAATTTTATTTTATTTTTAGAAGAAGGTATATACCTTTGGAAATTTTTTTTTTTTTTAGAAGAAGGTATATACCTTTGGAAATTTTATTTTATTTTTAGAAGAAGGTATATACCTTTGGAAATTTTTTTTTTTTTAGAAGAAGGTATATACCTTTGGAAATTTTATTTTATTTTTAGAAGAAGGTATATACCTTTGGAAATTTTATTTTATTTTTAGAAGAAGGTATATACCTTAGGAAATTTTTTTTTTTTTTTAGAAGAAGGTATATACCTTTGGAAATTTAATTTAATTTTTAGAAGAAGGTATATACCTTTGGAAATTTTTTTTTTTTTTTGGAAGAAGGTATATACCTTTGGAAATTTTATTTTATTTTTAGAAGAAGGTATATACCTTTGGAAATTTTATTTTATTTTTAGAAGAAGGTATATACCTTTGGAAATTTTTTTTTTTTTTAGAAGAAGGTATATACCTTTGGAAATTTTATTTTATTTTTAGAAGAAGGTATATACCTTTGGAAATTTTATTTTATTTTTAGCAGAAGGTATATACCTTTGGAATTTTTTTTTTTTATTTTGGAAGAAGGTATATACCTTTGGAATTTTTTTTTTTTTTTAGAAGAAGGTATATACTTTGGAAATTTTATTTTATTTTTAGAAGAAGGTATATACCTTTGGAAATTTTTTTTTTTTTTAGAAGAAGGTATATATATACCTTTGGAAATTTTATTTTATTTTTAGAAGAAGGTATATACCTTTGGAAATTTTATTTTATTTTTAGAAGAAGGTATATACCTTTGGAAATTTTATTTTATTTTTAAAAGAAGGTATATACCTTAGGAAATTTTTTTTTTTTTTTAGAAGAAGGTATATACCTTTGGAAATTTAATTTAATTTTTAGAAGAAGGTATATACCTTTGGAAATTTTTTTTTTTTTTTGGAAGAAGGTATATACCTTTGGAAATTTTATTTTATTTTTAGAAGAAGGTATATACCTTTGGAAATTTTATTTTATTTTTAGAAGAAGGTATATACCTTTGGAAATTTTTTTTTTTTTTTAGAAGAAGGTATATATATACCTTAGGAAATTTTATTTTATTTTTAGAAGAAGGTATATACCTTTGGAAATTTTATTTTATTTTTAGAAGAAGGTATATACCTTTGGAAATTTTTTTTTTTATTTTGGAAGAAGGTATATACCTTTGGAAATTTTTATTTTTTTTTGGAAGAAGGTATATCTTTGGAAATTTTTTATTTTTTTTGGAAGAAGGTATATACCTTTGAAAATTTTATTTTTATTTTAGAAGAAGGTATATACCTTTGGAAATTTTTTTTTTTTTAGAAGAAGGTATATACCTTTGGAAATTTTATTTTATTTTTAGAAGAAGGTATATACCTTTGGAAATTTTTTTTTTTTTTTAGAAGAAGGTATATACCTTTGGAAATTTTATTTTATTTTTAGAAGAAGGTATATACCTTTGGAAATTTTTTTTTTTTTTTGGAAGAAGGTATATACCTTTGGAAATTTTATTTTATTTTTAGAAGAAGGTATATACCTTTGGAAATTTTTTTTTTTTTTTAGAAGAAGGTATATACCTTTGGAAATTTAATTTAATTTTTAGAAGAAGGTATATACCTTTGGAAATTTTTTTTTTTTTAGAAGAAGGTATATACCTTTGGAAATTTTTTTTTTTTTTAGAAGAAGGTATATACCTTTGGAAATTTTATTTTATTTTTAGAAGAAGGTATATACCTTTGGAAATTTTATTTTATTTTTAGAAGAAGGTATATACCTTTGGAAATTTAATTTTATTTTTAGAAGAAGGTATATACCTTTGGAAATTTTATTTTATTTTTAGAAGAAGGTATATACCTTTGGAAATTTTATTTTATTTTTAGAAGAAGGTATATACCTTTGGAAATTTTTTTTTTTTTAGAAGGTATATACCTTTGGAAATTTTATTTTATTTTTAGAAGAAGGTATATACCTTTGGAAATTTTTTTTTTTTTTTGGAAGAAGGTATATACCTTTGGAAATTTTATTTTATTTTTAGAAGAAGGTATATACCTTTGGAAATTTTTTTTTTTTTTTAGAAGAAGGTATATACCTTTGGAATTTTTTTTTTTATTTTGGAAGAAGGTATATACCTTTGGAAATTTTTATTTTTTTTTGGAAGAAGGTATATCTTTGGAAATTTTTTATTTTTTTTGGAAGAAGGTATATACCTTTGAAAATTTTATTTTTATTTTGGAAGAAGGTATATACCTTTGAAAATTTTATTTTTATTTTAGAAGAAGGTATATACCTTTGGAAATTTTTTTTTTTTTAGAAGAAGGTATATACCTTTGGAAATTTTATTTTATTTTTAGAAGAAGGTATATACCTTTGGAAATTTTATTTTATTTTTAGAAGAAGGTATATACCTTTGGAAATTTTATTTTATTTTTAGAAGAAGGTATATACCTTTGGAAATTTTATTTTATTTTTAGAAGAAGGTATATACCTTTGGAAATTTTTTTTTTTTTAGAAGAAGGTATATACCTTTGGAAATTTTATTTTATTTTTAGAAGAAGGTATATACCTTTGGAAATTTTTTTTTTTTTTGGAAGAAGGTATATACCTTTGGAAATTTTATTTTATTTTTAGAAGAAGGTATATACCTTTGGAAATTTTTTTTTTTTTTTAGAAGAAGGTATATACCTTTGGAAATTTTATTTTATTTTTAGAAGAAGGTATATACCTTTGGAAATTTTTTTTTTTTTTGGAAGAAGGTATATACCTTTGGAAATTTTATTTTATTTTTAGAAGAAGGTATATACCTTTGGAAATTTTTTTTTTTTTTTAGAAGAAGGTATATACCTTTGGAAATTTAATTTAATTTTTAGAAGAAGGTATATACCTTTGGAAATTTTTTTTTTTTTAGAAGAAGGTATATACCTTTGGAAATTTTTTTTTTTTTTAGAAGAAGGTATATACCTTTGGAAATTTTATTTTATTTTTAGAAGAAGGTATATACCTTTGGAAATTTAATTTTATTTTTAGAAGAAGGTATATACCTTTGGAAATTTAATTTTATTTTTAGAAGAAGGTATATACCTTTGGAAATTTTATTTTATTTTTAGAAGAAGGTATATACCTTTGGAAATTTTATTTTATTTTTAGAAGAAGGTATATATCTTTGGAAATTTTATTTTATTTTTAGAAGAAGGTATATACCTTTGGAAATTTTATTTTATTTTTAGAAGAAGGTATATACCTTAGGAAATTTTTTTTTTTTTTTAGAAGAAGGTATATACCTTTGGAAATTTAATTTAATTTTTAGAAGAAGGTATATACCTTTGGAAATTTATTTTTTTTTTTGGAAGAAGGTATATACCTTTGGAAATTTTATTTTATTTTTAGAAGAAGGTATATACCTTTGGAAATTTTATTTTATTTTTAGAAGAAGGTATATACCTTTGGAAAATTTTTTTTTTTTTTAGAAGAAGGTATATATATACCTTAGGAAATTTTATTTTATTTTTAGAAGAAGGTATATACCTTTGGAAATTTTATTTTATTTTTAGAAGAAGGTATATACCTTTGGAAATTTTTTTTTTTATTTTGGAAGAAGGTATATACCTTTGGAAATTTTTATTTTTTTTTGGAAGAAGGTATATCTTTGGAAATTTTTTATTTTTTTTGGAAGAAGGTATATACCTTTGAAAATTTTATTTTTATTTTGGAAGAAGGTATATACCTTTGGAAATTTTATTTTATTTTTAGAAGAAGGTATATACCTTTGGAAATTTTATTTTATTTTTAGAAGAAGGTATATACCTTTGGAAATTTTATTTTATTTTTAAAAGAAGGTATATACCTTAGGAAATTTTTTTTTTTTTTAGAAGAAGGTATATACCTTTGGAAATTTAATTTAATTTTTAGAAGAAGGTATATACCTTTGGAAATTTTATTTTATTTTTAGAAGAAGGTATATACCTTTGGAAATTTTATTTTATTTTAGAAGAAGGTATATACCTTTGGAAATTTTTTTTTTTTTTTGGAAGAAGGTATATACCTTCGGAAATTTTATTTTATTTTTAGAAGAAGGTATATACCTTTGGAAATTTTATTTTATTTTTAGAAGAAGGTATATACCTTTGGAAATTTTTTTTTTTTTTAGAAGAAGGTATATACCTTTGGAAATTTTATTTTATTTTTAGAAGAAGGTATATACCTTTGGAAATTTTTTTTTATTTTTAGAAGAAGGTATATACCTTTGGAAATTTTTTTTTTTTTTTAGAAGAAGGTATATACTTTGGAAATTTTATTTTATTTTTAGAAGAAGGTATATACCTTTGGAAATTTTTTTTTATTTTTAGAAGAAGGTATATACCTTTGGAAATTTTATTTTATTTTTGGAAGAAGGTATATACCTTTGGAAATTTTATTTTATTTTTAGAAGAAGGTATATACCTTTGGAAATTTTATTTTATTTTTAGAAGAAGGTATATACCTTTGGAAATTTTTATTTTTTTTTGGAAGAAGGTATATACCTTTGGAAATTTTATTTTATTTTTAGAAGAAGGTATATACCTTTGGAAATTTTATTTAATTTTTAGAAGAAGGTATATACCTTTGGAAATTTTATTTTATTTTTGGAAGAAGGTATATACCTTTGGAAATTTTATTTTATTTTTAGAAGAAGGTATATACCTTTGGAAATTTTATTTTATTTTTGGAAGAAGGTATATACCTTTGGAAATTTTATTTTATTTTTAGAAGAAGGTATATACCTTTGGAAATTTTATTTTATTTTTAGAAGAAGGTATATACCTTTGGAAATTTTATTTTATTTTTAGAAGAAGGTATATACCTTTGGAAATTTTATTTTATTTTTAGAAGAAGGAATATACCTTTGGAAATTTTATTTTATTTTTAGAAGAAGGTATATACCTTTGGAAATTTTTTTTTTTTTTAGAAGAAGGTATATACCTTTGGAAATTTTTTTTTTTTTTTAGAAGAAGGTATATATATACCTTAGGAAATTTTATTTTATTTTTAGAAGAAGGTATATACCTTTGGAAATTTTTTTTTTTTTTAGAAGAAGGTATATACCTTTGGAAATTTTATTTTATTTTTAGAAGAAGGTATATACCTTTGGAAATTTTTTTTTTTTTAGAAGAAGGTATATACCTTTGGAAATTTTATTTTATTTTTAGAAGAAGGTATATACCTTAGGAAATTTTTTTTTTTTTTTAGAAGAAGGTATATACCTTTGGAAATTTAATTTAATTTTTAGAAGAAGGTATATACCTTTGGAAATTTTTTTTTTTTTTTGGAAGAAGGTATATACCTTTGGAAATTTTATTTTATTTTTAGAAGAAGGTATATACCTTTGGAAATTTTATTTTATTTTTAGAAGAAGGTATATACCTTTGGAAATTTTTTTTTTTTTTTAGAAGAAGGTATATACCTTTGGAAATTTTATTTTATTTTTAGAAGAAGGTATATACCTTTGGAAATTTTATTTTATTTTTAGCAGAAGGTATATACCTTTGGAATTTTTTTTTTTTATTTTGGAAGAAGGTATATACCTTTGGAAATTTTTTTTTATTTTTAGAAGAAGGTATATACCTTTGGAAATTTTTTTTTTTTTTAGAAGAAGGTATATATATACCTTTGGAAATTTTATTTTATTTTTAGAAGAAGGTATATACCTTTGGAAATTTTATTTTATTTTTAGAAGAAGGTATATACCTTTGGAAATTTTATTTTATTTTTAAAAGAAGGTATATACCTTAGGAAATTTTTTTTTTTTTTTAGAAGAAGGTATATACCTTTGGAAATTTAATTTAATTTTTAGAAGAAGGTATATACCTTTGGAAATTTTTTTTTTTTTTTGGAAGAAGGTATATACCTTTGGAAATTTTATTTTATTTTTAGAAGAAGGTATATACCTTTGGAAATTTTATTTTATTTTTAGAAGAAGGTATATACCTTTGGAAATTTTTTTTTTTTTTTAGAAGAAGGTATATATATACCTTAGGAAATTTTATTTTATTTTTAGAAGAAGGTATATACCTTTGGAAATTTTATTTTATTTTTAGAAGAAGGTATATACCTTTGGAAATTTTATTTTATTTTTAGAAGAAGGTATATACCTTTGGAAATTTTTTTTTTTTTTAGAAGAAGGTATATACCTTTGGAAATTTTATTTTATTTTTAGAAGAAGGTATATACCTTTGGAAATTTTATTTTATTTTTAGAAGAAGGTATATACCTTTGGAAATTTAATTTAATTTTTAGAAGAAGGTATATACCTTTGGAAATTTTTTTTTTTTTTAGAAGAAGGTATATACCTTTGGAAATTTTATTTTATTTTTGGAAGAAGGTATATACCTTTGGAAATTTTATTTTATTTTTAGAAGAAGGTATATACCTTTGGAAATTTTATTTTATTTTTAGAATAAGGTATATACCTTTGGAATTTTTTTTTTTTTTTTAGAAGAAGGTATATACCTTTGGAAATTTTATTTTATTTTTAGAAGAAGGTATATACCTTTGGAAATTTAATTTTATTTTTAGAAGAAGGTATATACCTTTGGAAATTTTATTTTATTTTTAGAAGAAGGTATATACCTTTGGAAATTTTATTTTATTTTTGGAAGAAGGTATATACCTTTGGAAATTTTATTTTATTTTTAGAAGAAGGTATATACCTTTGGAAATTTTATTTTATTTTTAGAAGAAGGTATATACCTTTGGAATTTTTTTTTTTTTTTAGAAGAAGGTATATACCTTTGGAAATTTTTTTTTTTTTTAGAAGAAGGTATATATATACCTTAGGAAATTTTATTTTATTTTTAGAAGAAGGTATATACCTTTGGAAATTATTTTTTTTTTTTAGAAGAAGGTATATACCTTTGGAAATTTTATTTTATTTTTAGAAGAAGGTATATACCTTTGGAAATTTTTTTTTTTTTTTAGAAGAAGGTATATACTTTGGAAATTTTATTTTATTTTTAGAAGAAGGTATATACCTTTGGAAATTTTTTTTTTTTTTAGAAGAAGGTATATATATACCTTAGGAAATTTTATTTTATTTTTAGAAGAAGGTATATACCTTTGGAAATTTTATTTTATTTTTAGAAGGTATATACCTTTGGAAATATTTTTTTTTATTTTGGAAGAAGGTATATCTTTGGAAATTTTTTATTTTTTTTGGAAGAAGGTATATACCTTTGAAAATTTTATTTTTATTTTGGAAGAAGGTATATACCTTTGAAAATTTTATTTTTATTTTGGAAGAAGGTATATACCTTTGAAAATTTTATTTTTATTTTAGAAGAAGGTATATACCTTTGGAAATTTTTTTTTTTTTAGAAGAAGGTATATACCTTTGGAAATTTTATTTTATTTTTAGAAGAAGGTATATACCTTTGGAAATTTTATTTTATTTTTAGAAGAAGGTATATACCTTTGGAAATTTTATTTTATTTTTAGAAGAAGGTATATACCTTTGGAAATTTTTTTTTTTTTTAGAAGAAGGTATATACCTTTGGAAATTTTATTTTATTTTTAGAAGAAGGTATATACCTTTGGAAATTTTATTTTATTTTTAGAAGAAGGTATATACCTTTGGAAATTTTATTTTATTTTTAGAAGAAGGTATATACCTTTGGAAATTTTATTTTATTTTTAGAAGAAGGTATATACCTTTGGAAATTTTATTTTATTTTTAGAAGAAGGTATATACCTTTGGAAATTTTATTTTATTTTTAGAAGAAGGTATATACCTTTGGAAATTTTATTTTATTTTTAGAAGAAGGTATATACCTTTGGAAATTTTATTTTATTTTTAGAAGAAGGTATATACCTTTGGAAATTTTATTTTATTTTTAGAAGAAGGTATATACCTTTGGAAATTTTATTTTTTTTTTAGAAGAAGGTATATACCTTTGGAAATTTTATTTTATTTTTAGAAGAAGGTATATACCTTTGGAAATTTTATTTTATTTTTAGAAGAAGGTATATACCTTTGGAAATTTTATTTTATTTTTAGAAGAAGGTATATACCTTTGGAAATTTTATTTTATTTTTAGAAGAAGGTATATACCTTTGGAAATTTTATTTTATTTTTAGAAGAAGGTATATACCTTTGGAAATTTTATTTTATTTTTAGAAGAAGGTATATACCTTTGGAAATTTTATTTTATTTTTAGAAGAAGGTATATACCTTTGGAAATTTTATTTTATTTTTAGAAGAAGGTATATACCTTTGGAAATTTTATTTTATTTTTAGAAGAAGGTATATACCTTTGGAAATTTTATTTTTTTTTTAGAAGAAGGTATATACCTTTGGAAATTTTATTTTATTTTTAGAAGAAGGTATATACCTTTGGAAATTTTATTTTATTTTTAGAAGAAGGTATATACCTTTGGAAATTTTATTTTATTTTTAGAAGAAGGTATATACCTTTGGAAATTTTTTTTTTTTTTAGAAGAAGGTATATACCTTTGGAAATTTTATTTTATTTTTAGAAGAAGGTATATACCTTTGGAAATTTTATTTTATTTTTAGAAGAAGGTATATACCTTTGGAAATTTTATTTTTTTTTTAGAAGAAGGTATATACCTTTGGAAATTTTATTTTATTTTTAGAAGAAGGTATATACCTTTGGAAATTTTATTTTATTTTTAGAAGAAGGTATATACCTTTGGAAATTTTATTTTATTTTTAGAAGAAGGTATATACCTTTGGAAATTTTATTTTATTTTTAGAAGAAGGTATATACCTTTGGAAATTTTATTTTATTTTTAGAAGAAGGTATATACCTTTGGAAATTTTATTTTATTTTTAGAAGAAGGTATATACCTTTGGAAATTTTATTTTATTTTTAGAAGAAGGTATATACCTTTGGAAATTTTTTTTTTTTTTAGAAGAAGGTATATACCTTTGGAAATTTTATTTTATTTTTAGAAGAAGGTATATACCTTTGGAAATTTTATTTTATTTTTAGAAGAAGGTATATACCTTTGGAAATTTTATTTTATTTTTAGAAGAAGGTATATACCTTTGGAAATTTTTTTTTTTTTTAGAAGAAGGTATATACCTTTGGAAATTTTATTTTATTTTTAGAAGAAGGTATATACCTTTGGAAATTTTATTTTATTTTTAGAAGAAGGTATATACCTTTGGAAATTTTATTTTATTTTTAGAAGAAGGTATATACCTTTGGAAATTTTATTTTATTTTTAGAAGAAGGTATATACCTTTGGAAATTTTATTTTATTTTTAGAAGAAGGTATATACCTTTGGAAATTTTTTTTTTTTTTAG
Organism: Leptodirus hochenwartii; assembly: GCA_947310635.1. NCBI lineage: Eukaryota > Metazoa > Arthropoda > Insecta > Coleoptera > Leiodidae > Leptodirus > Leptodirus hochenwartii. The sequence goes on along the minus strand of OX371187.1, from coordinate 26,902 downwards.
AAGAAGGTATATACCTTTGGAAATTTTATTTTATTTTTAGAAGAAGGTATATACCTTTGGAAATTTTATTTTATTTTTAGAAGAAGGTATATACCTTTGGAAATTTTATTTTATTTTTAGAAGAAGGTATATACCTTTGGAAATTTTATTTTATTTTTAGAAGAAGGTATATACCTTTGGAAATTTTATTTTATTTTTAGAAGAAGGTATATACCTTTGGAAATTTTATTTTATTTTTAGAAGAAGGTATATACCTTTGGAAATTTTATTTTATTTTTAGAAGAAGGTATATACCTTTGGAAATTTTATTTTATTTTTAGAAGAAGGTATATACCTTTGGAAATTTTATTTTATTTTTAGAAGAAGGTATATACCTTTGGAAATTTTATTTTTTTTTTAGAAGAAGGTATATACCTTTGGAAATTTTATTTTATTTTTAGAAGAAGGTATATACCTTTGGAAATTTTATTTTATTTTTAGAAGAAGGTATATACCTTTGGAAATTTTATTTTATTTTTAGAAGAAGGTATATACCTTTGGAAATTTTTTTTTTTTTTAGAAGAAGGTATATACCTTTGGAAATTTTATTTTATTTTTAGAAGAAGGTATATACCTTTGGAAATTTTATTTTATTTTTAGAAGAAGGTATATACCTTTGGAAATTTTATTTTTTTTTTAGAAGAAGGTATATACCTTTGGAAATTTTATTTTATTTTTAGAAGAAGGTATATACCTTTGGAAATTTTATTTTATTTTTAGAAGAAGGTATATACCTTTGGAAATTTTATTTTATTTTTAGAAGAAGGTATATACCTTTGGAAATTTTATTTTATTTTTAGAAGAAGGTATATACCTTTGGAAATTTTATTTTATTTTTAGAAGAAGGTATATACCTTTGGAAATTTTATTTTATTTTTAGAAGAAGGTATATACCTTTGGAAATTTTTTTTTTTTTTAGAAGAAGGTATATACCTTTGGAAATTTTATTTTATTTTTAGAAGAAGGTATATACCTTTGGAAATTTTATTTTATTTTTAGAAGAAGGTATATACCTTTGGAAATTTTATTTTTTTTTTAGAAGAAGGTATATACCTTTGGAAATTTTATTTTATTTTTAGAAGAAGGTATATACCTTTGGAAATTTTATTTTATTTTTAGAAGAAGGTATATACCTTTGGAAATTTTATTTTATTTTTAGAAGAAGGTATATACCTTTGGAAATTTTATTTTATTTTTAGAAGAAGGTATATACCTTTGGAAATTTTATTTTATTTTTAGAAGAAGGTATATACCTTTGGAAATTTTATTTTTTTTTTAGAAGAAGGTATATACCTTTGGAAATTTTATTTTATTTTTAGAAGAAGGTATATACCTTTGGAAATTTTATTTTATTTTTAGAAGAAGGTATATACCTTTGGAAATTTTATTTTATTTTTAGAAGAAGGTATATACCTTTGGAAATTTTATTTTATTTTTAGAAGAAGGTATATACCTTTGGAAATTTTATTTTATTTTTAGAAGAAGGTATATACCTTTGGAAATTTTATTTTATTTTTAGAAGAAGGTATATACCTTTGGAAATTTTATTTTATTTTTAGAAGAAGGTATATACCTTTGGAAATTTTATTTTATTTTTAGAAGAAGGTATATACCTTTGGAAATTTTATTTTATTTTTAGAAGAAGGTATATACCTTTGGAAATTTTATTTTTTTTTTAGAAGAAGGTATATACCTTTGGAAATTTTATTTTATTTTTAGAAGAAGGTATATACCTTTGGAAATTTTATTTTATTTTTAGAAGAAGGTATATACCTTTGGAAATTTTATTTTATTTTTAGAAGAAGGTATATACCTTTGGAAATTTTTTTTTTTTTTAGAAGAAGGTATATACCTTTGGAAATTTTATTTTATTTTTAGAAGAAGGTATATACCTTTGGAAATTTTATTTTATTTTTAGAAGAAGGTATATACCTTTGGAAATTTTATTTTATTTTTAGAAGAAGGTATATACCTTTGGAAATTTTATTTTATTTTTAGAAGAAGGTATATACCTTTGGAAATTTTATTTTATTTTTAGAAGGTATATACCTTTGGAAATATTTTTTTTTATTTTGGAAGAAGGTATATCTTTGGAAATTTTTTATTTTTTTTGGAAGAAGGTATATACCTTTGAAAATTTTATTTTTATTTTGGAAGAAGGTATATACCTTTGAAAATTTTATTTTTATTTTGGAAGAAGGTATATACCTTTGAAAATTTTATTTTTATTTTAGAAGAAGGTATATACCTTTGGAAATTTTTTTTTTTTTAGAAGAAGGTATATACCTTTGGAAATTTTATTTTATTTTTAGAAGAAGGTATATACCTTTGGAAATTTTATTTTATTTTTAGAAGAAGGTATATACCTTTGGAAATTTTATTTTATTTTTAGAAGAAGGTATATACCTTTGGAAATTTTTTTTTTTTTTAGAAGAAGGTATATACCTTTGGAAATTTTATTTTATTTTTAGAAGAAGGTATATACCTTTGGAAATTTTTTTTTTTTTTTGGAAGAAGGTATATACCTTTGGAAATTTTTTTTTTTTTTTAGAAGAAGGTATATACCTTTGGAAATTTTTTTTTTTTTTTAGAAGAAGGTATATATATACCTTAGGAAATTTTTTTTTTTTTTAGAAGAAGGTATATACCTTTGGAAATTATTTTTTTTTTTTAGAAGAAGGTATATACCTTTGGAAATTTTATTTTATTTTTAGAAGAAGGTATATACCTTTGGAAATTTTTTTTTTTTTTAGAAGAAGGTATATACCTTTGGAAATTTTTTTTTTTTTAGAAGAAGGTATATACCTTTGGAAATTTTTTTTTTTTTTAGAAGAAGGTATATACCTTTGGAAATTTTATTTTATTTTTAGAAGAAGGTATATACCTTTGGAAATTTTATTTTATTTTTAGAAGAAGGTATATACCTTTGGAAATTTTTTTTTATTTTTAGAAGAAGGTATATACCTTTGGAAATTTTTTTTTTTTTTAGAAGAAGGTATATACCTTTGGAAATTTTATTTTATTTTTAGAAGAAGGTATATACCTTTGGAAATTTTATTTTATTTTTAGAAGAAGGTATATACCTTTGGAAATTTTTTTTTTTTCAGAAGAAGGTATATACCTTTGGAAATTTTATTTTATTTTTAGAAGAAGGTATATACCTTAGGAAATTTTTTTTTTTTTTTAGAAGAAGGTATATACCTTTGGAAATTTAATTTAATTTTTAGAAGAAGGTATATACCTTTGGAAATTTTTTTTTTTTTTTGGAAGAAGGTATATACCTTTGGAAATTTTATTTTATTTTTGGAAGAAGGTATATACCTTTGGAAATTTTATTTTATTTTTAGAAGAAGGTATATACCTTTGGAAATTTTATTTTATTTTTAGAAGAAGGTATATACCTTTGGAAATTTTATTTTATTTTTAGAAGAAGGTATATACCTTTGGAAATTTTTATTTTTTTTAGAAGAAGGTATATACCTTTGGAAATTTTTTTTTTTTTTTGGAAGAAGGTATATACCTTCGGAAATTTTTTTTTTTTTTTAGAAGAAGGTATATACTTTGGAAATTTTATTTTATTTTTAGAAGAAGGTATATACCTTTGGAAATTTTATTTAATTTTTAGAAGAAGGTATATACCTTTGGAAATTTTATTTTATTTTTGGAAGAAGGTATATACCTTTGGAAATTTTATTTTATTTTTAGAAGAAGGTATATACCTTTGGAAATTTTATTTTATTTTTAGAAGAAGGTATATACCTTTGGAAATTTTATTTTATTTTTAGAAGAAGGTATATACCTTTGGAAATTTTATTTTATTTTTAGAAGAAGGAATATACCTTTGGAAATTTTATTTTATTTTTAGAAGAAGGTATATACCTTTGGAAATTTTTTTTTTTTTTAGAAGAAGGTATATACCTTTGGAAATTTTTTTTTTTTTTTAGAAGAAGGTATATATATACCTTAGGAAATTTTATTTTATTTTTAGAAGAAGGTATATACCTTTGGAAATTTTTTTTTTTTTTAGAAGAAGGTATATACCTTTGGAAATTTTATTTTATTTTTAGAAGAAGGTATATACCTTTGGAAATTTTTTTTTTTTTAGAAGAAGGTATATACCTTTGGAAATTTTATTTTATTTTTAGAAGAAGGTATATACCTTAGGAAATTTTTTTTTTTTTTTAGAAGAAGGTATATACCTTTGGAAATTTAATTTAATTTTTAGAAGAAGGTATATACCTTTGGAAATTTTTTTTTTTTTTTGGAAGAAGGTATATACCTTTGGAAATTTTATTTTATTTTTAGAAGAAGGTATATACCTTTGGAAATTTTATTTTATTTTTAGAAGAAGGTATATACCTTTGGAAATTTTTTTTTTTTTTTAGAAGAAGGTATATACCTTTGGAAATTTTATTTTATTTTTAGAAGAAGGTATATACCTTTGGAAATTTTATTTTATTTTTAGCAGAAGGTATATACCTTTGGAATTTTTTTTTTTTATTTTGGAAGAAGGTATATACCTTTGGAATTTTTTTTTTTTTTTTAGAAGAAGGTATATACTTTGGAAATTTTATTTTATTTTTAGAAGAAGGTATATACCTTTGGAAATTTTTTTTTTTTTTAGAAGAAGGTATATATATACCTTAGGAAATTTTATTTTATTTTTAGAAGAAGGTATATACCTTTGGAAATTTTTTTTTTTTTTAGAAGAAGGTATATATCTTTGGAAATTTTATTTTTTTTTGGAAGAAGGTATATACCTTAGAATTTTTTTTATTTTTTTTGGAAGAAGGTATATACCTTTGAAATTTTTTTATTTTTTTTGGAAGAAGGTATATATATACCTTTGAAATTTTTTAATTTTTTTTGGAGGAAGGTATTTACCTTTGAAAATTATATTTTTTTTTTGGAAGAAGGTATATACCTTTGGAAATTTTATTTTTTTTTGGAAGAAGGTATATACCTTTGAAATTTTTTAATTTTTTTTGGAGGAAGGTATTTACCTTTGAAAATTATATTTTTTTTTTGGAAGAAGGTATATACCTTTGGAAATTTTATTTATTTTTTGGAAGAAGGTATATACCTTTGGAAATTTTATTTTTTTTTGGAAGAAGGTATATACCTTTGGAATTTTTTTTTTTTTTTGGAAGAAGGTATATACCTTTGGAAATTATATTTTTTTTTTGGAAGAAGGTATATACCTTTGGAAATTTTTTATTTTTTTTGGAAGAAGGTATATACCTTTGGAAATTATATTTTTTTTTTGGAAGAAGGTATATACCTTTGGAAATTATATTTATTTTTTGGAAGAAGGTATATACCTTTGGAAATTTTATTTTTTTTTGGAAGAAGGTATATACCTTTGGAATTTTTTTTTTTTTTGGAAGAAGGTATATACCTTTGGAATTTTTATTTTTTTTTAGAAGAAGGTATATACCTTTGGAAATTTTTATTTTTTTTTGGAAGGAGGTATATACCTTTGGAAATTATATTTTTTTTTTGGAAGAAGGTATATATATACCTTTGGAAATTTTTTTTTTTTTTGGAAGAAGGTATATACCTTTGAAATTTTTTTTTTTTTTTTGGAAGAAGGCATATACCTTTGAAATTTTTTTTTTTTTTTTGGAAGAAGGTATATACCTCTGGAAATTTGATTTATTTTTTGGAAGAAGGTATATACCTTTGGAAATTTTTATTTTTTTTTAGAAGAAGGTATATACCTTTGGAAATTTTATTTTTTTTTTGGAAGAAGGTATATACCTTTGGAAATTATATTTTTTTTTTGGAAGAAGGTATATACCTTTGGAAATTTTATTTTATTTTTGGAAGAAGGTATATACCTTTGGAAATTTTATTTTATTTTTAGAAGAAGGTATATACCTTTGGAAATTTTTTTTTTTTTTTGGAAGAAGGTATATACCTCTGGAAATTTTATTTATTTTTTGGAAGAAGGTATATATATACCTTTGGAAATTTTTTTTTTTTTTTGGAAGAAGGTACCTTTGGAAATTTTTTTTTTTTTTGGAAGAAGGTATATACCTTTGAATTTTTTTTTTTTTTTTTGGAAGAAGGTATATACCTTTGAAAATTTAATTTTTTTTTTGGAAGAAGGTATATACCTTTGGAAATTTTTATTTTTTTTTGGAAGAAGGTATATACCTTTGGAAATTTTATTTAATTTTTAGAAGAAGGTATATACCTTTGGAAATTTTATTTTATTTTTGGAAGAAGGTATATACCTTAGAATTTTTTTTATTTTTTTTGGAAGAAGGTATATACCTTTGAAATTTTTTTATTTTTTTTGGAAGAAGGTATATATATACCTTTGAAATTTTTTAATTTTTTTTGGAGGAAGGTATTTACCTTTGAAAATTATATTTTTTTTTTGGAAGAAGGTATATACCTTTGGAAATTTTATTTTTTTTTGGAAGAAGGTATATACCTTTGAAATTTTTTAATTTTTTTTGGAGGAAGGTATTTACCTTTGAAAATTATATTTTTTTTTTGGAAGAAGGTATATACCTTTGGAAATTTTATTTATTTTTTGGAAGAAGGTATATACCTTTGGAAATTTTTTTTTTTTTTAGAAGAAGGTATATATCTTTGGAAATTTTATTTTATTTTTAGAAGAAGGTATATACCTTTGGAAATTTTATTTTATTTTTAGAAGAAGGTATATACCTTTGGAAATTTAATTTTATTTTTAGAAGAAGGTATATACCTTTGGAAATTTTATTTTATTTTTAGAAGAAGGTATATACCTTTGGAAATTTTATTTTATTTTTGGAAGAAGGTATATACCTTTGGAAATTTTATTTTATTTTTAGAAGAAGGTATATACCTTTGGAAATTTTTTTTTTTTTTTGGAAGAAGGTATATACCTCTGGAAATTTTATTTATTTTTTGGAAGAAGGTATATATATACCTTTGGAAATTTTTTTTTTTTTTTGGAAGAAGGTACCTTTGGAAATTTTTTTTTTTTTTGGAAGAAGGTATATACCTTTGAAATTTTTTTTTTTTTTTTGGAAGAAGGCATATACCTTTGAAATTTTTTTTTTTTTTTTGGAAGAAGGTATATACCTTTGAATTTTTTTTTTTTTTTTTGGAAGAAGGTATATACCTTTGAAAATTTAATTTTTTTTTTGGAAGAAGGTATATACCTTTGGAAATTTTTATTTTTTTTTGGAAGAAGGTATATACCTTTGGAAATTATATATATTTTTTGGAAGAAGGTATATACCTTTGAAATTTTTATTTTTTTTTGGAAGAAGGTATATACCTTAGAATTTTTTTTATTTTTTTTGGAAGAAGGTATATACCTTTGAAATTTTTTTATTTTTTTTGGAAGAAGGTATATATATACCTTTGAAATTTTTTAATTTTTTTTGGAGGAAGGTATTTACCTTTGAAAATTATATTTTTTTTTTGGAAGAAGGTATATACCTTTGGAAATTTTATTTTTTTTTGGAAGAAGGTATATACCTTTGAAATTTTTTAATTTTTTTTGGAGGAAGGTATTTACCTTTGAAAATTATATTTTTTTTTTGGAAGAAGGTATATACCTTTGGAAATTTTATTTATTTTTTGGAAGAAGGTATATACCTTTGGAAATTTTATTTTTTTTTGGAAGAAGGTATATACCTTTGGAATTTTTTTTTTTTTTTGGAAGAAGGTATATACCTTTGGAAATTATATTTTTTTTTTGGAAGAAGGTATATACCTTTGGAAATTTTTTATTTTTTTTGGAAGAAGGTATATACCTTTGGAAATTATATTTTTTTTTTGGAAGAAGGTATATACCTTTGGAAATTATATTTATTTTTTGGAAGAAGGTATATACCTTTGGAAATTTTATTTTTTTTTGGAAGAAGGTATATACCTTTGGAATTTTTTTTTTTTTTGGAAGAAGGTATATACCTTTGGAATTTTTATTTTTTTTTAGAAGAAGGTATATACCTTTGGAAATTTTTATTTTTTTTTGGAAGAAGGTATATACCTTTGGAAATTATATTTTTTTTTTGGAAGAAGGTATATATATACCTTTGGAAATTTTTTTTTTTTTTGGAAGAAGGTATATACCTTTGAAATTTTTTTTTTTTTTTTGGAAGAAGCATTTACCTTTGAAATTTTTTTTTTTTTTTTGGAAGAAGGTATATACCTCTGGAAATTTGATTTATTTTTTGGAAGAAGGTATATACCTTTGGAAATTTTTATTTTTTTTTAGAAGAAGGTATATACCTTTGGAAATTTTATTTTTTTTTTGGAAGAAGGTATATACCTTTGGAAATTTTTATTTTTTTTTGGAAGAAGGTATATACCTTTGGAAATTATATTTTTTTTTTGGAAGAAGGTATATACCTTTGGAAATTTTATTTTATTTTTGGAAGAAGGTATATACCTTTGGAAATTTTATTTTATTTTTAGAAGAAGGTATATACCTTTGGAAATTTTTTTTTTTTTTTGGAAGAAGGTATATACCTCTGGAAATTTTATTTATTTTTTGGAAGAAGGTATATATATACCTTTGGAAATTTTTTTTTTTTTTTGGAAGAAGGTACCTTTGGAAATTTTTTTTTTTTTTGGAAGAAGGTATATACCTTTGAATTTTTTTTTTTTTTTTTGGAAGAAGGTATATACCTTTGAAAATTTAATTTTTTTTTTGGAAGAAGGTATATACCTTTGGAAATTTTTATTTTTTTTTGGAAGAAGGTATATACCTTTGGAAATTTTATTTAATTTTTAGAAGAAGGTATATACCTTTGGAAATTTTATTTTATTTTTGGAAGAAGGTATATACCTTAGAATTTTTTTTATTTTTTTTGGAAGAAGGTATATACCTTTGAAATTTTTTTATTTTTTTTGGAAGAAGGTATATATATACCTTTGAAATTTTTTAATTTTTTTTGGAGGAAGGTATTTACCTTTGAAAATTATATTTTTTTTTTGGAAGAAGGTATATACCTTTGGAAATTTTATTTTTTTTTGGAAGAAGGTATATACCTTTGAAATTTTTTAATTTTTTTTGGAGGAAGGTATTTACCTTTGAAAATTATATTTTTTTTTTGGAAGAAGGTATATACCTTTGGAAATTTTATTTATTTTTTGGAAGAAGGTATATACCTTTGGAAATTTTATTTTTTTTTGGAAGAAGGTATATACCTTTGGAATTTTTTTTTTTTTTTGGAAGAAGGTATATACCTTTGGAAATTATATTTTTTTTTTGGAAGAAGGTATATACCTTTGGAAATTTTTTATTTTTTTTGGAAGAAGGTATATACCTTTGGAAATTATATTTTTTTTTTGGAAGAAGGTATATACCTTTGGAAATTTTATTTTTTTTTGGAAGAAGGTATATACCTTTGGAATTTTTTTTTTTTTTGGAAGAAGGTATATACCTTTGGAATTTTTATTTTTTTTTAGAAGAAGGTATATACCTTTGGAAATTTTTATTTTTTTTTGGAAGAAGGTATATACCTTTGGAAATTATATTTTTTTTTTGGAAGAAGGTATATATATACCTTTGGAAATTTTTTTTTTTTTTGGAAGAAGGTATATACCTTTGAAATTTTTTTTTTTTTTTTGGAAGAAGGCATATACCTTTGAAATTTTTTTTTTTTTTTGGAAGAAGGTATATACCTCTGGAAATTTGATTTATTTTTTGGAAGAAGGTATATACCTTTGGAAATTTTTATTTTTTTTTAGAAGAAGGTATATACCTTTGGAAATTTTATTTTTTTTTTGGAAGAAGGTATATACCTTTGGAAATTTTTATTTTTTTTTGGAAGAAGGTATATACCTTTGGAAATTATATTTTTTTTTTGGAAGAAGGTATATACCTCTGGAAATTTTATTTATTTTTTGGAAGAAGGTATATAACTTTGGAATTTTTTTATTTTTTTTGGAAGAAGGTCCTCTTGCGCCGTCGTCGTGGTCCTCTTGCGCCGTCGTCGCGGTCTCCTCGGTGCCGTCGCCGCCGTCGTTGTGGCTCTCGGCGCCGTCGCGGTCCTATTAGCGCCGCCGTCGCCGTCCTATTGGCGCCGTCGACGGCGGTGACGGCGCCAAGAGGGCTGCGTCGCCCTCCGTCGCGACGCCCCCCGCCGCGACGCTCTCCGTCGCGACGCTCTCCGTCGCGACGCCCTCCGTCGCGACGCCCTCCGTCGCGACGCCCTCCGTCGCGACGCCCTCCGTCGCGACGCCCTCCGTCGCGACGCCCTCCGTCGCGACGCCCTCCGTCGCGACGCCCTCCGTCGCGACCCCCTCCGCCGCGACGCCCCCCCCCCCCCCCCCCCCCCCGACGCCCCCCGCGACCCCCCCCCCCCCCCCCCGACGCCCTCCGTCGCGACGCCCTCCGTCGCGACGCCCTCCGCCGCGACGCCCTACGTCGCGGTCCTCTTGCGACTTCATTGCGGTCCTCTTGCGCCGTCGTCATGGTCCTCTTGCGCCGTCGTCGTGGTCCCCATAGCGCCGTCGTCGCGGTCTCCTCGGTGCCGTCGCCGCCGTCGTTGTGGCTCTTGGCGCCGTCGCGGTCCTATCGGCGCCGTCGCGGTCCTATCGGCGCCGTCGTGGTCCTATCGGCGTCGTCGCGGTCCTATCGGCGCCGTCGCGTTCCTATCGGCGCCGTCGCGGTGCTATCGGCGCCGCGCGGTCCTATTAGCGCCGCCGTCGCCGTCCTTTGGCGCCGTCGACGGCGGTGACGGCGCCAAGAGGGCTGCGACGCCCTCCGTCGCGACGCCCTCCGTCGCGACGCCCTCCGTCGCGACGCCCTCCGTCGCGACGCCCTCCGTCGCGACGCCCTCCGTCGCGACGCCCTCCGTCGCGACGCCCTCCGTCGCGACGCCCTCCGTCGCGACGCCCTCCGTCGCGACGCCCTCCGTCGCGACGCCCTCCGTCGCGACGCCCTCCGTCGCGACGCCCTCCGTCGCGACGCCCTCCGTCGCGACGCCCTCCGTCGCGACGCCCTCCGTCGCGACGCCCTCCGTCGCGACGCCCTCCGTCGCGACGCCCTCCGTCGCGACGCCCTCCGTCGCGACGCCCTCCGTCGCGACGCCCTCCGTCGCGACGCCCCCCGTCGCGACGCCCTCCGTCGCGACGCCCTCCGTCGCGACGCCCTCCGTCGCGACGCCCTCCGTCGCGACGCCCTCCGTCGCGACGCCCTCCGTCGCGACGCCCTCCGTCGCGACGCCCTCCGTCGCGGTCCTCTTGCGACTTCATTGCGGTCCTCTTGCGCCGTCGTCATGGTCCTCTTGCGCCGTCGTCGTGGTCCCCATAGCGCCGTCGTCGCGGTCTCCTCGGTGCCGTCGCCGCCGTCGTTGTGGCTCTCGGCGCCGTCGCGGTCCTATCAGCGCCATCGCGGTCCTATCGGCGCCGTCGCGGTCCTATCGGCGCCGTCGCGGTCTTATCGGCGCCGTCGCGGTCCTATTAGCGCCGCCGTCGCCGTCCTATTGGCGCCGTCGACGTCGGTGACGGCGCCAAGAGGGCTGTGACAGCCGCAACGACGCCGCCCATAGGACCGCGACGCCCCCCGTCGCGACGCCCCCCGTCGCGACGCCCCCCCGTCGCGACGCCCCCCGTCGCGACGCCCCCCGTCGCGACGCCCCCCGTCGCGACGCCCCCCGTCGCGACGCCCCCCGTCGCGACGCCCCCCGTCGCGACGCCCCCCGTCGCGACGCCCCCCGTCGCGACGCCCCCCCCGTCGCGACGCCCCCCGTTGCGACGCCCCCCGTCGCGATCCTCTTGCGACGTCATTGCGGTCCTCTTGCGCCGTCGTCGTGGTCTTCTTGCGCCGTCGTCGTGGTCCTCTTGCGCCGTCGTCAGGTCAGGTCAGGTCAGGTCAGGTCAGGTCAGGTCAGGTCAGGTCAGGTCAGGTCAGGTCAGGTCAGGTCAGGTCAGGTCAGGTCAGGTCAGGTCAGGTCAGGTCAGGTCAGGTCAGGTCAGGTCAGGTCAGGTCAGGTCAGGTCAGGTCAGGTCAGGTCAGGTCAGGTCAGGTCAGGTCAGGTCAGGTCAGGTCAGGTCAGGTCAGGTCAGGTCAGGTCAGGTCAGGTCAGGTCAGGTCAGGTCAGGTCAGGTCAGGTCAGGTCAGGTCAGGTCAGGTCAGGTCAGGTCAGGTCAGGTCAGGTCAGGTCAGGTCAGGTCAGGTCAGGTCAGGTCAGGTCAGGTCAGGTCAGGTCAGGTCAGGTCAGGTCAGGTCAGGTCAGGTCAGGTCAGGTCAGGTCAGGTCAGGTCAGGTCAGGTCAGGTCAGGTCAGGTCAGGTCAGGTCAGGTCAGGTCAGGTCAGGTCAGGTCAGGTCAGGTCAGGTCAGGTCAGGTCAGGTCAGGTCAGGTCAGGTCAGGTCAGGTCAGGTCAGGTCAGGTCAGGTCAGGTCAGGTCAGGTCAGGTCAGGTCAGGTCAGGTCAGGTCAGGTCAGGTCAGGTCAGGTCAGGTCAGGTCAGGTCAGGTCAGGTCAGGTCAGGTCAGGTCAGGTCAGGTCAGGTCAGGTCAGGTCAGGTCAGGTCAGGTCAGGTCAGGTCAGGTCAGGTCAGGTCAGGTCAGGTCAGGTCAGGTCAGGTCAGGTCAGGTCAGGTCAGGTCAGGTCAGGTCAGGTCAGGTCAGGTCAGGTCAGGTCAGGTCAGGTCAGGTCAGGTCAGGTCAGGTCAGGTCAGGTCAGGTCAGGTCAGGTCAGGTCAGGTCAGGTCAGGTCAGGTCAGGTCAGGTCAGGTCAGGTCAGGTCAGGTCAGGTCAGGTCAGGTCAGGTCAGGTCAGGTCAGGTCAGGTCAGGTCAGGTCAGGTCAGGTCAGGTCAGGTCAGGTCAGGTCAGGTCAGGTCAGGTCAGGTCAGGTCAGGTCAGGTCAGGTCAGGTCAGGTCAGGTCAGGTCAGGTCAGGTCAGGTCAGGTCAGGTCAGGTCAGGTCAGGTCAGGTCAGGTCAGGTCAGGTCAGGTCAGGTCAGGTCAGGTCAGGTCAGGTCAGGTCAGGTCAGGTCAGGTCAGGTCAGGTCAGGTCAGGTCAGGTCAGGTCAGGTCAGGTCAGGTCAGGTCAGGTCAGGTCAGGTCAGGTCAGGTCAGGTCAGGTCAGGTCAGGTCAGGTCAGGTCAGGTCAGGTCAGGTCAGGTCAGGTCAGGTCAGGTCAGGTCAGGTCAGGTCAGGTCAGGTCAGGTCAGGTCAGGTCAGGTCAGGTCAGGTCAGGTCAGGTCAGGTCAGGTCAGGTCAGGTCAGGTCAGGTCAGGTCAGGTCAGGTCAGGTCAGGTCAGGTCAGGTCAGGTCAGGTCAGGTCAGGTCAGGTCAGGTCAGGTCAGGTCAGGTCAGGTCAGGTCAGGTCAGGTCAGGTCAGGTCAGGTCAGGTCAGGTCAGGTCAGGTCAGGTCAGGTCAGGTCAGGTCAGGTCAGGTCAGGTCAGGTCAGGTCAGGTCAGGTCAGGTCAGGTCAGGTCAGGTCAGGTCAGGTCAGGTCAGGTCAGGTCAGGTCAGGTCAGGTCAGGTCAGGTCAGGTCAGGTCAGGTCAGGTCAGGTCAGGTCAGGTCAGGTCAGGTCAGGTCAGGTCAGGTCAGGTCAGGTCAGGTCAGGTCAGGTCAGGTCAGGTCAGGTCAGGTCAGGTCAGGTCAGGTCAGGTCAGGTCAGGTCAGGTCAGGTCAGGTCAGGTCAGGTCAGGTCAGGTCAGGTCAGGTCAGGTCAGGTCAGGTCAGGTCAGGTCAGGTCAGGTCAGGTCAGGTCAGGTCAGGTCAGGTCAGGTCAGGTCAGGTCAGGTCAGGTCAGGTCAGGTCAGGTCAGGTCAGGTCAGGTCAGGTCAGGTCAGGTCAGGTCAGGTCAGGTCAGGTCAGGTCAGGTCAGGTCAGGTCAGGTCAGGTCAGGTCAGGTCAGGTCAGGTCAGGTCAGGTCAGGTCAGGTCAGGTCAGGTCAGGTCAGGTCAGGTCAGGTCAGGTCAGGTCAGGTCAGGTCAGGTCAGGTCAGGTCAGGTCAGGTCAGGTCAGGTCAGGTCAGGTCAGGTCAGGTCAGGTCAGGTCAGGTCAGGTCAGGTCAGGTCAGGTCAGGTCAGGTCAGGTCAGGTCAGGTCAGGTCAGGTCAGGTCAGGTCAGGTCAGGTCAGGTCAGGTCAGGTCAGGTCAGGTCAGGTCAGGTCAGGTCAGGTCAGGTCAGGTCAGGTCAGGTCAGGTCAGGTCAGGTCAGGTCAGGTCAGGTCAGGTCAGGTCAGGTCAGGTCAGGTCAGGTCAGGTCAGGTCAGGTCAGGTCAGGTCAGGTCAGGTCAGGTCAGGTCAGGTCAGGTCAGGTCAGGTCAGGTCAGGTCAGGTCAGGTCAGGTCAGGTCAGGTCAGGTCAGGTCAGGTCAGGTCAGGTCAGGTCAGGTCAGGTCAGGTCAGGTCAGGTCAGGTCAGGTCAGGTCAGGTCAGGTCAGGTCAGGTCAGGTCAGGTCAGGTCAGGTCAGGTCAGGTCAGGTCAGGTCAGGTCAGGTCAGGTCAGGTCAGGTCAGGTCAGGTCAGGTCAGGTCAGGTCAGGTCAGGTCAGGTCAGGTCAGGTCAGGTCAGGTCAGGTCAGGTCAGGTCAGGTCAGGTCAGGTCAGGTCAGGTCAGGTCAGGTCAGGTCAGGTCAGGTCAGGTCAGGTCAGGTCAGGTCAGGTCAGGTCAGGTCAGGTCAGGTCAGGTCAGGTCAGGTCAGGTCAGGTCAGGTCAGGTCAGGTCAGGTCAGGTCAGGTCAGGTCAGGTCAGGTCAGGTCAGGTCAGGTCAGGTCAGGTCAGGTCAGGTCAGGTCAGGTCAGGTCAGGTCAGGTCAGGTCAGGTCAGGTCAGGTCAGGTCAGGTCAGGTCAGGTCAGGTCAGGTCAGGTCAGGTCAGGTCAGGTCAGGTCAGGTCAGGTCAGGTCAGGTCAGGTCAGGTCAGGTCAGGTCAGGTCAGGTCAGGTCAGGTCAGGTCAGGTCAGGTCAGGTCAGGTCAGGTCAGGTCAGGTCAGGTCAGGTCAGGTCAGGTCAGGTCAGGTCAGGTCAGGTCAGGTCAGGTCAGGTCAGGTCAGGTCAGGTCAGGTCAGGTCAGGTCAGGTCAGGTCAGGTCAGGTCAGGTCAGGTCAGGTCAGGTCAGGTCAGGTCAGGTCAGGTCAGGTCAGGTCAGGTCAGGTCAGGTCAGGTCAGGTCAGGTCAGGTCAGGTCAGGTCAGGTCAGGTCAGGTCAGGTCAGGTCAGGTCAGGTCAGGTCAGGTCAGGTCAGGTCAGGTCAGGTCAGGTCAGGTCAGGTCAGGTCAGGTCAGGTCAGGTCAGGTCAGGTCAGGTCAGGTCAGGTCAGGTCAGGTCAGGTCAGGTCAGGTCAGGTCAGGTCAGGTCAGGTCAGGTCAGGTCAGGTCAGGTCAGGTCAGGTCAGGTCAGGTCAGGTCAGGTCAGGTCAGGTCAGGTCAGGTCAGGTCAGGTCAGGTCAGGTCAGGTCAGGTCAGGTCAGGTCAGGTCAGGTCAGGTCAGGTCAGGTCAGGTCAGGTCAGGTCAGGTCAGGTCAGGTCAGGTCAGGTCAGGTCAGGTCAGGTCAGGTCAGGTCAGGTCAGGTCAGGTCAGGTCAGGTCAGGTCAGGTCAGGTCAGGTCAGGTCAGGTCAGGTCAGGTCAGGTCAGGTCAGGTCAGGTCAGGTCAGGTCAGGTCAGGTCAGGTCAGGTCAGGTCAGGTCAGGTCAGGTCAGGTCAGGTCAGGTCAGGTCAGGTCAGGTCAGGTCAGGTCAGGTCAGGTCAGGTCAGGTCAGGTCAGGTCAGGTCAGGTCAGGTCAGGTCAGGTCAGGTCAGGTCAGGTCAGGTCAGGTCAGGTCAGGTCAGGTCAGGTCAGGTCAGGTCAGGTCAGGTCAGGTCAGGTCAGGTCAGGTCAGGTCAGGTCAGGTCAGGTCAGGTCAGGTCAGGTCAGGTCAGGTCAGGTCAGGTCAGGTCAGGTCAGGTCAGGTCAGGTCAGGTCAGGTCAGGTCAGGTCAGGTCAGGTCAGGTCAGGTCAGGTCAGGTCAGGTCAGGTCAGGTCAGGTCAGGTCAGGTCAGGTCAGGTCAGGTCAGGTCAGGTCAGGTCAGGTCAGGTCAGGTCAGGTCAGGTCAGGTCAGGTCAGGTCAGGTCAGGTCAGGTCAGGTCAGGTCAGGTCAGGTCAGGTCAGGTCAGGTCAGGTCAGGTCAGGTCAGGTCAGGTCAGGTCAGGTCAGGTCAGGTCAGGTCAGGTCAGGTCAGGTCAGGTCAGGTCAGGTCAGGTCAGGTCAGGTCAGGTCAGGTCAGGTCAGGTCAGGTCAGGTCAGGTCAGGTCAGGTCAGGTCAGGTCAGGTCAGGTCAGGTCAGGTCAGGTCAGGTCAGGTCAGGTCAGGTCAGGTCAGGTCAGGTCAGGTCAGGTCAGGTCAGGTCAGGTCAGGTCAGGTCAGGTCAGGTCAGGTCAGGTCAGGTCAGGTCAGGTCAGGTCAGGTCAGGTCAGGTCAGGTCAGGTCAGGTCAGGTCAGGTCAGGTCAGGTCAGGTCAGGTCAGGTCAGGTCAGGTCAGGTCAGGTCAGGTCAGGTCAGGTCAGGTCAGGTCAGGTCAGGTCAGGTCAGGTCAGGTCAGGTCAGGTCAGGTCAGGTCAGGTCAGGTCAGGTCAGGTCAGGTCAGGTCAGGTCAGGTCAGGTCAGGTCAGGTCAGGTCAGGTCAGGTCAGGTCAGGTCAGGTCAGGTCAGGTCAGGTCAGGTCAGGTCAGGTCAGGTCAGGTCAGGTCAGGTCAGGTCAGGTCAGGTCAGGTCAGGTCAGGTCAGGTCAGGTCAGGTCAGGTCAGGTCAGGTCAGGTCAGGTCAGGTCAGGTCAGGTCAGGTCAGGTCAGGTCAGGTCAGGTCAGGTCAGGTCAGGTCAGGTCAGGTCAGGTCAGGTCAGGTCAGGTCAGGTCAGGTCAGGTCAGGTCAGGTCAGGTCAGGTCAGGTCAGGTCAGGTCAGGTCAGGTCAGGTCAGGTCAGGTCAGGTCAGGTCAGGTCAGGTCAGGTCAGGTCAGGTCAGGTCAGGTCAGGTCAGGTCAGGTCAGGTCAGGTCAGGTCAGGTCAGGTCAGGTCAGGTCAGGTCAGGTCAGGTCAGGTCAGGTCAGGTCAGGTCAGGTCAGGTCAGGTCAGGTCAGGTCAGGTCAGGTCAGGTCAGGTCAGGTCAGGTCAGGTCAGGTCAGGTCAGGTCAGGTCAGGTCAGGTCAGGTCAGGTCAGGTCAGGTCAGGTCAGGTCAGGTCAGGTCAGGTCAGGTCAGGTCAGGTCAGGTCAGGTCAGGTCAGGTCAGGTCAGGTCAGGTCAGGTCAGGTCAGGTCAGGTCAGGTCAGGTCAGGTCAGGTCAGGTCAGGTCAGGTCAGGTCAGGTCAGGTCAGGTCAGGTCAGGTCAGGTCAGGTCAGGTCAGGTCAGGTCAGGTCAGGTCAGGTCAGGTCAGGTCAGGTCAGGTCAGGTCAGGTCAGGTCAGGTCAGGTCAGGTCAGGTCAGGTCAGGTCAGGTCAGGTCAGGTCAGGTCAGGTCAGGTCAGGTCAGGTCAGGTCAGGTCAGGTCAGGTCAGGTCAGGTCAGGTCAGGTCAGGTCAGGTCAGGTCAGGTCAGGTCAGGTCAGGTCAGGTCAGGTCAGGTCAGGTCAGGTCAGGTCAGGTCAGGTCAGGTCAGGTCAGGTCAGGTCAGGTCAGGTCAGGTCAGGTCAGGTCAGGTCAGGTCAGGTCAGGTCAGGTCAGGTCAGGTCAGGTCAGGTCAGGTCAGGTCAGGTCAGGTCAGGTCAGGTCAGGTCAGGTCAGGTCAGGTCAGGTCAGGTCAGGTCAGGTCAGGTCAGGTCAGGTCAGGTCAGGTCAGGTCAGGTCAGGTCAGGTCAGGTCAGGTCAGGTCAGGTCAGGTCAGGTCAGGTCAGGTCAGGTCAGGTCAGGTCAGGTCAGGTCAGGTCAGGTCAGGTCAGGTCAGGTCAGGTCAGGTCAGGTCAGGTCAGGTCAGGTCAGGTCAGGTCAGGTCAGGTCAGGTCAGGTCAGGTCAGGTCAGGTCAGGTCAGGTCAGGTCAGGTCAGGTCAGGTCAGGTCAGGTCAGGTCAGGTCAGGTCAGGTCAGGTCAGGTCAGGTCAGGTCAGGTCAGGTCAGGTCAGGTCAGGTCAGGTCAGGTCAGGTCAGGTCAGGTCAGGTCAGGTCAGGTCAGGTCAGGTCAGGTCAGGTCAGGTCAGGTCAGGTCAGGTCAGGTCAGGTCAGGTCAGGTCAGGTCAGGTCAGGTCAGGTCAGGTCAGGTCAGGTCAGGTCAGGTCAGGTCAGGTCAGGTCAGGTCAGGTCAGGTCAGGTCAGGTCAGGTCAGGTCAGGTCAGGTCAGGTCAGGTCAGGTCAGGTCAGGTCAGGTCAGGTCAGGTCAGGTCAGGTCAGGTCAGGTCAGGTCAGGTCAGGTCAGGTCAGGTCAGGTCAGGTCAGGTCAGGTCAGGTCAGGTCAGGTCAGGTCAGGTCAGGTCAGGTCAGGTCAGGTCAGGTCAGGTCAGGTCAGGTCAGGTCAGGTCAGGTCAGGTCAGGTCAGGTCAGGTCAGGTCAGGTCAGGTCAGGTCAGGTCAGGTCAGGTCAGGTCAGGTCAGGTCAGGTCAGGTCAGGTCAGGTCAGGTCAGGTCAGGTCAGGTCAGGTCAGGTCAGGTCAGGTCAGGTCAGGTCAGGTCAGGTCAGGTCAGGTCAGGTCAGGTCAGGTCAGGTCAGGTCAGGTCAGGTCAGGTCAGGTCAGGTCAGGTCAGGTCAGGTCAGGTCAGGTCAGGTCAGGTCAGGTCAGGTCAGGTCAGGTCAGGTCAGGTCAGGTCAGGTCAGGTCAGGTCAGGTCAGGTCAGGTCAGGTCAGGTCAGGTCAGGTCAGGTCAGGTCAGGTCAGGTCAGGTCAGGTCAGGTCAGGTCAGGTCAGGTCAGGTCAGGTCAGGTCAGGTCAGGTCAGGTCAGGTCAGGTCAGGTCAGGTCAGGTCAGGTCAGGTCAGGTCAGGTCAGGTCAGGTCAGGTCAGGTCAGGTCAGGTCAGGTCAGGTCAGGTCAGGTCAGGTCAGGTCAGGTCAGGTCAGGTCAGGTCAGGTCAGGTCAGGTCAGGTCAGGTCAGGTCAGGTCAGGTCAGGTCAGGTCAGGTCAGGTCAGGTCAGGTCAGGTCAGGTCAGGTCAGGTCAGGTCAGGTCAGGTCAGGTCAGGTCAGGTCAGGTCAGGTCAGGTCAGGTCAGGTCAGGTCAGGTCAGGTCAGGTCAGGTCAGGTCAGGTCAGGTCAGGTCAGGTCAGGTCAGGTCAGGTCAGGTCAGGTCAGGTCAGGTCAGGTCAGGTCAGGTCAGGTCAGGTCAGGTCAGGTCAGGTCAGGTCAGGTCAGGTCAGGTCAGGTCAGGTCAGGTCAGGTCAGGTCAGGTCAGGTCAGGTCAGGTCAGGTCAGGTCAGGTCAGGTCAGGTCAGGTCAGGTCAGGTCAGGTCAGGTCAGGTCAGGTCAGGTCAGGTCAGGTCAGGTCAGGTCAGGTCAGGTCAGGTCAGGTCAGGTCAGGTCAGGTCAGGTCAGGTCAGGTCAGGTCAGGTCAGGTCAGGTCAGGTCAGGTCAGGTCAGGTCAGGTCAGGTCAGGTCAGGTCAGGTCAGGTCAGGTCAGGTCAGGTCAGGTCAGGTCAGGTCAGGTCAGGTCAGGTCAGGTCAGGTCAGGTCAGGTCAGGTCAGGTCAGGTCAGGTCAGGTCAGGTCAGGTCAGGTCAGGTCAGGTCAGGTCAGGTCAGGTCAGGTCAGGTCAGGTCAGGTCAGGTCAGGTCAGGTCAGGTCAGGTCAGGTCAGGTCAGGTCAGGTCAGGTCAGGTCAGGTCAGGTCAGGTCAGGTCAGGTCAGGTCAGGTCAGGTCAGGTCAGGTCAGGTCAGGTCAGGTCAGGTCAGGTCAGGTCAGGTCAGGTCAGGTCAGGTCAGGTCAGGTCAGGTCAGGTCAGGTCAGGTCAGGTCAGGTCAGGTCAGGTCAGGTCAGGTCAGGTCAGGTCAGGTCAGGTCAGGTCAGGTCAGGTCAGGTCAGGTCAGGTCAGGTCAGGTCAGGTCAGGTCAGGTCAGGTCAGGTCAGGTCAGGTCAGGTCAGGTCAGGTCAGGTCAGGTCAGGTCAGGTCAGGTCAGGTCAGGTCAGGTCAGGTCAGGTCAGGTCAGGTCAGGTCAGGTCAGGTCAGGTCAGGTCAGGTCAGGTCAGGTCAGGTCAGGTCAGGTCAGGTCAGGTCAGGTCAGGTCAGGTCAGGTCAGGTCAGGTCAGGTCAGGTCAGGTCAGGTCAGGTCAGGTCAGGTCAGGTCAGGTCAGGTCAGGTCAGGTCAGGTCAGGTCAGGTCAGGTCAGGTCAGGTCAGGTCAGGTCAGGTCAGGTCAGGTCAGGTCAGGTCAGGTCAGGTCAGGTCAGGTCAGGTCAGGTCAGGTCAGGTCAGGTCAGGTCAGGTCAGGTCAGGTCAGGTCAGGTCAGGTCAGGTCAGGTCAGGTCAGGTCAGGTCAGGTCAGGTCAGGTCAGGTCAGGTCAGGTCAGGTCAGGTCAGGTCAGGTCAGGTCAGGTCAGGTCAGGTCAGGTCAGGTCAGGTCAGGTCAGGTCAGGTCAGGTCAGGTCAGGTCAGGTCAGGTCAGGTCAGGTCAGGTCAGGTCAGGTCAGGTCAGGTCAGGTCAGGTCAGGTCAGGTCAGGTCAGGTCAGGTCAGGTCAGGTCAGGTCAGGTCAGGTCAGGTCAGGTCAGGTCAGGTCAGGTCAGGTCAGGTCAGGTCAGGTCAGGTCAGGTCAGGTCAGGTCAGGTCAGGTCAGGTCAGGTCAGGTCAGGTCAGGTCAGGTCAGGTCAGGTCAGGTCAGGTCAGGTCAGGTCAGGTCAGGTCAGGTCAGGTCAGGTCAGGTCAGGTCAGGTCAGGTCAGGTCAGGTCAGGTCAGGTCAGGTCAGGTCAGGTCAGGTCAGGTCAGTCAGGTCAGGTCAGGTCAGGTCAGGTCAGGTCAGGTCAGGTCAGGTCAGGTCAGGTCAGGTCAGGTCAGGTCAGGTCAGGTCAGGTCAGGTCAGGTCAGGTCAGGTCAGGTCAGTCAGGTCAGGTCAGGTCAGGTCAGGTCAGGTCAGGTCAGGTCAGGTCAGGTCAGGTCAGGTCAGGTCAGGTCAGGTCAGGTCAGTCAGGTCAGGTCAGGTCAGGTCAGGTCAGGTCAGGTCAGGTCAGGTCAGGTCAGGTCAGGTCAGGTCAGGTCAGGTCAGGTCAGGTCAGGTCAGGTCAGGTCAGGTCAGGTCAGGTCAGGTCAGGTCAGGTCAGGTCAGGTCAGGTCAGGTCAGGTCAGGTCAGGTCAGGTCAGGTCAGGTCAGGTCAGGTCAGGTCAGGTCAGGTCAGGTCAGGTCAGGTCAGGTCAGGTCAGGTCAGGTCAGGTCAGGTCAGGTCAGGTCAGGTCAGGTCAGGTCAGTCAGGTCAGGTCAGGTCAGGTCAGGTCAGGTCAGGTCAGGTCAGGTCAGGTCAGGTCAGGTCAGGTCAGGTCAGGTCAGGTCAGGTCAGGTCAGGTCAGGTCAGGTCAGGTCAGGTCAGGTCAGGTCAGGTCAGGTCAGGTCAGGTCAGGTCAGGTCAGGTCAGGTCAGGTCAGGTCAGGTCAGGTCAGGTCAGGTCAGGTCAGGTCAGGTCAGGTCAGGTCAGGTCAGGTCAGGTCAGGTCAGGTCAGGTCAGGTCAGGTCAGGTCAGGTCAGGTCAGGTCAGGTCAGGTCAGGTCAGGTCAGGTCAGGTCAGGTCAGGTCAGGTCAGGTCAGTCAGGTCAGGTCAGGTCAGGTCAGGTCAGGTCAGGTCAGGTCAGGTCAGGTCAGGTCAGGTCAGGTCAGGTCAGGTCAGGTCAGGTCAGGTCAGGTCAGGTCAGTCAGGTCAGGTCAGGTCAGGTCAGGTCAGGTCAGGTCAGGTCAGGTCAGGTCAGGTCAGGTCAGGTCAGGTCAGGTCAGGTCAGGTCAGGTCAGGTCAGGTCAGGTCAGGTCAGGTCAGGTCAGGTCAGGTCAGTCAGGTCAGGTCAGGTCAGGTCAGGTCAGGTCAGGTCAGGTCAGGTCAGTCAGGTCAGGTCAGGTCAGGTCAGGTCAGGTCAGGTCAGGTCAGGTCAGGTCAGGTCAGGTCAGGTCAGGTCAGGTCAGGTCAGGTCAGGTCAGTCAGGTCAGGTCAGGTCAGGTCAGGTCAGGTCAGGTCAGGTCAGGTCAGGTCAGGTCAGGTCAGGTCAGGTCAGGTCAGGTCAGGTCAGGTCAGTCAGGTCAGGTCAGGTCAGGTCAGGTCAGGTCAGGTCAGGTCAGGTCAGGTCAGGTCAGGTCAGGTCAGGTCAGGTCAGGTCAGGTCAGGTCAGGTCAGGTCAGGTCAGGTCAGGTCAGGTCAGGTCAGGTCAGGTCAGGTCAGGTCAGGTCAGGTCAGGTCAGGTCAGGTCAGGTCAGGTCAGGTCAGGTCAGGTCAGGTCAGGTCAGGTCAGGTCAGGTCAGGTCAGGTCAGGTCAGGTCAGGTCAGGTCAGGTCAGGTCAGGTCAGGTCAGGTCAGGTCAGGTCAGGTCAGGTCAGGTCAGGTCAGGTCAGGTCAGGTCAGGTCAGGTCAGGGTCAGGTCAGTCAGGTCAGGTCAGGTCAGGTCAGGTCAGGTCAGGTCAGGTCAGGTCAGGTCAGGTCAGGTCAGGTCAGGTCAGGTCAGGTCAGGTCAGGTCAGGTCAGGTCAGGTCAGGTCAGGTCAGGTCAGGTCAGGTCAGGTCAGGTCAGGTCAGGTCAGGGTCAGGTCAGGTCAGGTCAGGTCAGGTCAGGTCAGGTCAGGTCAGGTCAGGTCAGGTCAGGTCAGGTCAGGTCAGGTCAGGTCAGGTCAGGTCAGGTCAGTCAGGTCAGGTCAGGTCAGGTCAGGTCAGGTCAGGTCAGGTCAGGTCAGGTCAGGTCAGGTCAGGTCAGGTCAGGTCAGGTCAGGTCAGGTCAGGTCAGTCAGGTCAGGTCAGGTCAGGTCAGGTCAGGTCAGGTCAGGTCAGGTCAGGTCAGGTCAGGTCAGGTCAGGTCAGGTCAGGTCAGGTCAGGTCCAGGTCAGGTCAGGTCAGGTCAGGTCAGGTCAGGTCAGGTCAGTCAGGTCAGGTCAGGTCAGGTCAGGTCAGGTCAGGTCAGGTCAGGTCAGGTCAGGTCAGGTCAGGTCAGGTCAGGTCAGGTCAGGTCAGGTCAGGTCAGGTCAGGTCAGGTCAGGTCAGGTCAGGTCAGGTCAGGTCAGGTCAGGTCAGGTCAGGTCAGGTCAGTCAGGTCAGGTCAGGTCAGGTCAGGTCAGGTCAGGTCAGGTCAGGTCAGGTCAGGTCAGGTCAGGTCAGGTCAGGTCAGGTCAGGTCAGGTCAGTCAGGTCAGGTCAGGTCAGGTCAGGTCAGGTCAGGTCAGGTCAGGTCAGGTCAGGTCAGGTCAGGTCAGGTCAGGTCAGGTCAGGTCAGGTCAGGTCAGGTCAGGTCAGGTCAGGTCAGGTCAGGTCAGGTCAGGTCAGGTCAGGTCAGGTCAGTCAGGAGGTCAGGTCAGTCAGGTCAGGTCAGGTCAGGTCAGGTCAGGTCAGGTCAGGTCAGGTCAGGTCAGGTCAGGTCAGGTCAGGTCAGGTCAGGTCAGGTCAGGTCAGGTCAGGTCAGGTCAGGTCAGGTCAGGTCAGTCAGGTCAGGTCAGGTCAGGTCAGGTCAGGTCAGGTCAGGTCAGGTCAGGTCAGGTCAGGTCAGGTCAGGTCAGGTCAGGTCAGGTCAGGTCAGGTCAGGTCAGGTCAGGTCAGGTCAGGTCAGGTCAGGTCAGGTCAGGTCAGGTCAGGTCAGTCAGGTCAGGTCAGGTCAGGTCAGGTCAGGTCAGGTCAGGTCAGGTCAGGTCAGGTCAGGTCAGGTCAGGTCAGGTCAGGTCAGGTCAGGTCAGGTCAGTCAGGTCAGGTCAGGTCAGGTCAGGTCAGGTCAGTCAGGTCAGGTCAGGTCAGGTCAGGTCAGGTCAGGTCAGGTCAGGTCAGGTCAGGTCAGGTCAGGTCAGGTCAGTCAGGTCAGGTCAGGTCAGGTCAGGTCAGGTCAGGTCAGGTCAGGTCAGGTCAGTCAGGTCAGGTCAGGTCAGGTCAGGTCAGGTCAGGTCAGGTCAGGTCAGGTCAGTCAGGTCAGGTCAGGTCAGTCAGGTCAGGTCAGGTCAGGTCAGGTCAGGTCAGGTCAGGTCAGGTCAGGTCAGGTCAGGTCAGGTCAGGTCAGGTCAGGTCAGGTCAGGGTCAGGTCAGGTCAGGTCAGGTCAGGTCAGGTCAGGTCAGGTCAGGTCAGGTCAGGTCAGGTCAGGTCAGGTCAGGTCAGGTCAGGTCAGGTCAGGTCAGGTCAGGTCAGGTCAGGTCAGGTCAGGTCAGGTCAGGTCAGGTCAGGTCAGGTCCAGGTCAGGTCAGGTCAGGTCAGGTCAGGTCAGGTCAGGTCAGGTCAGGTCAGGTCAGGTCAGGTCAGGTCAGGTCAGGTCAGGTCAGGTCAGGTCAGGTCAGGTCAGGTCAGGTCAGGTCAGTCAGGTCAGGTCAGGTCAGGTCAGGTCAGGTCAGGTCAGGGTCAGGTCAGGTCAGGTCAGGTCAGGTCAGGTCAGGTCAGGTCAGGTCAGGTCAGGTCAGGTCAGGTCAGGTCAGGTCAGGTCAGGGTCAGGTCAGGTCAGGTCAGGTCAGGTCAGGTCAGGTCAGGTCAGGTCAGGTCAGGTCAGGTCAGTCGGTCAGGTCAGGTCAGGTCAGGTCAGGTCAGGTCAGGTCAGGTCAGGTCAGGTCAGGTCAGGTCAGGTCAGGTCAGGTCAGGTCAGGTCAGGTCAGGTCAGGTCAGGTCAGGTCAGTCAGGTCAGGTCAGGTCAGGTCAGGTCAGGTCAGGTCAGGTCAGGTCAGGTCAGGTCAGGTCAGGTCAGGTCAGGTCAGGTCAGGTCAGGTCAGGTCAGGTCAGGTCAGGTCAGGTCAGGTCAGGTCAGGTCAGTCAGGTCAGGTCAGGTCAGGTCAGGTCAGGTCAGGTCAGGTCAGGTCAGGTCAGGGTCAGGTCAGGTCAGGTCAGGTCAGGTCAGGTCAGGTCAGGTCAGGTCAGGTCAGGTCAGGTCAGGTAGGTCAGGTCAGGTCAGGTCAGGTCAGGTCAGGTCAGGTCAGGTCAGGTCAGGTCAGGTCAGGTCAGGTCAGGTCAGGTCAGGTCAGGTCAGGTCAGGTCAGGTCAGTCAGGTCAGGTCAGGTCAGGTCAGGTCAGGTCAGTCAGGTCAGGTCAGGTTCAGGTCAGGTCAGGTCAGGTCAGGTCAGGTCAGGTCAGGTCAGGTCAGGTCAGGTCAGGTCAGGTCAGGTCAGGTCAGGTCAGGTCAGGTCAGGTCAGGTCAGGGTCAGGTCAGGTCAGGTCAGGTCAGGTCAGGTCAGGTCAGGTCAGGTCAGGTCAGGTCAGGTCAGGTCAGGTCAGGTCAGGTCAGGTCAGGTCAGGTCAGGTCAGGTCAGGTCAGGTCAGGTCAGGTCAGGTCAGGTCAGGTCGGTCAGGTCAGGTCAGGTCAGGTCAGGTCAGGTCAGGTCAGGTCAGGTCAGGTCAGGTCAGTCAGGTCAGTCAGGTCAGGTCAGCAGGTCAGGTCAGGTCAGGTCAGGTCAGTCAGGTCAGTCAGGTCAGGTCAGGTCAGGTCAGGTCAGGTCAGGTCAGTCAGGTCAGGTCAGGTCAGGTCAGGTCAGGTCAGGTCAGGTCAGGTCAGGTCAGGTCAGGTCAGGTCAGGTCAGGTCAGGTCAGGTCAGGTCAGGTCAGGTCAGGTCAGGTCAGGTCAGGTCAGGTCAGGTCAGGTCAGGTCAGGTCAGGTCAGGTCAGGTAGTCAGGTCAGGTCAGGTCAGGTCAGTCAGGTCAGGTCAGGTCAGGTCAGGTCAGGTCAGGTCAGGTCGGTCAGGTAGTCAGGTCAGGTCAGGTCAGGTCAGGTCAGGTCAGGTCAGGTCAGGTCAGGTCAGGTCAGGTCAGGTCAGGTCAGGTCAGGTCAGGTCAGGTCAGGTCAGGTCAGGTCAGGTCAGGTCAGGTCAGGTCAGGTCAGGGTCAGGTCAGGTCAGGTCAGGTCAGGTCAGGTCAGGTCAGGTCAGGTCAGGTCAGGTCAGGTCCAGGTCAGGTCAGGTCAGGTCAGGTCAGGTCAGTCAGGTCAGGTCAGGTCAGGTCAGGTCAGGTCAGGTCAGGTCAGGTCAGGTCAGGTCAGGTCAGGTCAGGTCAGGTCAGGTCAGGTCAGGTCAGGTCAGGTCAGGTCAGGTCAGGTCAGGTCAGGTCAGGTCAGGTCAGGTCAGGTCAGTCAGGTCAGGTCAGGTCAGGTCAGGTCAGGTCAGGTCAGGTCAGGTCAGGTCAGGTCAGGTCAGGTCAGGTCAGGTCAGGTCAGGTCAGGTCAGGTCAGGTCAGGTCAGGTCAGGTCAGGTCAGGTCAGGTCAGGTCAGGTCAGGTCAGGTCAGGTCAGGTCAGGTCAGGTCAGGTCAGGTCAGGTCAGGTCAGGTCAGGTCAGGTCAGGTCAGGTCAGGTCAGGTCAGTCAGTCAGGTCAGGTCAGGTCAGGTTCAGGTCAGGTCAGGTCGGTCAGGTCAGGTCCAGGTCAGTAGGTCAGGTCAGGTCAGGTCAGGTCAGGTCAGGTCAGGTCAGGTCAGGTCAGGTCAGGTCAGGTCAGGTCAGGTCAGGTCAGGTCAGGTCAGGTCACAGGTCAGGTCAGGTCAGGTCAGGTCAGGTCAGGTCAGGTCAGGTCAGGTCAGGTCAGGTCAGGTAAGGTCAGGTCAGGTCAGGTCAGGTCAGGTCGGTCAGGTCAGGTCAGTCAGGTCAGGTCAGGTCAGGTCAGGTCAGGTCAGGTCAGGTCAGGTCAGGTCAGGTCAGGTCAGGTCAGGTCAGGTCAGGTCAGTCAGGTCAGGTCAGGTCAGGTCAGGTCAGGTCAGGTCAGGTCAGTCAGGTCAGGTCAGTCAGGTCAGGTCAGGTCAGGTCAGGTCAGGTCAGGTCAGGTCAGTCAGGCAGGTCAGGTCAGGTCAGGTCAGGTCAGGTCAGGTCAGGGTCAGGTCAGTCAGGTCAGGTCAGGTCAGGTCAGGTCAGGTCAGGTCAGGTCAGGTCAGGTCAGGTCAGGT